>CM076679.1:126969606-128169606 GCA_038501925.1 Xenopus petersii
GTATATTGGGAACTTGCTAAGAATTATATTGTGTTTGTTTATGCTGTTGTTATTTTGGGTTTATATCCCCTTTAAAGGGCGGATTTTCTGATTAAAAAGCACCTGTGCAGCCTGTCCTTCAGTTAAATAGAATCTGCCTGTCACTACAAATTCCATTTAACTAAATGACAGGCCACACGGGAACATTTAGGAGTTTTCAGCACTGGAGAATACAATGCATGTGCCATAGGCCTTACAATGCTTGAGGAGCAGTCGCTGTCCAGTGCTGAAATGAACTTGTTACGACTCTGTGTACTGACTCTGCATCACTATCGCTGGGGCAACTTGGGTTAATGGACTTACCTGCCTCCAAAAAAGCTTTCTGGAAGTGAAGAAATGGGGTCAGGACAAGGGGCTGTAACTGTGAGACACCGGGTACTTGTTAGGAAAAATGGGATCAGGCGTAGAGCTTGAAAAGTGGAATTTTGATTATAGTAAGTAGGGATGTAGCGAACTGTTCGCCGGCGAACTTCGACCGTTCGCGTCCGCCGAATGTTTGCGAACGTCGCGCGACGTTCGCCAATTTGGGTTTGCGTTCGATTCGTTCGACCATTCGAATTCCTTCGACTGCTAAAAATCTAACGATTTGCATTCGTTCGAACGATTGTAAGCATTCGATCGAATGAAAAGCATTCGATCGAATGGTTTTTGATCGTTCGATTCGAATGAAAATCCTTCGATCGAACGAAAATCCTTCGATCGAATGATTAAAATCCTTCGAATCTAACGATTTTAGCGGGTGTTCGAAGTTCGCGAACTGTCCGTGAACGTTCGCATTTTTTGCCGGCGTTCGCGAACATCAAATCGGCAGTTCGCTACATCCCTAATAGTAAGTAAATATTGTTATTTTTTTGGGATTGTGGGGTATAGTAAAGCTAGATGTGTTAAGGAATGGGGCTGCAACTGTGTGATAGTGTGTGTAGTAAGGCAAGATGGTTTCAAGGTATAAGGCTGTTGATGTGAAATAATAAGTATACTTTGGAATAGAGTGAAACATGTAGCAAGATGGTAACAGGAGAGAAGGGCTGCAACTGTGGTGTAATATGTAGAATGTGTAATTGTGATATAAGTGTGTATAGCAAAGCAATACAGTGCCATAGAAGGGACTGTAACTAGTGATGGGTGAATAAATTCGCCTTGCACTAAGATTCGCTTGTGTCAAAATCAGCGAGCATCAACACTATTCGGACACCCATTGACTTTAACGCCAGTGCATCAATTTTCACTATTTTTTTGTGAAAATGTCTGAATTTCACTATTTTTTCGCGCAACTTTCTGATTTCATTATTTTTCTGCGAATTTTTCACAAAATGGGAGAAATGCGCCCATCACTAACTGTAACAGTGGGAGGTTTTTAATCAGGGTTTAGGATTGTAACTGTAGGATAGTGTGTATAGTAAGGCAAGATGGCATCAGATATGAGATCACTTGTACTGGGCATAGTGTGTATAGTTGTGGGGCAGGATTAGGAGACTGGAGGGCCTGCAACTGTGAGAATGTGTATAGTAAAGCAAAATAGTGCCAAGGGATGGGGCTGTAATTGTGAGTGTGTACAGTGAGGCAAGGGTGTGTGTCATGGTATTAGCTGTAACTGTAACATAAAATGTCTAATAAGGCAAGATGTTGTCATTTATACTGTGGAGTAGTGTGTAGAGTCGGGCAAGATGTATCAGGATAAGAGACTGGCAATTTAGTGTATATATTAAATGGTGCCAGGAAATGAAGATATAAATGAGTGTAGATGTGAGATTGTATGTATACTGTGGGATATGTATCAGGAGGGGTAGTAATTGCAGGGCAGTGTGTATAGTAAGGCAAGGAGGTGCTGGGGAGGGGCTGTAGTTGGCAGAAGGAAAGATGGCATCAGGGGATCAATCTACTGTCACATTTCTCCCGGATAAGACAAAACAGCTCACCTAAACAATGAGCACATTAGTTGAAAGTGGGAGTTTTATGTGAATCGGCAGCACAGAAGGACCTAAGCCGATTGCAGAGGGAGACAACGAGGACCCCGTTTATTCCAATACACACACGTTACTCATTCCAATCCTCTACACAGACAATCCCATGTACTTGACCTACTTCACCCCTTTCCTTTTTCATACGTTTAACCCTTTAAGGCCCACCCCGGCAAAGAATCCCTATGGAAAGCCTGATTCACAGCAGAGCTGGATTATAGGCAACACAGCAGTTAATTTCTACTGGAAATTATTACTCATTTCCACTATTTCTAGTTTAATGGAAACACACAACGTGGGCGCTGTGAGAGCCAAGCCAAGGAGAGGCCTCTCCCATCCCCTTTAATTACCAGTTACAGATTCTTTTAGATGCACGCCGCAGCCTGCACTGATTTCTCTGCTGCCACGCCAATTGCATTTCCCGAAAAGGAAACCTAATAGTTGAAGTATTTATTTATAATGCTGCAGAATGCAGGACTAATTGATCTCCTTTGCAGAACCCTAACAGAGTATGGAAGGCCCAGATAAATGGATCAGTTCTATACTGTGCTCTAAATATAGCCGAGCACATGTGATGCCCAAAAGCATCTGGTAACAAGGAGTGAGAGCCGAGTTGAAACATCATATATTGGCCATTCCCTTAACAGCGTCTCTTCAACCTACTCCAACCTACTTGTCATCGTTCCTGCCTAAAGCACTGCAGCAACAGATACATCACTGTATAATAATCTATAGTAAAAATCCCAATGAGCAGAAGGCCCATAACCTTTTCCTCCCAATACCTTTCTAAGAATTTAAAGGAGAACCAAAGCTCAGAAAAGAATTAGACTAGAAATACTACACCTTGAGTCTTCTGTACCAGCCCAAGGCCACCGCAGCCCAGGGAAGATATGTGCCTTCGAAGATGCCCCTGTAGCTCCCCATGTTATTTTCTGCCGATTTCCAGCACCTGTTCCGGGTGGCTGTAACTTACCTGAGCTTAGGGACTGACCCCTAACATCGAAATACGGCGATGTTCGATTTTGCTATGATGCAGTAAAGAATTTTTGCCTGAACTGGACTTTTTGTGCAGTGCAGTGCTTTCATTCAATATATATATATATGTCAGCACCAGAATTGATGTGCAATCAGATCTTTAGTATCAGGTTCTTTGACACCCCGTTTAAGCCCTGGATCATTACTGTTATCGGGTCAGACTGGGCTGGCAGGACACTGGGAAAAACCCCGGTGGGCCCCACTTACCCAGATCTGTTTTTCGCCCTGGGGACTGCACTTTTGCCTCCAGCCCAGCCAACAATATAAAAAAGATATGTGAGCGGGGGGAGCAGATGGGGGTTGTAAATGGGGTGGGGTGGGGGGAGTAAAGGTTGCAGCGAATTTCCATGTTTCGCTGCAAGCAAATGAATTCATCAAACTGTGGCGACTAGGGATGTAGCGAACTGTTCGCCGGCGAACTAGTTCGCGCGAACTTCGACTGTTCGCGTCCGCCGCAAGTTCGCGAACGTCGCGCGACGTTCGCCAATAGGCGTTTGCGTCAAAATCGTTCGACCATTCGATCGCTAAAATCGAACGATTTTCGTTCGAATCGAACGAACGAAGCCATTGGATTGAATGAAATCATTCGATCCAATGGCTTCGATCGTTCGATTCGAACGAAAATCGTTCATTCCAACGATTAAAATCCTTCGATCGTTCGAATCGAACGATTTTCAGGTGCTCGAAGTTCGCAAACTGTTCGCGAACTGTTCGCATTTTTTGCCGGTGTTCGCGAACGGCGTTCGCGAACACATTGTCGGCGGTTCTCTACATCCCTAGTGGCGACCATTCGCCAGCGATAAATCTGCTGCAAAAAAAATTGGCGCGCGTCAAAATTATTCGGACGGCATTGACTTCAATGCATTTGGACCAAATAGTCGCACGTATAAACATTGTTGCTCGGTCAAAATTGACGAACGTAAAAATAATTTTGACGCCCATTGACTTCGCTGCATTATGCAAATTTTTCGCCGTTTCGTGAAAACAGCACAGATTTGCTGACTGTTATAGGTCTGCTGAGGCTCTTTGCTGGGACGATAAGTATATAAAGTGCAGCATTTCTAGAAAACGATTAATTAGACAGCACCAAGCATATGGAATTTTTCTTAAAAAGCATTTATTAGAAGCCTTTCCTTTCAGGCCTACATTAGCCTTTCCTCAAGCAGCATTTCTAGCCATAAACTTTTAAGGTTTAAGTTCTCCCGCCTTCACATGTCCATGGATATAGTATATTTATAACTAAATATAACTAGCTTTTCAATAAGGCATTTACATAATGTTGCCCATCGCCGTCAACCTTACAAGAAAGGGAAACTTTCTTTATTTCCATCATCTTTTTTTCACAAAGATAGATAACCTTGGATACCTTCTGCGTTAAATATTAAAAGATATAGAATTTAAATGGATGCATGTAATTGCCTATTACAACCTACACAGATAAAGAATGTAGTGACCTTATTATAAAGAACCCCTTTTCTTTCTTGATGCTTAAAACGCCTCTCTTCTCCAGTGGATGGCTCAGTTCTGAAAAGAATAAACTCAAGAGATCCTTATACTGACCTTGTATGTATTTATACACTTTCATCATGTTTTCTCACACGTGTCCTTTTCTTGGAGACAAACAAACATGTTTAAAGGGGAACTGAAGCAAATGTTATATCTATATTCAATGACAGAACATCAGGGAAAAATACAGTTAGGGGCAGATTAACTAAGCTCGAGTGAATAGTTCGAATAAAAAAATATTCGAATTTCGAATACTTCGAATCTAATGATTTGAACGATTCGAAGTAAAAATCGCTCGACCATTCGACCATTCGATAATCGAAGTAAAAAAAACGTCGACTTCATACTTTGCCAGATTAAAGCTACCGAACTCCAATGTTAGTCTATGGGGACTTTCCCCAGCACTTTTCTAAGTTTTTTTTGATTGAATAAAAATCCTTCGATCGATCGCTAAAAATTAGGGATGCACCGAATCCAGGATTCGGTTCGGGATTCGGGCAGGATTCGGCCTTTTTCAGCAGGATTCGGATTCGGCCGAATCCTTCTGCCTGGCCGAACCGAATCCTAATTTGCATATGCAAATTAGGGGCGGGAGGGAAATTGCGTGACTTTTTGTCAGAAAACAAGGAAGTAAAAAATGTTTTCCCCTTCCCACCCCTAATTTGCATATGCAAATTAGGGTTCGGATTCGGTTCGGTATTCGGCCGAATCTTTCGTGAAGGATTCGGGGGTTCGGCCGAATCCAAAAAAGTGGATTCGGTGCATCCCTACTAAAAATCATTCGAATCGTTCATCTCAAACAATTTTATCGATTTTTATTAGATCCTACGATCGAAGCTTTTGCGCTAAATCCTTGGAATTCGATATTCAAATTTAAAGGATTTTACTTTGAGGGTCTATTTTGAGGGTTTTTTAACCCTCGAAATTCGACCCTTGATAAATCTGGCCCTTAGTGTTAGAGGTTGGGGACAGGCTATTCATTAAACATATTTTTTAAACATTCGATTTTTGAGGATGTTTTGTATTGTAATGACAGTTCCCCTATAAATTGTAATACTTCCCACATCTTTTGGGTGGTTCCTCCATGTATCTCTAACCCTCTTTTGCCTTTTATGGGTCGAAACGGGTTGGGGTTATATTTATGGATTTTGTCTGGCACACAGTAACCATTCATCATTTTTAAGACTTGCAATTCTTCAATATTGTGGCTCATATATGTTAATCCCCGTGCAAATAGACTTGTTTTTCTGGTGAAAACCTATATTTGGTTGAAATGTGACGGGATTATATTTTTTAATTCTGTCTGATATCATTAAGTCATTTTAGCTTTGGTGTTAGAGACCAGAAATCTAACATTCCTCAAAAATGTTACATCCCCATACCAACCGCCTTTTTTATTTTATTTTTCTGCTACTTTTATTGGGTTGAAATGGATTGTATTTATGGCTTGTGTCAGGTGTAAATAAACTTTTGCATTTTTACAACTATCATTCCTTCAATATTTTGGCTATAGGGTGTTATGATCAAAGCTCCAACACACCCCAGAAATGTCAATCCTTCATGAATATTGCCTTTTTTGTATTTTTATTCCACTGATGTCGACCCTTATTAGGTGGAAATGTATTGGACCTGTTTTCATGGCTTTCACTATAAAAGTTTATAATAAATAAACTGTTTGCTTATGTTAGAGCTCGGAGCTCTAACACCTCTCAGGAACATGACTCCCCCATGCAAACTGCCTTTTTAATTGTTTTACTTTAATTCCCCTGGTGAAGACCCCTATTGGGTCAAAACACATTGGGGTTATGTTTATGGCTTGTGTCTGATACAAATAAACCTTTTGCTTGTGTTAGAGATTTCATCTCTAACACCCCTCAGAAACATTAATTGTACATGCAAATTACCTTTTAAAAATAGATTCCTTGTCTTACTATATTGAAACACAATGGGCCCATGTTTATGGCTTGTATCTGATATCAATAAACCTTTTATATTTTTATGATTCTGTTATACCCTTAATATTTTGGTTACGGAGTGTTAAATCTCAGAGCTTTAACACCCCTTCAAAAACGTTGATCAATACAAACCACAAGTGCGCTTAAATTGTTCCGATGTGAAAAATAAACCAATTAATATCAAACCACAAAAAAAAATGACTGAATGTTAATTAATTGTCCCCTATGTTTTGTAGATCTGAACTGAATTCCAATATTATTTCATTTTTTGTTTGTGATATCAATATTTAAGGGAAAAAAATGTAACTAGATAAAAAATAGTTTTTTTTACCATTAATCCTCCCAGGTCTAAGATCCCTTAGCTGATTAATTATTTGGAAATAAAACCTAAAGTTCTGCTAGTTTTCATGAAAAATGTAAATTTTTATGGAAATTGGTGGCACATGATTTTTTTTTTGTTTCAAAGGAGTAATTGAGTATAGGGTTATTTGGGTATGGGAACATGAGTGTATTACTAAATTGATTATACTGGTATGGGATCTATTATCCGGAAACATAGACTGCATTATAATCAAATAATCCAATTTTTTTATTATTTCTTTTATCTGTGTAATAATAAAACAGTAGCTTGTACTTGATCCCAACTAAGATATAATTAATCCTTATTGGAGGCAAAACCAGCCTATTGGGTTTATTTAATGTTTACATGATTTTTTAGAAGACAAATCTAAATTACAGAAAGACTCCTTATCCAAAAATCCCCAGGTCCTGAGCATTCTGGATAACAGATCCTATACCTGTACAAATTTCATGTTCTTTCCCATCATTATGAAGCGTAGGCAATTTATCTGTTTCATTTGATGATCCTTGCTCGTTAAGGATCTCCTGTTATCATAATCCGTGCAGCTTGATGGAACTATATAAAGAAACAATGATGAGCCATTGAGTTTGATCCTTTTTAGGCAGTGATTAAATGCAGAGCCGCATTAGTAAAACCAACCACACTAAACTTCTACTTTTGTTCCCTGAAAATATGAAAAGCTTGGGTGCCTCCGATAATTGGATAACACGGGCGTATTATGCATGCAGATGTATGCCCCGGCCTTATGATAATCACATTAACCTTTGCAGCTCTCTGCTCTCTTTTGCAAGCGGAAAAATAAACTTCCACCTTCTATGAAGGTTCAGCAGGATTTTAAACAGACCATTAACACCGCTGGTTCTGCAAAGCAACAAGGTTCATCTGCATGAATCACAAACTTCTTCCGCTTAAAGGGGAACTCAACCGAAAAGCTTTTTTTTGGCCTAATGAAAGAATATTTCATTCTAAGCAAATTTCTGGTATACTTATGGGGTTATTTACTAAAATCTGAATGCAAAAATCACGAAAAATTCATGATTTTTTGTAATAAAATGTTACTTTTAAAAAAAATCACGATTTTTTTTTCTCATTCAAAAGTCCGAATCTGAAAATCCGGCATCTCAAAAAAGTTGAGGTTGCATATAAGTCAATGGGAGTCCCAATGATTTTTTGATGTGCGCTGGGTTTTGTGCAATACCCCAAAGTTTTCTGAGTTTTCATGCAAAAAAAACATAAGAATTCTGTGTTTATGGGTGAAAAAGCTGAAAAAATTTTGAAATTCGAATGAAAAAAATCATAGAAATAAGTTTTTTTCCCACAAAGCTAATTTATTGGGAAAATGTAATCTTCAAAAACTGAGAGACTTTGACTGGAGTTTGCAGCAGAAAATGTTGAGATAAATTCAGACTTTGATAAATGTGTTACACAAATTCAATATTTGTTATAGTTATAATATTATTTGCCGTTGAAAGCAGGATCTGCCTGTATTTATATTGTAAATATATACTATATAAATATATATTATATCTTGTGAAACAATGTAGCAGAGGCCAGTGGATTAATAGACTTGTACAAGAACTGATATTTTGCATCATTGTTTCAAGCGACAGAACCAGAGACCAGAAAGGGATAAACAAACACCACTTTCAGCAACAATTCGATTTGCAAACAGCTTTAAAACCAGTGGCAATGTGTAATACAAGTATATTGGGAATTTTCTCATTACATTTTCTTTCATAGTACAGGTATAGGATCCGTTATCCAGAAACCCATTGTCCAGACAGCTCTGAATTACAGAAAGGCCTTCTCCCACAGACTCAATTTAATCCAAATAATCCAAATTTTAAAAATGATTTACTTTCTCTATGTAATAATAAAACAGTAGCTTGTACTTGATCCCAACTAAGATATATTAATCCTTATTGGAAGCAAAACCAGCCTATTGGGTTTATTTAATGTTTATATGATTTTCTAGTAGACTCTAGGGTTCTGTACTTGGTCCTCTGTTGTTCTCCTTGTACACTCTCTGTTTAGGAGACCTTATATCTCCATTTGGCCTTAAATATCACCTGTATGCCGATGACATTCAGATATATTTAGACACTCCCTCACTAACCTCTGACATTCAAACCCAGATATCAGACTGCCTAGTAGTTATCTCTTCCTGGATGAACCAACGCCACCTCAAGCTCAACTTGGCCAAGACTGAGCTCATGGTCTTTCCACCCAAACCGAGTCCTTCTCTTCCTTTCATCATTACTATTGATGGCATGCTGCTTAGGGGTCATCTTTGACCAGTCCCTCTCCTTCTCTTTGAAAGCATAAATTATTTGTTTGGTGCAGTAAGTTCATGTTTATGTTTAGTATACAAAATACAGCATTTCTAGCCTTATTCTATTTTAGACTTTACATGCCCTTTAAGGAATCCTTTCTCAATCTCTTCAAGAAAAAACTAAGGGGCATGTTTACTAACATTGGAGATAAATATCTGGAGAGATTTCTGGAGATGTTGCCCATAGCAACCAATCAGATCTTTGCTTTTGTTTTCTAACTTGGCTGTGGCTGTTTAAATCTAATTGCTGATTGGTTGCCATGGGCAACATCTCCAGAAATCTCTCCATATATTTATCTCCAATGTTAGTAAACATGCCCCTAAGAGCCTACCTTTTGGAGCACTAGAACATTAGCCTAGTCCTGATCCTACTCACTATTAGTGATGGGCGAATTTATTCGCCAGGCGCGAATTTGCGGCGAATTTGCGCGATTCGCCGCCAGCGAATAAATTTGCAAAACTCCCGCGAAAATTCGCGTCAAAAATTCGCCGGCGTCAAAAAAATTTTTTCGAAAAAATGGACGCCGGCGTAAAAAACGGGCGCCGGCGTCAAAAACGAGACGCCGGCGCTGTTTCGCTAATTTTTCGCCGTTTCGTGAATTTCGCGCGAAATTCGCTAATTTTTCAGCGAAGCGAAACGGCGCAAATTCGCCCATCACTACTCACTATGTCTTACCTTATGCACTTTTCCATCTCCAATTTGTACCTGTAAGTTATCCTCCCATCCATTTAGTCTGTAAGAATTGACTGTATGAATCTCGCATTTTATTGAATAACTTACCATTTACAAATTTATAACTAGGACCAGCAGCCTTATGCCTTAATTTCCAGTATCCTTATATAATGCACAGTTAAGGAATACATTGCTTTCTATATAATTAGCAGGAACATTGCTGCAATTTTCTCTCCAGCTCATGATGTTCTGTAATAAACACAACATTATTGTACGCTGTACCTTTTAATAATTCAATGTATGGTTTCCTATGAAGGGGAATCTGCAGTTTCTTGATGGCTGTTGCAGAAATGTATACTTTTGGTATGATGTAGAAAGTGATATTCTGAAACAATTTGCAATTGGTTTTCATTTTGTATTATTAAAGGTTTTTGAGTTATTTAGCTTTTTATTCAGCAGCTCTTTAATTTGCATGTTAAGCAGTCTAGTAATTGGGGTCCAAATTCCCCTAGCAACCATGCATTGATTTGAATAAGAGGCTGGGATATGAATAGGTGAGGCCTGAATAGAAAGATGAGTAATAAATAATAACAATAACAATACATTTGTAGCCTTAAAGCAAAAATTTGCTTCGAACTGACCGTTCTATAACAATAAAAAGTAAAAAGTTACCTTAAAGGTGAACCACCCCTTTAATATTTCCATTAGATTTAGCTATAGTCAAGATAAAACTGAAGATATATTGTACTGTTTAAACTAGGGCCGCTGACCTGCAGTAAAACAATAGTACTGTCTATGAGTGTTTTTTATATATATATTTTTTTCAATTTTGTGTCTGCTACAAGTGCAGGAGGACTAAGAAGCTCAGGTGCATCTGAGCAACTAATTTAACGCTATAATCATAGGGGTCGGACACAGGTGCTTGCATTCTGTTTTGGACAGAGATGTGCAGCAATATAGCATGCAGGGCAGTGTACAAAGAGCAAATTGTGAGTTTTGCACTTACCAACTTTCCTTGCATGTAGTAAATCAGGGGTCCCCAACCACCTGACCGCGAACCGAAAGTGGGCCATGGGCTATGCCGAACTGGGCCGCCTCTCGTTCTGGCTGCAGTCTATAATAGCTGCAAAAGTAATGAAAAACTCCCAAATTAACTGTTGCCATGATAACAGCTATGACAAAGCCCAGGAAGCTTCCTATTGATCGTGATAAGGACAAAATACAGTTTGGACAGTTTTTTTTTAAATGCAACCACACATCTTCCCCCCCCCCCCCGTCCACAGAAAAACTGTCTTAATTGAAACTGGTCCTTGGTCCAGTGCCGGCCAAGGCAACCGGGTGCCCTAGACAACCCGGCCGGCCAGCCGATCCCCAATCCCCGCGCACATGTCTAAACATGAGAACACATTCCCTAGACAGGTGCCTCTTCTACCTACCCCTAGTTTCAGCCCTGCCTTGGTCCAAAAAGGTTTGGGGCCACTGTAGTAAATGACCCCTCTTAAGCTGAAGCCCCCTAGTGGCCATTGTAAGGTTGTCACTGGCCGCTGTGTCACGACATTTCTATGGTATCTGGATACAATTGTAGGCTCTTACTTTGCTTATTTTATGGGTTCACTATAATCTGGAATTTCTATTCAGGGTTGAACTGGGACAGAAGGACACCTGGAAAAATTCCAGTGGGCCCTGTTGACCAAGACCTGCTTACACAGTAACTGCTCTCCCTCACCTCCTACTCTACTTGTGGGGTCAGGGGTTGAGGTGCCGGTAAGTGGAGGACTCCACAACTGAGGGAGGGGAACCCATGGGCATGTGGGGGCCCCTCAGGTGACAGCCCTAGGCTCCCTAGTCTGATGCTGTTTTTATTACTGACTCCTGGTCTGTTCCTGACCCGTGCTCGATATTTTGAGTCTTCTTAACCCTTTGCGTACCTTTGCTGAACCAGCCTGGACCTAATGACCTTACGTCCATGACAATGATGCAATTGTTGTGCCCCAACCCTGCTCATAACATATCACCCTGCAATAGATCAGGGTGGAAATCAAATAAAGAGCTAAATCGTGCCCCTTATTAAATTCAGAAGCTATATCTATAACAATACAGGTATGGGACCTGCTATCCAGAATGCTCTGGACCTGGGCTTTTCCAGATAATGGAATTTAGATCTTCCTTAGAAAAACAAAAAAATAAACCCAATAGGCTGGTTTTGCTTCCAATAAGGATTAATTATATCTTAGTTGGGATCAAGTACAAGGTACTGGTTTATTATTACAGAGAAAAAGGAAATCATTTTGAAAAATTTGATTTATTTGCTTATAATGGAGTCTATGGGAGACGGCCTTACTGTAATTCGGAACTTTTTGGATAACGGGTTTCCAGATAACAAACCTGTACATATAACAACAAAAACATCTTCTCTTTAATGTAGGGAGGCACCAAATCCAATATTTTGGATTCGGCTGAACCCCCGAATCCTTCGTGAAAGATTCGGCCGAATACCGAACTGAATCCGAATCCTAATTTGCATATGCAAATTAGGGGTGGTAAGGGGAAAACATTTTTTTACTTCTTTGTTTTGTGACAAAAAGTCACTCAATTTCCCTCCCGCCCCTAATTTGCATATGCAAATTAGGAATCGGTTTCAGTTCAGAAGGATTTGGCTGAATCCGAATTCTGCTGAAAAAGACCGAATCCTGGATTCGGTGCATCCCTACTTTAATGTTCCCCCTTAAAGGAGAAGGAAAGTGATTGTATTGACTTACCTGAAACCCCGGGCCGGTGCTCCTATCAGCAGAAAACTCCACCGGCCTGGGGTTATTCCAGTGAGCAACGTCCAAAGTAGTAGTAGATAGACAGGAGCCGTAATAACCACGGGTAGTTTTAAGATAAAAAAACATCTTTATTTCCAAGCATCTTTAAAAACACAAACAGGCATCCTCCTGGAGCTCTTTAACTAAACCACGCGTTTCGTGCCTCTCTTTGGCACTTCATCAGAGGTGCGGAGTTCGGCTGACAGCGGGCCACCACGAGGGTAGACGCGGACCAGTCACATGTGAGTAACTTGTATGCGTGTTATTCCAGTGAGCACCACGGATCGACGATCTTCCGTCTTTAGCTTTCTTTGTGTGACTACGCATGCACAGAAGAACGAAAAGCCGAACTTTAACGAAAAAGTCGGCTATTTCACTCAACTGCGCATGCGTTTGTCCTGGGAAATTTGAAGCAAGAAGAAGCCGGAAGAGAATTGCTCTGTGGTGCTCACTGGTATAACCCCGGGCCGGTGCTCCTATCAGCAGAAAACTGCACCTGCCAGGGGTTATTAGAGCAAGCATCACGGAGTGATCGTCTTCCATCTTCTTCTTTCTTCAAATTTCCCGGGGCAAACGCATGCGCAGTATAATGAAAAAGTCGACTTTTTAGTTAAAGTTCAGTTTTTCGTTCTACTTTGCATGCACAGTTGCATGAAGAAGGAGAAAGATGGAAGAGGATCGCTCCGTGGCGCTCACTGGTATAACCCCGGGCCGGTGCAGTTTTCTGCTGATAGCCGGCCAGGGGTTTCAGGTAAGTCAATACAATCACTTGGGGTCCCTAACATTTGGCACCCCCAAGTAGTAAACGACTTTCCTTCTCCTTTAATGGCCTCTGTACTGAGCAACCTCATCCACTCGACTCAATCAGGAATATCCCATAGTCTCTATCAAACCAACATAATAAAAGTTTATTTTAAGATGAGCTTCAGCTATTGAGCATAATAAGTGGAAAGTGTTGTTTCATCTGTAGCAGGAGAATGCAGAGCACTGAGTCTCCCGGGCATCTAACACTGCACTGAAAGCATTGGGCCACAGAGGAGACGTCTATTTCAACCTCACTGCTATTTACTGTTTCAGGCATTTGTTTCTTCTGAGAAAGCCTGGAGCTTTTAAATCACAGGCTGTCAAAGCCAGTCCTCAGGACCCCCTCAGCAGCGCAGCATTTAAAGGCGTCCTCACGTGAGCACGAGAGGGTCCGTTAGCGGATCAGTCATGTTGACAGATCCACCAGAGCTAATGACAGAGCCATCTGTGCCGGCATGAGGATATTCTTCAGAGGGGCATCGCTTTAGGGTCCTGGAAAAACCTCCGATTTAGGAAATGCAGCCCTGATGGATTTAGTTCTGATAAGCTAAATATAAAACAATTACATTGGCGTCTGGTGCTGATCACACTTCTCAGCCAATGAATAGAGATGTCGCGAACTGTTCGCCGGCGAACTTGTTCGCGCGAACATCGGGTGTTCGCGCTCGCCGGAAGTTCGCGAACGTCGCGCGACGTTCGCCATTTTGGGTTCGCCATTGTTGGCGCTTTTTTTTGCCCTCTCACCCCAGACCAGCAGGTACATGGCAGCCAATCAGGAAGCTCTCCCTTGGACCACTCCCCTTCCCTATAAAAACCGAAGCCCTGCAGCTTTTTTTCACTCTGCCTGTGTGTGCTGAAGAGATAGTGTAGGGAGAGAGCTGCTGCCTGTTAGTGATTTCAGGGACAGTTGAAAGTTTGCTGGCTAGTAATCGTTTTGATACTGCTCTGTTATTGGAGGGACAGAAGTCTGCAGGGGTTTGAGGGACATTTAAGCTTAGGTAGCTTTGCTGGCTAGTAATCTACCTTCTACTGCAGTGCTCTGTATGTAGCTGCAGTGGGCAGCTGTCCTGCTTCTGATCTCATCTGCTGACTGCTGCAATAGCAATAGTCCTTGTAAGGACTGCTTTTATTTATTTTTTTGTTGTTTTACTACTACTACTACTACTACTACTACTACTACTACTACTACTACTACTATAAGAGCCCAGTGCTATTAGTCTAGCAGTGTTGGGGAGTGGGACTGGTGTGCTAATCTGCTGCTCCTAGTAGTTCAGCAGCACCAACTTTAATTTTTTTTTTTTAATATTCATTCTTTTTTTATTTAACTTTTTTTTTATTTTACTACCGCTGTAGTAGTGTATAAGTTGACCTTTTAGGCATTATTTGCCCTGTAGGCATTTTTTGCCCAGTGTGTTATTCAACCAACTGCTATCTAGCTGTGTGCCCGTGTTCACATTCTGTCTAAATATCCATAATATTACCGTCTCCAGAAAAAACACCGGAGTGACTTTTTTCAAGCAGCCATAATAAATTTTACGTAATCCGTATCCATCGCTGTAGTAGTGTATAAGTTGACCTTTTAGGCATTATTTGCCCTGTAGGCATTTTTTGCCCAGTGTGTTATTCAACCAACTGCTATCTAGCTGTGTGCCCGTGTTCACATTCTGTCTAAATATCCATAATATTACCGTCTCCAGAAAAAACACCGGAGTGACTTTTTTCAAGCAGCCATAATAAATTTTACGTAATCCGTATCCATCGCTGTAGTAGTGTATAAGTTGACCTTTTAGGCATTATTTGCCCTGTAGGCATTTTTTGCCCAGTGTGTTATTCAACCAACTGCTATCTAGCTGTGTGCCCGTGTTCACATTCTGTCTAAATATCCATAATATTACCGTCTCCAGAAAAAACACCGGAGTGACTTTTTTCAAGCAGCCATAATAAATTTTACGTAATCCGTATCCATCGCTGTAGTAGTGTATAAGTTGACCTTTTAGGCATTATTTGCCCTGTAGGCATTTTTTGCCCAGTGTGTTGACCTTGTAGACATTGTTTGCCCAGTTTTTTTGGACGCAGCCACTGAAGCACAGTTGCCAGAAAAAATATGCCATATAAATGCTGAAAATATAAATTTTTTTGGTTGCAGCCACTGAAGCACAGAGGCCAGAAAAATTATGCCATATAAATGCTGAAAATAGTCATTTTTCGCCATACGTTGACCTTGTAGACATTGTTTGCCCAGTTTTTTTGGACGCAGCCACTGAAGCACAGTTGCCAGAAAAAATATGCCATATAAATGCTGAAAAAATAATTTTTTTTGGTTGCAGCCACTGAAGCACAGAGGCCAGAAAAATTATGCCATATAAATGCAGAAAATATGCATTTTTTTGGTTGCAGCCACTGAAGCACAGAGGCCAGAAAAATTATGCCATATAAATGCAGAAAATATGCATTTTTTTGGTTGCAGCCACTGAAGCACAGAGGCCAGAAAAATTATGCCATATAAATGCAGAAAATATGCATTTTTTTGGTTGCAGCCACTGAAGCACAGAGGCCAGAAAAATTATGCCATATAAATGCAGAAAATATGCATTTTTTTGGTTGCAGCCACTGAAGCACAGAGGCCAGAAAAATTATGCCATATAAATGCAGAAAATATGCATTTTTTTGGACGCAGCCACTGAAGCACAGTTGCCAGAAAAAATATGCCATATAAATGCTGAAAATAGTCATTTTTCGCCATACGTTGACCTTGTAGACATTGTTTGCCCAGTTTTTTTGGTTGCAGCCACTGAAGCACAGAGGCCAGAAAAAATTAAACCAGTAGGGTTTGCACCCTAGTTTGTAACGGTGGCGGAGGGAGGAGGACGCTAAAGGACAGCTGTGTGTGGAGTCATGAGGCTTGAAGAGAAGGACAGCTGCATAGAAGTCAGAACAAGTCTTCCGGCGTGCAGTAACCCTCCGAGATCCACCCCTCATTCATTTTAATAAAGGTCAGGTAATCGACACTTTTGTGACCTAGGCGAGTTCTCTTCTCAGTTACAATCCCTCCTGCTGCACTGAAGGTCCTTTCTGAGAGCACACTTGAGGCTGGGCAAGACAAGAGGTTCATGGCAAATTGTGACAGCTCTGGCCACAGATCAAGCCTGCGCACCCAGTAGTCCAGGGGTTCATCGCTCCTCAGAGTGTCGATATCTGCAGTTAATGCCAGGTAGTCCGCTACCTGCCGGTCGAGGCGTTCTTTGAGGGTGGATCCAGAAGGGTTGTGGCGCTGCCTTGGACAGAAAAACATTTGCATGTCTGACGTTACAGACCGGCCAAAGGGCTTTGTCCTTGCAGGTGTGCTCGTGGCAGGATTACTGGCACCTCTGCCCCTGGAATGTTGATGAGTTCCTGAAGTGACATCACCCTTAAAAGCATTGTACAACATGTTTTGCAGGCTGGTTTGTAAATGCCGCATCTTTTCGGACTTGTGGTATGTTGGTAACATTTCTGACACTTTATGCTTGTACCGAGGGTCTAGTAGCGTTGCGACCCAGTACAGGTCCTTCTCCTTAAGCCTCTTGATACGGGGGTCCTTCAACAGGCATGCCAGCATGAAAGACCCCATTCTCACAAGGTTGGATGCAGAGCTATCCATCTCCGCTTCCTCATTATCAAGGACTGCATCATCCACGGTCTCCTCCCCCCAGCCACGTACAAGACCAGGGGTCCCCAAAAGGTCACCACTAGCCCCCTGGGAAGCCTGCTCCTGTTGGTCCTCCTCCTCCTCCTCCTCCACAAAGCCACCTTCCTCCTCTGACTCCACTTCTGGCACCTCTCCCTGCGTTGCAGCAGGTGCCTGGGTTCGTTCTGGTGTTTGCGACCATAAATCGTGCGCTTCCAGCTCCTCGTCACGCTGGTCTACAGCCTCATCTGTCACTCGTCGCACGGCACGCTCCAGGAAGAAAGCGAAGGGTATTAGGTCGCTGATGGTGCCTTCGGTGCGACTGACCATATTTGTCACCTCTTCAAAAGGTCGCATGAGCCTGCAGGCATCGCGCATAAGCACCCAGTAACGGGGGAAAAAAATCCCCAGCTCTGCAGATCCAGTCCTACCACCCAGTTCAAAAAGGTACTCGTTGACGGCCCTTTGTTGTTGCAGCAGACGTTCCAACATAAGGAGCGTTGAATTCCAGCGAGTCTGGCTGTCAGAAATCAAACGCCTGACTGGCATGTTGTAGCGCTGCTGAATGTCAGCAAGGCGTGCCATGGCTGTGTAGGAACGTCTGAAATGGGCCGACACCTTTCTGGACTGGGTGAGAACGTCCTGGAATCCTGGGTACTTGGAGACAAAACGTTGGACTATTAAATTTAACACATGTGCCATGCAGGGCACATGTGTTAAATTTCCCAGTCTCAACGCTGCCAACAGATTGCTTCCATTGTCACACACCACTTTTCCGATCTGCAGTTGGTGTGGGGTCAGCCACCGATCGGCCTGTGACTGCAGAGATGACAGGAGTACAGATCCGGTATGGTTTTTGCTTTCCAGGCACGTCATCCCCAAGACAGCGTGACAACGGCGTACCTGGCACGTCGAATAGCCTAGGGGGAGCTGGGGGTGCACAGGTGTGGAGGAGGAGAAGGAGGACCCAGCAGCAGAGTAAGAAGAAGAAGAGGAAGAAGACGAGGTAGAGAGCGATGGAGGAGTAGAGGTGGTGGCAGAACCGCGTGCAATCCGTGGCGGTGACACCAACTCCACTGTTGTTGTTGTTGTTGAGCTACCCATTCCCTGCTTCCCATTCCCAGCCATTACCAAGTTCACCCAGTGGGCAGTGTAGGTGACATACCTGCCCTGACCATGCTTGGAGGACCATGCGTCAGTAGTCATATGGACCTTTGGCCCAACACTAAGTGACAGAGATGCGGTAACTTGGCTCTGCACATGTTGGTACAGGTGTGGTATTCCCTTTTTAGAAAAAAAATTGCGGCTGGGTACCTTCCACTGCGGTGTCCCAATTGCTACAAATTTGCGGAAGGCCTCAGAGTCCACCAGCTGGTATGGTAAAAGCTGGCGGGCTAAGAGTGCAGACAAGCCAGCTGTCAGACGCCGGGCAAGGGGGTGACAGTCAGACATTGGCTTCTTACGCTCAAACATGGCCTTCACAGAAACTTGGCTGGTGGCAGATGACTGGGAATGGGAACAGGTGGTCAAGGTGGAAGGCGGAGTGGAGGGTGGTTCAGATGGGTCAAGGAGAGCAGAGGTAGAGCAGTAAGATGCTGGACCAGAAGGAGTGTGACTTTTAGTTTGCCTGTTGCCTTTGAGGTGTTGCTCCCAAAGTGCTTTGTGCTTGCCGCTCATGTGCCTTCGCATAGAAGTTGTACCTATGTGGCTGTTGGGCTTACCAAGGCTCAGTTTCTGACTGCACTCATTGCAAATTACAATGCTTTTGTCAGAGGCACACACATTAAAAAAATGCCACACTGCTGACTTTTTGGAAGTCTGCGATCTGGCGGTAACAGTAGAAGTTGGCGGCAATGGCGGGTGCGTTGGCCGGCTGAACACAGGTGCCGATACATGTTGTTGCCCTACTGATCCCTGCGGGCTGGCCTCCCTGCTTCTTCTAAGTCTTATTCTCCTACTGCCTCTCTGACTCTCCGTCTCTCCATCTGAACTACCCTCCTCTTGCTCTCTTCTACTAGGCACCCACAAAACATCAATCTCCTCATCATCATTCTCCTCAGATGCATCAATTTCTTCTGACACATCACAGAAGGAAGCAGCAGCGGGGACCTCCTCCTCCTCCTCATCACTCATCATTATGTCCATCTCTGTCGTGTTCTCTGCCAGAATTAAATCTGGTGTAACGTCCTCATCTCCTTCATCTTCTTCTGCCAATAATGGTTGCGCATTACTCAGTTCAAGAAACTCATGGGAAAATAACTCCTCTGACTCCAGTGAAGATGGGGCACCGGTGGTGGAGGAAGTGTTACGTGGGGTGGCCATAGCAGTGGAGGATGAGGAGGATGTTGTGGTAAAGTTAGAAACGGTAGAGGATGGGGTGTGCTGTGTAAGCCAGTCAACTACCTCTTCAGCATTTTGGGAGTTCAGGGTCATTGGCTTTTTAAAACTGGGCAATTTGCTAGGGCCACAGGATTGCATAGCAGCACGGCCCCTAGCACGGCCTCTGCGTGGCGGCCTGCCTTTGCCTGGCATTATTTTTAAAAAAACAACAACAACAAAAACTCAGTTGGTTTTTCTGGAAACGATAATACACACAGCTAGATGGCAGTTTGAAGAAAACAGTGTGCAAATAATGCCTACAAGATCAACGTATACACTACTACAGCGGTGGATACGGATTACGTAAAATATATGAATGCTGCTTGAAAAAAAGTAACTCAAGTGGTTTTTCTAGAGACGATAATATTATCAATATTTAGACAAAATGTGAACAAGCTCACACAGCTAGATGGCGGTTTGAAGAAAACACTGTGCAAATAATGCCTACAAGGTCAACGTATACACAGCGGTGGATACGGATTACGTAAAATATAAGAATGCTGCTTGAAAAAAAGTCACTCCGGTGTTTTTTCTGGAGACGGTAATATTATGGATATTTAGACAGAATGTGAACACGGGCACACAGCTAGATAGCAGTTGGTTGAATAACACACTGGGCAAAAAATGCCTACAGGGCAAATAATGCCTACAAGGTCAACGTATACACAGCGGTGGATACGGATTACGTAAAATATAAGAATGCTGCTTGAAAAAAAGTCACTCCGGTGTTTTTTCTGGAGACGGTAATATTATGGATATTTAGACAGAATGTGAACACGGGCACACAGCTAGATAGCAGTTGGTTGAATAACACACTGGGCAAAAAATGCCTACAGGGCAAATAATGCCTACAAGGTCAACGTATACACAGCGGTGGATACGGATTACGTAAAATATAAGAATGCTGCTTGAAAAAAAGTCACTCCGGTGTTTTTTCTGGAGACGGTAATATTATGGATATTTAGACAGAATGTGAACACGGGCACACAGCTAGATAGCAGTTGGTTGAATAACGTATGGCGAAAAATGACTATTTTCAGCATTTATATGGCATATTTTTTCTGGCAACTGTGCTTCAGTGGCTGCGTCCAAAAAAACTGGGCAAACAATGCCTACAAGGTCAACGTATGGCAGTTGTTTAAAGAGAACAGTAGATTACTAGCCAGCAAAGCTACCTAAGCTAAAATGTCCCTCAAATCCCTGCAGACTTCTGTCCCTCCAATACAGAGCAGTATCACGCAGATTACTAGCCAGCAAACTTACTATCATCTGTCCCTGAAATCACTAACAGCTCTCCCCCTACACTATCTCTTCCAAGCACACACAGGCAGATTTTTCAGATACATTTTTGCCCTTGATCCCCCTCTGGCATGCCACTGTCCAGGTCGTTGCACCCTTTAAACAACTTTAAAATCATTTTTCTGGCCAGAAATGTCTTTTGTAGATGTTAAAGTTCGCCTTCCCATTGAAGTCTATGGGGTTCGCGAACCGCTCGCAATTTTGCGCAAGTTCGCGAATATGTTCGCGAACTTTTTTTCCGACGTTCGCTACATCCCTACCAATGAATATATAAGCAGAGGTAGTTACACAGGCAGGTTCTGTGCAGTTATGGAACAGTAACATTCAGAGAGAGATTTTACAAGCAAAGGAGATAATGTTTGCGGTGCAATAAACTCTCTAATGAACCTGATTACTCGGCAAAAAGCACAGTTTTATTCTTATTATTGATTTTTTTTTATTACGTTTACGTCTTTTATTGCATGTCCCTAAACATGGGAGCTGCCATAAGAGTGTTTTAGTCTGGTAAACAGCACGGGTTTAACTGACACTTTAACTGACAGTTAACTACTCCCTGCCCCTTCTCCTTGAGAATAATGAAGGGCGACTTTGTCCCGTTTCACCAGAAAATTAGCAAATTTCCCGCAAAATTCGCAAAACGGCAATTAATTAGTGATACGCAAGTTTTGAAGCCTGCATCAATTTTGACGCCGGCATCAATTCTGACGCTTGCGTCAATTGTAATGCTGGCGTTAAAGTCAATGGGCATCTGAATAATGTTGACGCGTGGTGGTTTTGACATGAGAAACTTTTCCGACATGCGTCCAAAATTATTTTGATGAATTTTCACCGGAAAATTTTCGCTCCAGTTTCTCGGATTTATTCGCCGGCAGTGAAACGCGAAAGTTCATTGCGAATTCGCCCGTCACTACTTATGAACCTACTTGTTTACTGATGTCCAGGTTGCTGCTTGAGTGTTTTAGTCCATGAAGACACATTGATTCGCCCCTTAAAGGAGAAGTAAACCCTAAAAATTAATATGGCTAAAAATGTCATGTTTTATATAGTGAACTTATTGCACGAGGCTAAAGTTTCAGCTTGTCAATAGCAGCAATGATCCAGGACTTCAAACTTGTCACAGGGGGTCACCATCTTGGAAAGTGTCTGTGACACTCACATGCTCAGTGGGCTCTGATTGGCTGTTGAGAAGCTAAGCTTAGGGCTCGTCACTAATTATCCAGCAGAAAATGAGCTTCCCTGGCTGTAATATAAGCTGATGCTACAGGTTTGCTGATAAAATTCTGATGCTAATTGTACTGGTTTCTGTGCTGCCATGTAGTAATTATCTGTATTAATTACTAATCAGCCTTATATTGTGACATTTGTATTATATATGTACTGTATATTGTGAGTGGGTCCCTAAGCTCAGTAAGTGACAGCAGCACAGAGCATGTGCAGTGAATCAGCAGAAAAGAAGTTGGGGAGCTACTGGGGCATCTTTGGAGACACAGATCTTTACTGCTAAAGGGCTGTGGTTGCCTTGGGCTAGTACAGAAGCACGAAACATAATGTACAGCATTTCTACCTACTTCTTTAATTAGGCTTTAGTTCTCCTTTAAGACCACCATAAAGTTTCACTGGTGCCATGAAGTTTGCTCCTGAATGCACAATTCTTTGCACTTCCAGGATAGATTGGAAAGTAAGGAGTTGTACCTTCCTTATTTATGGACATGTGGACAGAGGGCAGCATGTGGGCATCCTATAGCTTACACACAAATTAGGGAGCATCCAGGGGTGCTGTGCCAATAAAGCAAGTTGAGAAACTCCCCTTGGGGCGGCATTACATAGTAACATAGTAACATAGTAAGTAAGGTTGAAAAAAGACACATGTCCATCGAGTTCAACCTTTTTTTTTTTTTTTTTTTTTTTATTAACTACCTATCTGCCAGTTGATCCAGAGGAAGGCAAAAAACCCATCTGAAGCCTCTCCAATTTGCCTTAGAGGGGGAAAAATTCCTTCCTGACTCCAAAATGGCAATCGGACTAGTCCCTGGATCAACTTGTACTATGAGCTATCTCCCATATCCCTGTATTCCCTCACTTGCTAAACATCATCCAACCCCTTCTTATACCTATCTAATGTATCAGCCTGTACCACTGATTCAGGGAGAGAATTCCACATCTTCACAGCTCTCACTGTAACAAACCCCTTCCCAATATTTAGCTGGAACCTCTTTTCTTCTAATCGGAATGGGTGACCTTGTGTCAGCTGGAAAGACCTACTGGTAAATAAAGCATTAGAGAGATTATTATATGATCCCCTTATATATTTATACATAGTCATCATATCACCCCTTAAGCGCCTCTTCTCCAGCGTGAACATCCCCAATTTGGCCAGTCTTTCCTCATAGCTAAGATTTTCCCTTTACCAGCTTAGTTGCCCTTCTCTGTACCCTCTCTAATACAATAATGTCCTGTTTGAGTGATGGAGACCAAAACTGTACGGCATATTCTAGATGGGGCCTTACAAGTGCTCTATACAGTGGAAGAATGACCCCCTCCTCCCTTGACTCTATGCCCCATTTAATACAACTCAAGACCTTATTTGCCCTTGATGCTGCTGACTGGCATTGCTTGCTACAGCCAAGTTTATCATCTACAAGGACTCCAAGGTCCTTTTCCATAATGGATTTGCCTAGTGCAGTCCCATTAAGGGTATAAGTGGCTTGGATATTTTTACATCCCAGGTGCAGGACTTTACATTTATCAACATTGAATCTCATTTGCCACTTAGCTGCCCAGCTTGCCAGTTTGTCAAGATCCTGTTGCAAGTGCCACATCCTGGATGGAATTAATTGGGCTGGATAATTTTGTGTCATCTGCAAACACTGATACATTACTTACAACACCCTCCCCTAAGTCATTAATGAACAAATTAAATAAAAGTGGACCCAATACTGAGCCCTGGGGGACCCCACTAAGAACCTTACTCCAAGTAGAGAATGTCCCATTAACAACCACCCTCTGTACCCGATCCTGTAGCCAGTTTCCTATCCATGTGCAAACGACTTCATTAAGCCCAACAGACCTTAGTTTAGAAAGCAGTCGTTTGTGGGGCACAGTATCAAACGCTTTGGCGAAATCCAAATAGATCACATCTACTGCCCCCCCAGTATCCAGAATCTTACTTACCACATCATAAAATGCAATCAAATTCGTCTGACATGACCTATCCTTCATAAAGCCATGCTGATTGTTGCTCATAATGCCATTCATTAGGACAAAATTTTGAATGTGATCCCTTAACAAGCCTTCAAATAATTTGCCCACCACAGATGTCAAGCTTACTGGCCTATAATTGCCAGGCTGAGATCGTAATCCCTTTTTAAATATTGGAATAACATCAGCTTTTCTCCAATCCATAGGCACCATACCAGATGACAGTGAATCTGAGAAAATCAGAAATAAGGGCTGGTCTAAAACTGAACTAAGCTCTCTTAGAACCCGGGGGTGTATGCCATCAGGCCCTGGAGCCTTGTTTACATTAATTTGTATTAAAGCTTTTTGAATCATATCCTGAGTCAGCCACTGACTAGATTGAGCTGAACCATTCGTGCAGTTATTAAGTGAGCCTGTGAACCCAGACTCCTCTATTGTATACACTGAAGAAAAGAACTGATTTAACACATTTGCCTTATCTGTATCTGTTACAACCATACTGGTACCATTATTTAATGGAGCAACACTCTCAACCTGCATCTTTTTACTATTAATATATTTAAAAAAACTTTTTAGGGTTAGTTTTCACCTCCACCGCAATTAACTCTTCATTTCTTTTCTTAACCTTCCGGATTGCTGATTTACAACATTTATTACAGTGTTTATATTCATTAAATGCAGCTTCTGTCCCTACAGATTTGTAGCTTTTAAATGCCTTTCTCTTCTGTCCCATTAACTTCTTCTGTATTAAGCCACACAGGATGATTCTTAGAGCTTCTACGTTTAGTCCTTAAGGGAATAAATTGAGAACAGTAATGATTTAATATCATTTTAAAGGACAACCATTTCTGTTCTGTGTTTTTAGCTGAAAACCTAATGCCCCAATCAATGCTCTGTAGGGCAGCCCTCAAGGCACTAAAATTAGCTTTTGCAAAATTCATGGTTTTTGTTGCCCCAGTATATTTTTGTTTTTTGCACCAGACATTAAAAGATATAACATTATGGTCACTATTACCCAGGGGTTCAATGACTTGCACATTTGCTATAAGTTCTGGGTCATTTGAGATCACTAAATCAAGAATAGCATTTTTTCTGGTAGGCTCCTCTACAACCTGTGCTAAAAAATTGTCGTGCAATAAGTTTATAAACTTGTTCCCATTAACTGATCTAGCAGTACCGTTGCTCCAGTCAATATCTGGGTAATTAAAATCCCCCATTAACATTACTTTACCTAAACTAGTAGCCTTTTCTATTTGCATTAGGAGCTTTGTCTCCTCCTCCTCACTTACATTAGGGGGTCTATAGCATACGCCTACAATTAATTTGCTGGATTCTTTACAATTGGTGAAGAACTCCACCCATATGACTTCTGCCCCCTCATTTTCTAACATAACCTCCTCCTTTATATGAGCTTTTAAATCCTGCCTAACATACAGACATACCCCTCCTCCTTTTCTATTGCCTCTGTCCCTCCGAAACAAAGTATAGCCACTGATATTTACTGCCCAGTCATGCGACTCATTCAGCCATGTTTCGGCCACACCAATCACATCATATTTTCCTTCCATCACCAGCAGCTCCAGCTCTCCTATTTTACCAGCCAGACTTCTTGCATTTGTAAACATACATTTAATACTGGCACCATATTGAACATATGACATGTGGTCCTCCCTCTCCTTAACAGTATACCCAGCCAAATCTCCTCCCCCATTTTCCCTTTCTTTGCCCACTATCTCATCTAACCTGTCTACCACTGAATCTTTTACTGAACCCTCCCCCCCCACACCTAGTTTAAAATCTCCTCCAACCCTCTAGCCATCTTCTCTCCCAAAACAGCTGCCCCATCATCATTGAGGTGCAGCCCATCCCTAGCAAAGAGCCTGTAGCCGACTGAAAAATCAGCCCAGTTCTCCAAGAACCCAAAACCCTCCTCCCTACACCAATCTTTCAGCCACGCATTAATATCCCTACGTTCCCGCTGTCTCCTTAGCATTGCTCGTGGCTCAGGTAATATCTCTGAGAAAATTACCTTGGAAGTCCTCGCCCTCAGCTTTGAACCTAGTTTTTTAAAATAATTTTTGAGGACTTCACCACCTCCTCTAACTTTGTCATTGGTACCTATGTGTACCAAGACCGCTGGGTCTTCCCCAGCCCCTCCCAATAATCTGTCCACTCCTTCCACCACATGCCGAACCCTAGCACCAGGCAAGCAGCAGACTGTTCGGCATGTAGGGGCCTTGCGACAGATTACCCTATCCACCTTTCTAATAATTGAATCCCCTATAACTAGAACCTGCCTTTCCTTCCTTGCACTTCCCCCACCACCCGTATTAGAGCCACTGCCTCCCGGGGTGCTCCGAGAGTCAGCCTGCTCTATACATGCCAGTTCGGAGTTTTCCTCTACTGATTACCAGGGATGGCAAAAATGCTGCAAATTTGCTTCTCTGTGCTGGAATTCTGGACCCACTTGGACCCCCTCTGGTGCTAAAAAGGTGAGTGTAGGGGGGGGTGGTAGCAGCAAGCAGCCTCATGGTGGCAGAGGGCTAGGAATTGGATCGCCCCTGGGAGTGCCATCAGAACAAAATGCAGGAGAACATACCCACTGCAGATGTTGGGTTAAGGACTCCCTTGTGCCCACAGTGCTGCACTTGCCCAGAACTCTGCTTCTTGCAGTCTGTCACCACTCCTGTAAGAGCGTTGCTAACATATTCTATTATGGGCATGTTGTTAATGCAACACCTATCGCAGTGCAAATAGGACCTGTTAGGGCAGCTCTCACTGTGCACCCATGGCCGTGCCTGCTGCTCGTGCTGCCATGTCTTTACATAGTAAGAAGGTGCATGTCAGTTCTAATGTTAATTTAAATTATAAACGTACCAATTATAAAGTGAATAATGTACCCCTACTGTAAAACATAAGGTTATTATAACTCTCTATATCATTAGAGATGTTCCATGACCATGTTAAAGCACAAAGCTGAAGGAAGCTGGGGCCGGGGGTCAAGGGATGCAGCACCCCCGATGGTTTCCCCTGGACCCCCCGGTCCAACTTTGACTGTATTTTATCAATACGTATACTATACTCACAGCCATGGATCAACCGCAGTTATAGTTAAATCATTCCATCTTTATTTCCATCCATTAAAAGACCATTATATTATGGCAAACGGGTGCAGTTTAGATAGTCAAGCTGCTGACGCGTTTTGTGACCTCAAACGCCACACAGAGCATAGTTTCTTTTTACTACAAAGGCAAACTTTATAGACGGCAATACAAACCATCTCGAGTACATTTAAAGTTATACCATACACACACACTTTTACACTGGATTTCTTTAAAAAACCTTTATGTTAAAATATTCTAATATATAATGGAGGCGTGTGTTACTTTATCTTTTAATACCCAATTTTGCTTTCTTCTTTTTCCTTAATTTCCAATATACTATTCCAATTCATCTTACTCTCCTCAATACACCTTTCTCATTGTGGGGCAAATTCACTAATCTCTGTAAATTCGCCAGCGACGGCTTCACTCACATCACAAAACTTCGCCAGGCTTAGATTCGCCAGGACAACGCTAATTCACTAAAATCCGAAGTTGTGTCCAGGGCGCTGAGCTCTGGCGAAGTTGCACTAGCGTTACTGCGCCAATTGAAGTGAAGTTGCCGCTAGTGCTGGCTAATTTGCATACGGCGGGAAGTTGAATGGACGTATATGTTGCAGCAAATACATTACACTACACAAGCCCGGAAACCTTAATAAAATAAAATAGAGTTGTTATATTGCCCTACACATGAGCCCAGTGTATAGTTTATGTGCCATATGTTAGGAAATGTAGGGGGGAGCCCGGGTACCAAAAAAAATGTCTGGACTTTGCAGCCTATCACCCTGAAAAAACTAAAAGACGCCATCGTTTTTTGGGACTTTTTGGGAACATTTTTCAACTGAAAATTGAAGAAGCCCTATACATTCCATTGCACTTTGCTGGTCTGAGCTGGCGAAGGCAAGTCTGGCGGAACAGGTAACGTTTAGTAAAATGCGCATCTTAGAGAATTTGCGAAGTAACGCTCTTTCGCCATAGCGAAACTTCCCCTGGAGTAAGAGTTCGAAGTAGCGCTAGAGTCTATCTCCTTCGCTAGTGAAGTTACGCTAGCGCCTTCTAGTAAATCGGCGAAGTACCGAAATGACGTCACACTGGCGAATTTTGGCTAACGTTAGTCACTTCACCCTTTAGTGAATTTTCCCCTATGAGTGTAGTACTTTTAACAGTTTCATCAAATTTTTATCAATATCTGTATCTGTCTTTATCTATCTATATTTATATACATACATGCACACCACGCTGCGGTGTTTTGGCACCTTTATATTAAATTTCAACAGAAATGCAATAATTAGAAAGTTGCCGAAATAAAATCACCTAGGAGCGATCACGCATCTGTCTACTTGAAATAAATACCGCACGCCCACAGCGAGGTATAGAACGGTGCTAGAATATTCTGGCACCCCCCAGTGGGTTAATTAATGTGCAGATTCATTAGCAATTTCTGCATATTTACATACTGTGACTTTATTGTATTATTGGCAGGAATAATGAAGTGAAGGCCCACATTCAAGGCTAGTTTTAATTGAACAGAGATAAAATGCTGATGGGGCTAAATCAGATATTGGTATTATTGATGGAGCTTTGCTCTTTGGGGCTGCTGTGTGTGGCCCCTTAAAGAGGCCGCTGTAACCGTTACTCACCGATATAAAACCTTATTGATTGCATATGACTTTGTCTTTGTGACACCCATCAAGGGAAACTGTGAGTCTGACTTTGATGTGTAATGGGATCAAACATCTGCGAGGAACAGCAGGTTTTATTAGGAAGAATGGAACTGCTGGGGCGTTTTGTAGCTTGTAATCCCCTATTATTTACTTTTATAATATTCCTGTCACGTAAATAGCTTCTTAAGTACAGGAAGATGAAGTGGCTTGCCAAGCTGTGGTATAAGTAGATGCCTGTAGGCCCCCGGCTCAGAATTTATTGCCATTTCTAGACCACGGCATCTCCTGTAGTGATGTCACTGTTGGCAGTAGAAGTCAAGTAAATGATTTTATCAAGCTTGGAATTACAGAGAACGTTGTTGATTCCTCAAATCTGAAATCAGCCTGGGAAACAAAGCAGCATTTCTCAACCTACAATCCTGGACAAGTGGTGGGGGGTTCAGAATGATTTGCAGTTAAAGGGCATGTAAAGTCAAAAGAATAAAATCCAATTTTTACTTTCTTTAATGGAATAGAAACCTATCTCTAATATACTTGAATTAAAAAATGTGTACCGTTTTTATAAGAAACCTGACTGTATGCAGTGAAATTCTCCCTTCATTTACTGCTGTGGATAGGAATTGTCAGATGGTCCCTAACTGCTGAGCAGGGAAACAATCATACTTATGAACAGCAGGGGGAGCCCCCGCCTTACTTCCCAGCCATGCAGAACTCTAGCAGCTTTGTTTATGATGATCAATAAGCAACCCAGACCACACTGAGCATGTGCACAGTCTTAGTCTTGCAAAGATGTTTAACAAAGTTACAAGATGGTGACCCCCTGTGGCCAACTTTGAAAGCATAAATTATTTGTTTGATTAGGCTTGTGGTGTAGTAAGTTCATGTTTATGTTTAGTATACAAAATACAGCATTTCTAGCCTTATTCTATTTTAGACTTTACATGCCCTTTAAGGTGAGACTTGGGGAAAAAGTACTTTTGCTCTATGAGATACCCATAATATCTAGCATGAAAGTCAATTTGAGGTGGAAACTTACTATCCTTGATATTCTTGGTGAAATGACTGATACACCAATGTTTCCCTCTGTCTGTAACTTTGGCATTTAACAATGGGGTCTCCGACCCAAAGAGTGGCCTCTACTTGGGTATTTTGCCTTCAGCAAAAAAAAAATTGAATTAACTTACATTAAATCTTTCAGCATTAGCTTGATCATGAATAAAATATAAGATAAGGTTTATTCCCTTGATTTCTATTGCAGGATTCATTCAAGAAATTGTCATCCAAAGGTTATTTCTCTGATGCAAAAGATTCAAGAATGGAGAAGCCCTACAATCTAGAAACGTCATTGGGTCCTAGGGCATGTATAGGGCACGGTTAAGGCTCCCCTATCATTGGGGTTGTACTGGCGTTCCAGATTGTCAGATCTTATGATGAAACCAAACCTTAGTGAACCTAGTGAGCTTATAATTAAGCGCTTTGCAGCACGAAACACGTAAGGCTTTTATATAGTTACACAGTTACATAATTAAATTGAGTTGAAAAAAGACAAAGTCCATCAAGTTCAACCCCTCCAAATGAAAACCCAGCCCCATACACACACCCCTCCCTACTTTTACATAAATTCTATATACCCATATCTATACTAACTATAGAGCTTAGTATCAAAATAGCCTTTGATATTATGTCTGTCCAAAAAATCATCCAACATTTTGGAACATAAACTTTAATAAAAATACAACTTTTAAAAGACATGTAAAGGCTACATTTTCCAACCATGTATATAAGTTTGACCCATCTCCCCCACCCATTTGGCATAATTTGTACTGCATTTATCCCCTCCATTTGCTAGAGCCATCACATTTTCCTAAAATAAATAGAAGCTTTTGACTGGTGGCCAGTGACATTTACATCTGTGAACAGCAAACATGCGCTGTAAAGTTAATGCAATTAAGAATGCGGCCTTACAAAGGCAGAATTTACTTTGATAGAAAGTCCTGCTTGGGTTGAGCACTGTAATGGTTAAGCCAAGCTCAAAACCCAAGAATGTCTATGGGCTCCTAGACTGGAGGCCATGTTTAGAGTTGAGAAGAACTAAGCATGCTCATTAGCCACCAGCCAAAGTAAATTCCTGAGGGATAGGGCCAAAGTGGGTTAGAGGAGAAGAAAGAATACTAAGTGATTAAGGGGATGCTGCAGCCTTCAAAGAGGCCATTCGCTGATTACATTTTTGTGTGTGTGGGGGTTTACATGTCCTTTAATGTTAATTGAACTGCCAATGTTGGATTCTTTGCTTAATATGGTGGGATCCACTACCTCTGACACCCAAACCAAGACACCCAAACCCAACATGTCAACTGGTGCGTCTACACTTTTTACATTGGACAATTACTCTTAACTGGGCCTAGTGAGCCCCAGTTTGATAAAAATCCTATTACCCCTTTATTATTTTCACCATAAAACCATATATCGTTTTCCTGGATTATGGATCTACCCATAATCTGGATCTTCATTCCTTAAATCTACTAGATAATGTAAACATTAAAGGGCCAATTCATTAGTAAAAAGGATTCGAAGTAAAAAAACGTCGAATTTCGGAGTGTTTTTTGGGCTACTTTGACCATCGAATGGGCTACTTCGACCTTCGTCTATGACTTCGAATCGCCTATGGGGAAGGTCCCCATAGGCTTGGCTCAGATAATCCCTCGATCGTTGGATTAAAATCCTTTGAATCATTCGATTCGAAGGATTTAATCGTTCAATATTCAAAGTCAAAGGATTTTCATTCCCAGTCGAATACCGAGGGTTAATTAACCCACGATATTCGACCCTTGATGCATCGGCCCCTAAATAATCCCAATAGGCTGGTTTTGCCTCCAATAAGGATTAATTATATCTTAGTTGGGATCAAGTGCAAGGTACTGTTTTATTGTTATTATAATAGAGAAAAAGGAAATCATTTTTAAAAATTTGGATTTTTGGCTAGAATGGAGTCTATGAGAGATGGCCTGTCCGTAATACTGAGATTTCTGGATAATGGATCCTATACCTCTACTAACAGACAAAGATGAACACACAAGTTGGCTTAAAGGAAAGGGGAAGATCAAGTAGGAGAGAATTAATTCTCTGAGCAGAAACCTGCCTTGAAAATCACTAGATACTTTGATAATTAGTCTCAATTACTGGGCAATGCATTCAGCAACAAACCATTTTACGTCACGTGCGTGAAAGGAATTCGTTAGGTGAAAATCTCCCCAAAACAAAGAGCTCCTCTGCGACCATTATATTTAATACTTTTCGAAAACCTCGGAATTAGGTAAATAAGAATGATTTGCCTTCATATAGACTTTTTTTTTTTTTAATAACCTACTTGTTCTAATCTTATTAGAAATTAGAACCTTCTAGCATAACGAGAGAAATCCCTGGCAATTTGTCTTTGTGTGTGTGTGTTTGATCAGGCTGCGGTTTTCATTATTTGCAAATTAAACATCCTAGGAAATCAATTTTCGGTATAAAGATGAAAGGTGGCAGAGTTTGATTCCATTTGCACATTTCCCTAATCAGGAATGAAAATGTATTTTCAAACACATTCTGTAAAAGGCCGATACCTCAGTTGTTCCCAGTCATATTAATCTCGCCAGTACAAAAGGAAATATACATATTCATTTGGTGGCTAATGGAAAAAATGCATGTTTTCGGAATAATAAGGGAAATGATTTTAGAGAATGAACATTATTCCTTTGCAATTAATTTCTTCTGCATATTTTGGGCCAGAGTAGGGGTGTTTGCACGTCTATTTACCACTTATTTATAAACACAGAGGCATTTCCATTGCTGGTCATAGTGAGGCTTCGACAGGATTCCCAAAGGCCTCACTGTATGGCGGCCATAGTGCAGTCGTATCACCTTATCCCCCAGTAGAAAAGTAGTTTCTCATGCAGAAAACATTTTCTATATACAGACTTCTAGCATTCTAGGGCCATTTCTATGTATAATACCCCAGAACACATGGAAAGATAAATGCAGTGCCAAATGGAAATAAAATACCCATGACCAAATGGCAGGATAAATGCAGTGCCAATTGGAAATCTAATACTCGAGAACACAGGGCAGGATAAATGCAGTGCCAATTTGAAATCTAATACCCCAAAATACATGGCAGTATAAATGCAGTGTTATTTGGAAACCTAATACCCCCCGCATACATGGCAGGATAAATACAGTGCCAATTAGAAACCTTATACCCTGGAACACATGGCAGGATAAATGCAGTGCCAATTGGAAATCTAATATCCCAGAATACTGGGTAGGATAAAGGTAGTAAAAACAGGACACACCGGCACAGCATGGGTAAGTTTCAGCAGGTTAAACCTTGCTCGTTTATTGCGGATTCCTGTTTTTACGCTGTTCTTGAGGTTGCCTATTCCCTCTGACATCGAGCACCTGGGAGTCGCTGAAGTCTGGACGGCCAGGGTGTGCGAGTGTAAGTCTTTCTTTTTAGGATAAAGGTAGTGCCAGCTGGAAATCGAATACCCCACAACACATGGAAAGATAAATGCAGTGCCAAATGGAAATATAATACCACTGACCACATGGGAGGATAAATATAGTGTTAATTGGAAATCTAATACCCCAGAATACATGGCAGGATAAAGGCAGTGGCAATTGAAAATCTAAAACCCTAGAATACATGGCAAGATAAATGCAGTACCATTTGGAAATGTAATACCCCAAAATACATGACAGGATAAATACAGTTCCAATTAGAAATCTAATACCCCAGAATACATGGCAGGATAAATATAATGTTAATTGGAAATCTAATACCCCAGAATACATGGCGGGATAAATGTAGTGTTAATTGGAAATCTAATACCCCAGAATACATGGCAGGATAAATATAGTGTTAATTGGAAATCTAATACCTCAAAATACATGGCAGGATAAATACAGTTCCAATTAGAAATCTAATACCCCAGAATACATGGCAGGATAAATATAATGTTAATTAGAAATCTAATACCCCAGAATACATGGCAGGATAAATACAGTGCCAATTAGAAATCTAATACCCCAGACTACATGGCAGGATAAAGGCTGTGGCAATTGAAAATCTAAAACCCTAGAATACATGGTAAGATAAATGCAGTACCATTTGGAAATGTAATACCCCAAAATACATGGCAGGATAAATACAGTACCAATTAGAAATCTAATACCCCAGAATACATGGCAGGATAAATACAGTACCAATTAGAAATCTAATACCCCAGAATACATGGCAGGATAAATGCAGTGCCAATTGGAAATAAAACACCCTTGAACACATAGCAAGATAAATGCAGTGGCAATTTTACTTAAAATACTTCCAAAAACAACAACTTGGTTGACTAGGGTGGATTGCAGTCGTGTCCTACAATATTCTATTTTTATATGTTGGCAGGTATGTGAGTGCACACACAAGCTCTCAGAGCTTTGGCTTCCCCTTTAAATTAAGGTATAAGGTGTAAGGTGATGCAAAGGGGGTGTGGTGGTGAAATAAGGGGGCAGAATCAAATGGATGAGTTGAAGCTGGTTGTGGTAGGAACAGAGATTTGGCTTTTCGCGGGAATAATTGGACAGGTCAAGCAAGGGAGTGACTGGGTGAATTGGGGCATAACTGGGTGGGCTGGGGTGGAACAATGGACATGCCTTTATTTACCAGCCAGTGCACTAGAGCTTCTATACTGGTTGTTGAATACTGGCCTGGTGGCAATTCTAAACCTGATCCACTGGGTGAACAAGATTGTAAAGCCACTGAACGTGATTCCAAACATATATTTGGCTGAAAGTGATAAAACAGCCATCACTACCCGAAGCTCATGTGCATTTTTTTGTAGTTTTTCTTTGGTCCTGTTTTCATTTCACATGTCACTTACCTGCAGCTACAGTAAGTTACCGGCATCTGCTCTTGTTAGAGAGCTTTCAGGAAGCAGCTCAGCGAGGATCTGGTTCAGCAAGTACTTTGGCTTTAGCAGTTGAGATGTAAAGTACAGTAACATTCATAATAGATAAGGCTGAAAAAAGGACACATATCCATCAAATGCAACCCTTTGCTCTACTCAGATTCCTGGCCATGCTCTAAACAAATAGTAAGGAGAATATATCAGGATCTGATGTTGCCTTCAGTTTGCTACAGAAAAGGAAACTGTCTTTTCTGACTCCAAAACAGCAAATGAACCGGTACAGTCCCTGGACTCACATGGTACCATATGTTTTATTATAAGAAAACTTACCACTAGCTGAAACGCCAACCAACCCTTTCTTGAAACGAATGTTCCTTTATATCTCTTAAAGGGCCAGTAACATCATAACAGTAAGGCACTATGGTACAAGGAACTTAAAGGGCACCACTGGAGGGAACCATCAAAATGTTTTCCTTTACTGCAGGTGCAGGTCAACAGAGCCAACACTCTTTTTGGGGAAACAACATAATTTTTTCAAGAAACCCTCTTCATGGGTGCTACTGGAGGAAACTCCATATCATTATACACATGCTAATGTCGTGTTACATGGTAAGCTGGGACACTGTAGCCCTCATTCTGTGTATGTCCCAGCTTGCTCAGTATGCACATACGTGTGATATAGGATCAGTTGACGCATTCCACAATTATATGTCACTTAAGTGAGCTGAAGCATTCACTCATATTGTGCAGCCTGTGCCCCAACATGACCTGGATCACCCTCCTGCTGTAAGGGCAGAGTGTTTGTATGGGGGTTTTTTTCTTGGAAAAAAATACTATTATTTCCTTCTACTGGAGAGTGGAATCTGATCAGCATCAGACTGGGCCCCAGCTGCAACCCCCACTCAGCTTCTGGGCCCGCACCAACCACAATCTCCCTCTGCCTCCCTCTGTCTGGGGAAAGGTAACGGTGCAGTACCTAGGGATGCACCGAATCCACTATTTTGGATTCCGCCGAACCCCCGAATCCTTCGTGAAAGATTCGGCCGAATACCGAACCGAATCCGAACCCTAATTTGCATATGCAAATTAGGGATGAGAAGGGGAAAACATTTTTTACTTCTTTGTTTTCTGACAAAAAGTCACGTGATTTCCCTCCCGCCCCTAATTTGCATATGCAAATTAGGGTTTGGATTCGGTTCGGCCGGGCAGAAGGATTCGGCCGAATCCGAATCCTGCTGAAAAAGGCCGAATCCCGAACCGAATCCTGGATTCGGTGCATCCCTAGCAGTACCCAAGGAGCAGGTCTGGGTCAGGGGGTCTCACAAGGGCAAGACCAACTGCAAGCCCAGTCCAACCCTAAATCGGTTTGCCTGCACCTCTGTTTTTCATTCGATAGGTGCCCTTTAATAACTACTACAACTAAATGGTAAGTATGGAGATCTCTCAACACTTTTCACTAAAGATTGCTAATGACAAGTGGTTTGCATTAAAATGGATTGCACAGCTTGGTTCAGGCTCAAGTATTCCATGAGTGTCTGATTGCTGGTGCAATCAATGGCAGCTTGGCGGGCCTATCTAACTGAGATCTTCCTTTAGAAACAGCCAGGTTCCAACATTCCCATGTTCAAGAACAGCTTCACTCATCTGTGACTTTCCAGTATAAGTGCACAACTGTCACACGGATCACAGAGGACACCTATAAATGTTGCATCTCGGATCATGGAGCAAAGCAGCCTATTCGGTATGTGACATGGCTACAATGGCTCGCTGCCTTCACATTTAGAAGAAAGAAGAAATTAAGATTTCAAAAAAATTATAAAAGATATAAGTCCTGCCAGGACTGATATTCCACTGTGCTAAGTGGTAGCCCTTAAACCTTTCCAACCAGAAGATTCTTGACCTTCCCTTGACACTTTTGTGACTTAACGCTCTTCTAGAGATAGCTTCAACCCCAGCCATAAAGCACAACAGGATTGATGATGGCATCCATTTAAGAAGTATATGGGAGGTCAGGGGAATTGTGACCATGTTGCAGTTGCAGCAGAACAAGGTAGTTCATGAATCCATTCAACCTTTCAGGAGGCGTTTGTAGGAAGATGTACTCTGCTGGACTCACTGCTCACTCAATCGTAGATCACCAGCGCTTCTTGTGACCTTCACAGTCCCCTCAACGGTGTTATAGTCATTTTCCACACACAGCCATCGGAGGAGCCTGCCTGTTCCCCTCCTCAAACTAATTGGAACTTTGTAACTAAACCTTCCGTTTTTTTTACTTCTGCTCTGCAATTGTCTCATGGAAATATTAATTCTATATCTGGATTTGGGAAGATGAATTGGGCTTCACTGTTACCTCCATAGTGCCACAATGCTCCCCATTTCACTCTGTGGGGCTGATGGAAGAGTTAATACAGAGCATGATTTATTTAGAATGAGTCTAAACTAAAGAAGACAGGTAGGATGTCTTGAGGTTAGAATTGCTGCGAGCTGAACCATCTCGTGAGATATCAAGTGTCAAGTGAGAATCACTTAGTCAGTGACGTTCCCACCACTGCAGGTGCTCTGGCTCAGGGAATTATGGATCTTATGTATGCAGAGGTATATTTTTCCAACTGCAAAATAAATACAGAACCTGATTCTGCTGGAACGCTACATGTGAAAGTACCCTTTGGTTATGTGAACCTTTATAAATACTGTTAATAACAATATTAGTATGAAAAATTAAAACATATAGTGTTCCCCTGTTAATAACATACCTTTAGAGTGGTTTTATTATGATAATGATTAATATTAAATTGCTGCTAGGAAATAGCAAAGTGTTACATTATTCTAGTATTTAAAAAAAAGTCTTTGAATTTCAGCCCCGTTTGTGGTCCAAAATTTGCCTCAAGCCCCCTTTTAGCTTACAATAAGGGTACAGACCTGGAAGTATTTAAAGTATCAGCCATTCAGCCACAATTCGAGAAATATCTAAGAGAGCAAAAAGCTATTTACCCAAAAATCTTACTCATCTTTAAACTGGGCTTCTGGCTATTTCTAGGGTAGCAAATAATAGTGGCCTTCAGCGCTCCAGTCAAGGCATTGTGTTTCCCTACCGGTGGCAGCCTCCCTGTCTTGGGATAACTGCAATAGGTTGATGGAAAACAAGTTTATTAGTGATGATTGGATTTATTCACCAGGCATGGATTTGTGATAAAATTCTACATTTCGCCATATGCAAATGTTTTTCACAAAACTGTGGCAAAAATCAGCCCATTGACCTAATACATGTGGACAAAAAAGTTTCTCAGACAAAAAACTACAAGAAAAACTTCCATTGACTTTAACGCATTTTGAGCAAGAAAAAATGTTGCAAACGTAAAAAATTGTCGCGTAGAAAAAAATGTTTTGAATCCCATTTACTTCAACATGTTTTGTGATATTTTTTGCCGTTTCATGAAACTTTTGCCATTTCGTGAATTTTTTTTGCAGTTTCGTAATTTTTCGAAGAAGCGCAACGGGATAGATTTACTCGTCACTAAAGCTTATCTAGAATACTGTATATTGTCACTTAATGTGATATTGATGTCCAATATTATTGTGTGCACAGAATGTTCCTTTTCTGTATCTTTGTATCGTTTATATATCTTATATCTACAAGTAGGGATGTAGCGAACTGCCGCTAATGTGTTCGCGAACGCCGTTCGCGAACACCGGCAAAAAAAGCGAGCAGTTCGCGAACAGTTCGCGAACTTCGAACGCTCGATAAAATCGTTCGATCGAACGATCGAAGGATTTTATTCGTACGATCGAAGGATTTTCGTTCGAATCGAACGATCGAAGCTATTCGATCGAATGATTTCATTCAATCGAATGCTTATAATCGTTCGAACGAATGGAAATCGTTCGATTTTAGCGATCGAATGGTCGAATGGTCGAACGAAATTTTACTTCGAATCGAACGCGAACACCAATTGGCGAACGTCGCGCGACGTTCGCGAACATTCGGCGGACGCGAACAGTCGAAGTTCGCGCGAACTAGTTCGCCGGCGAACAGTTCGCTACATCCCTATCTACAAGTTTCCAGACACCTGTCCAACATCTCATTCCTAAAACCAACGGTATTGGTATAAAGTTAGTTCTCCCTTTTCTTCTATAACGGCCCAATCCTCTTTTGGGATGGTTCCTACTAGATGTTGGAACATTGTTGCTGGGAGTTGATTCCATGTAGCCAAAAGAGCATTAGTGAGGTTGGGCACTGATGTGTCGGGGTCCCACATATGCTGGGTCTATATAGACCAGCCAAGTTCTTCCACTCTCACCATAGCAAACCCATTCTGTACAGACCTGGCTTTGTGCATGAGAAAATTATTGTATTGTGCTGAAACAGGAAACAGTTGTCCCCAGCCAGTGTCGGACTGGCCCACAGGGATACCAGGAAAAGTCCCGGTGGGCCCAGGTGTCAGTGGGCCCTTATGCTGCTAAATATTTGGCCTATTTCATGGCTATTCCCTATTTCTATGAGAACAAAGAGGCTAAATAGATGGAATAATTGGTTATAGGATGTATAACTAAAGAGACTAGGAGGATAGAGGTTGAGTGAGGAGAGGAAGAACAATTGTACTGAGAGTGGGCCCTTGGCCTAAATTTTCTTGGTGGGTCCCTGGTCTAAGGTTTTCTGGTGGGCCCCTGGTGTCCCAGTTCAACACTGTCCCCAGCACTGAGAAGACATATAAAAAAAGAAACAGTAATAACAATATTAATGATAAGACGGTTTCTATTTTCCTTATTTTCTCAGATACTTCCCAAACTATTTCTGAAAAGCACAGAATTGTCATCAATATAACTGTACCATGAGGCTTATTTTCATTTGAACCAGAAGCCCTAGCCTTAACCGTGGAAACAGCACCAGATCATTATTCCTCCTCCACCAAACTCTATTGTCACCATTAACCATTCAGAGAGGCAATGTTCTCCTGGTATTTACCATACCCAGACCCTTCCGTCTGACTCAGACACAAAATTACAGGAATGGTGCTGGATTCAATACAGATAGGGGCAAATGATCCAAAATCAAAAAAGTAAATAAAGGTGTGGGAGATAAGACTCACATGTCACCCCAGTCAATTGGTGCAAATATTTGAAGCAAAACAAAAGATGTCAGTTTTCCCAAAAAGTATAAACATTTCTTAGTACATAGAAGACAAGCCTAATGCGTTTCGTGCCTGCTGGGACACTTATTCCTGAAGAATGAGATGAAGTTCCCCAGTAGACACAAAACACGCTGGGCTTGTCTTTCATGTCCTAATAAATGTTTTTGGATTTTTAACTTTTGCTGTTTATTCTGTTTGGGAAGACTCACATCTTTTGTTTTCCATCTGACTGTCAGATGGTGAAATGGCATTTATCACTAGCATAGGCTAGAGGGTGCCCTTTACACCCTTTAGCCTACACTTGACATTGCACTTGGTGATGTTCGGTTGTTTTATTCTCCAGTGTCCAATAAAAAAATCCCCATCGATAGTTTTTATAATAGTTTTGTTTCAAGGGGGGTGGAGTTTGGAACTCATCGGGGAGTGTTTCAGCTCAAACCATGCAATTTAAGATGTGTGGAGTTGTGGTGAAAAAGGGAGTGGCTGGAAATGACTGGGCTTGGTTGCGGGCATTGATTTGTGTTACCCAGAGATACCCAACTGAAGGCCCATGGCCATAAAAGATCATTTGTAATGCCCCCCCCATGACTTTTCTCTTGATCAACATGAACCTAACCTGGACCTCGAATATGTAGTACAGATATGGGACCTGTTATCCAGAATGCTTGGGACCTGGGGTTTTCCAGATAATGGATCTACCCGTAATTTGGATCTTCATAACCTAAGTCTACTAGAATATTAAATATTAAATAAACCCAATAGGCTGGTTTTGCTTCCAATAAGGATTAATTATATCTTACTTGGGATCAAGTACAAGCTACTGTTTTATTATTACAGAGAGAAAGGAAATTATTTATAAAATTCTGGATTATCTGGATAAAATGTAGTCTATTCTGTAAATTGGAACTTTCTGGACAACGGGGTTCCGGATTACCCATCCCATACCTGTGAATAAATGGAGCACGATATGGAAATAGTTGGACAGCACTGGTGTAGCCAACATGTCTTAATTTATCAACCAGGAATGTTGGGGTGGGGGTATCTAGTCACATAGTTAATCAGGTTGAAAGAAACCCATTAGGAGCAATCAATAAGACGGGGAGCACTCAGGCTGTAAAGTACTGCTTAATTTGCTTTATTGGCTCTAAATATGCTAGCCTCTCAACAGCTCTATTTCAGTAAGTGCACATTTCAAATTTCTTAGAATTTATAGTGATTGGACAATGACCAAGCCCCATCATATTTTGCATCCAATCAAAGGATTACAGTTGAAAAGAAACTTGCATTGGGAGCCACTTCAACAAAAAAGAAACCCTTGAGCTTGAAATAAACTTTGAGCCAATGATGGAATTTAATAGAATTCTCTGTCCTGAAATACAGGCCAAAACATATTTAAGAACTCCTCTCATGCCCTTGCCCTTAGCCTAAGCCTTGTTTTATTCTATTGAGAGGTTTTGCCGTAGCAACCTTCCCTATCAGAAAAGACATCCGTTTACTGCTCTGGCAATGAGAACCCCTTTATTCCAGCCCTCTAGTTCAAAGAATGGGCAGTTTATTCAAGGGAAACATCAGAGAACATCTGGGTCCTTTGAAATATTCCACTTCACCCTCATGAAAAACGCTCAAGAACAATCAAGTGCAAAACCTTTCAGCACCCACTCTTTTTGCATGTGTGTGTGTGTGTGTGTGTGTGTGTGTGTGTGTGTGTGTATATATATATATACGTGTATATATATATATATATATATATATATATTTATATATATATATATATATATATATATATGTTTCTCCTACTCAATGTAACTGAATGTGTCTCAGTGGGACCTGGATTTTACTATTGAGTGCTGTTCTTAGATCTACCAGGCAGCTGTTATCTTGTGTTAGGGAGCTGCTATCTGGTTACCTTCCCATTGTTTTGTTGTTAGGCTGCTGGAGGGAAAGGGAGGGGGTAATATCACTCCAATTTGCAGTAAAGATTGACTGAAGTTTGTCAGAGCACAAGTCACATGACTGGGGGCAGCTGGGAAACTGATAATATGTGTAACCCTACTGTATGTCAGATTTCAAAATTAAATATGAAAAAATCTGTTTGCTCTTTTGAGTGATGGATTTCAGTGCAGAATTCTGCTGGAGCAGCACTATTAACTGATGTGTTTAAAAAAAAAAAAAACTGTTTTCCCACGACAGTATCCCTTTAATATCTGTAAATTGTGTGAACCATCAACTACTTGTCAGGAGTTGTGCAATAAACTTTTAGTATGATGCAGAGAGTGATAGGGATGCAGCGAATCCAGGATTCAGTTCGGGATTCAGCCTTTTTTCAGCAGGATTCTGCTGAATCCTTCTGCCTGGCTGAACCAAATCCGAATCCTAATTTGCATATGCAAATTAGGGGTGGGAGGGAAATCACATAACTTTTTGTCACAAGACAAGGAAGTAAAAAATGTTTTCCTCTTTCCACCATGCATATGCAAATTAGGGTTTGGATTTGGCTCAGTATTCGGCCGAATCTTTCGTGAAGGATTCAGTGGTTCGGCCGAAGCCAAAATAATGGATTCGGTACATCCCTAATTCGGAGACAATTTGCAATTGGTTATCATTATTTATTTGTAGTTTTTGAGTTATTTAGCTTTTTATTCAGCAGCTCCCCAGTTTGCAATTTCAGCAATCTGGTTGCGAGGGTCCAAATTCCCCTAGCAACCATGCATTGATTTGAATGAGAGACTGGAATATGAATAGGAGAGGGGCTGAATAGAAAGATAAGTTTTACAAAGAAGCAATAAACATACATTTGTAGCCTTTCAGAGCATTTTTTTAGATGGGGTCAGTGACCCCTGCAAAGAAGAAGAAGAAGGCAAATCATTAAAAAAATTATAAAATAAAAGAAAAAAATTAAGGCCACTTGAAATGAGCTTAGAATGGGTTATTCTATTACCTACTAAAAAATAACGTGAACCACCCCTTTAGATAGTTGATACCCGTGAGTAGCTACGAAACTCAGCTGTCCGCAGGTGCTGGGAGTTGTAATTATACAGTAAGTAAAGATCTGCAGGTTCAGCTGTACTAGTTCAGCATGCTGCTACTATTTTTAAGTCGCGCTGTGCATTCTAATAGTAACTAGTGCTGGGTGAATACATTTAGCAGGCGCGAGTTATCGGAAAATTTTTGCGTTTCGGCGCTGGCGAATAAATTTGGCATCGTCAAAAAATTTTGGGTGCGCGTCTGTAAAGTCGCTCGCGTCAAAACTGTCGTGCATCAACATTATTCTGACGCCCATTGACTTTAACGCTGGCGTCAAAATTCACTCGAGCATCAAAATGTTCACTTTGCGAACTTTTCGCAGTTTCGCGATTTTCGTTGGAAATTCACAATTTTTCTGGCGAATCGAGCCTGGAGTAGAATACAAAGGACCTTTAAAAGTTAATACACAGCCAAGTCAACATCACACAGGCAAGTTGGCATCCATGTGACTTCTCGTGATGACACTTGCTCTGACTGTCACTGCCATGTAACGTGTCACCTCCTCGCTCTGGGACAGCAACGCAGATACAAGTGTCATTCATAGCAGCACACATGCCCCATCCCCTTTTGTGACATCAGAGATGGGCGGGTCAGACACAAGTCTACAAATAGAGCTGGGTTGGGTTTGGGTTGGTTGGGATTGAGTCCGGGTCGGGGGCTGCACATCACTATTTTTTAATACATTACCCCCACAATGCACATGCTCATTTCAAAACAGAAGTTTTAATGGGGTCTAGTAACCAATGGTAACCAAGCATTCTACCTGGTTGCCATGGGTTACTAGGCCAATGTTCATTCATACAGTTGTCCCCCGCATTGAGAAGACGTATAAAGACCCTGATAAAGAAACAGTAATATTATTAATGATAATTAGACTTTTTCTATATTTCCTTACTTTCTCTGAAAGTTTTTTTCTTTTTAATCCTTGAAGCCAAGGTCACTCGCTGCGGATACAAGTGCAGAGCTGAATGACATTCCTTGATTATTTCCCCTTATTACATACACTAATTACATTTTACCAGGATCCACATCTGCTCCGGTCTCAATTCATCACGTTCCTTTTTTTTAAAATTAACCTTCTCTCCCGTAATCTCTTCCTTTATTTGCCGTTACATGAATTTATTGCTTCCCCTATGTAGCCCCTTCACATGTTTAAGGGATGGAATTTTATGGAGTTGGTTGAAATAAAAGGTATTTTATAAATCCACCCCTAGAATTCGTTTTTTACACTGCAAATCCATTAAAGGGGAAGTTATCCCTTATAATGAATGTGCTTGTTACAGCAGACTTCAGCACTTTGTCCATGTGGCTGTTGGCAAGTTCCAACTGGACATCTCCCAATAGGGGGTACTTGGAGTTGTAGTCTGGGAGCAGCTGGGATGCCACAGGCTGAAGGGATACTATCTTATTAAAGAGACACAGTCATTCCTAGAAAATAAAAATAAACTTGTCGCCGTCCATCGTGGAGCAGTGGCAGCAGTTTGTAAGGGGCTGCATGTTACAGCATAGCCGCGCTCGCTGCCTGAGGGTCTATCCTGCTCATATCATTGGCTATGGGTGCTTGGTTATATGCAAATACAGCTCATATGCAAATGCAGACAGAATTAATTAATTAGGGATCCAGCTGCAAAATGAAGCAGTGATTCTCATTCATAAAGAGGGTGGTGCAAAATGCAAAGAAAAGCGCACAAAGCATCCCCAGGCATTAGGTCTGGATGCAGATTGCATAAGTCATTGCTGCTGGTTCTGCAGGTAAGTGTATAGGAATAATGCATTTGTACCTGGGGCAAAAGCAAATGTCACCTTAACCCTAACTCCAACCCTAACCCTAATGACACCAACCCTAAACATAACCCCAACACCAATCCTAACTCTAATAACCCCAACCCTAAACATAACCCCAATAACCCCAACCCTAACCCTAATATCCCCAACCCTAAACATAACCCCAAACTCAACCCTAACCCTAATAACTCCAACCCTAAACATAACCCTAATAACCTTAACCCCAGCCCTAACAAAAACACTTAGGGGTATATTTATCAAAGAGTGAAGTTAATAGTGAAGTTCCGCCACTAGAGTGAAATTCCGCCACTCTCCATTCATTTCTATGGGATTTTTATAGGCGTATTTATCAAAGGGTGAACTTTCACTTTCACCCATTGATACATACACCTTTAAAAATCCCATAGAAATGAATTGAGAGTGGCGGAATTTCACTCTAGTGGCGGAACTTTACGCTTTGATAAATTTACCCCTATATCCCCCAACCCACACTTGCTCCTTTCTTTGGTACCAAAGTTTTTGCCCTTCCCTATATCCCTGTACACTCACAACCCTGCAAAACCTGAGCAACCCTCTAGCTTCTCAACCCTATCTTTTTCCAACCCTAGCCTCAACCCCAACTCTTACCTCCAACGCTGACATCTAGGGGCCGATTCACGAAGGGTCGAATATCGAGGGTTAATTAACCCTCGATATTCGACTGGGAACTACAATCGTTCGACTTCGAATATCGAAGTCGAACGATTTTGCGCAAATCCTGCGATCGATCGATCAAAGGATTTTTCGTTCGATCGAACGATTAAATCCTTCGAATCGAACGATTCGAAGGATTTTAATTCAACGATCGAAGGAAAATCCTTCGATCAAAAAATCACAGGCAAGCCTATGGGGACCTTCCCCATAGGCTAACATTGACTTCGGTAGCTTTTAGCTGCCGAAGTAGGGGGTCGAAGTTTTTCTTAAAGGGACAGTACTTCGACTATCGAATGGTTGAATAGTCGAACGATTTTTAATTCTAATCGTTCGAATTCGATCGAATTCGATCGAATTTAACCAATTCGATGGTCGAAGTACCCAAAAAATACTTCGAAATTAGAATTTTTTTTTATTCGAACCCTTCACCCAAATTTCGTGAATCGGCCCCTTAAACCCCAACACTAACAAACACACTCAATGCCCCTGTCTCTTAGGGGCAGATGTATCAAGGGATTGAAATCCTTCAACTTCGAATATCGAAGTCGAAGGATTTAGCGCAGAAAATTCGATCGAACGATCGAAGGATTATTCCTTCGATCGAACAATTAAATCCTTCGAATGGAACGATTCGAAGGATTTTAATCCAACGATCGAAGGAATATCCTTCGATCAAAAAAACTTAGGCAAGCCTATGGGGACCTTCCCCATAGACTAACATTGACTTCGGTAGCTTTTAGCTGCCGAAGTAGGGGGTCGAAGTTTTTCTTAAAGAGACAGTACTTCGACTATCGAATGGTCGAATAGTCGAACGATTTTTAGTTCGAATCGTTCGATTCGAAGTCGAAGTAGTAGTCGAAGGTCGAAATAGCCCATTCGATGGTCGAAGTAGCCCAAAAAAAATTTCGAAATTCGAAGTTTTTTTACTTCGAATCCTTCACTCGAATTTAGTGAATCGGCCCCTTACTGTCACTATCCTGTCCTACTGGTGCCATCTTATTGACCTGCACTCTTCCTACTTATGTTCAGGATCCAGGACAGTCTCTCTGCATCTGATGATTACCGGAAACAGTTGTTTTATGCTTTGGAAGCTGTAACATATATATATTTTATTGTACCAGTCAAAGCGGGTTAGACGGAACATTTACCCTTCAGTCTGTTTCTGCTGCAGCTCACACAGTGACAGGCAATAAATCTTAGGCAAGTGATATCACTGGAAGTCATCTTTCTCTTCCCAACCAAAAAGCAATTTGTTCAAACACAGAAATCAAACTTCATCTGCAGACGACACTGATAAGTCCTTCTTGGGCCAAGGAAACCGTCCCGTATCAAATAATTCTCCGTGCAAAACAAACAATCGTCACCCATCAATATTTCAAATCTAATTTTATTCAGCAATTGCTTTTTCTGCATTATAAGAGGAAATAGGGAGGAAAAATTAATTTTGCTAAATTGAGAGGCAATGTTGAGAGATTAGAGATCTCTGTTTTGGTTAAAGGGCAAATTAAAAACATGGCATTTTTTTTTTACTGTACACTGCCAACTCTTATTCAGTTATATTGTTATTATAAATTATTTATTACAGTCAGCCTGTGAGCCACAGGGGTGAGGAGGATAAGTATATTAGTGGCAATGACCAGGATGAGAGGACTAAGAAGGAAGTGGGGTACTGGGGGTTGCAGACGTCAGTTTAACAGTGAGGTACGGGGAGTGTGCAGGCTGCAAACAAGTTAGGAAACAGGTCAATAAGCCAGAGACACAATAACAGCACACGCCTGTCATTGAACTGTTATCCATACGACCTTTAATATTTGAATTTAGCTCCAAAAGAGCCACCATTTGCATGTTATGATGTCACAATGGGACAACTTTGGGTACCAATCCAGCGCTGGTGCAATGATGTCATCAGGCTGAAATTGGTGCAACCCTTACAACTGGAAGTTATGAGTCACAGTATTAGAAACAGCAATAATGGAGATATCCGAGTTGTCCAGCCTGCCGCCATTTATTTGGGTTCTTAAAGGGATACTGTCATGGGAAAACAATTTTTTTCAAAATGAATCAGTTAATAGTGCTGCTCCAGCAGAATTCTGCACTGAAATCCATTTCTCAAAAGAGCAAACAGATTTTTTTTTTTATTCAATTTTGAAATTTGACATGGGGCTAGACATATTGTCAATTTCTCAGCTGCCCCAAGTCATGTGACTTGTGCTCTTATAAACTTCAATAACTCTATCTTTAATAACTGCTATCACCCCCTTCCTTTATCACCCCATTCCTCCCCCCCCCCCAGCAGCCAAACAAAAGAACAATGGGAAGGTAACCAGATAGCAGCTCCCTAACACAAGATAACAGCTGCCTGGTAGATCTAAGAACAGCACTCAAGAGTAAAAACCCATGTCCCACTGAGACACATTCAGTTACATTGAGAAGGAAAAACAGCAGCCTGCCAGAAAGCATTTCACTCCTAAAGTGCAGGCACAAGTCACATGACCAGGGGCAGCTAAGAAATTGACAAAATGTCTAGCCCCATGTCAGATTTCAAAATTGAATATAAAAAAAATCTGTTTGCTCTTTTGAGAAATGGATTTTAGTGCAGAATTCTGCTGGAGTAGCTCTATTAATTGATTCATTTTGAAAAAAATGTTTTTCCCATGACAGTATCCCTTTAAGTACAAATCCCAGCAGCAGGAGGTGCGACTGGGAGTTGTGGAACATTAACAGCTGAATAACTATGAGGATGCTGTCTGTAGGGTACATATTTCCTTCCTTCCTGAGCTTCCCACATTTAAATTAGCCTAATTACCCCCATTCTATTTATATTCTAGGTCCTTCAGCTCCGACAGGTAACTGGAGCCCAGTCAGAAGCTTCTCTTGTAGGAGTGTAATATGCATATTATGCAGCCCTGGTTTTCATTGAAAAATCCCATAGATGCCATGAACCTTATCGATCCCTGACATGCTGGCGGCATGATTAGGATATGTAGCAGCATTAGGGAGATTACAGGCACTGGGCTAACAGGCTGATTTGGATTTAGCATTTATTCTGTTGGCATTTAACTGCATGGCTGTCAGGCCGAGATCCCTCATCCTGCCATCCCTTATCAGTGAGCTGCTTTGTCTTTCCCATCATTCCATGTTATGGGTGTATATATGGCCATTAGCCAGGGCTGCCCAGTATACAGTATTTCATGGTCCCGTTCCCAAACTAAAAAACCAAAGAATGTCCAATGTGCGGCTGCCAGATTCTGGAGCAGAGGCGTCAGCTAAGCCTCTGTCATAAGGGAGATAAGGATCCAATCCTGGATTAAAAAAAAAAAAAAAAAACAAAGAAAAAAATCCAAATTCCCTTTAAATCTAAATGGTAACATGAAATAAGGTCTCAGAAATCCCAGAAAAGATCATTATCTCCTTAATAATATGAGGTTTCTTGACATCTCTATTAGAGCACTGGAGATCAGATCCACTCCTGCAAAAAATTGCATTTTGCTTTACACTTTATAATATATTGTTTTATCAAATATAATTGAAGGTCAAGGGGTTTGTTTAGGGCCCCAGTTAAAATGCTGCCCTTAAAAATAACTGCCACCCCTGCTCGTTACAGTTGGAGGTAAAGGAACTCAACAGAATGACCAAAGTTCCTGTTGCAATTTAAATACATCCAAGCTCAGTGGTCATCAGCCTTCTGGTGTGTTCATTTCACATAATCTTGATTTAAATGGAGGAGTATCCAGTTCAGCCCCAAAAGTATAAAAAGGCTCCATGAGAAGTGGAGTTGCCTCATTTTTAAACCTGAAAAAGCCTTTATTATAAAGCTGATTGATTCCATTGCTTCATAGTAACTGGTCTACTCTAAGGAAATACCCAACATGCTCCAGGTTGCAAATGTCAGTCCTCCAATGGTGCCTTTATTCTGGAATGATCAGGCACATGTGATTGGTTAAATGAGGTTCCTACGGCTTATGCATGGCAGATTGTAGCATCAAGCGACACTGTATGACCAAATATGTCCCAATATGTCTTCTGATTGATGAAACGATCTGTATTAGCCACACTGCCGACACTACAATAAGCAATAACAATGGTTTTATGGGTTTCCTCCAAGTTGAAAAAAATTATTAAACATGTGCTGAAACTGAACCCCATACAACTCCTGGTACCTTGTGTTCTTCTGTGGAGCAAAGAATCCAGGCACAGAGAGGTTTTCTTGCAGCAATAACTTGTTTATTAACATAGTAACATAGTAAGTAAGGTTGAAAAAAGGAACACGTCCATCAAGTTCAAACTATTAGTTTTTTTAACTGCTAGTTGGGCAAAAAACCCATCTGAAGCCTCTCCAATTTGCCTCAGAGGGGGAAAAAATTCCTTCCTGACTCCAAAATGGCAATGGGACCAGTCCCTGGATCAACTTGTACTATGAGCTATTTCCCATAACCCTGTATTCCCTCACTTGCTAAACACCATCCAACCCCTTCTTATACCTATCTAATGTATCAGCCTGTACCACTGATTCAGGGAGACAATTCCACATCTTCACAGCTCTCACTGTAACAAACCCCTTCCCAATATTTAGGCGGAACCTCTTTTCCTCTAATCGGAATTGGTGACCTTGTGTCAGCTGGAAAGACCTACTGGTAAATAAAGCATTAGAGAGATTATTATATGATCCCCTTATATATTTATACATAGTCATCATATCACCCCTTAAGCGCCTCTTCTCCAGCGTGAACATCCCCAATTTGGCCAGTCTTTCCTCATAGCTAAGATTTTCCCTTTACCAGCTTAGTTGCCCTTCTCTGTACCCTCTCTAATACAATAATGTCCTGTTTGAGTGATGGAGACCAAAGCTGTACGGCATATTCTAGATGGGGCCTTACCAGTGCTCTATACAGTGGAAGAATGACTCCCTCCTCCCTTGACTCTATGCCCCTTTTAATACAGCTCAAGACCTTATTTGCCCTTGATGCTGCTGACTGGCATTGCTTGCTACAGCCAAGTTTATCATCTACAAGGACTCAAAGGTCCTTTTCCATAATGGATTTGCCTAGTGCAGTCCCATTAAGGGTATAAGTGGATATTGTTACATCCCAGGTGCATGACTTTACATTTACCAACATTGAATCTCATTTGCCACTTAGCTGCCCAGATTGCCAGTTTGTCAAGTTCCTGTTGCAAGTGCCACATCTTGGATGAAATTAATTGGGCTGATAGTTTTGTGTCACTTGCAAACACTGATACATTACTTACAATACCCTCCCCATAGTCATTAATAAACAAGTTAAATAAAAGTGGACCCAATACCGAGCCCTGAGGGACCCCACTAAGAACCTTACTGTACCCGATCCTGTAGCCAGTTTCCTAATCATGTGTAAACGACTTCATTAAGCCCAACAGACCTTAGTTTAGAAAGCAGTCGTTTGTGGGGCACAGTATCAAACACTTTGGCAAAATCCAAATAGATCACATCTACTGCCCCCCACTATCCAGAATCTTACTTACCACATCATAAAATGCAAATCAAATTTGTCTGACATGACCTATCCTTCATAAAGCCATGCTGATTGCTGCTCATAATGCCATTCACTAGGACAAAATTTTGAATGTGATCCCTTAACAAGCCTTCAAATAATTTGCCCACCACAGATGTCAAACTTACTGGCCTATAATTGCCAGGCTGAGATCCTAATCCCCTTTTAACAAGCAACAAGGTGGTAGAAATATTTACAGTCACTTTGTTAGAAGAAAATTCAAAGGCTGATATTGTCAATCCCTCTCAGGGGTTGAGTAAACAGTTTAGTGAATTACCACACTGCATAATTCCTCTCTTAGATCAAAAGTACCTTCACACAGGGATCCTCAGCCTGGGGTCTTGTCTCTTGGCACCCTATCTGGTCCTCAACTCACCCGCTGATGTCCCTGTTCTAGTGGTTCATACACCACGGGGTCCGAACCCCACTTTTTATCCTCGTTGGAGTGGAAGCTGCTCACTTACTTCCCTGAGTCTTCCTTTTGCTCCTAGACCAAACAAATCACTTACTGGCCTAAACCAAACTTTAATAACTGCTATAGCCCTTTATACTTTTAAATACTGCCACCTAGTAGGCAATCCTTAAACTATGATGGACCCAGGAAAAAGGAACATAGCTGCCTGGGTGAATTAAAGAACCACCAGGACCACTTTAGGTGGTCACATACAGGGAAGACTGCCTGAGTAAACCATACCTAAATCTCAGGACTCTACATACATTTTTGCCACCCAGTGAATGCAGTGACAGTCCATGCTATGGGGTGCCAAGATATGCCTTTCTGCTGACCATGGCATGCTGGAAGGCTCCATGTTGGTAATTCCTGATGTAAATCCTAACAATATGTTGGAATAAGAAAGCCTGTCATATAGTGATAGACGCATCTGTCCCGTTTCACCTCGCTGAAAAATGTTCGAAACATCGAAAAAATTACCAAATAGGTGAAACGCATTGATTTCGATGGTCATCAAAATTATTTTGATGTGCGACAATATTTACATGCTACCGACTATTTTGTCCAAATGCATTGAAGTCAATGGGCGTCCCAATAATTTTGACGCTCACACAACAATTTTGATGTGCAACTAATTTTCTTGTCGTGGCAAATTTTTCGCCGGTGAATTTTGTTGCTTGAAAACGTTCTTGGCCATCGAAATGCAGAGATTCACTGCGATTCTATGCCTGGCAAATGAGTTTGTCTATCACTACTGCTATATTAATAATGGAATGCAGGTATGAAAAGTGGAAAAATCAACCCTATATCATTATGTTTTTATTTACCAACAATGCAGAGTTCTTAAATCTAACATTCCAGTGGGATCACACACACACTGCAAAAGTTTGATGGGATGGGGGTCTCATTGGGTGCCATGGGGGGTGCAATGGGCTAGTCCCTTCCCAGTGTGTAGTGTAACACAATCTTTATCGGTGCTCCCATTGGAACAGGGATGTCCAGTCATTGAGTGTCTGGGAATGCTGGGAATTGTAGTTCAAAAGACAGAAGACTGGGGGCATCTATATATGTTGTTTTCATGTCGAATGAGAAAGGATTATTTTTATTATTGATAAATTACCTACATTACGTAAACTTGCAATATTTGCCAACTGGTGAGGCTCACGTCAGACCCAGGCTGCGGCATCCGTCCACTCAATATTATTGATAATTTATATCGAACTCATAAATCTCTTTTGTGTGTGTGTAATTACAAGTAAATGTTCCATTGTGCCCTGGCCCATTGATCAGAGTCCACTAGAGCTGGGATTGCACTATGAGTTCTGCAGTTTTCCTAGTGTTACCAGTAGCTCCTGGGGACAAGCCCACAATCAGAAGCAGACATTCAGAATGAAACCCATTCACGCTTCTCTGTCTCTGGGTCCATGCATATGAATAGTTTCAATAGGAATTCAGTTACCTACACAGAAAGCAAAAAAAAAAAAATACAACTGTAGACACTGTGAATAAAAAACAGGGAATGATCTATAGAGTTTCAGTCTCAACCAGTTCTCGGCAAGTGTTTAATAGTAAATAGAGGTATAGAGATGATGAAAGCTTAAGTGGTGTCTCCTTTACATCAAAGTGGCAGTGAAAGCATACAATTCAACAATTCAGGCATTATGTAACTACACCAAGATGTTGTAGTTGTGACATGAATATATCACATTTTGGTAGCAAAAGCCCAATTCTGTTTTGGTACTCTCACGACTCCTTTCTTTCCAGTAGATCTACAGCTCAGGAAGAGCCTTGCCGGCTCCACTTCTCCTATCTACTCAGTGTGGGTGTCTCCCTCTCCGCACTCCCAGCAATTGTAGGTCCTTTTTCCACAGGGTCCAACACCAATTCCATAATTGTCTGCCCTTTGTTTTTGGCCTATAGATGGCCTTATTTCATGTGCTATGAACTCTATGTGGCAGAATCTTGATTGTGATGTCAACAGAGAGATCAAGGGTTTTCTGTGTAGCTGACATGGCTCCCTATTGTAGTGCCACTTATTTCTATTCTGTACTCGTCTGTATATATTACTTAGAACCTACGACTTTTAGGTGCTGATGAGCACTCTACCTCTGTGCCCCTGTAAATTACCTTGGGTCTAATGAATGGCAACAGAGCTTTATCTTAGTCTTCTACTAGAGCTCATCACAAAACTACAGGTCTGTTTTGTGTATATTCCTGGGTGTTCTCTACCCCTGGCCTATTTCCAGGCAACCGTATGCTATTTCCATAAAAGGTGGACCATACAGTTATGCCCAAGCCTAGGAGAAATGCTGACCTTGTGCCTAAATCGTAGCGGCCACATAATACTAGAGGACTCAACCCAATTGGAAAAGTGGGTGTTAAATGTGTGTATAGCAGGCAAAGAAGGCAGGGCAACCAACATTTTTGGTTTAAATGTCCCTACTTTGGGTCTTACTTCAATTCTGTTCAATACTCGGGATCCACTTTTTGACTATTTGTCCAAATACTGAATGTTTCACAAAGGATTCAGGCTGAATCTTGAACCGAATCCGAATCCTAATAGCATATTAAAGTATTGCACTCCAATAAAAGTGGGCAGTTTCTTTAAATTCTTGACCAAACGTCACATCATTTTAAAGGTTCTGGATTTGCCTTTGGTAGGCACTTGGATTTGTCTGAATCCTGCCAAGAAAGGCTTGAAATTGACCAAACCAAATCCAGGATTCTGAATATCCTTAACTATAACATAGGTCATTGGGAATTATTATCATTATTATTTTTAACGTGTGTTTTTATTCCATTAATGCTCAGTGCCAGTCCTTATGGCATAGGTCGCTAGTAACCTTTTACCTCGTTGCATTTCACTTGCCATTTTATGCAGGGGGCGGCAATTTTTTGGGGGGAGCCTGGGCCTCAAAGTTACACCCCTGATTGCTGACATGGGCATGCTGCAATAGAGTCCTGTACTTATTGCCTGCTCTAATGACTTTGCATTTAGTGCCCGATTCCCATTCTAAACTGGAAATCCTATTCTATATTTTTAGCATTAATGAGCATGAAGTTAGAGTGCCGTTGCTTGATATACAGTATCAGGGTCATTCCATGCTATTTGATTCCATGTTATATTTCAATAAGCTGCCCATAAGTTCACAAGGGCCATTTCTCTATCTGACATATCTAGAATTATAACAGTAGACAGTTTCCCCTTTCTTGCTAATGTGAGATCCTACGACACCGCAATGTAAAACAATATTACGCTTTAAATTGGCTTTGAAATTGAACATTGTATTTAATTGGCGAGCTTCAGGCAAGCAAGAACCATCTTACTAATGACTGTATGTTTTTAAATGTCAGGACAGTGTTCCCTTCAGTGAAATAATAGCAAATCTAATGATATTCCTAAGGATGAACGGAACAAAAGCAGCCATTATTTTATATCAAAGGGAGACAGGGCTGTGCTTTTGAAGAGAAAACCTATTTGTGCCATATGGGTTTATATAACCTGCCCGGGCATTTTTAAAAGGCAATGTATCATTAGCTCCCAGGTATAAGACTAATTTAGCCATAAGGCTCTCTCTACTAATGGACCATTTAAAATTCAAAGCAAACATTTTGATTTGCCTGGCTGTTTACTTATTAGAACACTTTATTTTTTTTTTTGAAAGAAAATTATTGGGAAAAATTATATTTCCTAGAGGAGACGTGCAACTTATAATGAAATATTAGTAGGTAGAATATACAGGACCAGGTTTAGGGTATGGCTGTTTGAGGGTCCCTCTTTGGACATTATACTGTATATTCCTCCTCAAACAAGAGGCAGATGCCTCCAGCATTGTCAGATGATTCCTATTCTTTAATGACTCCCATGACAATATGATATATGTAGGGTCATCTGTTGCAACATTTTAATCAGTCAAAGTGAAGCTTTACAGTCTGGCATTTATACCACAATCTATTTGCCAGGGTCTCAATCAAGCAGCAGATTCAAAGACAGAATTTAACATCATTAGTAGTGACCTGATGAAAAGGAATAATAATGATGAGGATGCTCATTCTTTGGATCATTGGGTTGCCTTTCTTTGGCACCCGGTAGCATGTCAAATACTAATGGAGGGAGGGTATCATAAATGCATTTACTTATAAATACGAACTGTATGTAGTAACATAGTTTCACTGTACTATAGAATAATACTGATGGGCACACATGATAAGAATTCAGAAAAGCAAGTTGGGACAGTTTGTAACTAAACCAGGATGAAGAGAAGGAGATATGGTCAATTACATTTTAGGGTCCACATCTAAATCACATTCTTATTCATCTAAAGGAGGACTCTCCCCCTAACTGACCATCAGGCTGCCCCCCCCCCCCCTTAGTTCATAACAAGGTTACAGATATATAGAAACATTGGCGTAACAGTCACCCTGCTATAGTTCCAGGGGTGCCCAGGGCACAAATAAGCACTCACCCCAAATCTTCCCCTAACTGGCCTTCAGGTTGACCCCCTTAGCTCATAGGTTATAGATATATACTGTAGAAACATTGGGGTAACAGTCACCCTGCTACAGTTCCAGGGGTACCCAGGGCACAGATAAGTACTCACCCAAATCTCCCTCTAACTGACCTTTAGGCTGGGCCCCCTTAGCTCATAACAAGGTTACAGATATATAGAAACATTGGGGTAACAGTCACCCTGCTATAGTTCCAGGGGTACCCAGGGCACAAATAAGCACTCACCCCAAATCTCCCCCTAACTGACCTTCAGACTGGGCCCCCTTAGCTCATAACAAGGTTACAGATATATAGAAACTTTGGGGTAACAGTCACCCTGCTATAGTTCCAGGGGTACCCACAAATAACCCCAAATGTCAACAGGCTGGATTACCGTGAATATTTTGAACATCCACTGACCCAAATCTCACCCCCATTCACCTTCAGGGTGTCACCCCCACAGTTTGGAATACATTCCTAATTCCTGAGAAAGGGGACAGCTTTGTTGTGGAACTGCAGCCCCAATTTAGAATGAAGGATAAAGAGGTTTTACAACTACAGTTAGAGAGTTCATGACTAAATAATGACTGACACGAGGAGAGAGATGGTGTTGAGTTACAGGTAGGGAATCCATTACTAACTCATGTTAAAGGGAGAGTAATGCTGCGCAACTACAATTAGAAAACCCATCAATAACTCATGACAAAATATATTTCTCTGCTTCAACAACATCCGTGATGAGGTTGAAGCAATGAGCTTCTGTTACATGTGTGAAGGATCCAACCCTCTTGATGTTGGAACATTCTCTAAATCAGTTCAAGCCAATCATCCAATACATTTAAATTTACCACATTTATGGGCCACCAAAATTATGAGAATGAAGTGCTTCTCCGTCATGGGTCTGACATCCAGTTCCCCAATTAGAAGCTCAGACTTGTTCATGTTGAACGTCATGACTGGTCTGGATTTAAGGCTTCTCATTGTATAATACTGATTAGTGATTTTTCTCTTTGTAACTGAAACAACGTGCTAGGGTTTGATTCGGAGATTAATAGTAAATTCACGTCTTCATTACATTCTGGAATTAGCAATTGATCAGCTTTGTTAGGGCGGAACGTGCAATGTTTATTCATTACTGTGATTACGCCGTACAAAGCCACCAGTAATGGTAAAGTGTAAGATAATCAAGATGTTAAGTTATTCAAATGTTTAATTTGTCTTTCACACACACATTAAATGACCCTTCTGTTTATTATACAGATCTCTTTATCCGTAAATAAATATTTCTATGGGAGGTGGACGAATTTCCACCACATTTGTACTTTATTGTTTTTCTTCCATAATCTCCTAGCCTCGAGATTAAAAGGAGTTTTTACATGCGGCTGTAATTGATTTAATTCCACTGTATCTATGCCTGTTCTAAGAATTTGGACGACATGGTTATCTTACTTTCTTGGTTTTTTTTTACATCTGCTTAAGAAATAGAGGATTTTTCATGCTATCCATCCTTTATGCTTCATGAATGATGTGCAATGGATCCTTAGACAAAGAGAACTATTTGGCCAGTTGGCCTTCTATCCAAAACTGGAATTAGGAAAGTAGTTTCCTTCAATACAAAGAATCTAGGGTTACTGGTTGGAGAGCTCACACTGCTACATTGCCCTAATTCACTGGTCATCTTTGGGCTCCACTAGCTATTCTAGATCATATGAAGGCTGTAATGATCCAAAGCTCTTAGGGGCATGTTTACTAACATTGGAGATAAATATCTGGAGAGATTTCTGGAGATGTTGCCCATAGCAACCAATCAGATCTTTGCTTTTGTTTTCTAACATGGCTGTGGCTGTTTAAATCTAATTGCTGATTGGTTGCCATGGGCAATATCTCCAGAAATCTCTCCAGATATTTATCTCCAATGTTAGTAAACATGCCCCTTAGTGTTTACCTATACCAGTTTGGAGCATTATTCAGTGACACCATAAGAGAGTCAACTCCATTCTGGCCACCAATTGAACATAACAATGAAAGCAAATGTGTAATGCATCATTCACACATGAGGAAATTCAAAAGAGACTAGAAAATGTTAAGATAAACAAAGGTCCAGGGCCAGATGGTATTCATCCCAGGGTACTTAGCGAGCTTAGCTCTGTGATTGCCAAACCTCTTTACTTAATTATTCAGGATTCATTGAGGTCTAGCATAGTGATGAGAGACTGGCAAATTGCTTATGTGGTGCCGCTATTCAAAAAGGTATCCCGTTCTCAGTCTCAAAACTATAGGCCAGTTAGTCTGATGTTCTTGGTAGGAAAGCTTTTTGAAGGGTTAATAAAGGATAAGATACTGGACTTCCTAGCAAATCATAATACTATGAGTGTGTGCCAGCATGGTTTTATGTGTAATAGATCTTGCCAGACTAACTTAATTTCTTTTTATGAGAAGGTAAGTAGAGACCTCGATTCTGGGATGGCAGTGGATGTGATTTACTTAGACTTTGCTAAAGCATTTGATACAGTGCCACACAGAAGGTTACTGGTTAAATTAAGGAATGTTGGCCTGGAACTTGGTATTTGTACCTGGATAGAGAACTGGAGAAAAGATAGACTAAAAAAAGTGGTGGTAAATGGAACATTTTCTAATTGGACCAGTGTTGTTAGTGGAGTACCGCAGGGCTCTGTACTAAGTCCTGGAAATTTTTCTGGAGGCCACACTCCCAACTAAACCAGGATGACATAGTGGCAATTTCATGTATAAATAACCCCAGAACCCATAGCAGGGTGGGACAGAGGCAATTTCATGTATAAATGAAAGCCTATAAAGAATTATACTCACACATGGTAAAAAGCTGTAGTCACTCCTCCGTCCTGCTATATATCATGCTTTGATCTCCCCCCATCATGTCTCTGTCCTGGCTACAAATCAAGTAACAATCTCAGCTCCTCTGCAAAGTGCATATATTACTTCTGTGCTCCCCCCTCAGTCATTGTACTTTTTTTCCTTCTCATCCCTCAGATTTCAGCCTTATTTAATACTTTATTTCGCTGATCATTTTCCATGTGGTACCCATTTTAATTTCCCGCCCATCATTTTTTACATCATACTGCGAACTTCAAACCAATAGCGTTTTAATTAGGCTACAATTATTTGTAACCAATCTCTTTTAAGCAGGCATTTTCAATCTTTTTGAAGCCAAGCAGGCAGGCAAAGTCCATACTGTCTCACATTTGGATTTACAAGTTCATTAAGTTGCTTATGTTCCTATTAAATTTAATGTATGCATTGCTAATCTTAGTACTTCCCATTTATTAATTGGCTGCAATAAAAAAAAAAAAAAAACGTAAGCCTATGACTAAAGGGGTTATTTACTAAACTCCGAATGCAAAAATCACGAAGAATTCGTGATTTTTGTTTATAAAATAGGACTTTAAAAAAAAAATTACACATTTTTCAGAATTTATTAAACCCAGAGGATGGAAAAGTCAGAATCTGGAATCTCAGACCTGTCAAGGTTGCATATGAGTCAATGGGAGAAGTCCCAATGATTTTTTGATGTGCGCTGGGTTTTTGGCAATACCCTGAAGTTTTTGGGCAAAATTAGGAGTTTTCAGGTGAAAAATCCAACAAAATCAGGAAAATCGGATGAAAGATCCAAAAAATCTTGAAAATCTGATTTTTCACGATTTTTTCCCGTAAAAAAAATTGTCGGATAAATTCGGACTTTGATAAATAACCCCCTAAGTGTCCCAGTGACATGAAACGCGTTAGGCAAGAGATGTTTATATAAATAAAGGTTTTCTATTTTTATTTAACTACTATCAGTCTGATCTATCTGTGGCCTACCAACATGCCTTGCACCAACATGTGTTTTTCTGCATTTGTTTGTCTGCATATTGTCCGCTCCCTTGAGCTCAGGGCCTGGGGCAGGAGCACCTGGGCCACCGATCTACTTTGGTTATTCCATTGGTGAAGTTTTGTGCTTAAATATGTCTGGTCTGCATAATCTTAGTACTTCCCATTTATTAATCATTGGATGCAATAAAAAAAAACTTAATGAAGTTGCTTTTTTTAAAAATTGGAAATACCTGCTAAAATGTGATTTGTTGAAATGACATGGAAAATGAGCAGTGAAATATAGTATTAACTAAGGGCGGCTGAAGTCGGACGGGAGAAGAAGGAAAAGGGGGAGGTTGGAGCATTGAGCACAGAAGTAAAATATGTGCTTTGCAGAGGAGCATTAAATTAGAAGTACAGAGAGGGGAGGAGGGAGGTTTAAATAGGACGGACAGTGCAAACTCATCTCAGTTTTGAAGCGCTCCGTCCTCAAGGTTGGGGTTGTTTTCTCTGGAAAAAAGGCGCTTGCGAGGGGACATGATTACACTTTACAAGTACATTAGAGGACATTATAGACAAATAGCAGGGGACCTTTTTACCCATAAAGTGGATCACTGTACCAGAGGCCTCCCCTTTAGACTAGAAGAAAAGAACTTTCATTTGAAGCAACGTAGGGGGTTCATCACAGTCAGGACAGTGAGGTTGTGGAATGCACTGCCGGGTGATGTTGTGATGCTGATTCAGTTAATGACTATAAGAGGGACTTGGATGATTTTTTGGACAGACATAATATCAAAGGCTATTGTTATACTAAACTCTATAGTTAGTATAAATATGGGTATAATTTATGTGAAAGTAGGGAGGGGTGTGTGTATGGATTCTGGGTTTTCATTTGGAGGGGTTGAACTTGATGGACTTTGTCTGTTTTCAAAAAAAAAAGTTGTTCAACTGTGTTATTATGTAATTTAAGGCCAAGGGACAAAGTAGGTGGGAAATGACAGAATTTGGGGCAGGCAGCAGGATTAAGGTCTAAGGTTCAGGTAAGGTAATGGTCTGGTGAAGTTTAGACCAAGAGTTGAGAATATCAGTTTGTTAATCTGGCTATAAGGACAAACCTGCACAGCTCCAAGGGTACTGGTGCTCACCTATTCCATTTCAGGGCATTCTTTGGACACCGGATGAAAGTAACAGTGAAGGCAAACGTGTAATCTATGTCCTGGCCAAGAGTCAGGGCAGGCAGCAAAATAGGTAACATTTGGAGCAGGTTTTAATTTTAAGCCACCATTTTTTTATTTGCCCCAAAGCAGCACAACACCTGGCACAGAGCGGTCAAGCTACTGACAAGCAGGATCTGGATACTATACAAATGTTTGTGCAAGGCATCATACAAAACATTCTCTCCTTCCTTGTCCCCAGTGAGTCTGAAATCAAAGGTGTATTAAAGCACTTTCACCCCCCCCCCCAGCAGCACATCACATGCACTCTCTGTACATTATACACTTAGCATTCTGTGGTGTAGACAACTTCCTACCACTTGCATTTCCAGAAGCATTCAAAATCCCAAAGACTTTCAGTGCAGGAATTTGTTGGGTGTACTGTTGTTGGTACACAATGGTAAACATAAAAGCTGTTAAAATTAGTAACCTTTTGTATACAGCTGGAACATTAAACAGTATATATATATATATATATATATATATATATATATATATATATATTTATATATATATATATATATATATAAATATATATATATATATATATATATATATATATATATATATATATATATATATATACACACTCATTTACCTGTCTGTAAACACATATGTAGAAATGATCATATCCCTATAAATTTACAGTTGGGGGTGTATTATTCCTTATAATAAAAGAGTGATACTTATACATATACAGTTCCCTGTATAACTCAGCCTGCAGCCTTGTGCCTTTATATGATCACAGAACAACCCCTCAGTGACTTCTAATATCCTTATCATTTACAGTAGGGGGTACATTATCCCTTATAATACATAAGTGATACTCAGAGTTCCCTGTATAACTCAGCCTGCAGCCTTGTGCCTTTATATGGTCACATGACCCCTCAGTGACTTCTAATATCCTTATCATTTACAGTAGGGGGTACATTATCCCTTATAATACATGAGTGATACTCAGAGTTCCCTGTATAACTCAGCCTGCAGCCTTGTGCCTTTATATGGTCACATGACCCCTCAGTGACTTCTAATATCCTTATCATTTACAGTAGGGGGTACATTATCCCTTATAATACATGAGTGATACTCAGAGTTCCCTGTATAACTCAGCCTGCAGCCTTGTGCCTTTATATGGTCACATGACCCCTCAGTGACTTCTAATATCCTTATCATTTACAGTAGGGGGTACATTATCCCTTATAATACATGAGTGATACTCAGAGTTCCCTGTATAACTCAGCCTGCAGCCTTGTGCCTTTATATGGTCACATGACCCCTCAGTGACTTCTAATATCCTTATCATTTACAGTAGGGGGTACATTATCCCTTATAATACATGAGTGATACTCAGAGTTCCCTGTATAACTCAGCCTGCAGCCTTGTGCCTTTATATGGTCACATGACCCCTCAGTGACTTCTAATATCCTTATCATTTACAGTAGGGGGTACATTATCCCTTATAATACATGAGTGATACTCAGAGTTCCCTGTATAACTCAGCCTGCAGCCTTGTGCCTTTATATGGTCACAGAACAACCCCTCAGTGACTTCTAATATCCTTATCATTTACAGTAGGGGGTACATTATCCCTTATAATACATGAGTGATACTCAGAGTTCCCTGTATAACTCAGCCTGCAGCCTTGTGCCTTTATATGGTCACAGAACAACCCCTCAGTGACTTCAGTATAAGTGATAAGATGTATCTGGGTGTGTGTATCTATATACAATGTGCTATAGTGTGTATTGGCAGTGTACTGGGGCAAACAATGAGTTAATTGTGAGCATGGAATGTATCCGGGTTAGTGACAGAGATCACAAGCAGTTACATGAAAAGGCAATGTAACGCAACAAAAAAGTCACGATTTCCATGTCTCTCAGGATATCTATGAAAGATAGTGAATTTCAGAAGCGAAACGCGGCGGCTCCTGTAAGACAGTCACCTCTCTGCAGGCAGGACCGGCGCTTTGGTCTCTCCTCTCTCTACTGTTTGAGTAATTAATTTTAATTAATCTGGTGTGATCTTATTTGCTATTGGCTGAGGGTTCCACAGAGCTCAGCGGAGTCTCATACACTGAGCTGAGTTGGATGATCCATATAGTCCTTGCGGCAGTTATTTGCCCCATGAGGTGTTTTTATTTAACCCCCAACTCCCTGTTGGTGGAATATTTAGGAGGGTAAAATTGCCTCCTGTAGACTATTATGGAAACTGCCTGTTGCTACTGGTGCCCGGGGCTCTTATGGAACTTGGAACGGATGGAAGACTAGGGCAGGGCTTGTGTATAAAGGTCTATGGGAGCAACAAGGGGGTGTTTCCAGGGTTTTAGGACAATCTACCTGGTGTGACCAATGGTGACAAAACCTCATGGTGAGGTTGCTATTGGTGAATGGCAAGAGAAGATGCAAAATAGGATACAACTCTGTCCTTTACACTTACGTTAATAAATGAATCATACTGTTGGTTTGGGGGAATGTCCAGAAGAAGCATAAAGTGCCTCATCCTAATCCCATGGTGCTTATAGACCCTATTTAATGTCCAGCCACCAATCACTAAGAGAAGGAGCAGGTAAGAGCTTTGGTTATTAAGCTGGCCATAGACATGCAGATTTAAGCCTTGCAGGGTCGGACTGGGCCAGCGGGACACCGGGAAAATCCTGATGGGCCCCGGCTCTCCTAGGCCTCGGAAGCCCAGACCCACTCCCTTTCACCGCTGCCCTGAACCTACTTCTCCTGGTCCTGGTCACGAAAGGTGAAAGGTACGAGCAAACGAGTGCGGGTGGTGGGGACAGGGGCCCCAGAGTGAGCTTTTCGGTATGAGCAGGGGTCGGAGGGGGGTCCTGAGACAGCAACCCCAGTGGTCCGACCCTGAAGCCTTGTATCTTCCGACCTGCCACTAACCATTCAGATTAAATAAAGTAGTAAAAGAACAAATCAGATAATGTTCTGCCCCTGACAGCAATCGTACGAACTTTATGTTATTCTCTCCCTGAATCAGTGGTACAGGCTGATACATTAGATAGGTATAAGAAGGGGTTGGATGGTGTTTAGCAAGTGAGGGAATACAGGGATATGGGAGATAGCTCATAGTACAAGTTGATCCAGGGACTGGTCCCATTGCCATTTTGGAGTCGGGAAGGAATTTTTCCCCCTCTGAGGCAAATTGAAGAGGCTTCACATGGGTTTTTTTTTTGCCTTCCTCTGGATCAACTGGCAGTGTTAAAGGGTTGAACTTGATGGACATGTGTCTTTTTTCAACCTAACTTACTATGTTACTATGTCCAACAAACTCTAGTGACAGTCACCCATTGACATAATCAGATAGGCAATACATGCAGACTAATTATGGGCGAATTTCTCCTGTTTTGCTTCGCCACGAAATTCGCAAATTTCCCTCAAAGTTGACAGCAGCGACATTGGAGGCCCATTAAAATCAATGGGCATCCATTTATCGGCGCCGCCATCTAAATTGTTGCCGGTGTCGAACAAACGTTGATGTTGGTGTCAAAAGCGACGCAGAAATTCGCGCCTGTCGAATAAATTCGCCCATCATTAATGCAGACAACTTATCGTTAGCCAACAGAAATCTTCTAACCTGTCCCATCGACCAAATGATTAATACGGAAATCTTGAGAAACTTTGACTCATACGAATATATAAATCTTTCCTCTATGGGCAGCTTTAGTCTTAGGCAGGAACTGTCCATGGTACTCTCCATGTCTTATCTCAGTCAATTATATTTCTTGCTATAAAACATAGATTGCAAGCTCTATGGGCGGCGTGCTTGAGTCACACATGTTAGGCTGAGGGAGCACAGGGGTTTTAGTGATCCCAGGTCTAATAAGCATCATTACCGATTCCTATTCAAGAAGGATTTTCCCTTCCTAAACTCAATGATGGGTTGTTGCCCAGGGGAACCAGGAATCATTTCTGACCCAACCCGATGGCAGTATAATAAACAGGCAGTTTGTATTGCTAAATGTCCAGTAAACAACAAAGTGATTTGTTCTATAATGAGGCCCCAGAGACGGCGAGGTGTCCCTCAAGGCTTCATTCTGCATGTTTGTTGCTCCGGCTTCCCCCATAATGAGAACCCTTGGCGTGACCATTTACATAGGGAAACATTCAACTTTACAAGAGGGGGTGTCTCCATATAAACCCCCCTTTTTTATGAAATAGGAGATTGGGGTTGGCTACTGCTGGAACCCTAATTCCCGATTCAGGCAGAGTACAGGTATTGGATCTGTTGTCTGGAAACCTGTTATCCAGAAAGCTCTGAATTAAGGGAAGGCTGTCTCCCATAGATTCCATTATAAGCAGATAATTCTGGTTTTTAAAGCTTATTTCCCTTTTCTGCGTAATAATAAAACAGTTGCTTGTACTTGATCTCAACTAAGATATAATTAATCCTTATTGGAAGCAAAACCAGCCTATTGGGTTTATTTAATATTTACATGATTTTCTAGTAGAATAAAGGTATGAAGATCCAAATTGCGGAAAGGTCCGTTATCTGGAAAACCCCAGGTCCTGAGCATTCTGAATAACAGGTCCTATATCTCTAAAATTGCCCTTTAATCCCCCATCTTAATATTTGCTTTCCTCCTCTTGTAGAGAGACCATCCCAGGGGGAAATAAACTCTTCTCCCGTTTGTTTTGCGCATCCAAATAAGAAGCGAAGGGCGGCCATTTTTCTGTTTCCTCACCAGTCGCAGTGTTAAGGTCACCCTGAGCAAATGAGTGAAATAATAATACAAATCCAAGGCGGGAGATGAGTGGAAATTCTCCGTTTGCTGAAGGAGAGGCATAGTTTACTCTATTCCGTGTTTTGCCAGAACAAAGAGAGCGGCTCCCAAGTGGCAGCTCAGATTCACTTCTGAAGTGTAAATATTCTAAAACTATATACGGCTTGTCAGGCAGCGGGACACTCCTGAGTACCACGTCCCGGCCCCACAGATGTGCCATGACTCCTTTGTTTTATTCACCCGAAAGGGCCAATACTCTCTCTATTCTCATGTCTTATCTCCTTATACTTAGAGTAAAGCACAGGGGCTGCGTCCTTCAACTTACTCTATATCTGCCCTTATTCATGGGTAAGAGCTGCCATATAGGCTGGAGCATTCCTAAAGCAACACTTATTATGGCCACTTGGAGCACTGTTGCTATTAGGGATGCACCGAATCCAGGATTCGGTTCGGGATTCGGCCAGGATTCGGCCTTTTTCAGCAGGATTCGGATTCGGCCGAATCCTTCTGCCCGGCCGAACCGAATCCGAATCCTAATTTGCATATGCAAATTAGGGGCGGGGAGGGCAATCGCGTGATTTTTTGTCACAAAACAAGGAAGTAAAAAATGTTTTCCCCTTCCAACCCCTAATTTGCATATGCAAATTAGGGTTCGTATTCGGTTCGGTATTCGGCAGAATCTTTCACTAAGGATTCGGGGGTTCGGCCGAATCCAAAATAGTGGATTCGGTGCATCCCTAGTTGCTATTGCATCTATGCACATAAGATTAATAAAATTCATTAATGATAAGTTAATGATATAACTATTCCCACTGCTACTATAGGCATCATCTCTCCTACTATACCTGCTATCCCACAGTCACACTCCCTTCCCAGAGACTATTATCCACTGTTACTATAGACACCATCTCTCCCTACTATACCTGCTATCCCACAGTCACACTCCCTTCCCAGAGACTATTATCCACTGTTACTATAGGCACCATCTCTCCCCATTATACCTGCTATCCCACAGTCACACTCCCTTCCCAGAGACTATTATCCACTGTTACTATAGGCACCATCTCTCCCTACTATACCTGCTACACATAGGAGGCACTTTTGAGGTATGGTATCATTATGCCATGAATGGATACAATGACTAATGCCATGATTAGCAGTATTACTATCACACGTGAAATAAAAATATGCTGACAAGGCCATTTTACCAGCATGGTATTTGTAATGCTGCTCAAGCAGAAAAGTAAGTTGGTTGTGGTCAGCAGTTTTTTTTTTTTTGAAATGTTAAAAAAACTCTTATGCAGCAGAAAACTGTTCAGCAAAGGACACACTGACAGCAGAACAGACATCACCCTACCAAAGTCACATCCCATTGCCCAGAAACAACACAAAGAAGCAGTATTATAATGGGCACTCTCAGTAAAGATCTCCCCGAATGCTCTGCAGATGACAAATTCCATCTTTATAATAAATGCAATAAATACATATCTTCTTTCTGTCTTTAGATTAAAGCAAATGGTCAATAACAATGTTAATGGAATTTTTTTCAAACCACCGATTTGATTCTCAAAAAGAAAATTTGTGTACAGCAATGCATTACCTGCAGCCGCCACAAGGTGGCAAACTTGGCACGCTGAAAATAAGGCATTCCTCCTTATACAGACCATCTATTATTCTGCTTTTATTGAGAAGGGAAACAGTTTTGCATCAGATTTAGATTCCATAATTTGAATCTTCATACAGTAAGTCTGCTAGAATATCGGGTAAACATTAAATAAACCCAATAGGCTGGTTTTGCTTCCAATAAGGATTAATTATGTCTTAGTTGGGATCAAGTACAAGCTACTGTTTTATTATTACAGAGAAAAAGGAAATCAGTTTTAAAAAAATTGGTTTATTTGTTTAAAAGGGAATCTATGGGAGATGGCCTTTCTGTAATTCGGAGCTTTCTGGATAACGGGTTTCCAGATAACAGATCCTGTATATATGGGGATGCTAAGCCTATTTAAGGCTGCATTATGCACATGGTTCATACACACAGAGGCATTATTTCCCTACATTAGATTAGTACACTCTGATATTATCATTTTATTTTTCAGGTCAGCTCATGCTCTTGGCCACAGGTAGGCAGCAAAGCCAAACAATTGAGTCTGGAGATTCCAGTGCTTTACAGATCAGCTTCCCCTGCTGCACAGCAAATACACAACTTTCCTCATCTGTATTTATAGCACCTGCCGACCATCCACACGTAAATACATTCTCTATTCCTCCCATTTGTAATGAGACAAACCCAAGGGGCTGATGGCCTTTTCCACCATAAATGACACTGCTGCTGCTCTTTGTTCCGAGGAAGGAGATTACAGGGGAAGCCACTGGGAATTAAAATGAGTTAAATAATAAGGATTTTAGTTCTGATGGCGTTTTGTTGAGCAACACGACGAGCACTTAGGGAGCGGCACAATTGTGTTCTGGGTCAGATTGTTTATAGCTGCAGCTTTTTAATTTAAATTACTGCCAGCAGGGGGCTCTACCTGTGGTTGCTACACAGTGGAGCCTGTAAAACAAACCCCTCCCCTTCCGACACTAAGACCCCTAATACCCTGGATGAGCCTTGTATTCTTCAAGGCAGATGGAGCAAGAGACTGATATACTGATGCTACTCCAACATGCCTTAATAGGATCAAAGATAGAAATGTAATAAATATGGCAAAATATTTTCATATGGCTAGAAGTTCACCTAAACCAATCAGCAAGTAGCATTTCCTATATCTGCTATGGGTTATCATCAAGGTACTATGCTCTGTGGTGGATTGTTGGGCTTCTGAGCTAAGAGTTCCCTGCAATTCAGCCTGCATCCTTGTGCCTTTATATGGTCACAGAACCCCTCAATGTCTTTTAATATCCTTATCATTTACAGTAGGGGGTACATTATCCCTTATAATACATAAGTGATACTCAGAGTTCCCTGTATAACTCAGCCTGCAGCCTTGTGCCTTTATATGGTCACAGAACCCCTCAGTGACTTCTAATATCCTTATCATTTACAGTAGGGGGTACATTATCCCTTATAATACACGAGTGATACTCAGAGTTCCCTGTATAACTCAGCCTGCAGCCTTGTGCCTTTATATGGTCACAGAACAACCCCTCAGTGACTTCTAATATCCTTATCATTTACAGAAGGGGGTCCATGATTACCTGGTTCTACATATACTTATATGCAATTAAAGAAAGGCTATGGATGAGCGTCAGTATCATGTTGTGTATTAAGATGTTTGATATGTAGATCCCATAGGTTCTGTAGGTTGTATATCGGATCTCTTCAGCTTCAGACACTTCTCTCCTCTCTTTGTTCTTTCCTATTCAAGTCTTTGTAGAACAATAGTTTGTTTAGAGTTGTATAATCAGATCGTTGATTTCTTTCTGTTTGATCCTGTGCTGTTTTCCTTATGATGTCTGCACAACACACTACATCACATGCAGAAATACATCCAGTGCATTCAGCTTTGGTGTTCACTATGTGCATAAATACATTGAAAACACATTCATTAATCTCTGTCCCTTTATATTAGGTGCCTAATTCATATTTCTGTAGGAAATGAGAGCAGAGAAGACAGTAACCCTTCCAACACTTTCCTCTTGTCTCTGTTTCTATATATTAAAGGAGATAAATGATTGATAAATGCAGGTTATGCACTTTGGCAAAAATAATATAAATGCAAGTTATACACTAAATGGCAGTGTGTTGGGAGTTTCCTTAAATGAGAAGGATCTAGGGGTCTTTGTAGATAACACGTTGTCTAATTCTGGGCAGTGTCATTCTGTGGCTACTAAAGCAAATAAAGTTCTGTCTTGTATAAAAAAGGGCATTAACTCAAGGGATGAAACATAATTCTGCCTCTTTATAGGTCCCTGGTGAGGCCTCATCTGGAGTATGGGGGCAGTTTTGGACTCCAGTCCTTAAGAGGGATATAAATGAGCTGGAGAGAGTGCAGAGACTAAGTGCAACTAAACTGGTTAGAGGGAGGGAAGAGTTAAATTATGAGGGGAGACTGTCAAGGTTGGGGTTGTTTTCTCTGGAAAAAAGGCGCTTGCGAGGGGACATGATTAGACTTTACAAGTACATTAGAGGACATTATAGACAAATAGCAGGGGACCTTTTTACCCATAAAGTGGATCACCGTACCAGAGGCCTCCCCTTCAGACTAGAAGAAAAGAACTTTCATTTGAAGCAACGTAGAGGGTTCATCACAGTCAGGACAGTGAGGTTGTGGAATGCACTGCCGGGTGATGTTGTGATGCTGATTCAGTTAATGACTATAAGAGGGACTTGGATGATTTCTTGGACAGACATAATATCAAAGGCTATTGTGATACTAAACTCTATAGTTAGTATAGATATGGGTATATAGAATTTAATTAAAAGTAGGGAGGGGTGTGTGTATGGAGCTGGGTTTTCATTTGGAGGGGTTGAACTTGATGGACTTTGTCTTTTTTCAACCCAATTTAACTATGTAACTATGTAACTATGTAACTAAACCCTAAAAATGAATGTGGCTAAAAATGGCATATTTTATATAGTGAACTTATTGCACGAGGCTAAAGTTTCAGCTTGTCAATAGCAGCAATGATCCAGGACTTCAAACTTGTCACAGGGGGTCACCATCTTGGAAAGTGTCTGTGACACTCACATGCTCAGTGGGCTCTGATTGGCTGTTGAGAAGCTAAGCTTAGGGCTCGTCACTAATTATCCAGCAGAAAATGAGCTTCCCCTGTAATATAAGCTGATGCTACAGGTTTGCTGATTATTAAATTCTGATGCTAATTGCACTGGTTCCTGTGCTGCTATGTAGTAATTATCTGTATTAATTACTAATCAGCCTTATATTGTGACATTTCTATTCTATGTGTACTGTATATTGTGAGTGGGTCCCTAAGCTCAGTAAGTGACAGCAGCACAGAGCATGTGCAGTGAATCAGCAGAAAAGAAGATGGGGAGCTACTGGGGCATCTTTGGACACACAGATCTTTACTACTAAAGGGCTGTGGTTGCCTTGGGCTGGTACAGAAGCACTAAACATCATGTACAACATTTCTAGGTACTTCTTTAGTTAGGCTTTAGTTCTCCTTTAAGCTCTTATCTGGCGCAACCCATCTCTGTGTTTAATTACAGCAGTTGGCGGGTGAGCTATCCCTTATGAATGAAAATAAACATATTAAACAATTGTGCTTTAATCAATACATTATCATAGGGCCCCCTATGTCTGTGAAGGCCCTAAAACCAGCCCTGGAGACAGGAATGACCCACAGTGACTCCACGAGGTGCCAAACATAACCTAATTATTGGGATTTTGATGCTCTGCTAAAATAAAAAGTATGAAAGTGAGAGTCCAATTAGGCATTGGCCTAATTAGCGCTAAATGGACCTATAATGTTAATTGGCCCTTCAGAGAGTTGCAGCCAAAGAACCATTAGAGTTTATTTCCCCCTAATTTTCTTTTATGCAACGATGCACAGGCTCTTACTTGAGTCAGCAAACACCTGCCCGGGCCAAGTCAATAAACCAATCGCAAAGCCTACGAGCGCGTGTGTTTAACCCTTTAGTGACAATCATGCCTGCAAACTGTACCATTAATAGCTCCATTGGGCAGAAGTTCTGGGTGATGATTTTTTATGTGGCTGCAGTTGGTCATATTTAAATGGACATTTCAAAGTTTTTAGGGTTTATTTGTTGGCTTTTAATACAGGCCCAGTGATGCTGTATCTCTACTGTATTTCTGAATAACAAGTTGGCCAGTTAGTCCCGTGGCTTTGTTACTTGGGGGTAGAGAGTGGTTTTTATGATTTATAGTCTCTTGATTTTTTTTTTAAAGCAATTTAATAATTTCTAGGTTGTCATGAGTTGGAGCCACGACCTGATGAAATATAATTGTGTCTTTCTCAGCTAGAAAATGATTTTACATCAGCAGAGCTTTTCCTGATGGATATGAAAGTTAATCCTTCTGTCTGCCCAAAGCTCTCGGCTGTATATTCTAGTAGGGAGCATGGAGGAGGGCCAGCTCTTAATTGCCCAAAGACTGGAGAACTGGGGTGTCTGGGCCCCCTGCCTGGGGGTCCACACCATAACCAGGAGCACCCCACCGAACACAGACCTGGATCAGCAGGGTCCTCAGGGCCAAGGAGATTTTCCCTGTGTCCTTCTGGCCCAATTTGACCCTGCCATAGAATATCTGTAGATATGAGAGTGTCATGGAAATTCAGGAACTGGCGATCACTTGAGAAAAAAAACAGTGTTTATTTGAGCTATGAGCTTCATGGATTCTGAACTCACAAAGAACCCCAAACAAAAGAATTACAGAGCTTTATAGAGCACAGGAGTAAAAGAGAGTTACTGGTGGGAAAGCATTGAGATATTGCTCCACAGCACAGAAAAACAAAAGACTGCTCTTATAGCCAAACAGTGGGCTCTACCCTCAAGGCCAGGGTACTAGTGACCAAGGGGAGCTTGAGAACAGAATCTATCCAAGTCAGGGGCAGACACATAATTATATTCGCTCTCAAGAACCAGAGCTGTTGTTAAAGTACCCCTCACCCCAACATCCTTTGATGGATGCTTTGAGTTGTACTTTAATACACGTATCCGGAAACCCATCATCCATAAAGCTCCAAATTACAGAAGGGCTCTCTCCCAAAGACTCCATTTTGTCCAAATAATCCAAATTTTGAAAAATGATTTCCTTTTTCTCTGTAATAATAAAACAGTAGCTTGTACTTGATCCCAACGAAGATATAATTAATCCTTATTGGAAGCAAACCCAGCCTATTGGGTTTAATTCATGTACATATGATTTTCTAGTAGACTTAAGGTATGAAGATCCAAATTACGGAAAGATCCGTTATCTGGTCCAGAGCATTCTGGATAACTGGTCCCATGCCTGTAACATTTAAGGGGCCACACACTGGCTACACTGATACACATTGCTAGTGTCTCTATCTTGTCCAGGGCCACCACTGAAAATCATGGAGCACTATACTACTTATCTGGAACGGTCCTCCCCAGATTATTATACCACTGCCCACCCAAGACCCCTATGGGGATAAACTGACAACTAACTGTTGGACCCCAATTCAAAAGAAAGGCTTATCCAGTTACAACATGCCTGATTTCTCCCTCAATGCACCTAAACCTTAGCTATCTACCTCTCCAAACCAGAGAGGTAGATAGCTTCCATATTACCTGTCCAGGACACCTCTGTCATAAGACTCCTATCTGAGGACTGCCCTGATTTTGCCCAGCTGTCACCATGTTACCGTCCTGTACATACTGGGGGCCATTTATCAACACTGGGCAAATTTGCCCATGGGCAGTATCCCATAGCAACCAATCAGATTGCTGCATTCATTGTCCTACTTGCAGCTGGCTTCAAAAATCACAATCACTGATCGGTTGCTATAGGCAACTGCCCATGGGCAAATTTGCCCAGTGTTGATAAATGAGCCCCAATGTATCCTTTTCATTTCCTACCAACATGGAACCACTGATGCCCTTTTCTGGACTTGCTGTGGGAAAGACACTGGAGTTCAGATCCCATTTTTAAGGCATTATACAACATGAAACCGTTCTTAGCGTTACTACCTGCCCCCATGCTGTATCAGGGCCCGACTGAGCTCCCACAAACTCCTCTGACTTTCCTTTCCTGTATCTTTATTATTCATCTCTGACTGATGGAATGAAATCCCTTATTGAGTAACACACAGGGTCTATAAGTCAACTTTGCTCAAGTGCCTATAATAATGCATACTAATTACACTTTATTAAGTGCGAGGTGCGATCAGCGCTCAAGCTAATCTCACTTTCCCCTTATTGGAGGTGACTATCCAGCACAAAGCACTTAGCGTGTCCTTAGGAAGCACTTTAATTGCCAAGTGGCAGTGAATAGGAACGGGCCGTAGTGCAAATAATTATTATCGTTGTGCCTGACTGCAGAGAGGAACATGGGAATCATGCTGCTTGGTTGGTTTAAAACAAAAAAAAAGTGGTTCAGTGGGGGAAGCAGTTTTTGGATATTGGGGACAAGGACCCTAAATCGGGGGGGGGATTTTAAGCCCTGGGAGAATGTGACAGCCATAAGGAAACTTGCCTCTTTATCTGCCACCTCTGCAAGTCAACATTGTTACAAATACACCGGCCCTCTCCTATGTCTGCGTTGTTAAATGGCTTTTTGTTCCAATTCATAAATATGAATCATCTCAAGCAGTTCAATACACAATAGGCTTTGCTTGGAAGAGACTACAGTTCAAGAATGTTTGCGCCCAGGGTCAGATTTACCTTATTTGCACCCCACCCAGGCCTAACTCCTCTGCTGCCCACCCACCTCGACAACCCCTGAAACTATTACTTATAGTTATACTTATACTATTAATCCTTTCACAAGTGATCCACTGGAACTACAGATGACCTTATGATACTGATCATTTGGCCTCACTTTAAAACAGGTACATGGTCACAACCCATAATGGGTCCACTTGCTGTTTATGGGGCTCCCCATTATCCCCTCCAATAATGAATGACTTTCCGCTCCAGGTCTTTGGGAATATAATTTTAGGGTTGGAGGCACTACAGATTCTGTTGGGTCTGTGATGTGAATACTTTGGCATACAATGCTTTAGAAAAGGGAAAAAAACCCCATTAGATGCATTAAGTATTCATAAAGACAAATACAAGAGTCCTCTGCACTCAACCCATTATCAGTATATTTAAGACAGAGACATTTTGTGCTACTGCTACTGAAAAATGCCTTACCCTTTAAACAAAACAGGCATTGTTTGTCCATATATTGCAATATATTTAAGCTGGCCAACTACGTCAAAGTCATCCCATATCTGGCCAGTCCTATGCTCAATTTTATCTGATTCATTAAGAATTCTATTGCTTTATTATACATTTTACAAAGGGACTAAGTTTTACCTGCAACTTACTTGCTGCTTTCAAAGTAAAACTCCCAAACTTGGCTGCCCTTTTATTAGACACCAGTGGGATCACCTGACTATAGCTGGGAAGGGTGGGAGCTACAACATGGAGCTGGTCACTGCTCCTGTAGAACTATAACAAACAAGGGAAAGTTGTGCTCACCACTAGCAGGGGTGCAATGGGGTCCTCTGCACTCAACCCATTATCAATATATTAAGGACATTGAAACATTTTGTTTATTACTAATGCCTTACCCTTAAAACAAAACAGGGATTGACTGTGACGTAGTTGTTCAGCTTAAATATATTGCAATATATGGACAAATAATCCCTGTTTTGTTTAAAGGGTGAGACATTCTTAGTAACTCAAGGCACAACATGTCTCAATGTGCTTAATATATTGATAATGGGTTGAGTGCAGAGGACTCTTGTATTTGTTTATATGAATTTTGTGGTCACAACCTCATTGCACCCCCGCTTAATGGTTTTAAAAATGAGTGGTGAGCACAACGTTCCCTTGATTGTCACACTGTATATTCACTGGGTATCTGCTCTCATGACCTTTAGCAAATCCATTGCCTTTAAACGAGTGCAGATGGGGGGGGGGAGACAATTAGAGTGGATACGAACACAACGCCGGAGTTGCCTAATTGCTGTCTCTTCTGCTTTGTGTGCAGGTCCCGGCCAGGGAAGAGATTTCATGAGATGCAGAACCGATTGCTTGCACTTGCAAATGGGAATTTGGAGCAACATTGAAGTAGATACAAAAATCATTGTGTCCGACTGGAGCCAAATCATTGACAAGTCCCCAAGGTAAAGGCAACGTGCACCATGTTTATTGGGCATTGGGATGTCACACTTGACCTGAGCAAGTGGCCAGCTTGGTATTGATGTTTCGAGTGTGTCCACCTGTCAATAGGGGCATTTCTGAAATTAACTGAAGTCCGTGCCTTAAGATGGGGCAGTCAAAAAAGCAGCCTCTGCTAACTTCTAACTAGGGATGTAGCGAAATCGCCGGCGAACTTGTTTGCGTCCGCCGAATGTTCGCGAACATCACGCGACGTTCGCCAATTTGGGTTCGCGTTCGATTCGTTCGACCATTCGAATTCCTTCGACCGCTAAAAATCGAACGATTTCCATTCGTTCGAACGATTGTAAGCATTCGATCGAATGAAAAGCATTCGATCGAATGGTTTTTGATCGTTCGATTCGAATGAAAATCCTTCGATCGAACGAAAATCCTTCGATCGAATGATTAAAATCCTTCGATCGTTCGAATCGAACGATTTTAGCGGGTGTTCGAAGTTCGCGAACTGTCCGCGAACGTTCGCATTTTTTGCCGGTGTTCGCGAACGGCGTTCGCGAACATCAAATCGGCAGTTCGCTACATCCCTACTCCTAACAAAGGAAAACTAAAGCGTATCAAACACACATGCTATAAACACTGTATGAAGATTTTCATTCATCCAGGTCATAGTATATCTAGTATAGGTCAATCTAAAAACAACTGGACTTGCTGAGTAATCAATGAAGACGTTTCACTACTCATCCGAGCAGCTTCTTCAGTTCAACTGAAGAAGCTGCTCGGATGAGTAGTGAAACGTCTTCATTGATTACTCAGCAAGTCCAGTTGTTTTTAGATTGACCTATACTAGATATAAACACTGTACTGAATGTTTTGGACATATGTACCAGCCCCAGGCCACCCTGATCTGTGCCTTTGAATATGCCCCTATAGCTCCCATCTTCTTTTCAGCTCAGCACATGCTCTGGGCTGAGTTTAGGGACGACTCACAATATACTGTAAATATACAATATAATGATACATCTTTGCAAGACCAAGACTGTGCACATGCTCAGTGTGATTTGGGCTGCTTAGGGATCATCATAAACAAAGCTGCTTGAATTCTGCATGGCTGGAAAGTAAGGCGAGGGCTCCCCCTGCTGTTCATAAGTATGATTGTTTCCCTGCAGAGCAGTTAGGGACCATCTGACAATTCCTATCCACAGCAGTAAATGAAGGGAGAATTTCACTGGATACAGTCAGGTTTCTTATAAAAACTGTACACATTTTTTAATTAAAGTATAATTGGAGATAGGTTTCTTTTTCATTAAAGAAAGTAAAAATGGGATTTTATTTTTTTGACTTTACATGCCCTTTAACCACAGTGATTGCCCAGTTGCCAGTACTAAATATATATATATATTTAAAGGCAAAGGTATACGGATTTTAATTAAAAAGTGAAAAAAAAAAGATTTATGTTAAAGGGGCGGTTCACCTTTAAGTTAACTTTAGTATGTCTAGTTTACTGAACTTTGTATAAAATGGCTAATTCTAAGCAACATTTAAATTGGTCTTCGTTATTTATTTCTTATAGTTTTTGAATTATTTGCCTTTTTTTCTTTCCTGCTTTCAAATCGGGGCCACTGACCCCATATAAAAAAAAAATGCTCTGTGAGGCTGCACATTTGTTGTTATTGCTTCTTTGTTATTACTTATCTTTCTATGCAGGCCTCTCCTATTCCTATTCCAGTCTCTTGTTTACATCAGTTCTTGGTGATTTGGACCCTAATAACCAGACTGCTGAAATTGCAAACTGCAGAGCTGCTGAATAAAAAAGTAAATAACTCAAAAACCACAAATAATAAAAAATTAAAACCAAATGCAAATTGTCTCAGAATATCACTCTCTACATAATATTAAAAAATCATTTAAAGGTGAACAACCCCTTAAATGTATGCCTTTTGATGCCAATGTCTGGTGTATGTATTGGCTCTGTTCATAGCCGAATCTTTGGCTTGTTGTTTTTCCTTGTAGGATGAAATTCCACGCAAAAGTCTCACTTCCCTCTCATTGGCTGTTTTTGGCCTACGTACTGATAGTCTGTTGCAAATTGTTGGCTGCCTCCAGTCTCCATTCCCGTGGACAAGCAGGTAGGAACCCTAAACTCATTCCGTGCCACCTCTACTGATATTGGTTCAATGAGTTACTGATTCTTGTGAATGTACCATGGTCTGTGTCTCCTCTATGCGCTCAGAATATTTCATGGTCTTTTTATCTCTTTCATCTTTGTTTCAACATCTTCTGTTATATTCATGCCTCCCCCCTCTGTTATCCAATACCCCAAAGGGAAAGTAAAACCTCATATTACACGTATTCTTGCAGTATCCGTTTCTCATGCTATAGTTTTCCTTTTGGAGATTCTGTTGCTTCTGTAAAATCAGCCCTGAAAGTTGAATGATTATTAAAATTCTCTCCTCGGAGTAATGATCTGCACTCACGTCCCAGGCGGGAGATGACTTGGCATAATGTACTGGCAGTGCCAAGAATTGAATGTAACCCTTATCCTTGATTCAATGCTACGGGGCTGACACCCAAGACAGATACAGGGCTCTGCTTTAGTCAAATCTATTTGGGAAAATAAAATGAAATAAGTAAAAAAACATATGGAAATTCACTTTTTTAGTATGATATTGAATGGGCTATTGGGGTGTCACCGACTCTGACAGCCAAAAAACGATTGCTCTATGATGAAGATTCAATTTCATTGTTGTTGTTACTTTTTATGATTTATTTTTCTATTCAGGCCCTATCCTATTCATCCAACAGTCGTGCATTACCACTGCTTGGTTGCTAGGGTAAATCGTTCCCTAGCAATGGCACAAGATGCAAATGGTAAATACAGGGCTCCTTTGCACCCTGCATTTACTGCCTTTCACTTGCCAGTCTGAATAGCACACAAGTTAGGGGACAGTAGTGATGTACATGCCGGCCCGAAGCCCACAGTTCGAGTGGGTTCTGGCCGACTTCTGCAATACATCCTCAGGCAGGTTCGGGCTGAACTTTAGCCTTCATTTTGTCCGCCCACAGACTTTGTCTACAACACTTCTGCCTCTGTGGCTCCTTTTTTATATAATTGCGCAGGCCCTGCCCTTTAAATCACAGCGGAGTGGGTGCGGGTATATAAAGAGGGGAGCGTGCTGGGTTAGGGTCGGGTACAGGCTGGGGCGCAGTGGGTTAGGGTCGGGTATGGATTGGTTTTTTCTCGACCCGCACTTCACTTGGGGACAGGTAGGGCCCCTCAAGAATACAGTGCGGCTGAACACTAACAGAGCTGTATTCATTTTGCCACTTTGCCCTCCTGCCCAACTGTCAGTAAAGGAACCCATATAAACTGGAGTATGCATACATTTTAGATTGTTCTGTCAAGTCCTGCCATGAAATGCCAAGACTTAAATTATGAGGGTAGAGTAGACTGTCAAGGTTGGGGTTGTTTTCTCTGGAAAAAAGGCGCTTGTGAGGGACATGATTACACTTTACAAGTACATTAGAGGACATTATAGACAAATGGCAGGGGACCTTTTTACCCATAAAGTAGATCAACGTACCAGAGGCCTCCCCTTCAGACTAGAAGAAAGAACTTTTATTTGAAGCAACGTAGGGGGTTCATCACAGTCAGGACAGTGAGGTTGGGGAATGCACTGCCGGGTGATGTTGTGATGCTGATTCAGTTAATGACTATAAGAGGGACTTGGATGATTTCTTGGACAGACATAATATCAAAGGCTATTGTGATACTAAGCTCTATAGTTAGTATGGGTATGGGTATATAGAATTTAATTAAAAGTAGAGAGAGGTGTGTGTATGGATGATGGGTTTTCATTTGGAGGGGTTGAACTTGATGGACTTTGTCTTTTTTCAACCCAATTTAACTATGTAACTATGTAACTATGTAACTATGTAACTATGTTTTGGTACCTTAAACAAACAGTACAGTTCCTAATATATAATTGGATAGAAGCAAATGTAAGATAAAAAAAAGGTATATTTTCCCTTTAAATGCTAAATCTAGTTCCTCTCTAAGATGCTACTTGGCTGCTTTACACTGACATTGCTGTTTCATAACGTGTGGGTTCAGCGAATGCTACAGCACCCCTCTTGAGAATAAGCTCAGGTGCCTATAAATTCCTTCCAGTGCCCTTATTTTGATGAGCAAAGAAGAGGATATAGGGTGCACCCTGCTCATTTTTGTTCATAGGTTGCCAAGCAACAGCACAGGACCCAAGATGAACTGATCACAAGAGCGTAATGCACAGAGAGGCCTTATTAGTAGTGATGTGGGGATGCATTCAGTGAAGCCCTACGGAGCCTGGAATGGATAGGTTTATGGAAGCCACTGTATATCCTTGTACGCATGTCATAAAAGCAACTTTGCCACCCAGTAGGACATCCCCCTATTAGTCCACTTAGATGCTGTATTTTTATTGGGTGAAGGAGCACTGGCTGGAGGGATCTGGACAGTGATGCGATTCTCATAGACAGGGGGCCCTAAGGTGACTCCCCTGGATCACATTGCCCCATGTCAGAAGTGATCGGATCTTTGGTTGGATTTTTTACAATAAAGGAGCTGCAATACAAAGTACAATATAATATCGCAGTAGCTGATACGAGAATAATCCTCACAGTTCATGAAGCAGCCGCGCTGTTGATGACAGTGTCGTTGAATTGAATTGTTGATTGATTCCTGATTGGTGGTGGAACTGCGAATCAGGGAGTTGTCAGTAACAGTTCCCTGTCGGTGCCTGTTGAATGGCCCAAGGCAATGTCCATTGGCCTCAGTTAATAGGCACAAATGCACAGTGACAGTTGCAGCTACTCACTAAATGCCATTTATATGGACACAAATGTCAAACCCATGCATCCGCCCAATACAGCAATCACTTGTATTTATACCCTGGCAGGGGGCTGAGCAACGAGTGGATGCGGCACAACAGGGCACGGTTGGGACATTATTTGGATGTAATGTGACTGTGGGAGTTGCCATCAACACATTGTTTCAGTTCCTGATATAACATCTTGGACTACATCATCTCTCTCTCTAAACAAGCATGTCTTCAAACTATGTGGAAGAGAAACCCTGCCTGAAGTCAAATAAGATATAATTTAGCGTGAGTGCTTATTTAGTATCCATGGTACAAGAGGAGAATTGAGAATAGTGGAAAACAGGCATTTGCTCACCTACAGTAATTATATTTGAAGGCCCAGCTTGAATATCAATTAGAGTATATGTATCTGTATATATCAGATGTATGAGCTGTTCTAGATATCCATGAAACTTTGACTGAATGGTTAATTTTCCTACATATGTACAGTGTCACCTTAAGGGCCCACCACCCTCACCCCACTTTCTGAACTCCCGCCACCCCCCCACCCAAGCTCTTCAACGCAAACCTCCTCTTTCCTTCTGGGCCTGTTGCTCTCAGCCAGCACGGGAATGGACTCATTGACCCAGTCACAGATCCTGGCCAGCAAAGGTGACTGCAGCTGAGGTTTGCGGCCCACAGACCCAGGCCATCAGGGATGAAGGCAGCGCTCCTGGATTGGTGGCCCACCAGGTATCATGTCAATGCCCTGCCGACCCAGTTTGGCACAAGCTAAGGGGGTCCTGACCAAAGTTTGGACCTTGGGTGAATATACTGCACTAAGGGGACCTGAAGAAATGTTGGACCTTGAAAGAGCAACTTAAAACCAAGAAGCCTGCAGGCTTCTTGTCTAAACCAAATGTATTCTGAACACTCTTTTATCTACATGAAAATATATGTTGATGCAGGTAATGGGCTGTTTTATAGTAGAGGAGAAGCAAGGTCATTTGAACGTTGTCCCAAACATCACAGTGGACACCTTGGAGCAAAAATGGATATAAAGGGATGACCTATGGGATCAATGTCCAGCCTGTGGCCCTTTAGCTGCTGGGACTTCCCCTAACCCTGTACAGATGTTGTCTCCTGCACCTTTAGAGCTAATAAACTGAATTCCACGTAGCAGATTCTCTTGTGTCCCAATATCCTCCCAGTAGAGGGCTCTAGCAGGCCACTAATCTCCAAGCTCAAGCTATTTCAGATGGTCCAATCATTTAAGTCACAAGTCTGCTTTTGCTAATTAAAATTATGAGTCATTTGTAATTTTATGAAGCACAATATGTCTCATTGCTGGATGCTTTTAGCTCCCTGTACGTGCAAATGCTTAATTTCATATAGTGTTTAATCACGGTGCTTTCCACTTAAAGACAAAAAAGAAGATCTGGCAGTTTGGTATAAAGAACTATAAAATAAAAGATCCTGCCAAAAAGTGATCAGCTAAACCGCTTTACCTTGAATAACTCATCTAGCTGATATCCTTGTGGAGCAGCCTTATGTTCTTTAATATAAAGGTACCTGCCGATAGCTGATGTATGGATAGCCTGGCAGAATCCCAGAAACATTTCTTTTGCTTTTGGGATTAAGCCCGACAGCTCTCAAAGTTTATTTATTTTTTTCATTTTCAATCATTTTTCAAGCTCCCGTTGCATTTTGCCCCCCGCCGTATCATTTATTGTTTAAGCACGCTGAATTGCACAGAACAAAAGCAGACAATAGAAATAGCTGGGATAACTCAGGCTGTAGGCTATGGAAACAAAGGGGAAACCAATCGCAGTGTTGAGATATAATTCTTGAAAATGTTTTTGTTCGGCTTTAAATTGACTTTTTCAGCAAATGGTATTTTCATGTTGGACAAGTAAATTGCACAGATTTTGAATACAATGGGCTTCATTTAATATAAAGTGGCGATGCCGAGTGCAGAGCTGTTGGACATATTAATAACTTTGCACTGCTCTGATGAGAGGGGTTTAAACTAAGACTGATTCATGACAGTTGATCTCTTTTTGGGAAGGCTGTGCCCCCCCCCAAATCTGCATTATTCTCTCTAGCTGTGAACACACTAGGGCAGTGATCCCCAACCAGTAGCTCGCGAGCAACATGTTGCTCTCCAACCCCTTGGATGTTGCTCTCAGGGTCCTTAAAGCAGGAGCTTATTTTTTAATTCCAAGCTTGAAAGCCAGTTTTGGTTACATAAAAACTAAGTATAGTGCCAACTAGAGCCTCCTGTAGGCTACCAGTCCACATCGGGGCTACCAAATAGCCAATCACAGCCCTTATTTTGCACCCCAAATTACTTTTTTATGCTTGTGTTGCTCCCCAACTCTTTTTACATTTGAATGTGGCTCACGGGTAAAAAAGGTTGGGGACCCCTGCACTAGGGCAACCCAACAACTCCAACAATCATTAATAAGCCACTGTATCTTCAGACTGTCTTGAGTACTGAATTGTGCTTAGTACAGGGGAATACCTATGCTGCCATAGTTTTATGGGATCTCTCTGTACAGACTATGAGCAAACGTAGGGACTGTTCCTGCTGAATTGTGCTTAGTACAAGGGAATACCTATGCTGTCATAGTTTTATGGGATCTCTCTGTACAGACTATGAGCAAACTTAGGGGCTGTTCCTGCTGAATTGTGCTTAGTACAGGGGAATACCTATGCTGCCATAGTTTTATGGGATCTCTCTGTTCAGACTATGAGCAAATTTAGGGGGATGTTCCTGCTGAATTGTGCTTAATACAGGGGAATACCTATGCCGCTATAGATTTACGGTTCTTTTCTGTACAGGCTACGTGCAAACTTAGGGGTCTGTTCCTGCTGAATTGTGCTTAGTACAGGGGACTAGCCGTACTGCCATAATGTTATGGAATGCCAAGGAACCAGGGGTGGACAGGTTCCTGGAATTCTGGAAAATTGCTGGGGGAGGGGTTCCTAAAATATTGGATCCTCTCTTTCTTTTATTTGCTTTTGCTGCCTTTCTCTGGACACCCCTTGCGCCACTGGGATCATTTACATGGGGCAATTGCTTTAAAAGTGGCAAATTTCTGCTCTTTTCTGCTTTGTAGTTGTGCAACCTTTCTATGTTTTGGCTGAGCTTGTGTCATTTCTCTACTACCTTTATTTACGAAGGCAAGTGTTGTGTACAAACTGCAATTTCAGACCAATATCGCGGTACTTTTTACCCACAATTCAGCAGTTTCCCAGGGTAATTGCTTCCACCTCAGTCAGTGGAGTGACCATAGAGGAAGCAGACCCTGTGGTCATAGGGGGGGGGTGCATGGTTGTATGTGAACTGGAGGGTTTGCTTCTTTTATGGTTAAGAAAATCCCCAGCTGCTTTCTTACCTATTCCACATGGGGGAGTGGGGGGCACAATTGAGCAGGCAGGTGCAACAAGGGCCAAGTAAAGTTGGCCGTACATGAGCTGATATAAGTTTATTGGCCATTGTATGGGACCCTTCAAAAGGCTTCCCCAATCGATAGCTGTCTGAAAATCATCCAGATTTCGATTGGGCAGGTTTAAAAATCCTGCTGAATTTGTGGGCATATCGAGAGTGAGAGAGATAGCCAAATGAGCGGATCTCTGTGAGTATGACCACCTCAAGAGCTGCAGTGCGCTGGGACTCTCGGAAGTTTTTTGGGTAGTTGTCCGTTAAGCCACTGACCACAGTTGTGCCCAATGAGTCAAATCGGGTGCAAGTTGCTTCACTTCTGAAAACTTCTATCAAAATGTCGTCTGCATCCCATTCAGTGGACACAAATCTGGTGCGAGTCTTGACACAACCCACTGTGGGAACTACAGGGTTCACCAATAACAATAGGCCGAAGAGGCAGGATGGAGGCATTGGTGGCCTATGGAAGTTTAGGAGTAGATTTGGGTGCAATTACCTTAGTAGATAGCATCAATATATGCTCTCCATTGTGCACATGCCCCTTATGTTGCTGTGTACTTGTTCTCACTGTGTTAATATCACTTTGCATCCCTTCTACATCTAAAATTGCCCTGGCCCCTATTCCATCTCATTCGATTGGCTTCTAAAGCATCAGTACTAATGGAGACGTTGCTCTGGAACTGCTGAGTGTCATTCTGATTCATATAAATAGTCCGCCAGGCCTTATTTATCTCCTGAAAATCTACACAATCGCAAGGTGACCCTGCACCGAAGTAAATTTAGCGTTGATACCAATTGAGTGACTGTTCATTTTCCATGGGCAGGATCATTTGTTAGGCCCTGACTATCTGCATCAGTTGAAGTATTTGCAACACAAACACAATCTTTATCTTGTTTTCTCTCTCTTGTCACTTGCATTTGATTGCCTGAATCGTTCTGTGTTCCCCGTGCTGATGTGATTGACCTCTTGCCTGGTGTTAAGATCCTCTCAGACCTTGGCCAGGAAGGAGTTGAGATGGAGGTTTTAGTCTCTTGACTTGACTGTGTCATTTTCTGAATACACAATCTAACCTTGACAATAAATTCTTTGTAATAGGAAGGGAAACCATAATCTTGACAAGTTCTGATGTACTGACACCTTGAAAGGCTGAATTTCTCAGTTCGATCTATTATAAATCTTCCCCCAAGTTACTGCTCCCGAATTAAGTTGGTAATGGGGGAACAAAACCATTTCTGTTCACTTGTAACGCTATTTGGAACAATCATGGACCACTCTATGGTACTAGGACCTTACTTGTTCTTACCCAACTTAGACTAGACCAGGTAGATCATCCATTACATGAGATTCTCTCTTTCTCTGGAGGGCCTTTGCTGTAGGATAGGATTAACAACACTGAATTACACCCATAGTTATAGGTGCAGGACAACAGATTTAGGACTAGGTATAGGTAGATTCCTAGGGGTAGATGGGTGCTCACAGTGGTTCATACTCAATGAATTTCTCGATCTCTGAGCCTAGCCACAAGCCACATTAAACTGTCTGCTCTTCTTGTTGCAGCTTATGGCTGCTCTACTAACTGCCACTCCTAGAGGGACCTGAGACCTTCTACCCCAGACTCTCCAGCACTGACTATTAGTCAATCTGCCCCATATTTGCTTTACTGGAAAAATTTGCCAAAACCGTCAAAAAGTTTTTAGATGGCAAATTATCTTATTCGTTTTCAAGTTTTTTCCACGTCATATATATTTTGAAAGTTTCAAAAACTCGAATTTCAATTCCTGATTTGTTAAGCAAAAAAGTACATTCAAATCTATATAAATGTGACCCTTAGTAGGATGTAGAGAGTGAGCATTGTCCTTTATTAAAGGAGAAATACAAAATAAATCCCTCGAAACAGCTAACACGTGAAATTAGATTGTGTCTCAGCCCTTAATATTGAATTTTTCCCTTTTTTCCCTGCAAAATGTACAAATGTCAAAAAGAAAAAAAATCTTGCTAATCAGTGTAACTGCTAATGAGCACTTTTCTACATCTGTATCTTTATATCTAAAACTGAACCCAACCCTTCAGAATAGTGATGAGCGAATTTATTCGCCAGGCGCGAATTTGCGGCGAATTTGCGTAATTCGCCGCCAGCAAATAAATTCGCGAAACGCCCGTGAAAATTCGCGGAAAAAATTTGCCGGCGGCAAAAAATTTTTTTCCGAAATAACGGACGCCAGCGTCAAAAACGGGCGCCGGCGTCTAAAAAACGGGCGTCGGTGTCAAAAACGAGACGCCGGCGCTGTTTCGTGAATTTTTCGCCGTTTTGAGAATTTCTCGCGAAATTCACGAATTTTTCGGCGAAGCGAAACGCCGCAAATTCGCCCATCACTACTTCAGAAGGGAAACTCATCTTCAGGGAGGAAGTGTAAAGGTTATAGGAGTCACAGTAGGACTTGTGTGTGGGTAAGAGACTTGGGGAGAATTGATGGGAGGCAGGAGATGAACCTGAAAATCATGAACTTGTAAAAGGGCCACCTGTGGTGGAAACCTGTGATCAGTCTTTATTGTAGGAAGCAGACATACTCATATAGTTGCAATGAACAAAGGCAATTTTAATTTAAGGGATTCTGTCATGATTTTTATGGTGTAGTTTTATTTTCAAATACATACAAATAATTCACTCTACCATGGAAAATTTAATTTTTAACCCAACAAATTAACTTTTTTTTTTTAGTTTTAATATTGGTGTTTAGGAGCCATCTCTGGTCATGTGTTTTCAGAAAGAGCCTGTGCTGCATTATGGAACTGCTTTCTGGCAGGCTGTTGTTTCTCCCACTCAATGTAACTGAATGTGTCACAGTGGGACCTGGATTTTACTATTAAGTGCTGTTCTTAGATCTACCAGGCAGCTGTTATCTTGTGTTAGGCTGCTGTTATCTGGTTACCTTCTCAATGTTCTGTAGTTGAGCTGCTGAAGTTAATCAGAGTGACTGAAGTTAATCAGAGCACAAGTCACATGACTGGGGGCACATGGGAAATTGACAATATGTTTAGCTACTAATAAGATTTCAAAATTAAACATAAAAAAATCAGTTTGCTCTTTTGAGAAATGGATTTCAGTGCAGAAGTCAGCTGGAGCAGCACTATTAACTGATGCATTTTGAAAAAAAAAACATGTTTTCTCATGACAGTATCACAACTTCTTGCAGGGAGGCAGGTCCAGAATGATCTGCTGCTCCTTTCCCCTTAAAACACTGAAGGGAACGGGTTTTTCTGTCCACTGTACACAAAACCCTCTGTTATGTAGAAAATTATATATATCAGTGGAATATATTTAATGATATTTTTGTCTAGGCCAGCGGTGGAGTAACGTATTTGTAACTGGCTGTATTATTTGTTCGGGACAAGTCATTTCTTTCTTGTAAAACTTAGTCAAGCAGCAATTGAGAGAGCGAAGGGGCACAGGGTGTATTTTTATTTTATAGGCACAGAGAAATGACCGGATCCCTTTGGCACAGCCTTGTCTCCGAAATAAATCTTCAGGATGTGGAAACAATTAAAACATGATCCATAAAGATAGCTCCAAAGGGCAGCACCTTGTCGCCATTCGCCGCAGCTATCGAATAGCCTTTCTAAAAGTAAATAAGTGAATAAAAAGAGTGACAGAGAGGCAGGAGCTAAAATAGGAGATGAAATGTAGTGCGTCGGCTATAGCCGGCCAATCTCTTCTCATCAACTGGGAAATGATATATAAGAGCGAGAATGGCAGCAAAAATTCACTCTCGTTTTCATTTATGGCTGCAATCTTTAAGAAAACTGACAAGGTGGAAAGAATTATGGGTAGGGAAGTTCAGTACACTTCATTATTTAATCTTTTGCTCAGTGGAGAGGGAGAGGAGGGGACCAGGGGCCATAATAAGTGAAACCAAATCTGCAACCCTCTTACTCCACTGTGGCTTATAATAACCAGAAATGCAACTTACAGAATACTTGAAAATACCCCCAAAGCTGTTAACAATGAAAATTGATGGTCTATGGCCCTGACAACATGTTACAGTAAAAGTCATGTGACACATTTGACATTATTTAAAGGGGATATTTTATAATGTATTTATTCAAACTGATGGAATTGCCTAGGGGAAGATTTATCAAGGGTCAAATTTCGAGGGTTAAAGGGCATGTAAAATCAAAAAAATAAAATCCCATTTTTACTTTCTTTAATGAAAATTTTACTTTAAAAAATGTGTACCGTTTTTATAAGAAACCCGACTGTATGCAGTGAAATTCTCCCTTAATTTACTGCTGTGGATAGGAATTGTCAGACAGTCCCTAACTGCTGGGCAGGGAAACAATCATACTTATGAACAGCAGGGGGAGCCCCCGCCTTACTTCCCAGCCATGCAGAACTCAAGCAGCTTTGTTTATGATGATCCCTAAGCAGCCCAGATCACACTGAGCATGTGCACAGTCTTAGTCTTGCAAAGATGTATAACAAAGTTACAAGATGGCGACCCCCTGTGACCAACTTTGAAAGTATAAATTATTTGTTTGATTAGGCTTGTGGTGCAGTAAGTTCATGTTTATGTTTAGTATACAAAATACAGCATTTCTAGCCTTATTCTATTTTAGACTTTACATGCCCTTTAATACCTTAAGTCGACTAAACAATATTTTATAAACACAGTATTAGTTTATTAATTACAATAAACCCAAAAGGATTGTTTTGTCTCCAATAAGGACTAATTATATAATAGTTGGGATCAAGTACAAGGTATTGTTTCTTTGTTGCAGAGAAAAAGGAAATAATTAAAACCAATTATTTGATTAGAATGGAGAAGGGGCTTGGGCTTTCAATAATTGGGAGCTTTATGGACAATGGATACCTGTATACTGTGTTAGTGTCATTTAAATGTTGTTGTCAATAGCTGGCACACATCTTAAAGGAACAGTAACACAAAAAAATGGACAAGTTATAAACTAATTACAATATAATGTACAGTTGCCCTGCACTGGTAAAACTGATCAAGTCTGCTTCAGAAACCGGCCTACTATTGTGTATATAAAACACTGCTGTCTAGCAATGGCAGCAGTTAAAATAGAGCTATACGGCACAGGTTAATTATTATATAGATAGCATATACGCACTGTAGAACATAATTTTATTAGTTGGGATCCTTAAATCTACTAAAAAGTATTTTATAAATACAGTATTATTTTATTTATTACAACGATCTTTAATTAAACCCAATAGGATTATTTTGTTTCCAATAAGGATCAATTATATATTAGTTAGGCTCCAGTACAAGGCATTGTTTTTTCACTACAGAGAAAAAGGAAATCATTTTTAAAAATGTTTTCATTATTTGATTAGAATGGAGAAGGGACTTGGCCTGTCAGTAATTAGAAGCTTTGTGGACAATGGGTGTCCCATACCTGTATACTGTTTCAGTGTAATTTAAATGTTGTTGTCAATGGCTGGCACACACCTTAAAGGAACAGTAACAAAAAAAAAAAGGAAAGATAGAGCTATGTGGCACAGGTAGGGTTGCCACCTTTCCCCGCCGGGAGCTCTGGGCAGGGGTGGACCCAGTGCCGGGCCTACTCCGTCGGGCGCCCTAGGCAACCCGGCCAACTACAGTACTTCTCCCCCGCCGCTCGCGCATGCGCAGTAGTGTGCGAGCGGCAAGGAAGCACGCAAGTGCGTGTGCGCAGAAAATGCAAGCGTGCGCATGCGCAGAAGACCATACACTACGTAGAAATTCAGCCACAGCTTTGGAACATAGCGGTCCGAGCTAGGGGAAGGCATCAGAAGAGGTACGTGCCTGGCGCCCCTGTGCCTTAGCGCCCTAGGCAAGTGCCTCTTCTGCCTACCCCTAGTTCCGGCCCTGGGTGGACCAATGAAATCAAAGGGACGGGCCGATGACGTTGTGGGAGGGACAGTGACGTAGCACTGGTGGGTCAGTAGGAAAACCGGGCAGGCAGTTTTGATCCGGACAGCCCTCCCAAAAACCGGGCTGCCCATGTCAAATCCAGACTGGTGGCAATCCTACGCACAGGGTAAAAGATAGGCACTGTAGAACACCATTATATTCTACAGAACTTGGCTGCTATGTACCCTGAGTCTTTTTTCTTTTGAATGGCTACCCCCATGGCTTCACAACAGCTTGTTTGTATTTTTTTACTCTTCCTTGAAAATGAATCACCAGCCGTGTCCATCATTTGGGCCGACAGCACCCATCCCAGTGGCTCCATCTGCAGTTCAACAGATGTTGCTGACAGAACAGAACATTTCAATGTTATATATATATATACACATTCCGCTCTTCCATTCCCCCCAAACTCTTTCATTGAAATAGAATTCAGCCTGTCTCTCTCTCTAACTAGGCCCTTATGTTCCATTTGGTTGATATCGCTTCCACTTCTGCTCTTGTTTGTGAAACATTTGCACTTGCCAAATTGTTTCCAGCAGCAAAAAGAGAACGTTACCCCCTCCCCCACCTCAACACTGAGTCGCAACCTGCTGGTTTTGGAGTCGTTTTCAACAACAATCCGCTGTTTTCTTCAATGTCACATCTTCCGTTAAAGAAGCCGAAATAGGCCCTTGTTTGCTCCGTCTCCGATTTCAGCCACATGCCGCAAATTTATCTTGTATCTAACAAATGCTAAAGATGGAGACACCTAATACCCAACTCTGAGCCGAGCAATCAGATAGCAGCGCATTCGGGTCAAGAGCTGTAAAAATGATTCTTCGACTCACCGCAACATTTATCTTTGGGGATTTTTGATTTCCTTGCCTGCGTTAAGTATCCTCCGCTGACAAATGATCTCTGAGATCCCCTGTCTAAATAATCTCCCTTATTCCTGAAACTCCAGTCCATTAGCTAACTTGCCCGAAAGGCCACGCGGAGAAACAGCATTCCTGGTGTATTATTAGCAGCTTTCACTGTGAATGCTAAGTACTTTACATTTACAGTCGATTAGGTCTCACTCGCTATATTATATCATACGACGTGACAGAAACCTCTTAGACTAGAGCCCTGCTAAATAATAAATGGCATTAGCAAGGTCGTTTTCTCAATCGCCGAAGGAAAAGAAGGAGGAAAAAAAAAAAAAAGGAAAAGAAAACCAACATGTTGAAATAATGACTTTCCGAACCGTCCGGTTTAAATGAAAATGGTAATGCTTGTTTTCTCCAAGATGGTCTTTGCGGGACGCACAAGAGAAAAAAAATAAAAAAGATGAACTTGTTTGTTATGTAAACGACTCACTGGCAACTACCCGCGTGCAATTATCATTACAGGGAAAATCACGTTTTGTCGGCCCACGCAAGAAGGAAAATATTTTGGCACGGTCGCTGCTTTGGGTTATCGAAACACTGCAAGAAAAAATATATATATATAGTTTACTCTTGTGCTGATTCATGTAGAAATCCTAGAAAGCACTGTAAAATAGGGTTTTATAGTCGGTACTAATCCGTGTTTTTAGTGATGGGCGAATTAATTCGCCAGAGGCAAATTCAGAAAATTTGGGACACGCTTCGGAAAAGTCTCTCGCATCAAAACCAACGTGCGGCAACATTATTTCGGACGCCCATTGACTTTAACGCCGGCGGCAAAATTGACGCAAGCGTCAGAATTGGCACGGCTTGTTTATATAAACTATAGTAGTACTTATCTGTTATCTACTGTGTATCCTGTGCTTGAATGGCTGCCCCCATGGCTACAGAGCAGCTTGTTTATATAAACTATAGTAGTACTTATCTGTTATCTACTGTGTATCCTGTGCTTGAATGGCTGCCCCCATGGCTACACAGCAGCTTGTTTATATAAACTATAGTAGTACTTATCTGTTATTTACTGTGTATCCTGTGCTTGAATGGCTGCCCCCATGGCTACACAGCAGCTTGTTTATATAAACTATAGTAGTACTTATCTGTTATCTACTGTGTATCCTGTGTTTGAATGGCTGCCCCCATGGCTACACAGCAGCTTGTTTCTATAAACTATAGTAGTACTTGTCTGTTATAAGTGAACACAGTGCGTGCGTTTGCACACAAGTACGGCACAGCGCGGGGGGCAGAGGGGAGCCCTGAGAGAGCAGCCCTGGTGGGACCCCCTAGTCCGACCCTGGTCATTCCTTTAAAACGCTATGATTTTTTTGGTGTTGCTGTACCTTTAAAGCACAATGCTCCCATTGAGTGGGCTTTAAGGGGTGGTTGACCTTTCATTTTAATAGGTCATTCCTAGCAACTTTGCAACTGGTCTTTATTATTCATTTTTGAAAATTGGCTGTGTGAGCTTACAATTATATTATTATTGTTAATGTTTATGCCATATCTTTCTATTCAGACTCTCTCTTTTTTAAACCAGTGCCTGGTGACTAAGACCCAAGAAAGCTGCAGACGTTGTTAGGTTTTTTATGTTAAGGAGAAGCTGAGTTGCAGAGGGTTTATCTTTGGACTGATTTTTAGCTTTGCTACCTACCTCTCTGCAAACAGTGACTCGGCTAAACGAGGAAGCAAGACAGGCATTTAGAATTTAGGCAATTTAAATGACTTGTTTAGTGCATGAAATAAATAGCACAGATATTTCTTTATTGAAGGGGTTAAGCATTAAAGGGGTTGTTCACCTTTTAGAATAAAGTATAGAGGTATGCTGAGACAATTTGCAATTGGTTTTTATTATTTGTATTTTTTTTTAGTTATTTAGCTCTTTATTCAGCAGCTCTCCAGTATGAAATTTTAGTAATCCGTTTTTAGGGTCCAAATTACCCTACTGACCATGCATCGATATGAATAAGAGACTGGAATATGAACAGAGGAGGCCTAATTAGAAAGATGAGGAATAAAAAGTAACAATAACAATACATTTGTAGCCTTGAAGAGCATTGGATTTTTAGATGGGGTCAGTGACTCCCATTTGAATGCTGGAAAGAGTCAGAAGGAGAAGACAAATAATTAAAGTGAAAAAATGAAGACCAATTAAAAGACTGCTTAGAATTAGTCATTCTATAACATACTAAAATTAACGTAAAGGTAAACAACCCCTTTAAAAAGATAAGCAAGATGTATAGTGAATAGTGATGGACAAATTTATTCGCCAGGCGCAAATTCGCAGCGAATTCCCGCGATTCGCTGCTGGTGAATAAATTCTTGAAAATTCACCAGCGTCAAAAAAAAATGGATGCCGACGTCCATTTTTGCCAGCAAATTTGTGCCGGCGTCCAAAAAACGGATGCCGGCGTCAAAAACGAGACGACAGCACCATTTCGCAAATTTCTCACAGTTTCGCAAATAGTGAACACAGTCTGTAGAAATGGTGGTACACTGCATGTGGGTGTAGGAGAAAAGATATTGTAGCACTTCCATACATATTCTTAAAGCTGGGATAACTTGTATGAATCTGAAGTGAGATACACAATTCCCGATACACAGCAAGTTCTGCTTTTTAGTGTATATCTGATGTATTGCAGGTCTTCTTTAAAGGAAAAGAAAAGGTTAAAACTAAGTAAGCCTTATCAGAAAGGTCCATCTAAATAAACCCTCAAAGTAATTCTGCTCTGAATCATCTGTCAAAAGAAAAGCCACATTTCTTTCCTTATATTGTGTACTCATGGGCTTCTGTATCAGACTTCCTGTTTTCAGCTTAAACCTCCAGGGCTAGGGCTTGAGCATGCTCAGTTTGTTCCTCCCCTCCTTCCTTTTCCCTCCTCCCCTACCTACTTTAATCTAAGCCCAGAGCTATGAGTGATCAGGGAGAGACTCAGGCAGGAAGTGATGTCACACCAAGCTAATATAGCAGCTGCTATCCTAAACAAACAGAGTTTCTAGAGCTTTTTACTCAGGTATAGTAAAACATTCTACAGAATAAATATAGTCTTATAACCTGTACTATTGCAGCTAATCTATTAGCAATAAACTGCCTCTGTATCTCTCCTTCTACTTTAACCCAAAAGCCAGCTTCATACTTTATATATCGTCAGATTGGCATCGCTCTTGTTCCAGGCTTCCAAGTTCATTTACAGTCGCACCGTAGCTTTGAATTGACTCTTTCTATGTCAAGAAACAGAAGCAAATGTTTTAAGGCTGGAGCGGGAAGGACCGATATACTTTGAGGGAATATTCTCTTTCATCTCTTCTCCTCACTGATTGCTGGCAGGAGTGCAGTGGTGCTTTAAAATTGTTAAATTATGGGGAGGACTGTGCCATGAAGAGACCAAAGTGCTCAGAACTCAGTCCCAGCGTTGCCTGCTGAAGGCTTGTTGATATATATATATATATATATATATATATATATATATCATCCTTATATGTATATAAAAAGGTATTTATCAAGGGTCGAATTTCACTCCGCACCTTTTTAATCTATTGCAAAGTGCACAGCAACATTGCCCCTGGTGACAAGAAAAGCTTAGGGCTGTTGTCTTTTAATTATATAGGTATGGGATCCATTATCCAGAAACCTTTATTCAGAAAGCTCTAAATTACGGAGAGACTGTCCCAAATTTTAAAATATGATTTCCTTTTTCTCTGTAATAATAAAACAGTAACTTGTACTTGATCCCAACTAAGATATAATTAATCCTTATTGGAAGCAAAACCAGCCTATTGGGTTTATTTCATGTTTACATGATTTTCTAGTAGACTTAAGGTATGAAGATCCAAATTACGGAAAGATCCCTTGTCCGGAAAACCTCAGTTCCCGAGCATTCTGGATAACAGGTCCAATACCTGTAATTGTAAAATATAACTTGTATTCTTTAAACTTTTGGCTCATGGATTTAACACTGATGGTTCTGTACCAGTGCCTGTCTGTCTGTTTGCCAAGAGACTTAGTGTCGGCGTGGCAACATGTGGGAGGCCCAAGTGGATATGCAAAAAGTCCCAGATATCCTTCCAGTAATTCCGTATCAGGGGGCATTGCCAAAACATGTGATAGTAAGTACCCTCCTCTGAGCAGCCTCTGAAGCAGGTGTCAGTTGCAGTTGGAAAGATCTTAGCCAATCGCACAGGAGTGTAGTAGATCCGGTTAAGAAATTTTATTTGAATAAGCCTGTCTCTGGCAGGTATTGAGATGTCTCTCACTTGACTGAGAATATCTGCCCAGGCTTCCTGTGGAATTTCTCCCAGGTCCTGCGCCCATTGAGATTTAGCCTTGGCCAGTGGATCAGGCATCAAGTCCATAAGCCCTCCATAGAGGTTAGAGGTCAAATGACGGAGGCCTTCCGTTTTGAGAAGTTTCTCTATTCGAGGCTCTCTAAGGTGCACTGTGTTGCCAGGGAATTGTGCTGAGAATGCGTGTTTAAGTTGCAAATACCGAAATAAATAGTGATTCGGCAAGTCGAAGTCTCTCTTGAGATGGTCAAATGCTTTGAGTGCCTCCCCAATAAGAATATGGCGAAGTTCTGTAACTCCTTTATTCGCCCAGATGTTCGGATCAGGAATCAGGCGGAATTGGCCCAGGAGACTGTTGTGCCACAGTGGCATCGCTGGAGACCAAGTATTGGTTTGTAGATAAGCCTTTTTTGACACAATCTGCCAGCATTTGAAAGTGGATAGGGTCGTAACAGGTAATCCCTGCCCTGAGCGGGGCCCGGAAAAGGGAAGAGTTTGCAAGCCAACCTCGGAGCCCATAATGTGCATTTCCATAGTCAACGCACGATTGTCCAGACTGGGGTGCCACCATTGATGCAACTTGGAAAGCTGAGCCGCTAGATAATAGTTCCGAAAATTAGGTAATGCCAAACCACCTTGGTTCCACGGTGCCTGCATAATTGCCCGTGCCAGTCTCGGTTTGGAGTTGGGCCATAGTAGTTTATGAAGTAGCTTGTCAATGTCATTGAACCAGCAGAGAGGTACATAGGTTGGGGCATTAGCTAACACATAAAGCAATTTAGGCAGACATAACATTTTAATGAGATTCACCCGACCCACCAAGGACAGGGGCAGTTTCGCCCATATAGGGATTTTGGCTTTGAGGGTCACTAAGATAGGTAGCAAGTTTAATCTAGTATAACTAGACAAGTCGCGGGAGACAGTCACCCCAAGATACTTCATTTCGGCAACCCATTTCAGGGGCAGGTCAATTCGGGGGCACGGGTTAGGGTCTATGGGAAAGATGCTGGACTTTTTCCAGTTAACCCGTAAACCAGAGTACTCCCCAAACTGCTTCACCAATTGTAAGACATTGTCAAGGGAGTGATTGGTATCTGCTAGATAGATCAAGGTTTCGTCTGCATAAAGGGATATCTTCTCCTCTCTATTGCCCACTCGGAGCCCCACTACCCGGGGGTCGTCCCTAATCATGGCAGCTAGGGGTTCAACTGCGATTGCGAACAATAAGGGGGAAAAGGGGCACCCCTGTCTGGTGCCACGGGAAAGACGGAAGGGTTTGGATAGTAGCCCGTTAGCCAGCACCGAGGCCTGTGGAGCATCATAAATTATTTTCACCCAGGAGATAAAGTTAGCACCCAAGCCAAACTTAGCTAACACCTCCAAAAGTTATGCCCATTCCACCATATCAAAAGCCTTTTTCGTGTCCAGAGAGGCTATCGCCCGCATGTTGGAGTTGTCATGTGCAATGGACAGATTGTGGTAGAGGCGTCTAACATTAGTATAGGTGGATCTATTGGGGATGAATCCGGCTTGATCTGGATGTATAAGGTGAGTGATTACCCGCTGAAGGCGGTTAGCTAGCAATTTAGTGAGTATTTTCGCATCCATATTAAGAAGTGAAATGGGCCTATAAGAGCTACATTGGGACGGGTCCTTATCCTGTTTAAGAATCAGAGAAATTGTTGCCTGATAGAAGGAGAGTGGGAGAGTTTTGGATCGTGAAGCTGATTGGAATAGTTCCAATAGCTTAGGGGCCAACAGTTTAACATGGGTTTTGTACCATTCTGCGGGCAATCCATCAGGGCCAGGGGCTTTCATATTAGGAAATGAGGTGACGACCTCCTCAATTTCCTCCAGAGTGAAGTCAGCATCAAGGGCCATGCGTTGGTCAGTATCTAAAGTGGGTAAAGTAACTGGGTGTAAGTACCGTCTGATCTCAGTCTCCGTTTTATTGAGTCTGGAGGAGTACAGGTGAGTATAGTATTCTGCTAGTAGAGCCGTTATCGCAGACGGATCAGTAATATCCGAGCCATCCACCTTGGTTAAGTGTGGAATGGAGGTAGACGGGCGCAGTTCTTTGGTTAGGAAGGCTATGTGTCGTGCATTGGCATCTCTATGTTCATACATCTGGTGCGCTCTGTTAGTGAGGTATCTTTTGGTGGCATCCACAAGTAGAAGTTTAAGGTTACGTTGGGCCGAGTCTAAGAGAGTTTGGGTATCAGGTGTGGGACTGTTTGCATGAGCATGTTCTGCCTGGGCTAAATCCGTCTCCGCTACTCCTATATTATGCCTATTCCTAGTCCGGTAAGACTTGATCATAGATATGAATGCACCTCTAGTGTATGCTTTGTATGCATCCCATGTTACTGTATGTTAGAGTCACATTCAGTCGTGTTATGATGCCAAAAGTCAGCGTGGTGCGTGGGGAATTCTGTCTGTAGGTCTGGAGTTGTCACCCAGCGCCCCCCAATCTCCATTGGCTCTGCGAGGGGTGGAGGCCCAGCTGAAGCGTAAGCTGTATGGGCGAGTGGTCTGAGCAGGGTCGTGGGAGGAAATCTACCCCCACGACCCTACTCAGAAGATCAGCAGAGGAGTAAATGAGATCAATCCGGGACATAGCCGACTTAGCTGGGGTATAACATGAGTATTGTATGTCTCTAGGGTGCTTCCACCTCCATAGGTCTGTCAGACCCAAAGCGTCAGACCACGCCTGAAGCCCAGAGGCCCGTCTCTTGTCAGGGGGGTGGCAATCCAGCCATGTATCAGGGACTGCGTTAAAGTCGCCCGCAAGAATGATAGGTCTGGGGTCAGGGCTCTGCGTTTTGGCCGCAATTTGATTGAGGAGATCTATGTCAAATGGAGGTGGATTATAAATACAGACAATAGTAATTGGGCAGTACGCTAGGATACAGTGTAGGATAAGATAGCGGCCCTTCCGGTCAGACTGCACTGCCTCGAATGTGAACGGGATGCCCTTTCGTATCAGAATTGCCACACCGGACGAATAGGGGGAGAAGTGAGCATGATAGTGTTGGGCTACCCATGGCTTCTTAAGGGACATAATTTTGCTACCCGTGAGGTGGGTCTCTTGCAAGAGGGCTACGTCAGTTTTATGATCTTTCAGATATTTAAGTATAACCGTCCTCTTTATTCTGTCATTGAGACCCCTCACATTCCATGAAGTTAGCGTAAGTCGCCCTTCCATGCTAGTTTGGGGGAGAACTAGCATGGAAGGGAACCTAGTGGGAAGGGGCGGGGAGCAGAGGCGGACCCAGGTCTCAGTCACCAAGGAAAGGACAATCCTCCTCACCAGACACCTATCTGTGGAAGCTATGGCAGTAATAGTACAAATGGCAATTACATTCAATAAAGAGACATAGTAAAACAACTTAACTAAACATCCCATATACATCAAAATCCCACCCGGTATCATCAAAATAGAGATACTACCCTTAACTTTAACAAGATATATTCCCTTCAATATACACCCTATAGGCAGGTCAAACCTTCCCTATGGGAACAGACATGTCCTGGCTCCTTCCAAGAGATCCTCCTGGGCCGAACAAGACCAAAGCCAGATGAGTAAAGGCATCCGAATGGCACTGTGAGGGGTACAAAGGAATCAGGATACCCCACTCCAACCAGGTTAGATGCCTAACTTACTGCTGCAATACAAATATGAAGGTGGCACCCCTATTTCAAGCCGTTCCCGTCCATCCAGGCGTTCACTTCTTGGGGCTCAGTGAAAAAATGGCTTTTCCCATCCGCCTGCACCCTTAACTTGGCAGGGTAGAGCATTGCATAGGGAACATTATTATCTCTGAGTCGCTTCTTGGCGCCAACAAAGCTGGCCCTCTTTTTCTGTATTCCAGTAGAAAAGTCAGGGTAAAGTGAGACTTTTTTTCCTTGGAATTGTATGTCACCAATGCGCCTTGCCGCCGACAAGGCCGCATCACGATCCTTATAATTCAATAATTTGGCCAGGAATGGGCGCGGGGGGGCCCCCGGTGGTGCCGGCTTGGTTGGGACTCTGTGGGCTCTTTCAACCACCAAAAAGGAGGAGAAGGTGGACTCACCCAAGTGCTGTTTCAACCAGTCCGTAAAGAAGGCCTCAGGATCCTGGCCCTCGACTCCTTCCGGAAGGCCCACCACCCTCACATTGTTGCGCCTGTGCCGGTTCTCTAGATCCTCCATGTGTGCAACAGCCTGCTTAATTTGGGTACGGAGTAGCGAGACCTCCTCCCGCAATGGGGCACAGGAGTCTTCCAGAATGCTGATGCGGGATTCAGCCTCTGCCGTGCGTTCTCTGATGTTTTGCGTGTCTTGACGCAGAATGGAGAATTCCGTGCGCAACTCGTCTATTTTGCTGGTAAAAGTGGCCATCAGGGTCGCTTGGCATTCCGCTATTGCCGTGAGTACCTGATTAAGCGGCAGGTCTGGTGCAGGGTGCTGTGAGGCTTGCGGTTGCTCTTTAGGCGTGGTAGGCCGCGGCGGCTCCTCGCCGCCATCTTGCTTTTGCTCTCTTGCGTACGCACTGAGTTTTTGGGCAATTTCGGACTTGTTGCGCGGGCCACTTTTGCCTCCCATCAGATCTGGTGGTACAGGAGAGCAGTGCCAACAATGTCACAGTCGACAATCGGCCCAGGCAGGACGTCAGGGTAAAATCAGAATGAGGTACCAACGGAGCTCTAGCTGCACACGTCTGCTCTCTTAGGCTGCCATGCCACGCCCCCCCATTTCTCGTTCCTTTAACACAATTAATTTATCCATAACTATGGTTATACCCCTGCACCCCTATATTATGGAGTGTAGAGTCCATGGGTTTTGAGGAGTTTTAACACCGTATTTCCCTTTTGTAGAATGAAAAATGAAAAATCTCATAAAAGTACAATCACCTCATAAATATGTCTGCGTGTGAGTTTCCTGCTGTTAAATATGGTTTATTGTATATGTGTGTGTATATATAAGAGTACAGCTTCTAAGAGAATTCAGTGGGGATAAGAATTCTTTTCTTTTGTTGGCCTCCCATGCGTTGGCCTGGAAATGACTAAGAGTAAAACAAGAAGTTGCCAAATCTGGAGCTCCTGTACCCTCTGGGAGTTCAATGAATATTTGCTTTTTCCTTATGTTTGGTTTTCATTTCTGACAATTCTCCCGCAGACTGATTAAATCCAGTGGCACAGCCGCCGAATCCATACAGAATTTCTGTCCACGAAGGCACCGGATAAAATGTAAGAGATGATTTTATCTAAAGAATCACTAGGCTTTCCCACAAGGGGCAAGAATCACACAGGATTTTAGCATTGCCGGAATGTGGAAAGACGGTTTTTTATAAATAATAAATAATAAGAATGCCCAGAAGGGGAAAAAAAGGCAGATAAAAGCATTATCTCAGATCGTGTGAACTCTGTTAAAACACTGACACTCCTTTCTTGCTTAGAGTAACAGATATTGGGTATAACACAGCCCTTTGATAGGCTGCTTATGCAAAGGGCTGGCTCCAAATGAGTTCACATATTGTGCCGCTCATGAAAGGGTGAAATGAAAGGTTCATCTTATGTTGCTGATTTGTCTCATGACCAAGATTTCCATAAGCTTTTAGCAGGAACACGTTCCGATGATTAGAGATGGAGCACTGATATAGAAGCATCGTTTATTTACTACTAAAGACAGGTCCACATCTTGGAGAAAGGGTCGAGAAGATGACCAGTGCTAACCATACATATTGCACAGAATACAAATGCCTCCCTGCAGGGATCTTCAACCGGTGACTGCGGATAAAGTACAACTCCCATCACCCTCACTGGAGAGCCAACCCTACACCCAATGACTGTTCTTCTACCACCATGCCAACCACCCAATCCTTATACTGGTGTCCACTGCCATTCAAGATAACATTTTAGCTACTGACCTTGATCTTCAAAGAAGTTCACAGCTGTGCTCCACCTAGTATCCTTGCTATTTCCAAGTAATAAACCACCCATTATCCTTATTACTCATTACTCATTACCTGTTTATACACACACCCACACAAGATGCGATCGAGTTGCACCCTTTGCATGTTCCATCAACCATTCTGCCATTTCTTTACAGAAGCTAACCACCATCCAGTGGTGTGACTAGAGATTGCTGGACCCCACTGCAAATTATTTTTCAGGTCTCAAAAATGGGCCAACCAACACATTTACTAGTGTAGGGGACTGGTAAATTAGTCTCCCAGTATTATTTAGCAGGCAGTTCCCTAGTGTTATAGATGCCTAACTTGGTCCTAAAATACAGTTAGTAGGGGGACCTGTTCCTATTCCTGCTTAAAGCTCTGCCCCTTGGTGTTCACTAGTAATGGGTGAACAAATTCGCCTGGCATGCATTCGTGACAAATTTCTATGTGTCGCCGCTGGCAAATAAATTCGTGAAACTCCAACTAAAATTCGTTGGCGTCAAAAAATTTTGGACACACGTCCGACAAGTCACTCATATCAAAATCGCTGTGCATCAACACTATTCGGACGCCCATTGATTTTAACGCCAGAATCAAAATTAATTCGAGCAACTATTCGGACGCGCGTCCAAAATTGCGTCAATTTCACAAATTTTTCAGTTTTGCGAATTTCGCGGGAGAAATTCGCCCATCACTAGTGTTCACAATAGTGACCAGTAGATGGCACTGTGCTAAAGTATAAAGTCCTGGGTATCCATGCGCTCAGGGTCCATCTTATGCTGGCTCTAGCCTGAGCAGGCAGGCAGAGCTCGAGTGGAACCTAGACAGGTCAGGTCTAGTAAGGATAGGCTACTCACCTGAAGAGGTCACTCTAGGAGTGACAGATAGTTAGGTTATTTAGCTGAGCAGCTTGAGGCTCCTCCGAGGATTGTAAGTGGGATTATGACTATTTGCCCAGAAGTATGGACTAAGTGTACAGACCTAGGGATGTAGCGATTCCCCTCAGGTTCCACTTAGGGAAAAGGCTGAAAGCTGGCTGTACTCCAAGCTGCTGTTGTGTACATGTTCCCATCCCTCTGGGGACTGAGAATGACCAAAGGTGCTGTGAGTGTATGTGTACATTGGTGGCTACTCAGTTTGTATGTGCCATTCAGCTTGTCCTGTGTCTGCTTCTATATATTTGTAGTCACAAGTTTCATCCACAAAACATGAACGAACTGCTGTGAAGTGAGAGGAGTCTGTAAGCACAAATATGCCTTGAACTTTTTTAGACTATACATTGAGGGGTTATTTATCAAAGGTCGAATATATGTGATTTTGTTGAGTATTTGTACTCAAATAATTTCAAATGTACAGGTGTGAGATCCATTATCCAGAAACCCATTATCCAGAAAGCTCAAAATTACGGAAAGACCGACTCCATTATAATTAAATAATCCACATTTTTAAAAATGATTTCCTTTTTCTGTGTAATAATAAAACAGTAGCTTGAACTTGATCCCAACTAAGATATAATTAATCCTTATTGGAAGCAAAACCAGCCTATTGGGTTTATTTAATGTTAAGTTATTTTCTAGTAGACTTAAGGTATGAAGATCCAAATTACAGAAAGACCCGTTATCCTCCAAACCCCAGGTCCTGGGCATTCTGTATAACAGGTCCCATACCTGTACTCACAACTCGAATGGAAGGTTATTAATGAAAAAACTCAAACGTCTAATATTCGATCGAATAATGCTGACCATGAAAATTTGAATCAAATTCGAATCAAATTTTCATCTGAAAAAAAACTTGAATGTCAGGAAGGCATTTAACATGTTCAAATTTTCAATGGACCTTTGCCATTGACTTGTAAATGAACTCGGCAGGTTTTCGTTGACGATTTTTCGAATGAGAACTGTTTCCAGGGTCGAGGTGTGATAAATCTCACATTCGAATTCAAAGTCGAGTTAGTGCTTTTCAATTCGAATTTTTGAGTTTCGGCACAAAAAATTTTTCAAAAATTTTAATCTGCCCCTAAGTAAAATGTCCCCCAAATCAAAATGAATAAACATCACAGAACATTATTTTCCAAACATGGATTTAGAGATCAAATATTTCATACTCACTGTTTCACAAAGGACTTAAAACACTCACTTCCCCCCATTCATTCATATTACACAGGAGTCGGCCTGATGCGTAAGAATTTTACATTATGTTTTTTGCTGTTGTGCCACAATATGACAGCACCAAATTGAGGCATAGCTTTTCAGGGTTGAACGGCATCAGTTTGGTGCCCACATTATCTGCCTGCAGCTCTTAATAAATTACCTACTTAGCGGGTCATTTAGAGATCTCTACTGAGTTCTGAGCTCTAAGCAACATTCAGCTGCTAAATGGGCCTGAAAATTGCCCACTAATGATCATTTGCAAATATTGATAACCTTGTAGGGCTGAAGGTTTCTCATTCCCTGTGTGTCACATCACTTGTGAAAATCCAATCAGTAGCAGCATCAATACAATATTCTGCATATTTCAGTTTCTGTTACAGGTTTGTCTGTAGATATTATGGGGCCAGGTCAAAGCAGACTTTGTTAGCCACATTATTTTGATGATTTGTAGCCACTTCACTTGCCATCCCACACAGTTCCTTCCCAGAGACTTTTATCTCAGTTCTTCTACAGGCAACATCTCTCCCTACTATACCTGCTGTCCCACAGTCACACTCCCTTCCCTGAGACTATTATCCCACTGTTACTATAGGCACCATCTCTCCCTACTATACCTGCTATCCCACAGTCACACTCCCTTCCCAGAGACTATTATCCCACTGTTACTATAGGCACCATCTCTCCCTACTATACCTGCTATCCCACAGTCACACTCCCTTCCCTGAGACTATTATCCCACTGTTACTATAGACACCATCTGTCCCTACTATACCTGCTATCCCACAGTCACACTCCCTTCCCAGAAACTATTATCCACTGTTACTATAGGCACCATCTCTCCTTACTATAGTTGCTATCCCACAGTCACACTCCCTTCCCAGAGACTATTATCCCACTGTTACTATAGACACCATCTCTCCCTACTATACCTGCTATCCCACAGTCACACTCCCTTCCCAGAGACTATTATCCACTGTTACTATAGGCACCATCTCTCCCTACTATACCTGCTATCCCACAGTCACACTCCCTTCCCAGAGACTATTATCCCCACTGTTACTATAGACACCATCTATCCCTACTATACCTGCTATCCCACAGTCACACTCCCTTCCCAGAGACTATTATCCACTGTTACTATAGGCACCATCTCTCCCTACTATACCTGCTATCCCACAGTCACACTCCCTTCCCAGAGACTATTATCCACTGTTACTATAGACACCATCTCTCCCTACTATACCTGCTATCCCACAGTCACACTCCCTTCCCAGAGACTATTATCCACTGTTACTATAGGCACCATCTCTCCCTACTATACCTGCTATCCCACAGTCACACTCCCTTCCCAGAGACTATTATCCACTGTTACTATACGCACCATCTCTCCCTACTATACCTGCTATCCCACAGTCACACTCCCTTCCCAGAGACTATTATCCACTGTTACTATAGACACCATCTCTCCCTACTATACCTGCTATCCCACAGTCACACTCCCTTCCCAGAGACTATTATCCACTGTTACTATAGGCACCATCTCTCCCTACTATACCTGCTATCCTACAGTCACACTCCCTTCCCAGAGACTATTATCCCACTGTTACTATAGGCACCATCTCTCCCTACTATACCTGCTATCCCACAGTCACACTCCCTTCCCAGAGACTATTATCCACTGTTACTATAGGCACCGTCTCTATCTTCTATAGTGGCTCATTGTTCTGTAGGGGCCAGAACATCCACTCCTGCTTTCCTGATTAAATGGCAAACCAAGATTGCAAATTAATTAAGCTACAATAGAAAAGTAATAGATGCATCTAAATGACAGGGCCTGGTAATACATCTAATATAATAAATTATATCATTTTTACATTTGGCAGTTGCATGTGTGTTCTGTGCTGAAGGTGGTTTTCTTAATTTTTGCATTAGTTCCATCCACCCTTTAGAGACATACACTTTTTTTTTTTTACATTTTGTGGTCAGGCTCTGTTTTAGCTTAGAGGACATTTTTAGATATTTAAAATATAATTAAAACAGCTATAAAAGAAAATTACATACCAGATATATGCAGCAGTGAGTTACTTGATTTTTGTGCTCCAAGCTACTTAGAGCATATGACATATGTCACTATCACCATAGCATGACATTATATTCTGACCCTCCTTTCATTGAGAAGCCAGAAAAAGGTTTAGTGGCACAAAAATATTTAGAATACCTAAAATTGATCAACTCTCTATAAATCTCTAAACATAGATTTAGAGATTAGATCAATTATAGGTCTTATAAATCATTTTTTGCTACTGATATAATACAGTATCTCAATTTAAAGAGTTACCTTCTCTGTGATATTCATGCAGAAAAAGAAGGTTTGGTTTCATCCCAACGGAAGTTACACAGAGGAAGAACATGCCTTGCAGAATTAAAGGGATACTGTCATGGGAAAACATTTTTTTTCAAAATGAATCAGTTAATAGTGCTGCTCCAGCAGAATTCTGCACTGAAATCCATTTCTCAAAAGAGCAAACAGATTTTATTATATTCAATTTTGAAATCTGACATGGGGCTAGACATTTTGTCAATTTTCCAGCTGCCCCCAGTCATGTGACTTGTGCTCTGATCAACTTCAATCACTCTTTACTGCTGTACTGCAAGTTGGAGTGATATCACCCCCTCCCTTTTTCCCTCAGCAGCCAAACAAAAGAACAATAGGAAGGTAACCAGATAACAGCTCCCTAACACAAGATAACAGCTGCCTGGTAGATCTAAGAACAACACTCAATAGTAAAAACCCATGTCCCACTGAGACACATTCAGTTACATTGAGAAGGAAAAACAGCAGCCTGCCAAAAAGCATTTCTCTCCTAAAGTGCAGGCGCAAGTCACATGACCAGGGGCAGCTGGGAAATTGACAAAATGTCTAGCCCCATGTCAGATTTCAAAATTGAATATAAAAAAATCTGTTTGCTCTTTTGAGAAATGGATTTCAGTGCAGAATTCTGCTGGAGCAGCACTATTAACTGATTCATAAACATTTTTTTTCCCCATGACAGTATCCCTTTAATTCTGCAAGGCATGTTTTTCCTCTGTGTAACTTCCGTTGGGATTAAACCAAACCTTGTTTTTCTGCATGAATATCACAGTACCCTGCAAGCGAAGATCAAAACAATCATGTCCGTGTGAGTGATCTCTTCACCACTTCAACACAGATATAGAATACTCAGAATTTGACTAATGATGAACCATTTTTGTTTCCATTACCCCTTTGAATAGACCTTTAGTTAGAAGGTATGTTTCCCAGCATAATGCCTCCAGAATAGCCAGAAACTTCGGCACAGTTGTGCACAAATCCTATAGCGAAATGAATTATAACACTCAAGATCAATGATGAAGCATTATGCATTAATCAACTTGGGTCTCAGTAGACCTCCCAAACGACATGGAAAAGATTGCTCGACAAGGGAGCTTAGACTTTACAATATGGTGGATATTCCAGGCCCTATCATTTATGATTTCCCTTCAGCTCAGAGCCGGTTCCTCACTTGGTTAAACCTCGCTTACCCTTCTCTCTCATGACAGATACTGCGGCTCAGAGAGAGAGAGAATAGACTGAATTTAGTCAAGACAAAATTAGAAGTGACAAGAGCTTTGAAAAAGTATTAATTTCTGTAACTGGAACTCGAGAAGTCATTTGCTTTTTGTAGATGAAAAATAAAAAGGTTTATGTGGCGAAATAATATGATGTTCTCCTCTCGGAGAAAAGCTCAGACACAATCAGTTTATCTGACAGATTATCATTTCCACTGCATTGTACATTTCTACTAAAATTCCTTTAGATTAACAGTGTCATCGCTTGAGCAGGCATCCGGATATTAGGAAAGTTATGGAAACTGGTTAAAGAGACACTATATCCTCATATATTCCTGCAGAACTGGGCTCAATACAGGTGGAATCTCTCGGTTCATGCTACAAAAAAACTCAGAGGGCAGTTCCTGCTGCATTGTGCTCAGTACAGGGACCTGAAAGGAACAAGGGACCAAACACTTGCTTTTCAGACTTTAGACCGAGGGTCCCCCACCTTTTTTACCTGTGAGACACATGCAAATGTAAAAAAAGTTGGGTAAAGTAAAAAAAGAGTTGGGGAGCAACACAAGCATGAAAAAAGTCCCCTGAGGTGCAAAACAAGGGATGTGATTGGCTATTGGTGGCCCCTATGTGGACTGGCAGTCTACAGGAGACTCTGTTTGGCAGTACACCTGGTTTTATGCAACCAAAACTTACCTCCAAGTCTAAAAAATAAGCTCCTCCTTTGAGGCCAATGGGGGTAATATTAAAGAGGTTGGTTAGTAACATGCTACTAGCATGCCACTGGTTGTGGACCACTGCTTTAGGCTGAAGCAATAAAAAAGTGGTGTTCCACTTTGAAGGCAGGAAGGCTGTGAAATCTCCTGTCATGTGATGTTGAGATGGCAGATCCCCTTAATACAGTGGTTCCCAAACAATGGGTCTGGTTTCCCTTTGGCATTTTTTTTTTTTTTTTTGCATTAGCAGGGGAGTCTCTGCCTGAAAGCTATAGCTAGGGTAACTACCTATCTACCTAGATACATCTGAAAACCCAGTTGGAGGGTCAATTAGGGTCCACCAATGCATGGCTCTGTTCTGAATGTTTGAGTTGCTGGCTATACCTTACATTTCATGCTACAGACTGCCTGGTTGCATCTGAACTAGTTTAAAACAATCATCTTTTGATGAAGTGGCAGGACGCCACAAAATGCGTTAAGCGGGCAGCCAGGGTCCATACTTTGCTGCTTTAATTTGAGTTTTATGTATATTAAATAAACTTCGATTTTTTTATATTTTTATACTGGTCTCCTAAGTGCCCCGCTGTTTTTGATCTTTTTCTAAAACAATCAGCACTCATTACCTCATAGCCAATCATTATTTGGATTCATATTAATACCCTTGAATCCAATTAATTCCCTGGAATGCATTTTTTCTGTCCAAGAAAGAAATGATTTCTGACAATGAATGCCTCCTTGGCTTACAGTAGCCTGAAGTCAGAACACCATGTGTCCTGCTCACGAGTAATGGGGATCCAGGCGGTAGTTATATCTGTCCATTTGGACATACAATCACTGGTAACATTTTGCCCCAGAGTAGATAAAACATTGTGTGTCAGGTTCTTGGTTCAACACATGCATGTGTCTTAATAAGTTGATGTCTGTTCATATTAGGCTTTGTAAGAAAATGTTTGGAAGATGTTTTCTATTACTATTTTCACTATTTCAAGACCTTCGAGTGCGGTTTAATTTTTCGGATTATTACACTATGCTATAACCAGCACCCAGGCAGTTGCTTGTATCGTGAGTGCACCACTATAGACACACTCTCTCTCTCTCTCTCTCTCTCTCTCTCTCTCTCTCTCTCTCTCTCTCTATATATATATATATATATATATATATATAAATACATGTAACTAGATAGGTGCACTCAGATAGCCATGGTGATGCCTAGGTGCTGGAACAAAAATTCATATCTATAAAGCAAAAAAACTTCGGCACACATAGGTCTTGATAAGTTCGCGTCCGCCAAATGTTCGCGAACATCGCGCGACGTTCGCCAATTGGTGTTCGTTTCGAAGTAAAATTTCGTTCGACCATTCGACCATTCGATCGCTAAAATCGAACGATTTCCATTCGTTCGAACGATTATAAGCATTCGATTGAATTAAAATCATTCGATCGCCCGGGTGTTTATTTCTTGTCTCTCTCTCTCTCTCTCTCTATATATATATATATATATAAATACATGTAACTAGATAGGTGCACTCAGATAGCCATGGTGATGCCTAGGTGCTGGAACAAAAATTCATATCTATAAAGCAAAAAAACTTCGGCACACATAGGTCTTGATAAGTAAAAAAAATCTGGTAGATTTATTTCAACGTTTCGGCTTAGAAACTAAAGCCGTCATCAGGAAGGGCTTGAGTTTGTAAGACAAAACGTTGAACTAAATCTACCAGCTTTTTTTTCACTTATCAAAACCTATGTGTGCCGAAATTTTTTTGCTTTATAGATATGAATTTTTGTTCCAGCACCTAGGCATCACCATGGCTATCTGAGTGCACCTATCTAGTTACATGTGTGTATTAGGGATGTAGCGAACTGTTCGCTGGCGAACTAGTTCGCGCGAACTTCGACTGTTCGCGTCCGCCAAATGTTCGTGAACATCGCGCGACGTTCGCCAATTGGTGTTCGTTTCGAAGTAAAATTTCGTTCGACCATTCGACCATTCGATCGCTAAAATCGAACGATTTCCATTCGTTCGAACGATTATAAGCATTCGATTGAATTAAAATCATTCGATCGAATAGCTTCGATCGTTCGATTCGAACGAAAATCCTTCGATCGTACGAATAAAATCCTTCGATCGTTCGATCGAACGATTTTATCGAGCGTTCGAAGTTCGCGAACTGTTTGCGAACTGTTCGATTTTTTGCCGGTGTTCGCGAACGGCGTTCGCAAACACATTAACGGCAGTTCGCTACATCCCTAGTGTGTATATATATATATATATATATATATATATATATATATATATATATATATATAGTCAATCCAGAAATGACGGCACTCTCAGGAAAAAAATCATAATGTTTATTGTGATCCTACGTTTCGGTTCCTTCTTGGAACCTTCGTCAGGGAAAGAAAACAGAACACAACAAACATCATAAACAAGCAAACCCTCTTGATGTATGGACCCTCCTGAAGCCCTCTTGATATATGGGTGCACTCCTCTGAAGCCCTCCTGATGTGTGGGTGCACTCCTATGAAGCCCTCCAGATTTATGGGTGCACTCAACACATCACTTTTAGCATGTTCCAATGCACCTTTGGTGCCAAAACATGTTTAAATGAACATGCTTCCTTACAGTACTGTCCAAGATGGTGTCTGTCTGAGCCCTGTTTTTACAATTGCCTGGTCTTTGGACTATGGATCTGATACTTGTTGCCTGCCTTGACCCTGTGCCTCTCCTTGACCCACTTGCTACATGCCCATTTTCTGTGCTTTGACTACTCTTGCCTCTTGTCCTATTATTTTCTTTGTCAGATGTCTTGGAGCTAAAGGCATGTACTGTATCAGAAAGCCTGGAGCCCAGAAAAAGGCCAGACTATTGCCCTAAGTGCACACGCCCTAAATATGGACTTGATTGAGACTTCTGAATATTATTAATAGTTGAGTACTCTGGCCTGAACTACTGTTTTTCCTCCAGGGTAACCATTCCCTGCAACCTGAAAACTGTAATAACATCACAGCTAATGTGAAACAAAAGCCATATTTATCTGCACTTTTTTAAAGTAATTTAAGCCCTGGAAAAATCAATTGTTTATTCTTAGATACAATCTTGATGCAGAAATAAAAAGGGATAGGTTTTGACTCAGAGCTCTGAGGAAGTGTTGGTTAGTCAAGACACTAGCGCGTTAGCTTGTTTGCTCAATAATTGGCACAATGTCACGATGTGTGCTTAAATAAAGTTTATCCTGAATCTTCACAGGTTCATAATTTTTTTGTATCCTATTGAAAAAACAAGAGGATCACAAAATATTTACAATGCAGACACTGAAGACTCTTTAGACATGATACCCTGGAAGACACCAGAGAATGAGCAAAGGGGTCTTTCCTGTAGACATTTTATTATCATCCAGACAACATTCCATCATCTACTTTTACTTCTAATCTACATACAAATGTAGCAGTTAAAAGTACATGTTCAAGTACAAGCCAAGCTCTAAATCAACCTTGAATTAGCCATTGCTCTCTTACCTATGGGCTAAGTATCAGGTTTAGGCGTCATATCACTGCAGATCAATGCAATAAACCAGTCTTCTGCTTCATTGGAGTGCCGTCCTTCCTTTGGTTTTGATATCAGGTTTAGGGCACAAAGACAATAGGAAACTTGGAGCTTTTAGCTGAATTTGGCAGTTGCACATACATAGTTGTACAAGCTTCTGCACAAAGTCAATTGCATGGTTTATTTTCTCCTTTTGTTTGTGTCTTGTCTAAAGTGCAAATCCCTTCTTGGAAGTGCAGCTTACACAACAACAGTAGTGTTAGACTTGTTGACAAATTCCGAAACCAAAACAATCTTACCATTACATTTTCTTTGAGATCCGGTCTTTGCGGGTGCACATGCGCCAAGTTTCTAGGCTAACCCATAATTATGCTCATTGTTCTAATTAAAATGATAACTAAGCTCCTTACACGTAAATTAGATTCTCGGCAATACGAGGACAAATCTACTGGCCAGACCCTTGCGTTGTGTTTCTGTCTGTGTGTGTTTCATGTTTTGTCGTGTTTGGGAACGGTAGTTAACTTTTGCAAACAATACAGTATACAGAGAAAATGCTCAATCTATAGCCATAAAGCTTATATAAAAATAAGATAATAAGACAGGCCGTGTTGCATTCATGTTCGGCGCTGGCATATCTTGGATACATTTCAGTTGAAACCACTTCCAGTTCCTACATATTTATGATCACCTCGGGCCATCTGCTGATCTGTTACTGATCTGAGAATGAAGAGGAGAAAAAAAATTAATCTTAAACCGACTCTTGCTTATCGCAGCAAAGCATGCTCGCCCGGGTGTTTATTTCTTGTCAGCTCTCCAGATTTGAATGGCGGTGATTAAGAAAGCCCTTCTGTGGAAATATTAAGAGAAAAATAAAACTTCGTATGGAACAAGCCGGAATCGACAGGCAGCCCTTAAAAATACAAATGAATCTGTGACTGCCAAATACAGTGATAATTCTCAAGTGCCTTATTACAATCAATGCAACATTGGGTTAGTTTTATTCTTTATAAAAATACAACTAGTGGAGATAATTCAGCCTCCTAACTGTCAGTCTGTCTACCACCTTACACTTAAACCCCATTTTATATCCCCTTTAGTGCATCCAGGAGACCAAAATGATAAGGATGAAACATGCCACAGCATGTGTTGTAACTATTTTATATATAAAAACAAGTTAATAATAATAATCAAGTGAAAAAAATAAACAATACATTCAACCTTTTTGGAATAACCACAATGGGCCACTTGCCTTGCTGCCACGGTGTTTCTGCAACAGCTTAGGATGGGCAAGTGAGAGAAGGTGATCATAATAGCCCAAGTAGACCATACACCACTATTGTCCCAATTATATATCAAGCAGAGACATAGCCCCCCCCCCCCAACCCATGGCAAAAATTCCTCCAAGCTGACAAATAAAAGAACCTCCTGCCACCCCATGGCAAGTTCCATTTGCTCTTCACTGAGCCAGCAATTAATTAATAGCCCCTACAAATCGCTGTCTCCTGACCTTCTCCTGAGACTGCTCACCATCCTTCTACCTGCCCTATAGCCTTCTACCTCTCCAGTAACCCCTAAGTTACCTGCCTTCAATAACCAAACCTTTTTACATTCTATTTGCTTGCACCACATCCTAGGCTCCTTCCCCATCCCACGCTGTGATCCCAGTTGAAGTCCAACACTAATGGAGCCAAAATTATAAAAATATATAGAAACTGTATGTAGCCACTGTAATTATTTATTTACAGCCTGGCAGCCTTGGGATATATGGAAAGATATCTAGATACCATCACATTCAAAAATATCCATTATTTATATAATTTAATATTGCATACATAATTGTATAGCTATGTGCCAATGTCTGTTAATGATTCCAGTTTTTATTTTTAAAATGATTTATAATGAGGAAGGGTCGTGACGGCTGTTTTTTTTTTGTTATTGAGTTTTTCTTCCACTTTTCTCAACAAAACATTAATCTTCTCATCTACCATCAGAATGTCCCTATATAAATCATGTTATAAAAGGAAAGTAAGGGGAAATACAACCATTGAATAGGGTAGTCCGACATTCGAAGTCAAAGTTGAAGGATTTTTGAGATTGTACGATCGTACATCGACTTATGATTTTACAAAAAAATCCTTTGACTTTTCAAAATTTAGCCAAATGTTAGCTATAGGTTCTAGGAGGTCCCCATAGGCTAACATAACAATTCGGCAGTTTTAAGGTGGCAAAGTCGAATGTTTAAAGAGACAGTTCTTCGATTTTTGAATGGTCGAATTTGTGAAGTATTTTCAATTTGGATCGAAGTCAAAGTTGAATTTGGCCTATTCGATGTTCGAAGTGCCCAAAAATTCCTTCGAAATTCGAAGTTTTTTAATTCGAAAATTCACTTTGACTGTAAATTTGTGAGGCTCTGAGACACCTCAAGGAAATCAAATCAAGGTGATCTTGGCCATGCCCATGGAAAATCATGTAAACATTAAATAAACTTAATAGGCTGGTTTTGCTTCCAATAAGGATTAATTATATCTTAGTTGGGATCAAGTACAAGCTACTGTTTTATTATTAAATTTTATTATTACAGAGAAAAAGAAAATCATTTGCAAATATTTGGATTATTTGATAATAATGGAGTCTATGGGAGACGGCCTTTCCATAATTCGGAGCCTTCTGGATAATGTTTTTCCTAGTAACGGATCCCATACCTGTACCTTTAATGAACTGAATAAACATTTGATGAACTAGCTTGCGGCTGCATTTGTATATGATCTTCAACATCTGCATGATTATATTTCCATCTATACCATCTTTTGCTGAATGTGTCTACAAAAAGGTCCGTAACCTTTTTTACCCATGAGCCACATTCAAGTGTAGAAAGAGTTGAGGAGCAATGGAAGCATCAAAAACATTCATGGGGTACCAAATAAGGGCTGTGATTGGCTATTGGTAACGCTTTTGTGAACTGGCAGTACACCTGGTTTTTATGCAACCAAAATTTGCCTCCAAAGCAGGAATTCAAAAATGATCACCTGCTTTGAGTCCAATGGGAGCAAAGTCCAAGGCTTGGTTGCTCATGAGCCACTGGTTGTTGGGGATCACTGTTTTAGACTATACTTTCTGTGCTTCCCTATGCCTCCATGATGGCATCTTGCAAGAGGATTATAACTGGAAAGTGAATGGAATAATATTCTGGTATGGGACCCGTTAGCCAGAAAGCTCTGAATTACGAAAAGGCTGTCTCCCATAAACTCCATTTTATCCGAATAATCCAATTTTTTTTAAAAATTATTTCCTTTTTCTTTATAATAATAAATCAATACCTTGAATTTCACCAAAACTAAGATATAATTAATCCTTATTGATATCAAACCCAGCCTATTGTGTTTATTTACTGTTTACAGGAGTGAAGCAGTAAGGTATGTTGATGCAAATTACGGAAAAATTTGTTTATACAGAAAACCCCAGGCCCTTTCCAGATAACAAGTCCCATTTCTGTAAAAGGTTTAGGCCAGTGAAACTTTCATAGAAGCTCCAAAAAACAAAGAAAAAGGAAATAATTACAACATCCAGTTTTTAAAGTCTCCTATAGACAGGAGGAAAATAAAAATATTAGTACCATGGTCTTTGAAAGTATCATATTAGCCAAGGGCCTGTAAAGAAGCCACAAATGGGAACAGTGACTTAGAACCTACGTGGCTGTAAAAAAAGATTAAAAAAGAGTATCAAGCAAATTGTTGTTCACCTTTGCCAGCCTTAAACATACATCACAGAAGGCAACGACCAGGCCAGATCCACTATTTACAGGATTGCCATGATACCAATAGACTTTTTCATACACACAGAAATCCCTTCTGCGCCGGAGAGTTTTTAAATGGTGCAGTTAAAGCTGGGAGAGCCGTAATTCCAAGAGACAGTTGCACCAAGTGCCAGAAGCAGATGTAATGTTCACGGTGTGTCATAAACCAATAAAAATAATGTTTCCCGATGTTTCAAAGTGTGTGCTCAGCAATAAAAAGCACAGAAGTGATGGATTGGGATAAGTAAATAAACGATTTAAAGGGCAAACAAACAAAAGCAGCTTACAGCAAGAACTCATATCGCATTTAATAGAAAACCCGATTTAGTTTCGCCTGGAGAAAAGATAACACTTTCTACCATTATTTCACATCCTTTATGTTTAATGCTCAGTTCTGAAGTTTAATTTTCTCCTATATATTTCCAAGTTTGCCCTTATATGTTTCCAGTTGTCTTTTATGTGTCTTGTTATTTAATTGTCCTCTTTCTTCCTGCTGCCCTTGGTTATTGTTTACCAACCACATCTGGCAGGCTACATCATTCTCAACTTTCTCTTTCTTTTCAATTAACTGTGTATCATCAGGAATTGTCTAATAATTGAATCCCCTTTTTTGATATTTGAAATACCATTTTTTCAACCTTGTTCAGTGTTGCTTTTCAACACCTCTTCCATTTTACTTACAATATCCCCCAATTACTGGGGGATATTGGAGTTGGTAGATAACACAGAAGGCATGACACACAGCATATTCAATTTGCAATTTAAAAAAAAATATTCTAATATACCTAAGATATGTTAGATTTCATTATACAGGAATAGGATCTGTTATCCTGAAACCCGTTATCCACAAAGCTCCGAATCATGGAATGGCCATCTCCCATAGACTCTATTCTATCCAAATAATCAAAATCTTTAAAGGTGAACTCCACAAAAACATAATTTAAGCTTTTTGAAAAGAAAACTTAATTTCAACCAACTTTGCAATATACATCAATTAAAAAATATGCAGACTTTTCATGATTTGTAATAGTTTCTGACAGTTCCCTGAGCCTATCTCCCTGCTCTCCTGCTGATCTGTCTGACTACTTTGCTGAGATGGCTGACTACTGTTACTTTGTATCAAAAGCCATCTTTCCTCAGTCTGCCTCCTCCAAACCCCACAATTCCCTGCTCAGGTGATTTCAATAAGAAAAGGAACGTCAGAGTGCAATGCATTGTGGGTTATGTAGTTCCTGCATGCTGTCTGTAAGCTGTGGAGAAGTTGTTACAATTTGTAACATCAGTGTTTAGTCCCTCCTTCCCTGCCAGGATGTAAAATGATGCAGAAAGAGAAGAACTGTTAAACAGATGCATAAAGTTATATTTATTCATACTTTTTGAAGAAACAGGTAACTGTGATGGGTATATTAGGGGTTTCTGTGTTATGTGGCCTCTTTATCAAATTTTGGTTTGGAAGCCAGCGTTCCCCTTTAAAAATTATTCAATCTTTCTGTGTAATAATAAAACAGTCGTTTGTACTTGATCCCAACTAAAATATAATTAATCCTTATTGGAAGAAAAACCAGCCTATTGGGTGTATTTAATGTTTATATGATTTTCTAGTAGACTAAATAAATGGAGAAATAACAGAAAGTTCGGTTACCCGGAAAACTCCAGTTACTGAGCATTCTGGATAACAGGTCCCATACCTGTACTCCATTTTGCATATGGAAAATCAAGATTTCTAGTGATTGGTGACAGATATACAAATTACGAATATGTACCTTACTGAGGCAAATAGATTTGGTTCCCAGGAGGTTATTCTGCACACAGAGTAAGTGACTCAGAGTAACTGCCCAGACTGAGAGCAAGATGGGTTATATCTGCAGAACAGAGGTCATTTAGAAATGCACATGCAGTGTGTAAAATGCAATTTCTCCATGTTTTTTTTTTTTACCAAAATGCTGTATTTTCCCCATAATTTCAGCATAATTTCACCTCATGCATCAATATGTACACAATTGCACTTGCATTTTAATGGGATTTTGGTGTACGTAGCACCCAGTATTTTCAGAGTGGTGGTTGCGTCAGTTTACTGGGCACAAGTCTGGTGTGCCTATTGGATAAACCCACTGCGGAGACCCTTAAACTAGTGCCAGTTCCAGGGTGGAAGTAGCTTAAGGTTGCCACCTACCCGTTTTTGACCAGGACAGTCCAATTTTTTGAAGGGCTGCCCGGGTCAAAACTGCCTGCAAGGTTTTCCAAATTAGGAAAACCGGACAGGATTTCCTATAATTGATGTGGCGACCGGCCAATCGACGATTGATGCGTCATAGCCCACCCCTGATGTCATGGCCATGCACCCACCACATCAATGTCCCACCCCTGCCACGTCCCGCCCCCTGCCCGGATATCACGGAGTGAAAAGGTGGCAATGCTAATGTAGCTCCAGGTGAACTCCACCCCTGATTCTCTTTGGTGACTGCATATACAATGCCCAAATTTCTAATGTAGGTTTTTCTCTAACCTACACATGCTTAATTTCCCTACCTGGTGCACAATCGCCTGGGAGGCTGTACCCCAATATATTAATTTGTTTTCAGGATTGTTCCCTCACCCACCCTTCCATCCACAAGCTAGGCCTGAAGGAATTAGTCTCCCAAAAATGGTCCGGCCATGTTGGTCATGGTGCTGCCTCGAGATCTTTCTAGGCTAAAGAGGAAGTGCACAACTCCTGCACTTCCTTATATATTCTCCTGCAGGGGGATTCCTTTACAGGCCAAATGTAGGGGTTTGCTCCACCTGCTGGATGAACTACAACATTGCCCAACTATTTATATATGAAAAAGTTATTTCTCATGACTAATGATGTCATCAGTTGTAAACGGTGAGTAGTGATGTCATTTTGTCACATGACTCACTAAATCTTGTGTATTATAATACATAAAGTGCCCCTTGTTGGAAAATTGGTGGCTGTTAGAAGTAACCTCTGAGTTCCATGACCTGTATAAAAGCACTATGGTACGTTAGATGTAATTTTGCACAAAAATTTTACGTTTCATTTAATTTTCTATCCAGCAAAACTTTGTGGAAAATCCAGCACTGGATCAAAAGACAAAGGATATGGATGTGGTTCCTCCGAGTTTGATCCTTTAAAAGCAGAGGATTTTGTAGAGCATTTTCCTTTATCTGGTAGCCAAGTGCTTAGTTAAATGTTGTTTAACAACGGTTTCCAGCACAATCATCAGAGCCTACGCATTCTTTTCTTTATAATTACTGTTTCTGCTGATAATCCACTAACACCTTATGCCATTAACCTTTGTGAGCACCAGTCTTTGCCGGAGCAGGGAGATCCCTCTGGTTACAGATAAGTATTTCCACTGACAGAGAGGCCGATTTCTCCTATTCCTCTTTACCATACAGCTTCTCTCATATTTTATTTCATAATCTCACGCCTCTCCATTTTTTTCATTTTCTGTGCCTTTTGCTGTCATTGTGTTGTGATTTATCGACCGTTCACGTTTAATTCTTGGTTCCCCGGTGAAGCACAGGTCTGATCATAGGTCATCTGCACTACTTATTCCAGGAGACTTCAATCTCCATATGGATGTGACCTCTGACACTGAGCAAAAGAGAGAGTGTATTACAAGATTTCTCAGAGATACCTCGCTCCTTTCTCCCAGAAGGTCATGTATCTGTTTTATTTCACTCCTTGGGATTCTTATTAAAAGGTTCATTGGATTATCTGATGTTCTGTAACTCATCTCTCTTAATATATGCAACAGCCACTTGCTCTAAAGCACTGTCTCCCTCCTCATCATCACTTGAAAGAGATGGCATGGTGCCTCGACCTCTATAGTTACAGCACAAATATATATATATGCTTATGTTCATAAGGGAACCAATTTAGTGATCAGAAAGAGAAACTGTATTGAATTATATAACTATACAGATAGAACAGGCTTCATAGAAACATAATTTCCCACTGAATTAAATGGCATGAAACATTGATATACTCCAGTCGACTTGTAAATGCTCTAATCCTGTTTGCTTAAAACATTTGGTATTGTCTTCCTTTTATCTTAGTCCATATAATTTAATGAAATAATCTGGATCAATCTGGAGTAATAAAAATAATCAAGTTTCTGTTTTATGAAGTATTAATGAGGTTTCAGAACCCCGAATTGAAGGGTTTACACCTGTTTTTCTCTTGCCATGTGCTTCAAATTCACACAAATGTGCATGAGAGTGCAAACAGGCTCTCCTTAAAAAAAGGAAGAGATTATCATAAATCTTGATCATCCAGATAGAAGGCCCTCAATGGCAAGATCTTCAGAACTGCCTTCTTCACACAACTAGAGAGGGTCCCTCTGCCCTCTATCACCTTGCCAGAAGGTCTGCAAGGTCTTCAAGCCCCCCTTTATCGTAAGACTAGGGAGGTTCCTTTGTCACACCCCCAGACAGAAGGCCTCCAAGGGTAAGGCAGTCTTCAGACTCAAAGGATCCCAAAATGTAATGAACCTTTGTCAAGACCAGGAGAAGGGGGTAGAAGCCTGATCCATTACACATCTCCCACTAGATCTTTGGTTTAGACCCACACCAGATTTCAAGTCTATTGCACCAGATCCAAGAAAAAATACGAAAACAAAAGTGAAGGGACAAAACAAGATTGATGAAAATTCTGCTACTAAATAACTCATAATGTTGCATAACAGGTTCTGAGATCCTTCCAGTAAATGCCCTGCCATTACTAATTAGAGCACACAATAGAGTTGGGGAGAGAGATAAAAGATTATAAAAATAATTTCATATGTTGCATACCTAGAGGTTGGTGGCCTCATATTCCTCAGTGGTTTCCCCAATGGGGACAGTGTCAGTTTTTCCTGTGGTTACACCCCTAGTTTAAGGGGGTTAATCATCAAAATCCATTTTTTCTGATTTATTAAGTAAAAAAAGAACGACCAAACTAGAATCCATGATCTGACCTTATTTATTAAATGAAAAAACTCAATAAAATCTGTTGTGAAAAAAACCCCCAGGATTTTTCAGGTTTTATTAATTCTCTAATTTTTAGTGAAATTGGTTGAAACCCCAAATTTGTTCGGATTTTGGGACAAAATTCAGTGCAGACCATGATATCTACAAATTTGAAATAGGACCTTTGCCATTGACTTCTACAGGACCCTGACAGCTTGGAGATGGATTTTTTTTTCAGATTCAGACTTTTAGCAGCCTTGGGGTATAATAAATCACGAAAAAAAGTAGTTTTTTTTTAACTAAAAATTCAGATTTTATAGTATATTTATATTTTTTGAGTTTTTGGCATTTGGATTTTAATAAATAACCCCATAAAGATTCCTTACTGGGTCATTGTAGATCTGTATTGTAATATGGGCTTGTAAGGGATTAGCACCCAGAAGCGTGATTGTTGAACACCAGTCTTAAAAAGCGCTCCCACCTCATGGAAAACTCTGACCAAGTTTGTTTCCATATCTTTTTTTTCCCACAAATTGCCCACAATTTCTAGTTTTGGAATCAGACATTTCTAAGATTGTTATTTTGGATCATTTACTCGTCTTTTCATCAGTTGCACTTACAAATGTGCTGTATCTGGTACTATTAAATTGACATTTGTGCGTAATTCTTTAGGTGCAAATCTGCTGATCCTAATGATGAGGTCAACCATGGACATCTGGAATTTGTCGTCACCTTGAGGATGGTGGTTGTTCCCCTGCTTCAGTAAAGGCATTTGCACTCAAATTAACAGACAAACAGAGCAGATGCAAAAGTGCTTGGTGAAATTACATACAAATGCAAGGACTTTGTTTAGGAGCAAGTATTCTTGCAATATATGTACAACTTTTTCTGCTATTGTTGTGTGGATCCCTGTAGATTCCATTTTTTGAGCATGGTTTTATTATGGTTGGCTGCTGGTTCCTTGCAGTTACTAAGTAAATTCACTCACAATAAGGGCTCAGTTGCTTGGATACCCCTGTGAATATAGTGCTGCCTGTGTTTGGTAGCTCTGTATTCATGAGAGGAGGGCTGGAGGACATATAGTAGGTAAAGAGCACAGTCAAGGGGGTCTTTTGCATTGGAGGTCTCAATCAAGAGTAATTAATAGTGTATAGTGTGTGTAGATTGACTGCCCCTTCCTCTCCTCTGCAAACTGGAGAAAAAAGCCGCAAAAAGCAGCTGATGGCCCAAAGGTTGGACACTGAACATAATGCAGCTCTATCACTATTAAAGGTGGCCTTGACTCTATAAAACAGTGAACTATCTTAAAAATACTAATAAAAAGAAAGAATGGAATTATGGTTGGTTAGACATTGAGTGATATTACCCAGGATATCTAAAGAATAATAGAATGCAAATGTAATCACGCATGGAACACTGGATGGGATCCAACAGACGGCGGCACAAAATTGCTTACTCAGGAAGAATTTGTGAATAGTAAAATAATTAATAAAACCTTGAGTAATAATACATTATGAGAAAATAATCCCAAATATTAAGCAGAAAGCCCATAATTCATACATAAAACAACCAGCTCGGCGTTTGCCTGAGGCTACTTCTTTACAATGCCGCAGCCAAAGACTGGGGAGAAACAATATGGAATCTATAAAAATAAGCCGCATTTAGTCCCAGGGAAACACTGATGACTGAATCATTGGTAACATGCGACATCTTCTTTTTTCCTTTCACTTCTGGGTTCATTGGTCTACTCATTTATATTCATTTGGTGGTGCAACTCATTTGGGTGCCGGCTGTTCTGCGCTACTGATGTTGCCACCTATGTATCTCTGTGTTGAGAATACTATAGACGGGGGAAACACTGAACTATGGCAGAAAAAATACATTTTATTTAGAATCTGAATGTATTTTTTTTTAAACGTTGAAACAAAAATAAAATAATTTGTGAAAAAAAGTTGTATCACTTGCACCAACTGGAAAACAGAATGACTTTGGGTGATTTCTAGTTATGTAGCTGGTTTTGCTTCCAATAAGGATTAATTATATCTTAGTTGGGATCAAGTACAAGCTACTGTTTTATTATTATAGAGAAAAGGGAAATATTTTTTTTAAAATTTGGATTATTTTGATAAAATGGAATCTATGGGAGAAGGTCTTCCCATAATTTAGAGCTTTCTAGATAATCCATAAAGTCAAAGGGCATTTTTCTTGTGTTTTTCGTTTCAACTTTTGGACTCAGCGACTTTTTGTCTCTGCGACTTTTTTATCTCAGTGACTTTTTTGCCAAATGTAGTAAAGACAAAGGGCGTTTTTTCTTATGGCAAATTTTTCTTATGACAATTTTGTCTCAGCTACAATTTTGTCGTGGCAAAATGTTTTTGCGAAGTTTAGTGAAAAAATTAGCAGATGAAATCCAAAATTTCACCATTAATCCAAGCCTGGTGAAAAAATTCGCTCATCACTAGTGCGATACGCATTGAAGTCAACGGACGTCAAAACATTTTTGACGCAAGCTACAATTTTTAAACAAGCGACTATTTTGACATGGTGGATTTTTCACTGGCAAATTTTCGCTGCAGTTTCGCAAATTAATTGGCTTCCGGCAAAATGCAGAAATTTTCCACAAATTTGTGTCTGGCGCATTTATTCGCCCATCACTACTCATCACTAATCATTTATATTTATGTGAACCACAGAAATATTTCTGTGGTTAAAACCTCAAGATATTTTCCCTTGAAATAGTATTTCCAGGGTTTCCCTGCATCAATAGGGTATTTTTGAATTGAACAAGACATAACTATAGGGGAGAGCAAAGAATATCTTGGGATCCTATCATCTGTAATGAAGAGTCTCAATACATGTAGTGATGGGTGAATTTATTCGCCAGGCACAAATTTGCAGCTAATTTCCGCAATTCGCCGCTGGCGAATAAATTTGCGAATCCGCCGCAAAAATTCGCCAGCGGAAAAAAAATGGACGCCAGTGTCCATTTTTTTGGACGGCGGCGTCCGTTTTTTGGATGCCATCGCAATTTCCAAAAAAAACAGACACCGGCGTAAAAACAGTTTTACGAATTTTTTCCCATATCGCGAATTTCACTGCCCCAAATTCGCCCATCACTAAATACATGCAATAGTTGCGCCCAGTAAATGAGCAATCCAAACAAAAGGGGTCTTCCAGACACTCTATAGGAAATTCACAGGGCCACAAATATTAAGTAAAAAAAAATGTTTATTGAGATTAAATTAAAATGCAGGCAATGGCCCTACGCATTTCATGCTCTGCTGGCACTTAATCATAGGGTAATGATGCTAATGATGTGGTGCTAGTAACTCTGATCAACATCACTATTAAAGGCTGATAATAGGGATAAGTAAACTTTTTTGTGGCAAAATTGTTTGTGAATATGTGCTAGAATTTTGCTACATTTTTTTTTATTGTTATGAGGAAACAATGATCTTTTATGCCAGAAAAAAACTAAAAAAAACCCCTGATGTCATTATTATGCACCTCATGCCTTCCACGTCAGCCAATGGGATCAAAACTCTACCCAGCCCTCCCCTTTCTATCTGGTTTGGAAGAAACGGGGAACATGTGAACCTTTTCTTAGGGCATATGCTTTAGTTATGCTAAAAACATCTTAACTGTAATGTAATTTCACCCTCCAATAACCTTAGGGGTTTAACTTATTTTGGGCAAAACCCTGTAAATATTTTTAGGTGCTTAAAGGGCATGTAAAGTCAAAAAAATAACATCGCATTTTTACTTTCTTTAATGAAAAAGAAACCTATCTCCAATATACTTTAATTAAAAAATGTGTACCGTTTTTATAAGAAACCTGACTGTATGCAGTGAAATTCTCCCTTCATTTACTGCTGTGGATTGGAATTGTCAGATAGTCCCTAACTGCTCTGCAGGGAAACAATCATACTTATGAACAGCAGGGGGACAGGATATCATTAGATGGGTCTTTATACAGTCCGGAGAATACTACAAAGCCATATTGAGCTGTTTATTCTGCAAGGCTCACAGATGATGACTTACTAATAGAGATACTTATTACTGATGATTACCTTTGCCTGTTTTTTTTTTCCTGAATTGTTGGGTTTTAACGACGACTCTGGACAATCAAAACTTGTATTGTGAAATGTCCCTGATAACAATGTTTGCACTGTGCAAATTCAGTTCCATTTTTTTTATTATATTTATTTATTACATTTTATTCCTATACTTTATTACCCAATGTTTTCTTTATTGCTGTTTCATAACCCAATGTTTTCCCATCCCTGCTCTCTTGCAATTTCCATGGTGAATGCTGTATTCTTGTATTATCTATTTGGCTCATTTATTTTGGTTTCTTTATAGACAGTTAAATCATCTTATTTGCAGATCTAAAACATTATTAAAAAAAAAACATAGACACACCAGGGGCGACAGGGTCCAAGGGATAGGTTTGCAAGTTAGTGTTTACACTTGTCTGGTTCTGAATCCGACAGCCTAGTTTTCCATTGGCTGTCCTGTTCAAAGCAATACTATTAAAGGGCTTCAGACATGCTTGAAAATCCACAGGGCTACAAGTATAAAGTAAAAAAAAACAAAACTTTATTTAAATTAAGCATCTCTTAATGGCCCTATGCGTTTCATGCCTTATAGGCCCATAACTAAGTGCTATAGGGCGCAAAACGCATAGAGCAGTTTTTAGTTTATACTTATAGCCTTGTGGATTTTCTAAAGTGCCTGGAGGCCTTTAATAGTATTGCTGTCTGTTTTTCCAACCCCCAGAGCTGTGGGTCGCGGGTCAGTGCACCTGGACCACTGTTTCAGTGTAGTGATTTTACCAAGATATGGCACCTTCTCATTTGTGATTGAAACTGTCTTGTTCAAATCCAGCCACCCGGGTTTCACTGCTCTGTTGCTAGGACTCCATGCTGCAACCTTGAATCACTTTTGTCAATTAAATCCTCCCCCATATATTGCATAACCTAATGTCATCAAAGCATCATCCCCCCTGCAAATGTGACACCAACGCCCTGCCCACATTAGGTCCCAGTTGATGTTCAAACAATTGAATGGGTGGCAACCCTATTGTGAGGGCATGACATAAAGACTATTATTTACTGTGACCCCAATTATGTTTACTCTAGAGCAGGCATGACCAAAGTGCGGCCCGGGGGCCAATTGCGGCCCTTTTTCAAATTTACACTGGCCCTCAGCCTCCATCATGAAATTAATAATAACGAGGCCCCCCAGCACAGCGTGATCAGGAATCCCGTAGCAGTAATATTACGGCACATTCGTGAAATGATCTGCCACTTGGTCTATACTGCTGCCTGTGTGCTGAAGGTGTTAGTAATAGACACGTACTGACACATAGAGACGCGCTGTTTTCGCATACTTCTTTAGGGCTGAAAGTGTCAATAGACGTACTGACGTGCCAGTACAGTCACTATGTGTCAGTACGTGTCTATTACTAACACCTTCAGCACACAGGCAGCAGTATAGACCAAGCGGCAGATCATTTCACTAATGCGCCCAAATATTACTGCTACAGTTACTCTATTCCTGTAATTTAATGTTAATGGCTTAAAGAATGTCGGGCTGAATGGTCGGCCCCCACACATTTTCACCTCACCAAATCTGGCCCTCATTGCAAAAAGTTTGGGCACCCCGCTCTAGAGTGTAATAGGGATCTTTCTCAGTTGGGTTCGAGAAAGGTGTAACAAGTGTAAGCCTATAGTAAAATGAGTAGCATCGTTACTCTCACTATTAGCCTTACCTCAAATTATACTGCAGATAAGACCTTGATTCTCAGGGGTTGATGGTATTTTTAGTAGTACCATTTTGACCTCGTGTAAGACAAAACTCAGTAAAGGAAAACCTTTAGTAATAGTCAGGCAATTTATTCTTACATAATACAACATAACAGTTTTGTCTGGGTAAGCTGTTGGAGTAACACACAGAATGTCAGCCAAGGACTTACCAAAGACCCTCCTCTTGGTCCAGGCATTATATAGCTTTCAGAAGGCTTTTACAATAATTGTAACAAGGGTTTCACGGAAATACCATACATAGTCTGTCTCCTCCTTGTACAATTAATGTCTAAATGATTTACTTAGTCTTACATGTTATCAAAGGAATGTTGTAACATACTGTGCCTAGCTCCAACGGTCCACAGCCTCGCAATCAGCTATGGCTAACCAAGGCCATTGTGGTATTTCAAGTAATTCGAGCCGCACGTCTGCAGTAAGGGGGCCACACCAGACAGACTGGCATTTTGCTGATACTCTGGAATTTAAGAAACAGAGTGATGATCTTTTGTTTGTATGGCCTAGTATAAGCTATATTATTGACCATTGTCCACAGTAGACCATTAGTCCATCCTGCCTTGGGCCTTGTAGCGTTATGGCATCATAGAGGGCGGGGGTGACAAATATCAACCCTCTGACACTAGCCATTCGTCCGTCTTAGGAATTGGACCGTTCCAGATATTTTTATAATTATATAAACAGGGTTCAGCCCTCTCAACGATGAGGCAGCAGGATGTTGACCAACTGTAAATGTACGCAATGCACAATAACTGGGTGCCAGTGGTTCTTGCAACTTAACCATTGAAAGTATTTATTAAAATACAATCCACATTGGAGTTCAATCAGAGATAAGTGGGAAAATACAACAACAGTGGATTAGCATATACTCTATGGTCAGTATAGGTCCCCACAGTGACGATAGAATACACAACGTCTATAAAGGTACACCCAGCTTTCAGCCTTTTCCCCAAATGATGGAGCAAACTCTAATGCTTAGTCCCTACTCCTGGGCAATTATTAACCGGGATCATAATCTCACTCCACAATCCTCGGTGGAGCCTTAGCTGTTCAGATAAATAGCTTAAATAGCTTAGAATGATCTATTACATTGAGTAGCCTATCACTTGCTAGACCTGAGTGCAGTAGTTGTGAAAGCATATTAGTGGTTGAGCAAGTATGAGCAATCTACAGAGATGTATGCATCCTTACCTATAGAGGATAGAGACACCAAAGTGAATTGAAAGCCTTTCATGGAAGAAAATACAGTAGCTTGAGTAGTTCCTTCCTAGATTGTGGGGCTTAATTCTCCTTGGTGGAGCATAAGCTGCTTTTTCTAAGCTGGTCTATATATCTCAGAGTCTCTGAGGAAAGTGCTATGACTTCCACTACCTTTACCTTCCTCATGGGGTCCCTGCTCTCCAACTTCTCTAAGGTGGTTGGTCACATTAGATCTCAAAGCTTGGTAGTGAAGCCTAAAGGTGGCCATATTCCTAACAATTATGATCTTTCTTGGAAAATATCTTTCCAAGAAAGGTCGTTCATTTCAATACACATGTGTAGAGCTGAATCATCAGATATACAGGTAGAAACAATAGAATTCTACTAACAATGGGGGATGTTTGGGTGCTTTCAAAAGCATCCGATCAAAATCTTCCGTCCAGCCTGATCGACGAACCGACCGATATCCAAGTCTTCTGCCGATATTGGTCGGCTCTTTTCCCACCATACATGCACCAAATATCGTATGAAAATTTGTTAATCTTTTGATAAAAAATATGTGATTATCTGTGCGTCTATGGCTACCTTAAAGGTTAGACTCCAGGCTTCTGGCACATCCACCCCTGGTACTAAGTGGAGTACAAAGAGTATGAGCCATATAATCCCAATACAAACTAGGCGAAAGACATCCATTGCACAGACCCAAAACTTCCTGAGCAGTAGGTGGAGTCCAGTGAAATAATTAGAAAACACGTATTATGACTTATTCAATTGATTATTTCAACATTTCAAGTCATTAACAATTTGAGATAACCATCTGGCAATTAATAAGTGACTTGTGCAAATTCAGATGAAAGTATAACTTATTCCAAGGCAGCTTCTTCATAAAGTCTTGCTAAATATTTATTGTAAGGCCTGGGACACTGCATCTCAACATCTAATCCACTGTTTCCTCTTATTATGTCTAGGATATCAAGTAAAGCAAGGAACCTGTGAAGTTGTCGCAGTTCATCGATGCTGTAATAAGAACCGAATTGAAGAACGATCACAAACCGTGAAGTGTTCTTGCTTCCCGGGGCAGGTTGCCGGCACCACTAGAGCCCGACCCTCTTGTGTGGAGGGTAAGTGTAAATAAATATGGTGAATTTGGGAAAAGAATATTCTTCACTGTAAATGAAACTCAATGCTTAATGAACTAGAGAAGGTTTAGATGAAGAACCAGGGATGATAGATAATCCTGCAGTTAGAGGCAAGTGATCCTCCTGAAGTTTGTGTTATTACTTGTCCTTTCAAATGCAACCATTTCTCTTCAAGAGGAGGACTCCATCTGGCACCCTGCTCTTGAAATGAGGTCCATATGCTTGTAAAATTGTCCATATAGTTCCATGGATTATTTCTCCGACCCCACGTTGTTGACTTCGTAAAAACATGCATAGACTGGATTGTGCTAATCAGTGTGCACTTATACCAACCCAGAGCTCACTAAGCATGTGCAGAGCCTCTGACACCAGAGCGGCACTTGAATAACCCAGTTTAGCACCACTGACATAGAGGATGACCAAGTGCTAGGATAGGTGGTCAATCCTACTGGTGGTCAAGCGAGGCATAAGGTATAAATAAATTATACAACAAAAGACAGGTTTAGATATTAGATCGGAGCTCACCCTTCTTGTGCAGAGTCTCTACCTTCAGTCGCAGCTCTCGCGGGATCCTCCTCACCTCGTTGAGGAGGTAACTTCAGTACACAGATTTACCCCATTTCACGGCGCGGAGCGAAGGAATCACAGGAGACGATATTGCTCAAATATCTTGCGGCTTTATTTGGCACATCGAGTGAGTTTCTAGCAGTGGGTTGGTGTGGAAAAACCTACGAGTTTTGCCTGGGAAGAGGGCACGAAACGCGTAGGTTTTTCCTCACCAACCCACTGCTAGAAACTCACTCGATGTGCCAAATAAAGCCACAAGATATTTGAGCAATATCGTCTCCTGTGATTCCTTCGCTCCGCGCCGTGAAACGGGGTAAATCTGTGTAATAAATAAATTATAGCCTCATCCTTCGCTCCGCTTGCAACGCATTTTTGGGAATATATCTGTTCTTAGTGATGGATTCAGGGGCATAAAACATGGGTGAAATGTGGCATTTATCAATTTTTGCCTTCCTAGTTACTGTTATTGTTCTTATTATTTTAGTATTTGAGCTCACATTATAATGCTGCTGCTAAACAAAATGTGCTGCAGCATCAACCACTAGGGGGCGAGCTTGCCTCTCATGCCAGTTGCTTTCACTTCCCCACAACTGTAAATGTCTTGATTTTTAACCTGTGTTTTGGTTTTCACGAATTTAAAGCAGTTACACAGAAATAACCTTATTCCGAACATAATATTCCCCGGCATCAAACCCTGTAACATCATCGACTACAGTAAATTAATATTTTGTAACTTATGCCTGACTGCACTGTGTTATGTTTGTATTAATGATGCTTCATGTTGCTTCTCAATCTGTTCCATTATAAAACAAGGCAATTCATCTCCCCACCCCCCCCTTTCCCGTTTTCGTTTTCTAACCCTATTCTAAATCATTGATGAATAAGGATTCTGGGAATACATTTTGATACATCCCTGCATGTAATCATTTGATGTTCTTTTCCTTGCAACCGATGCAAATAACTTTGGGTTGGTTTTAGAGGTTCTTTAACGCTTTGTGGTAGGGTGATTGTCTGAAGCATGAAATGAAATTGAGGGAACTAGCGGTGAGATTGGCACAGAACAGTAATGAGAATATTCCTGTATGGTACAGGCCCATGTAATATTAATGCTCTTGGACATACAAGAGGAACGTCTTTTCAGATACCCGCTCAGAAGCCCCCTTTCCAGACCAACAAAACAGGACTATCGTAAATAGCCTATACATCTTTATGTCCATGAGCCGCCCAATCTGCCCAAAACTGAACAATGCCCACATCTTTTTATTTAGGCTGCCCCCCACGCCCAAGTTTCAATAGCCCCTCATAGGAGTCTTACTTAACCCCAACTAACATGTCAACTGAGTTACCCAGTATTAGAGCCCCACCACACTTCTGCCATTGTAAGCCATTACAACAGTTTTACAATTTCCATCTCCAAGCAGAATCAGACTGGAGCATTGGGAGCACACCAGGCCTGCGACAGCAATAATCCCCTTCGTAGTCACCAGGGCCCATCCTTCCAATGTTCAAACCTCTCCCCGCACATGCGCAAGTGCAATGCAACACAATGCATCAAATTGAGCATCTTTAATTCTTTCTTTCTGTGGCAGAGGGCAGTCCAAACAAGGGAGCATTCCTTGTCTGGCAAGGCCCATAAGAGCAGGGGGCCCACTGGGTTTTTTCCAGGTGTCCCAGTCACATGCACAGTGAGCATTGTCCTTCCAATAGGCCATGCTCTCACATCAAGAGGCTTCACTTATCGATACCCCAGGACACTACATTTGAAAGTTGGCATCACAGGGACTGATGGCGGCCTTACCTTAGGGCTCACTTATCATTGACCTTGACTTAGGTCCTAAAATTGCATCCAGTTCTATAATCTGCCCTGGCTGAACACAGCACTGGGCACAAGGGAGCTCTGTACTGGACACCTTTTGGGTTCAGTGTTGTTTAATAACACATAAGGTAGGGGTTGTGACATGGGATACCAAAATCCTGGCTCACAGCAAGCATCACAATCCCTCTCCGCACTCTATTCATTGTATCTACAGATAAAGAAGCACAACTTTAGATCCACACATGTGCAGAGTCTGCTTCTTCTACATCCTGCATTGGACTTTATTTAGCATGGAGACAACTTGCTGCATCCCCTAGCTCACGCATTACATGCTGAGCACATGCTCATTGGAGCCTATTTGCAGGTTAAATACCAATCTTGAAAGCAACTTGGGTGTGAAGGTTCATTTATGAACAAAGGTGATAAATGAGTATTTATGTCTATGAAGAGTTTTACCCACATCTTGATATAGTATCAGTATGAGTAATGAGCGAATCTGTCCAGTTTCGCTTTGCCAAAAAATTAGCGAAACTCCAAAAAACTCAAGAAAAGCAATGAAGGCAATGGCCGTCAAAATAATTTTCACATGCAACAATTTTTTACAAGTGCGTCAATTTTTACTTGCGCAACGCAACTATTTTGTCGGATTCCATTTAACTCAATGGACATCAAAATAATTTTGACACACTACTATTTTTATGCAAGCGACCATTTTTACACGTGCGACTCTTTTGTCCCAATGCATTAACGTTATTTTTTTTTACGTACGTCAGTTTTTACAGGAGCAAATTTTTTACACGGCAAATTTTTGCAAAAGTTTCGCAAAAAAAATTTGCAAGTGACGATGTGCGGACATTCACAGCGAATCCATGTCTGGCAAATAAATTGGCCCATCACTAATCAGTATCAGTATTTAGCAGTGATAAGTCTTAGTAGCTTCAGGCTTATCACTACTAGATACTGCAATCAGCCAATAGGTTTGAAATCAAAAGACTGACAACTGCACTTGTGCAATTTAGCACCTTTGTTCGTAAATGAAGTCTTTAGATGGGAACAAAGCTTATTCCTATTCTCCACCATTGTCCATGGAGCTGTACATCAAAGTTGTTAAAGGATAAGGGCAAGGGCTCAAGATGAATCTTGATCACACATAAAACTATTGATAATCAAGATCATCAAACTGGATGAGCCCAGCTTATACATCCCTTTGATTGAAGGATGGTGTACGTCAGTGTTGCCAGGTTGGTGGTTTTACAGCCAAATTGGGCTACTGATTTAAAGCCAAGGTGGGTTTTGATAGTACAAACTAGTCAAGGTATGGATTTGAGCTTTGAACTTTTTTGGGCCTTTGGCTGGTTTGTACTTTGGAAACCAACCAAAGTTTTTTCTTGCCGTAATGTGCCAAGCCTGGTCTCCCAGTGCATGTTGGGTAATGTAGTTTTTGTTTAAGAATTTACCAATTGCCAAGTTTAATTTAAGACTACAATACCCAGCATTCAATGGGACTGACGTGTAGAGATGTCGCGAACTGTTCGCCGGCGAACTTGTTCGCGCGAACATCGGGTGTTCGCGCTCGCCGGAAGTTCGCGAACGTCGCGCGACGTTCGCCATTTTGGGTTCGCCATTGTTGGCGCTTTTTTTTGCCCTCTCACCCCAGACCAGCAGGTACATGGCAGCCAATCAGGAAGCTCTCCCTTGGACCACTCCCCTTCCCTATAAAAACCGAAGCCCTGCAGCTTTTTTTCACTCTGCCTGTGTGTGCTGAAGAGATAGTGTAGGGAGAGAGCTGCTGCCTGTTAGTGATTTCAGGGACAGTTGAAAGTTTGCTGGCTAGTAATCGTTTTGATACTGCTCTGTTATTGGAGGGACAGAAGTCTGCAGGGGTTTGAGGGACATTTAAGCTTAGGTAGCTTTGCTGGCTAGTAATCTACCTTCTACTGCAGTGCTCTGTATGTAGCTGCAGTGGGCAGCTGTCCTGCTTCTGATCTCATCTGCTGACTGCTGCAATAGCAATAGTCCTTGTAAGGACTGCTTTTATTTATTTTTTTGTTGTTTTACTACTACTACTACTACTACTACTACTATAAGAGCCCAGTGCTATTAGTCTAGCAGTGTTGGGGAGTGGGACTGGTGTGCTAATCTGCTGCTCCTAGTAGTTCAGCAGCACCAACTTTAATTTTTTTTTTTTAATATTCATTCTTTTTTTATTTAACTTTTTTTTTATTTTACTACCGCTGTAGTAGTGTATAAGTTGACCTTTTAGGCATTATTTGCCCTGTAGGCATTTTTTGCCCAGTGTGTTATTCAACCAACTGCTATCTAGCTGTGTGCCCGTGTTCACATTCTGTCTAAATATCCATAATATTACCGTCTCCAGAAAAAACACCGGAGTGACTTTTTTCAAGCAGCCATAATAAATTTTACGTAATCCGTATCCATCGCTGTAGTAGTGTATAAGTTGACCTTTTAGGCATTATTTGCCCTGTAGGCATTTTTTGCCCAGTGTGTTATTCAACCAACTGCTATCTAGCTGTGTGCCCGTGTTCACATTCTGTCTAAATATCCATAATATTACCGTCTCCAGAAAAAACACCGGAGTGACTTTTTTCAAGCAGCCATAATAAATTTTACGTAATCCGTATCCCTCGCTGTAGTAGTGTATAAGTTGACCTTGTAGGCATTATTTGCCCTGTAGGCATTTTTTGCCCAGTGTGTTATTCAACCAACTGCTATCTAGCTGTGTGCCCGTGTTCACATTCTGTCTAAATATCCATAATATTACCGTCTCCAGAAAAAACACCGGAGTGACTTTTTTCAAGCAGCCATAATAAATTTTACGTAATCCGTATCCATCGCTGTAGTAGTGTATAAGTTGACCTTTTAGGCATTATTTGCCCTGTAGGCATTTTTTGCCCAGTGTGTTGACCTTGTAGACATTGTTTGCCCAGTTTTTTTGGACGCAGCCACTGAAGCACAGTTGCCAGAAAAAATATGCCATATAAATGCTGAAAATATAAATTTTTTTGGTTGCAGCCACTGAAGCACAGAGGCCAGAAAAATTATGCCATATAAATGCTGAAAATAGTCATTTTTCGCCATACGTTGACCTTGTAGACATTGTTTGCCCAGTTTTTTTGGTTGCAGCCACTGAAGCACAGAGGCCAGAAAAAATTAAACCAGTAGGGTTTGCACCCTAGTTTGTAACGGTGGCGGAGGGAGGAGGACGCTAAAGGACAGCTGTGTGTGGAGTCATGAGGCTTGAAGAGAAGGACAGCTGCATAGAAGTCAGAACAAGTCTTCCGGCGTGCAGTAACCCTCCGAGATCCACCCCTCATTCATTTTAATAAAGGTCAGGTAATCGACACTTTTGTGACCTAGGCGAGTTCTCTTCTCAGTTACAATCCCTCCTGCTGCACTGAAGGTCCTTTCTGAGAGCACACTTGAGGCTGGGCAAGACAAGAGGTTCATGGCAAATTGTGACAGCTCTGGCCACAGATCAAGCCTGCGCACCCAGTAGTCCAGGGGTTCATCGCTCCTCAGAGTGTCGATATCTGCAGTTAATGCCAGGTAGTCCGCTACCTGCCGGTCGAGGCGTTCTTTGAGGGTGGATCCAGAAGGGTTGTGGCGCTGCCTTGGACAGAAAAACATTTGCATGTCTGACGTTACAGACCGGCCAAAGGGCTTTGTCCTTGCAGGTGTGCTCGTGGCAGGATTACTGGCACCTCTGCCCCTGGAATGTTGATGAGTTCCTGAAGTGACATCACCCTTAAAAGCATTGTACAACATGTTTTGCAGGCTGGTTTGTAAATGCCGCATCTTTTCGGACTTGTGGTATGTTGGTAACATTTCTGCCACTTTATGCTTGTACCGAGGGTCTAGTAGCGTTGCGACCCAGTACAGGTCCTTCTCCTTAAGCCTCTTGATACGGGGGTCCTTCAACAGGCATGCCAGCATGAAAGACCCCATTCTCACAAGGTTGGATGCAGAGCTATCCATCTCCGCTTCCTCATTATCAAGGACTGCATCATCCACGGTCTCCTCCCCCCAGCCACGTACAAGACCAGGGGTCCCCAAAAGGTCACCACTAGCCCCCTGGGAAGCCTGCTCCTGTTGGTCCTCCTCCTCCTCCTCCACAAAGCCACCTTCCTCCTCTGACTCCACTTCTGGCACCTCTCCCTGCGTTGCAGCAGGTGCCTGGGTTCGTTCTGGTGATTGCGACCATAAATCGTGCGCTTCCAGCTCCTCGTCACGCTGGTCTACAGCCTCATCTGTCACTCGTCGCACGGCACGCTCCAGGAAGAAAGCGAAGGGTATTAGGTCGCTGATGGTGCCTTCGGTGCGACTGACCATATTTGTCACCTCTTCAAAAGGTCGCATGAGCCTGCAGGCATCGCGCATAAGCACCCAGTAACGGGGGAAAAAAATCCCCAGCTCTGCAGATCCAGTCCTACCACCCAGTTCAAAAAGGTACTCGTTGACGGCCCTTTGTTGTTGCAGCAGACGTTCCAACATAAGGAGCGTTGAATTCCAGCGAGTCTGGCTGTCAGAAATCAAACGCCTGACTGGCATGTTGTAGCGCTGCTGAATGTCAGCAAGGCGTGCCATGGCTGTGTAGGAACGTCTGAAATGGGCCGACACCTTTCTGGACTGGGTGAGAACGTCCTGGAATCCTGGGTACTTGGAGACAAAACGTTGGACTATTAAATTTAACACATGTGCCATGCAGGGCACATGTGTTAAATTTCCCAGTCTCAACGCTGCCAACAGATTGCTTCCATTGTCACACACCACTTTTCCGATCTGCAGTTGGTGTGGGGTCAGCCACCGATCGGCCTGTGACTGCAGAGATGACAGGAGTACAGATCCGGTATGGTTTTTGCTTTCCAGGCACGTCATCCCCAAGACAGCGTGACAACGGCGTACCTGGCACGTCGAATAGCCTAGGGGGAGCTGGGGGTGCACAGGTGTGGAGGAGGAGAAGGAGGACCCAGCAGCAGAGTAAGAAGAAGAAGAGGAAGAAGACGAGGTAGAGAGCGATGGAGGAGTAGAGGTGGTGGCAGAACCGCGTGCAATCCGTGGCGGTGACACCAACTCCACTGTTGTTGTTGTTGTTGAGCTACCCATTCCCTGCTTCCCATTCCCAGCCATTACCAAGTTCACCCAGTGGGCAGTGTAGGTGACATACCTGCCCTGACCATGCTTGGAGGACCATGCGTCAGTAGTCATATGGACCTTTGGCCCAACACTAAGTGACAGAGATGCGGTAACTTGGCTCTGCACATGTTGGTACAGGTGTGGTATTCCCTTTTTAGAAAAAAAATTGCGGCTGGGTACCTTCCACTGCGGTGTCCCAATTGCTACAAATTTGCGGAAGGCCTCAGAGTCCACCAGCTGGTATGGTAAAAGCTGGCGGGCTAAGAGTGCAGACAAGCCAGCTGTCAGACGCCGGGCAAGGGGGTGACAGTCAGACATTGGCTTCTTACGCTCAAACATGGCCTTCACAGAAACTTGGCTGGTGGCAGATGACTGGGAATGGGAACAGGTGGTCAAGGTGGAAGGCGGAGTGGAGGGTGGTTCAGATGGGTCAAGGAGAGCAGAGGTAGAGCAGTAAGATGCTGGACCAGAAGGAGTGTGACTTTTAGTTTGCCTGTTGCCTTTGAGGTGTTGCTCCCAAAGTGCTTTGTGCTTGCCGCTCATGTGCCTTCGCATAGAAGTTGTACCTATGTGGCTGTTGGGCTTACCAAGGCTCAGTTTCTGACTGCACTCATTGCAAATTACAATGCTTTTGTCAGAGGCACACACATTAAAAAAATGCCACACTGCTGACTTTTTGGAAGTCTGCGATCTGGCGGTAACAGTAGAAGTTGGCGGCATTGGCGGCAATGGCGGGTGCGTTGGCCGGCTGAACACAGGTGCCGATACATGTTGTTGCCCTACTGATCCCTGCGGGCTGGCCTCCCTGCTTCTTCTAAGTCTTATTCTCCTACTGCCTCTCTGACTCTCCGTCTCTCCATCTGAACTACCCTCCTCTTGCTCTCTTCTACTAGGCACCCACAAAACATCAATCTCCTCATCATCATTCTCCTCAGATGCATCAATTTCTTCTGACACATCACAGAAGGAAGCAGCAGCGGGGACCTCCTCCTCCTCCTCATCACTCATCATTATGTCCATCTCTGTCGTGTTCTCTGCCAGAATTAAATCTGGTGTAACGTCCTCATCTCCTTCATCTTCTTCTGCCAATAATGGTTGCGCATTACTCAGTTCAAGAAACTCATGGGAAAATAACTCCTCTGACTCCAGTGAAGATGGGGCACCGGTGGTGGAGGAAGTGTTACGTGGGGTGGCCATAGCAGTGGAGGATGAGGAGGATGTTGTGGTAAAGTTAGAAACGGTAGAGGATGGGGTGTGCTGTGTAAGCCAGTCAACTACCTCTTCAGCATTTTGGGAGTTCAGGGTCATTGGCTTTTTAAAACTGGGCAATTTGCTAGGGCCACAGGATTGCATAGCAGCACGGCCCCTAGCACGGCCTCTGCGTGGCGGCCTGCCTTTGCCTGGCATTATTTTTAAAAAAACAACAACAACAAAAACTCAGTTGGTTTTTCTGGAAACGATAATACACACAGCTAGATGGCAGTTTGAAGAAAACAGTGTGCAAATAATGCCTACAAGATCAACGTATACACTACTACAGCGGTGGATACGGATTACGTAAAATATATGAATGCTGCTTGAAAAAAAGTAACTCAAGTGGTTTTTCTAGAGACGATAATATTATCAATATTTAGACAAAATGTGAACAAGCTCACACAGCTAGATGGCGGTTTGAAGAAAACACTGTGCAAATAATGCCTACAAGGTCAACGTATACACAGCGGTGGATACGGATTACGTAAAATATAAGAATGCTGCTTGAAAAAAAGTCACTCCGGTGTTTTTTCTGGAGACGGTAATATTATGGATATTTAGACAGAATGTGAACACGGTCACACAGCTAGATAGCAGTTGGTTGAATAACACACTGGGCAAAAAATGCCTACAGGGCAAATAATGCCTACAAGGTCAACGTATACACAGCGGTGGATACGGATTACGTAAAATATAAGAATGCTGCTTGAAAAAAAGTCACTCCGGTGTTTTTTCTGGAGACGGTAATATTATGGATATTTAGACAGAATGTGAACACGGGCACACAGCTAGATAGCAGTTGGTTGAATAACGTATGGCGAAAAATGACTATTTTCAGCATTTATATGGCATATTTTTTCTGGCAACTGTGCTTCAGTGGCTGCGTCCAAAAAAACTGGGCAAACAATGCCTACAAGGTCAACGTATGGCAGTTGTTTAAAGAGAACAGTAGATTACTAGCCAGCAAAGCTACCTAAGCTAAAATGTCCCTCAAATCCCTGCAGACTTCTGTCCCTCCAATACAGAGCAGTATCACGCAGATTACTAGCCAGCAAACTTACTATCATCTGTCCCTGAAATCACTAACAGCTCTCCCCCTACACTATCTCTTCCAAGCACACACAGGCAGATTTTTCAGATACATTTTTGCCCTTGATCCCCCTCTGGCATGCCACTGTCCAGGTCGTTGCACCCTTTAAACAACTTTAAAATCATTTTTCTGGCCAGAAATGTCTTTTGTAGATGTTAAAGTTCGCCTTCCCATTGAAGTCTATGGGGTTCGCGAACCGTTCGCGAACCGCTCGCAATTTTGCGCAAGTTCGCGAATATGTTCGCGAACTTTTTTTCCGACGTTCGCTACATCCCTACTGACGTGTGTAGAAGTCGGGAGTTACCAGATTTTGAGCTCTGTACCCCAGTCTCCCGTCACTCTAATTTTTCAGTGACTTTCCTCAATTTCAGCTAATTTTGGGGCAAAAATCTGCTGGCCACCGAAATGTGTAGAGGTTGACCTGTTTTACCAATATTTATTGAAATTGTATCAGGGCCTTATGTCCCATTTTGCTTCATGTAAAAATTTGCGAAACAGTGAAAAATTGAAAAAGGCATATTTTCATATACTGTATATTCATTTATTATTTTGACTTTTTTTCATTGCACTTATTGTGCTATTTTTGGACTACTTTTGAAGTGCCTCTTGGCTACTTTTGGGCTGGTTTCGTAGCTGACTTTGGCTGGTTTTGAAAATTAGACCTGACAACCCTAGTGTGCGTTGACCTAAGCGGCATTGACCTAAATGAGGCTTTAAGGGAATGCAATGGAAGTGGTAAATACAGCAAAATGGGAAGAACTTCTAGAACCTCCATGAATGAAGGCATCAGACACAAATAAAGGCATCAGCCAATCAGCTCAAGTTTTCAGTACTGGGCAAGGCAGAACAGAGGCTTCATTAGAGATATACAAACCCAAAATGAATTTCAGCAGCCAGAAATCTTAAGGATATTCCCCAAAATTATATATTTTTTTCAGAAACCAATTTCATACTTTGTATGAGGAAGTTTTCGGTGATTCAAACGACTTGGAACAGATCTATTGCTCTAAATTGGCCAAACTTGTAAGCGGTGTACCCCGAGGCTCTGTTTTGGGAATGCTTTTAATTCAGTTATTTCTTTTATTGCTTAATTCAAATAATATGGTAACCCAAAGTCTTGGTGTGACTTGAATAAAGCTTAGGGGTCGGTTTGAACTGTTGAATTATGGCTCCAGTACAAAGCATTCCTTACATAAGCATCATGAACTCTAATCATTATCAGTCTAATATTAACTTGACCCATTTTTGGACCCTGCCTTCTACAAAACGAGCACATCAATTCTACCTAGTTCTCTCCTCGTAGCAGGATAAATCATGATGGTGGAAATAAAATATCTGACACCCAGTCTTGTCTTTTTCCTGAAGCTTGCCTAGAAGCACAACTTTGTTGTATGCCGTTGGAAGAGGTAAAGGAAAATGAAAGGGAATCTGAATCTGCCAAAGTGTTTACAGCTACAGAGAGGTTCATTTGGCCAGTTACACCCACAATGTTCCCATGCCACTCCCCTTGGGCTGCCAGATACAATCCATTCAAGCTATTGTTAAAGTATTGATTATAACTCAATGGAAACTATGGAGGGATTGATAAAGTTTAAGGAACAGAGAAAAACCTTTATAAAAAAACAGGGAAACAAATAATTTGAAAACTGGAGTGTCCCTTTAAGTGCCCATTGTCCCATTACACTAATAGTCATTATATGAAGTATATTCGAAATCTGCTCTCGTTCAATTAACTTTTAATCTTGTGCACATTGCATATTAGCATCACGTTATGCTCGGTTGGCTCTTAATGACACACGATAGAGCAAACAAGTAGTAAACCTATGGAAGGCCGTGGTTCCATTTAATATGACTAATTTTTACAGGGAGAAAGATAAATGAAACCACTTCTGTGCAATACTCGTGTGTATGTAAAATTGGAAGTATTTCTGCTCTATTAAAATTACAGTAGTGTATGTCATTGTTGGTGCTTAGCCGTCATTTTCATACGCTGGAGCGCGTCTTTAAACTAGTAATTATTCTGTATAACAACAGGATGTGTCTTGTAATTTCTCCCTGTACCAAATCAATGTCTGAATGGCTTCCCTATAGGCAGACCTATTGCTGGTATTTAATAATTACAGTGGTTTTACCCTTTTTCTTATTATTTTTTCTGAACTGGTAATTTATTTGTAACCATCTTGCATTTATTATAGGCCTGAAGTGTGGTGCATGCTAAAATGCAAACCTGTGTATTTTCCAGCTTCTATTGTGATCCAGAAGTGGTGGTGTCAGATGAATCCCTGTATGGAAGGAGAAGAGTGCAAAGTGTTGCCTAATCTTTCAGGTTGGTCCTGCATCAGCGGAAACAAAATCAAAACAACCAAGGCAAGTGTTGAAGGACCCATCATTTCATTAGAAGGCATCTTTTGGGGTCGGAGAGTTTCTTCTGTTTTGCATTAGTCCAACCAATATATGTTGGACTGAGCCTTAAAGAGCTAGAGAGCTTGACATTTAGGACTCACTTTCATCAAATACAGACAGTGCCAAGTGGTAAAGCTTTAAATTAGGTTAAGGGCAATTTTCCACAACTGGGGACCTCTATGGCCTAGGCCCACTTGAATATCTGGCAGACCTACCTGGTCCTATAGATGACATGGCAACCCAAAGGGCAAGAGGTGTAAAACATACATTGCACCATTAGTCAGTCAACTTTTGTCAGTAGACGGTCAATTCTGTTCACTAGACAGTTGGCAGTTAGATACAGTTAGCAGCTGGCAATTTAACTGTCAGCTTGCTAGTTGGACCCTGAGTATTCTATGGTCACCCACCTTTCACCAAAGATACTTAGAATGACTTGTGATATAAACCAATGTAGCGCTATAGTAAATTGAGTGCACCTTACTCTACTATAAGCTTCACTCCTAGTACATATGCTCGGATGAGACCTTAAAACCTTAGGGAGTGAGCCTTCACATCGAGGTGGAATCAGGGTGTAGTGCAACTGTAACAGTAATCAGGGTGCAAAGAATTGGGCGCCAGTGGCTCTTATAACTTAACCAAATAACAGATTTATTGAGCACAGTATACAATCCTCATTAGAGTGTACATAAATGAGAACATTGCAGGTTCATACAGTACATTGAATAGACAGTACTCACAACACCTTTGGTCAGTATGATTCTCCTCAGAGATAGGAACAATACATGCAGTGGAACCTGAGGGGAATCTTATCTACCCTAGGTCTGTACACTTAGTCCCTACTTCTGGGCAACGAGTACCCTGGGATCTTAATCCCACTACAATCAAGCTGCTCAGCTAAATAATCTGACTCACTATCACTCCTAGAGTGATCTATAAGGGTGAGTAGCCTAATCTTACTAGACCTGACCTGTCTAGGTTCCACTCGAGCTCTGCCTCCTGCACAGGCTAGAGCCAGCACAAGATGGACCCTGAAAGTATGGCTTTAGAGCCTTTTATATCCTAGCACAGTGCCATCTGCTGGTCACTGTGAGAAATAGCAAGAGTCAACAGTACCCCTCCCAACTGTATTTTAGGACCCAATTAGGTGTCCATAACATGGAGGGAGTGCCTGACAATAATACTAGGGGTGGCTATTTACACATCTCTACACCAATATTGGCGTTAGTCTCCAAATTGTATTTAAGGGTGTGGGATAGGAGTGGACAAAGTTGTTGTATTCTATATAAAATGGGACCCCAAACATTTTACTTTATTCTGTGGCAGTCGTTGTTATTTAGTGGACCATTCTTCATTCATTTTTTTTGTGGTGGATGTCATTTTTCTATATAAAGGAGCAGCAGCTGACTGTGGCACACCCATCTAGTGTGGCATGTAGTTCTCATACACAATGAAATAATAAACATAAGTATGCAAACACATAACTTTTGCTATAAATAGTAGAGGAGTGAGGCTTGAGTGTTGTCTACGGTTAGTGCTGTTTCTAGGGCTTTGGTGGAGACGAAAGATGGAGAAATCTATTTATTCATGTCCAACGATCAGCAATGCCAGATAACCCACCAGTTTGGGACCCACATACACTGGCATCTCTTTTACTGCTCCTTCCTTCTGGAATTGCATCCCTGGATTCCTCTGTAAGGAGTTTATTTTCTATGTTATGAATGTGATAATCTAAAAATATTAGTCACCCTAAGGCTCTGCTGTGTCTTTTGGCCATGAGCTAAATGCTATAGTTGTCTTAGACATTAGAACTACCATTGCTTGTATTTATTAATACTGAAAACTCTAAAAGAAAACTGATATGCTCTTGTATGTAGAAGTCCTACCATGGTCTACAGGGGAGATTATATACCTTTATATAAGCAGGTACTAGCAAATGACAATGTTCTGCACAAATGATAACACTAACTGTCTCGCCACTAATAGTTCTGTTGTCTCTCAAGGGAGCAAATCCTTCTTGTGCCACCTATCCAGAAAAATGTTCTGTTGTTGTTAATTGGCATCCTTGTGAGTAAACTTGGTAGTTTTAGTCCTACGTAGCCATGATGCAACCAATAATGAGGGTTTAGAGCAGCTTAACCTTCCTAAAGAAAGACAATTTGTCATAGGAATGCAATGGAATACACTGAGGGGCACATTTACTAAGGGTCGAACATCGAGGGTTAACTAATAGTGATGGGCGAATTTATTCGCCAGGTATGAATTTGCGGCAAATTTGCTTGCTTTGCCGCCAGCGAATAAATTCGCAAAACGCCAGCGAAAATTCGGCGTCGTCGAAAAAAACCGGACGCCAGCGTCAAAAACGGGCGTCGGAGTCAAAAAAAGGGGGCCGGCGTCAAAAATGGGCGCCGGCGTCAAAAACGAGACGCCGGCGCAGTTTCACGAATTTTTCGCTGTTTCGGAATTTTCCGGCAAAGCGAAACGGCGCAAATTCACCCATCACTATTAATTAATCCTCAATATTCGACCCTTGAAGTAAAATCCTTCAACTTCGAATGTCGAAGCAATAATTGAACGATCGAAGGAAAAATCGTTCAATCGAAAGATTACATTCTTCGAATCGAACGATTTGAAGGATTTTAATCCATCGATCGAAGGATTTTCCTTCGATCAAAAAAAGCTTAGAAATCCTATGGGGAAGGTCCCCATAGGCTAACATTGAAGCTCGGTAGGTTTAAAGTGGCGAAGTAGGTAGTCGAAGTTTTTTTAAATGAGACAGTACTTCGACTATCGAATGGTCGAATAGTCAAACGATTTTTAGTTCGAATCGTTCGAATCGAAGTCGTAGTCGAAGGTCGTAGTAGTCTATTCGATGGTCGAAGTACCCAGAAAAACGTCTTAATTCGACGTTTTTTTACTTCAAATCCTTCACTCGAGCTTAGTAAATGTGCCCCCGAGACTTATGAGCTAATGAACAATTTCATGGAGCCAATCAAGTTCTAAACCAGAATATATTAGTTTATTTAACCTCTCATAAACTAGATGAATGGGCAGACTCAACTCAAATGGTTTTCACTTCCCGTCAACGTCTCCATTTCTTTGTAATACAAATATGGTTCCCCTCTGTATATATCTTTCTCTGTAGGCTTCCCTCTCTGCAATGCCTTGCCATGTAGGGAAATTAAAATGCATCCGTAAATTATGCGTTCTTAAGCATTATGTATGTGATCACCGATCATAATTGAAATTGTATTTGACAACGCAAACAATCTAATGAATTTGTGATGATGCAAAGCCTCCTCTCCCAGAAACAACAATACAAACCTATTTTAATAAGATATCGGAGCATCAGAAAGCTGCACAGTGAGCATTTTTCTTACAGCAATGCAACTTTTAAAATTCTGTGTGTGTTTCCTTTTCTTTCTCTCTTTCATTGTAAATGCGCATGTATTTACAGAGACGTTAGCTTTGCGTGAAAAAAAAAAATGCACAGTATTTGATATGACAAGAGAAATAAGCCTTAACTCCGCTGTCTGTTCCTTACTTCGTAGTTATGAGAAATGGCCCAAGCGCATCTACATGCACGCAATAAAATAGTTTAATGCATAATAAGTGAGCAGGTGTGTGTTCATTTCACATTGCGCACGCTTCCTGCAAAGTTTCCAGATGAGTGTTTTGGAAAAGTTCACAATGTATATGAAACTGGTTTTAGAAGCCCATCTTCATCAACCCGTAACCTTACATTTCCATAAATCACATTATTTTCAACATCCCTTGAGAGTAGAATTCAGAAATTGTTAACCAACTTTTTATAATAATCTATGCGAAACGAACTTTCCATTTTTGCTAAAGCTTGAGAACTCGCAACCTTGACTGTGTTCAAGTCGAGTCCTCTGATTGATTTAAAGGGCATCAATCAGCAAAACAATATTTTCCCACCAGAGATGCACGCTAACATTGCCCACATTCCAGATTACTTATTTTCCTACCTCTTCTGCCTCTCTGCAGCTTGCAAATGAAAATGTTATTTTGCTGCTGGGGTCACTGACCCCAATACCAATCAGAAATGTTACCTTGTGAGGCTACAATTTGTTAAATATTATAGAATCTACTTTAGGGTAGTGTGTGTGTGGCCAGTCAAACAAAGTATCAGAGTAAAAAGGAATGAACCCTCAGTTCCAAGGGCACCTTTCTCAACCAGCAAAAGAAAATGATTTAGTAACTTGAAACAATTAAAAATGCTATATATTTATTTATAACTCTATATTAAAAAATACATACAAAACCCAGCATACTCCTCCTTATGCATTTTATACCCTCCCTTAATGCCTATGACTAAGTACTGAAGGGTAGGAAAGGCATAAGGCAAAGTATCTGTATGTATTTTTTAATATTATATATATTTATAATATATATTTATAATATATTTATAGTTATAAATAAAAACATATCATTTTTAATAGTTTGGAGTTACAGGATAATTTTCTTTTGCTGGTTAGGCTACAATATGTTCAATTATTGTACAAGTATTTTGTTCTTAATGACCTATTTACAAGACATTGCATCTATAACATAAATATACAGTCTCCCTGTGCAATGATGATGTTCTTTTAAAGGAAAACTATACCCCCCAAACAATGTAGGTCTCTATTAAAAGATACTGAGTAAAACAGCTCATGTGTAAAACCCTACTTCATGTAAATTAACCATTATCATAATAATATACTTTTTTAGTAGTATGTGCCATTGGGTAATCATAAATAGAAAATTGCCATTTTAAAAAATAAGGGCCGGCACCTGAGATCGTAGGATTCACTGTACTCACATACAAACCACATGTAAGGTCACATGAGCCAATTAACAGACAGAGTTCTGCCTTTTGCTTCCTCACTTCTTCCTGTTACAGTTAGTGTTGTAGTATTTCTGGTCAGGTGATCTCTGAGGCAGCACAGATAGAGTCACGAAATGGTGGTTCAAGGCAAGAGATGTAAAAGGGCAATATTTATGTAAAATATATTCCAGTTTGGTAAGATTCTTTAATATGTCATTCAATTTGATATAAACTATCTGTTGCTTAAGTGTTCATTTTGGGGGTATAGTTTTCCTTTAACTGCTCCTCAATCTTCAGTTTAAAGACTGCCTCTCATAAAACTCTCATAAAAAGACTGGCATCTCATAGTGTTCCTGTGCTGAAAAATGAGGGTATTTGCCCCTAGTTTCAGAGATGACAGCTATCATATTTGGAAAGAATGGACATGCAGCAAAAGAAACCACAACCAAAAATGCCCCAAGCAAAAAAGAAACCTTGAAGGTCCAATGAAAGGTGATGTTGCCATTGGTGCTGCGTGTGCTACTTGCTAGTGTCCACATTTTGTTAGGGCACCATTTAATTCTATAAAGTCTTTTCTTAAGAAATGCAGAGACAATTGCATTCCCTTTTTCCATGATCTAATCTGTCAGGGCTTGAGGCAATTATAATGGAAAGATCAGCTCAGATTTGGAGAGATTGAGCTGTAGGTAGAGTTGTGGTGTCTACTCTGCACGTCGCCTGCAAAGATAAGTAGAGAATGGCAGACATTTTGGCGATGGTACAAGATATGCAACAGCTCAGTATAATAACAACACCAAGCCTAGATACATTCATGGACCTAACTGGTAATATTTATGGTATTGATGGAGCAGACTTTCTATTGACTTCTAGCAGAGCAAAGTCTACTGTAACTGTTTCTGAACATATTATACAGTACATTCATCTGTTTCTATACTTATTTCTTCCATTTGTTCTTTTCCAGGTAACACGGTAGCAAATAAGAAATTTATATCGGTGCAAGATCAGACTGCTGAAGATTATCAACACATTGATATTAGGATTTATTTTCAATTACTGTTCGCCAGATGAAAGAAATTTTGGACTTTATTTTAGACATCTTCTATTGTCTTTCCTGTTTGAGGATATTTCAGGGTTTCCTGATAACTTGAAAAGAGACTTGTTCAGATATATAAGCTTCTCCTGATTTAAATGCTCAGTGACATAATATCAAGATTCTCAAGGGGAAAAGCAGACTGAGTCCAATGTCCCAGAATTTGGATTTGATGGACATGAACATTACAGAGAGAACAACAAACCAGACTTTAAAAATCCAATCCCTTCTCGGCAACATGATGGACATTGCCGTTATTCTGTTCCCAATTTCCAATACTTACCATCAGACATTGGCCTAAAACCAAAATAACTGTAAATAAGCAAAGACTTTTTTTTTCTCTTTATCTTCGTATTTTCTCTGTTGATAGTGGTGTAATAAAAAGCTTGAGTTTCCATTTAATTTCTAATAGTTCTCATGCATCATTTTTAGACTTCAATTTGCTACGGTGGCCAATTAAAAATAATAATGAGTTTGTTTTCTGTCCACCACATTCATTGTTGTTTCAGACGATTGCACTGAACCAGTTTGTCATTAGCGGAGAGAAAATGTTTTTTAAGCAAAGGTAGAAAAAAAGCACCTCTGTCTAGTTTTATCGTTGTGTTTGATTTACTCTATCACTCTGCATAAATAGCAGTTTCTTTAAGAATACAGACAGATCTTTATGGCAATTTGTTGTCCTTGTTTCCAAACTCTTTTGCTTTCTGGGCTACATTTACATTAATCCTTTTTGGTTATATATTAAAGTATGTTTTTAGCTATTGAATCTGATACTTTGTTCTACAGTATGTTGTATATTTCTTTTTACTGAATTTACGTATGCACCCTTGCTTGTGGATAAAATGTATGGCATGAGTTGAAGGACTTTAGCCAGATTCTCCATCCTGTTTTATCATGGTATAATTATTTACTCCTCCCTGTCTGTCCCATTTGAGTGCCAAGTAGCACTGACATAGATGGGATTATTTTGTAGTGCTCTATAGGGGATGGCATCACATGCTAGTCTGGATTCTTTGGGCGCAAATCTGTAGCACCTATTGCATAGCCCACTGAGGGACAGCTGGAAATGCCACCAGGTTCAGGCTGGGGTAGTTCCAGGGTTCCCCTGCATCAATAGGAACTCTGGGTAGGCAGAGTAGGCGGCTGTCTAGGATGCCATCATTGAGGGGCGCACTTTTTTCATGTGTTTATTTAATAATTTGTTTCAGTAATCATGGTCACCCAGTTGGGTGGAATCCATCTCCTTCCCCTTCTCCCTGTCTGTCCCATTTGAGTGCTAAGTAGCACTAACATAGATGGGATTATTTTGTAGTGCTCTATAGGGGATGGCATCACATCACACTGAAAAGGTTCAGGCTGGGGTAGTTCCAGGGTTCCCCTGCATCAATAGGTCCACAATTTTCATAACAAACAAATGCGTGTGCTTAGCACAACAATGAGGTCATATATAACTGCGGTTGTGCAAAAATGCACTTGTCGTAAAGTGCTTTGATGCCATTAAAGGTTCTTTCCTCCAAATATGATCCTTGCAGTTCTGCACTTTGGTGCCAGTGTGTCCATCTCTCCTCCTGTTCCAAAACAAGTAAGTATAAGTGTAAGTGCCCCTATTTATGCAGGGGGACCTGGAGCTACCTCTACCCAAAGGGGTTTTGTTAATACGCTCAGCAGATTTGGTCTAAAGTATCAGTCGCAGATATAATGATGTTGCAGAGTATTAAAAATGATGCAATCCCAAATCAACACTATTGCATCCATTTTGTGCAAAATTGTACACATCAGGTGCGACACAACTTCGCGACATATCTGCAATCGCAAATATAACAAATTGTGCCTGATATTGCAGAGGGTTAGGAAGCTTTTAACTGTAATATTCAATTCTGAAATATTTGAAGGAAGAGATGGAACAAAAGTGTAAAAGCACAATATACATGAAACATAACAGTTATAAGGATGACACCAATGTGAAGCTATGTTGTAAGCTCTTCTTCTAACAGATGGAGAGAAGAATGTCGAATATTATCTCAAAGTATTGTATCCATTCTACTTGTTCATACACCATATCACTGATTAGGAAGGAGATGCGCCATGTTATCAGATTGCTGTACCTGCAAATGGTCCTGAATTTACTTTGATCTGGGTCAAAACCATGCACACCTTTGGCTCGGCCTGTCAACCCAAACCAACAAGACATTTTGCACTTTCTTGGTGTATTTTACATCCATTAGTGTTGGAATTGTGTAGCAATGTTGTGCCCCCTGTCTCCCATGGGTACATACTTGTACCTTGTTGACCAGTTTTTGACTGTAGCCCTGGTTTTCCCTTGTGTACTGGGTCCTTTGGCTAACTAGATACATTTCTGTTTCTTTTGAGAAGGCTGGGTCTTTATTTTTCAGAATGCATCTAAGGCAGTGATCCCATCTAAGACAGTGGCTCAGCCTGAAGACCATTTATGGTGATTGGTGAGCATTGGGGGGAATGAGTTTTTCCTCTCCAAGGCCCAACCTAAAGGTCAGTTAGGGTGAGGTTTAGGTGAAAATTCTCATGCTGTCCCTTTGTATAAACAATCCCTTCACATCTTCCACCTGAAGACTTTACCTCATAAGAATGAGGAACTAATAATGAAATAGTGTTGAAAAGGGGTTTTACTGCCTCTTCAGTAGACAAAGGGGTATATTTATCAAAGGTTTATCAAAGAGTAACGTTAGAGATCACCACAGTCCTCTAGAGTGAAATTCTGCCTCTCTCCGTTAATTTCTAGGGGATTTTTAAAAGAGTATTTATCAATGGGTGAAAGTGAAAGTTCATCCTTTGATAAATACACCTTTCAAAACCCCATAGCAATGAAAAGAAATTGGCGGAATTATGCTCTAGCAGACTTTGGAGATCTTTAACTTCACTCTTTGATAAATATACCCCATTGAGCCACTGTCCACTGTTTTATCTTTCTTGCTTTACATTATAACAAGAAAGTTAATAAAGAAGTAAACTATTCCTTTCAATAAACCCAACGATAAAACACTTTTTTAGTGCAACCATATTGATTTGACTGGCAATGGATACAGATGTGTATATTTGACTTTTACACTTTTAATGGTGAACATAACATGTATTTCCTTTATCTCTGGATAACAATGTTGCACTTAGATTCATTATTGAGTTTAATTTCTTACATGGCTGATTCTCTTTTACTTTCTACAGAAATAATTGATGCGATGAACAGTAGCATTTCTTGTGCAGCGCTGCAAACGCTTCTTGGATATCTCTGCATGGAAGCAAGTACTTCAGTAAGGATTGTCCTAAGGATGAAGCAACTTTAATATGTTTGTGAAACTCTTGTTCTGCCTCTGGGCACATCGTGTTAGGAGAAGTCCATAACTTTTAAGCCAATGCAGCCATTGCACTCATAAAGATGTGTCAGGGTAAGTCCACCTGCCACCAACATCCACCTCAAAGAGAACAAGCACCATCTGCAGTCTGCTTGGCCCAATTATAACTACACTGATCATCTGGTATTGACTGGTGGAAGGGTAAAACTGAGAAACAGTGGATTGGATTATGCCATGGGTCAAGAGGATGAAAGCTTGCAAAGTGCCTTCAAACCACTTATGGTGTAGCGAAGCAATAAGTATGGGTGCATTCTTCAGCTACATAACTCCTGAGACTTTGGCACGGAATGTGATCAATAAATGAAACCTGAACCAGTGACCTGGATGTTGGGTTCTCATATAATTATGAAGAAGTGTTATTGTGGAGCCCAAAAGGATGCATGGGGCATCTTTCACATGCTTTCTCTCAGAATGTGCTTTGCTTATTCTTCAAATGCTTTCTCTTGTGTACATTGTATTTCTAATTTCACCCAATGGACCCCTTGAGCAGGTTGAGGGTCATATAAAATATCATGATGCTGGGAGGCCTTCGGTGGGATAGCCCTAAGTAAAAGCATTTATTTTATCCTTTGTTTATATACTAAATCTGCTGCAGAGATATACATAAAATAAATAAAGGAAACAAATGTAAATATCACTAATTTTTATTCTTCACCAAACTGTAGCTGTGGTCTTAATCTTCTCTTTCATGAGCCTCATTTGTTTTCCATTTAGTGGGCCAGTTATTTGCTATACCATATTAACAGGGGCGTTCTGGGGCTCCTTGCCGCCCTGAGTCGACCTTTTTGATGCTGCCCCCCACACCCGGCACATTCCATTTTTAGCGCCAAAGCGGGTGTAGGGTGCCGCATCGCTAGTGCGAAGAACGAAATTTGAGCTCTTTGCACTAGCAGAGCTGAAATTCTGATTTTAAAATTGGAGTTTCAGCTCCTAAATTACCAGGAGCTGCTTTTTTGTCGCCCCTGCTAACTTGAGGGTTGCTGCCACCTGAGTTGAGTTTCTCAACTTGCCTCATGGCAGCAGTGCCCCTAACAGGGGCCAGAACACAGTGAGATGATGGCAGTATCGGACTGGCCCAATGGGAGAAAACCCGGTGGGACCCGGTCCTGGTCCCATGGTCCGCTCAAATGGAAAGCCTATAAAGTGCTTTGGTGGAGTGCTGGGGTCTGGAATCCAGCGATCAATCAGTGGCAGTGCAAATCAAAGTGCTGGAAGTGGGTGTGGTCAATTGGAGTGACAGAGGGCCCCTTAGCTGAGGTGAGCCCTTGTCTCTGGTTTTCAAGTAGGACCCTCCCCCTGTCCAACACTGGATGATGGTATCACATTAGTCAACAGACCCCTTGAGCAGGCGGGTGAACATAAAAATATCATTGTAAGGGCATTACTCCAGCGGTACCCTTGCTGGTGGGTTGTACAGAGGACATTGCAATTCTGGTGAATATTAGGATACGGTAGTCTCAATGCATAAAGAAATAGGAGAAAACATTAATAATGAAAACCCAGTAAATCTATTCTGTGTCTTGAATCACTGCTTAGCATATGGATAATTTCATTTCACATATTTTTTTTTTGGTATCTGATTAGGGGGGATCTGAGTCACCCCAGCACATTGTATAAAAATGTCCCTCTAGAGGCTGAGCACTAAATGTCATCGTCTTGAACCTACATTTGTGTTTATGCCATTGCCATCAGTATAGATGTAGATGGAATGCATCTATTTTTTTGATTTTTTTTTCTTCCCCTTGACATTTATCTTTATTCAAGGTTTGAAATGCGTTACCTTGATTTTTGCTTTGTCAAAAGCTGAACCTTGAATTTTTTTTTTTTTTTTGCAAATAAAAGTTTCTGTTCATTCTTCATAATTGTGTTCAAATGACCTCCAACACATACTGCCTCCCAAATACTAGGGGTAAAGAACAGTAAACAATATATGCCTTAAGAATGCAAGAAAATCTATTTAGCTGAGATTAGTTGTACTCTAATAGTCAATGCCCAGGTTAGTGATGACAGATATGTGAGATGGCCTGGAGTGCATGTGTGAAGGCTCAGTAAGTCTACAGGGCAATATCTAGGCTGAAAGCCTCTCTTTGTACAGGCTAACTTGGGCAAACTTAGGGGCTTTTCCTGGAAGGGGGACATCTAAGTTGGCATCAAGTTATGGTATTTATCATTAAACATAAGGGACTGTTACTGCTGAATTATGCTTTGCACAGAGGATTCCTATGTTGGCACAGCTTTATGGTGTTTCTTTGTATAGGTTATGAACATACAGATCCTGCTGAACATTGTTTAGGGGCATGCAGTGGTGTACCTAGAACTCACCCCCTAGGCCTCATGAGTACAGACAGGCTGACATTATATCCTCTAGGTTCCAGGGATCAGGGAATTCTAGATGCAACACAAGCAAACCTATTAGGCGTGATATTCAAACCTTAAAACTCAACTGATGCCAATGTTCACAGCTAATGGGACTTATTGCTGCTGGTCAAGCTGTGCATGGGAGGTGCTCCTTTGCTCTATTCCTGTATTAACCAATAGGATTGGTCATTGGTCCTGACATAAAGTTAGGTCCATTAAAGCTACTACTGACTTATTTTATTTGGTCATGTGTTGAGTGACGTCTAACCAACCTTCCTTGGCAGCTTAAGCAAGACAGAAACTGCACTTTGGTTTGTATCACCTTCAACTAGAAACTAGAGGAAATAAAACAAGAGGGAACATTATACATCCTCCAATTAATGCTTTAATTAGATTAATACAAAAGTGAATCAAACAAAGGCAAAGTGGCCCACTAACGGTATTATTAATAGGCATCAATATCATTTTTTCCAGCAGATAAACAATGCATACAGTAGGCTGTTTGAGGTTCTGTTAACATCACTAATGGTCCACCTGATTGTACTAAGTGCTTCTCTAACCTCCTGGCTTAAAAGGCTACAATGACAGATGCTCCGTCAAAATATACATCAACTTTATCATGGAAATACCAGCAGCTGTTATGCCATAGAGCTGTATGTGGAAATGTTTTAACTTACAAAGTAACCTTGTCGGCAGGAACTTTTTACAAAAGACTTGTGTTAATAATATATGATTTGTTACAGAATCGGGCTTAGGGCAGACTACTTAACATTGATTTTTGCCTGTGAAAGATGATGAGATATGTTTCATTGCTCCCGCAGCACAACATACTGGCTCAATGTTTGCTCATATTGGGAAGCATAGGGACTGTATGTGGTGTACACATGCGATTGAAATGCTGTTTTTTCCTCCATGTTTTTACGTTTTCGATTGCATCGGATTTATTTGGCTATTTACATGAGTGATGAATCACATACGCCCTTGAAATGATTCATTTGTCATCTTTGGGACTCAACCACTTCTCCTTGCCTTTTGGATTTAAGAACAGCAGATGGAGATATCCATGAGTCCATAGCAAGTCTTCACCTAGGATTAATCTAGAAAGTTGTCTGAGTTCCTACTTGGTGAACCATTTCTTTGCCTAAAAACGAATGTCGCAATGTGATAAAAGTCACAAAGTTGGCACCAGGTAAAGTAACCCAACACAACACATCAGCAGGTTGTAAGAAAATGTCTAATTGGCTGTTTTGAATTTCTGGAACTTCTGCAGACTGTTTACTCTACTAATTACTGCAAATGAGTAGATCCAATTGTTTGGTAAAGCCACCAATTGGTCCGATAAATTTGCCCTGGGACAATCAAATTGGCTCTAGGCCCATAAGCGAAGGACATCATCTATGGGCAGGTATTGTCCTCACCTGGTGGGATTTTCCCAGATCTATAGTCAAATATAAGTTACTTAGGCCATTTTAGGCCAAGAGATCACTGATGTTAGTGAAGCTTAAATGTCTCACGAGTTCTGTGGTGTTTAGACTCTAAAAAAAACACTACATGCCAGAATGTGAACATTTCTATGTCTCAATTGCATACTACAAATACTACTAGTACTGACAGTAATTTGAAAACTTCTCTATTTTCCTGTTTTGGACTGAAAATGTGAGGCTGGTGTGTAAGACTTTAACATACAGAGTCAATAAATTTTAATTTTCTGTTTTCATGAATTTGTAACCTTGCTACTTGCCTGGGTGGCCTGGGCAATTGCTGAATCATAAAGGGTAACTTGAACCCAAGAAGTAGGTGAGGGAGATGCCTTCAGACCTCCTGGAAATGCTAGCTCCAGAAATGAGGGAAACCAAACATTTGGTCAATCAAAACAAAGTTGATGGCCACTGGGAAAAAGCCCAAAAAAAAATAAAGGACAAGTGAACACCTGGAGATGCACAAAGGTTTGGGCCTGTATCGTAAAGGGATAGTTACCCACATTTAGAGTACTGACCGATGAGGAGGTTAGTCACCATGATTTTTTTAAGGCGAGTTTTGGCAAAAAGGCTTTGTTTTGTCTCTCAATTGGGAATAATATTAATCGCCAGTTGTAACAATAATGATACTATTTCAAATTGCATGTTGTCAAGAATCTCACAAAGCTCCTTTTCTGAGTGATATCGCAGAGATAGAATTGCCACTGCAATCCATTGAAATCTCCAAACAGAATGGCCACTGGGAGACAAATAACAGCTATTGTATGTAAATTTTATGTATATATGTGTAGACACTTCTGGGGCGGCAATTTTGATTTATTTTATCTCAGCATCGTAGCACTCATTCATCATTTACACAGAAAACACTCAGAGAAAGTGCTCCACAGATAACACCCTGTTAAAAATGAAGATTTATTGAAGTACAAAAAACTTCGGAATTCGACCATCGAATTAAAAAACTTCGAATATCGAATTCGAAGTTTTTTCAACAAAGTTTGCAATCCTGCGGTCAAATAAAAATTTGAACGATTCGAATGATTTTAGCGACCGATCGAAGGATTTTTATTCGATGTGTAAAGACTTACAAAAATGTTGTAGAAGGTCCCCATAGGCTAACTTAGCACTTTGGCAGGTTTAATTTGTCCAAGTATTGAAGTTGAAGTTTTTTTAAAGAGACAGTACTTAGATCAGGGGTGTCCAAACTTTTGGCTTGCCGGGCCACATTAGAAAAAGGTAAAATTGTCTGGGGCCACACATGACATACGCCAAAACATGTTTGATTTGTAAGAGTAAAGGAAATACACAGAAAAGAACTACAATGCCAGTTGGATAACCAGATGGAGCTATACACTGGAATATGGGACACCTGGATATTAAATAGACGTATTATTATATTATTATTACTAACTGGGCAATGGGCAGAGTCCCACCTCCTCCTATTTCCTCGGGAACCAAGCGTTTCAAGCTGGGCCGCATTCATATGCATCCTGGGCCGCATGTGGCCCTCGGGCCGCAGTTTGGACACCCCTGACTTAGATTATCAATTGGTCGAATATTTTTACTTCGAATAGAAGTCGAAGTGAATTAAAGGCAAAAATTCCCTTGAATTTACTTTGACCCTTAGTAAATCTGCCCCTTAGAGAAATGCCACTAATTAAGAATTTGTTTGGTATGGATAAATTAATTAAACTTGTGGAGGTCTCTGGGAAAGAAATCACTACCAAGTTGAAATAGCTTATAATTGCTGGAACATAATTTAGATAGTTAAGTTGGGTTGAAAAATGACCAAAGTCCATCAAGTTCAACCAACGCAAACTCACACACTCACACTAACCCCTCCATGCACTCACATAAACTGCACATACCAATAGGTCTACGAAACATAAGTTTTAGTATTCCAATACCTATAATATTCTGCTTGTCCAAGAAATCATCCAAGCCCCTCTTAAAAACATTAACTGAATCAGCATCACAACATCACCCGGCAGTGCATTCCCCAACCTCACTGTCCTGACTGTAAAGAACCCCCTACGTTGCTTCAAATGAAAGTTCTTTTCTTCTAGTCTAAAGGGGAGGCCTCTGGTACGGTGATCCACTTTATGGGTAAAAAGGTCCCCTGTTATTTGTCTATAATGTCCTCTAATGTACTTGTAAAGTCTAATCATGTCCCCTCACAAGCGCCTTTTTTCCAGAGAAAACAACCCCAACCTTGTCAGTCTCCCCTCATAATTTAACTCTTCCCTCCCTCTAACCAGTTTAGTTGCACTTAGTCTCTGCACTCTCTCCAGCTCATTTATATCCCTCTTAAGGACTGGAGTCCAAAACTGCCCCCATACTCCAGATGAGGCCTCACCAGGGACCTATAAAGAGACATAATTATGTTTTCATCCCTTGAGTTAATGCCCTTTTTTATACAAGACAGAACTTTATTTGCTTTAGTAGCCACAGAATGACACTGCCCAGAATTAGACAACTTGTTATCTACAAAGACCCCTAGATCCTTCTCATTTATAGAAACTCCCAACACACTGCCATTTAGTGTATAACTTGCATTTATATTATTTTTGGCAAAGTGCATAACCTGCATTTATCCATATTGAATTTCATTTTCCAGTTTGCTGCCCAGTTTTCCAATTTAGACAAATCATTCCGCAAAGTGGCAGCATCCTGCATGGGACCTATAGTTCTGCACAATTTAGTATCATCTGCAAAGATAAAAACAGTACCTTCCGGGCATTAACAACAACACTAGTCCAATTAGAAAATGTTCCATTTATCACAACTTATTGGGAAAAGTCGCTTAAAGCTTCTATTTATGTTCTGTTGGAAGTTGACATTATAAGGGCAGGGCTAAGTCCAAAAAAGGCTGGGTCAATGTGCAATTTTTTTTTTATATGAAATGACTCTCTTTTTGATTTTTGTACCCACAGCTGTTTAAATATACGTTTGCAATGTGACGCCACTTCCACTACACTGCAATATAGCTGTGTGCTCTGAAGAGCTTACAATCTAAGTACCATGATTTTTCTCAATTTAAGAACTTTAAGAACTGATTCTGATTATTTTGCCCTAATCTTGGGGCAATCAATGCCGCAAATGTTTCCCTTTTCTACAATATTCACATTTTACACAGTCAGATCTCCACCTGTTAGTGGATGTACAAAAAAAACTCCCATTTACTCTCTAATTGACTCTGACACCATGAGCGAGAATTGGCAAGGAAACGTTATTTTATTTCGTAATAGCAACTGAATTCCCAAAAAGCAATGCATCATTCAATTAAATGCAAAGTAATTACACAAAATGAGCGGGTATAATTAGATTTTTTTTCTGCCATATTTTGGCTTTGTAATTAACTTGTTGGCACGAGTGCCACTATCTGACGATGCCCAGAATTGGGGAGATTAGTGGTGTAAGACAAATATCGTGGCTGAGACTGGGAGTTTTGATTACAATTAGCGGAAGCAGAACTCTTTTCACTGTAGTTTTGCAGTGACGTCCTGGACAATAAAATCATTCTGATACTGTGGTGGAATCTGAAACTTTCTGTATTACAGAAGATGGCCCAATACAAATAACAGGGTTGTCAGCCTTTGCCTATCCTTACGCAGTGATTAACAAAATGTTTCACCAAGTTTCGCCGTGAGAATTATGGCCATAGATTGTAATATGTGAAAAAATGTGTTGCTCGTCAAAAATTCACACAAACATTTTTTTACCAATAGATTTTAATGCATTTTTGGCAAATTTTTCACCATTTGCAAATTTTCGGCAAATTTTTAACCATTCGCAAATTTTTGGGAAGTGCAATAGGTCAGATTCGCCCTTCAAAGAGACTTCATACCCGTGGATTGTATGCCCATTGTTTCCTAACTCTTGCCTCAAAAGACACAACAAAAAATTCTAAACTTGGTAAAGTACCTAGGGTTACTTTGTGTTTTTACTCCTTTTTATTTTATTTACTGTTTTTGCAATTATTTTTTAATGTATGTCTATTGGTAATATTAAAAATATAATTTGAATAACTTTTGTCCTTATGCTCTAACGAACTCATTACCCATATGAATGCTTGTGCCTAAGTGTATTAACTCTATGCATGTGTGGAAAGGGAACGTTGCCTATTTATATGTTTAATAACTAGTACGGCTAGCAGAAAAGTGGGGTTGAATGCAAATTAACCCTTTGGCTGCTGGAGTGCTTGTTGAACTAACCCTGAATAACTACCATAGGAGAGAGTGTTTTGCATTTCTGTAGTGTGAGTTATTACCTGTTATAGAGGGTAGCGGAAAAGTCGCGATAGTCAAGATATTAAGCATTGCAACCCCCCCCCAAGGGCATTGACTCCAATACATTTGGTGAAATTTTAGCGATATTTATACATTTTTCAAATTTCTGCATGATTTCATTGATTTTTATGCAAAGCCTTATGCATTTCGCTCCAAAATGGCACTTTATTAAGATTTTTCAGACTTTATTTACATTTTTTGAAATGTGTGGAATTAATTTTTTTCTTTCTAGTTTGGTATCCCCATTATAGTGGGGCTCTTTCTGCATATACAAGTATAGTATATCCCTCAACTGTTTTGCAATCAAAACACCCTCTCAAAAAGTCACATTTGCAAAGAGATGGCTGTAGTTAACTTTTAATAATAACATGACCAGCTATAACTTACTGTAACAACAAACAATAAACAGCAGTAAAACAATGCCACCAATGACTCCAAGATCAACCCTGAGCCTCAACATAAAGCTTGGTTCCCATCTGAGACTTTCCACCTGTCCAGGTCTACCCTGTTGCCTCACTGAGGATTAGAGTCAAGCCTCTCCCCACCATCTGCAAATATAATCCAGTTCATAAAAAAAACTTTATCATACCTTGCTCCCCATCCATTATTCTCTAGGTATTTGGCTTCCCATGACAAAATGTAGAATCTTCCTTGTCATTCAACAGTTTTAATCTGCAAATATTTTTTTTTATGACAGGAAGAAAAGATCTTTAAAGAAATGCACAAAGCTGTTGTGTTTCTAGGTCACCTCTCTCTGTAAGTTCTAATGAAAAGCCTCTTTCGTCTCTTTTCATGCCATCAAATGGTTTTTAATGACTGATTTGTTGCGGCGGTGTTCGGAAGGTAGACTGTATTTAGCAGGGTTAAGGATCACTATCCACTGAACTCTCTATTAATATTGTTACTTCATTTCTTTTCATCTGGGCCTGATCAGTATGTCAGAGCCACCATTATGCTGATATCAGGCATTTTGCTCTCTGAACAACAACATGACCCATCGATTGAAGAAGTGAACTTAGGCGGATAAAGTTCTTAGCCTGCAACTTTGAGCATACAAGCTTATATTCTCTTCTGCAACCTTTCCAATAAAGCATGTCTATTCACTTTTGATGGTGCTGCTTACAATATTTTTGTGCCTTTCTGAGTGACCTTGGAGATTTTACACCTAGCAAAAACACTCAATGCCACTGTTACACACCAGCAATGGTATATCCCTACTAGATCTCACCATAGTGACCACCCCAGTAGTGACAACTGTTTTATCTGTATGTTGAGTGTCCTTTCATTTCGTCAGGTTCCTCCACCGATGGCCCTACATCTGGAATACTAACCCACCATGTTTGAAAGAAATTTCGCTATGATATCAAGGCTTAAATGATTCAGAGTCAGTCTCCAAAGCCCACCACGCAGCCACTGAAAGGCCCATCACCCAGCCCCACCACTCCAAGGAACACCACCCAGCCACCAAAAGGCACACCACACAACCCTACTGCCACCAGCCGAAGCTGCTCCTGCTCCCAGAACTACTTTGCTGTTAAAAATTGAAGATGGCCGTGCATTCCACAGAGGAAAGTGGGAAGCTGGTTTGTAGGCAAGGCCCAACAAGATAAGGGCCCACCAAAATTTTTCCTGGTGTCCCAGTAGGCCAGTCTGATCCTGAAGCGATTCTTGCTTCTTGACCATCTCAACCCAAGGCCTATCCTCTTTTGTTAACTCACCACTAGAAATTAAATTTTTTTCAACTGGATTTAAAGTTTATAGTTTACATTCTGTTAATACCCATATGTTAATGCAGAAGAAGAGGAAGAGTTTGGAAGGACTGTAGGATAATTCAGGAAGAATAAAATAATGAAGGTAGACTATGGGGAATTCCATTCTGTTGTCTTCCTGCTGGCTTTGGTAAATAGCCCTTCTACCACAGAAAAACTTAAAGGGACCCCCTTGTTCAACAAGAGTACCATAAATAGGACTAGTGCTGAGCATACTTTTCACTCATTGTTTTAGTTGCAAAATGGGTTTGTTATTTCTTGAGCAAAATGGGGCAAACAATGAAATTAAAGCTACTCCATGTTTGGTCCTTGCAAGGTATAACATTTGATTTCCAGGGCACACACAATCCCCCTTCATATTGGACTTCTGGCAATAAAACAGTTACAACAGAGTAAAAGGAGGGTGTTTTATAATGGTAATCTAATTTCCTACCTCGCAAGGACCCAATATGAAGTAGCTTTAATTTCCATGTTTAGCTTAAGAAATAACAAAAACTTTTTTCATTTAAGCAAAAAGTATGTTCAGCACAAGCCCTCTTTGCAATCATGTTGTACATGGGTTTATACAACCTCTTTAATACTTTAAAAGGGCTGATGAAATGAAGGCATTGGCATTTATTCAATCCTCCAGGCCAGCAAACATTTCCCCCACAATCTGTCATAGACTTGCCCTCTTTTGTTACCATTGACCATATCACTTCAGGAAATTGTACTTGTTCTCCTAGACAGGCTTGGGTGTGGGGCACATGATGGTACAACTGAAAGCCTGATTTCACCTGGCTATATTTTGCACCTTCAATGACACTGCTTATTTTGGATTGCCCTCCCATTATTCTTGCCAATACAGTGCACAATCAAGTCTGACATGCTGGGGTCAGTGGGCAGGACTGGGGGCTGCTCAAAGCAGATACAATGATGTCAACAACTCCAAGATGGCGGCTGGGAAAATATTTTATAATTGGGTACCTCTATTTCCTAGCAACTCACTTCTACTGTTCTTTTGGGCACAATAAATATAGCTTTTATGGAGGACTGGTGCATCCATTCAGAAATCTTAAACATCGAATTATTAATGAATTTCATCATTCTTTGACCAAGCCCAAGAAGGAAATCTACATTACAAATGGAAAGGGTCAATGGTAAGATCCTTGGTGGTAAAACATAACCTGCTGTGGTCATTGCAAGTATCCCACCTTTCTGAAAATAAACAGAAATGTTATAGAATTGCAGCCTTCAAGATCACAGTTCTCCACCACGTTCCACGCCGAGAGCAGCAGATTTACAACCAAGTGCAAGTTATCCGTTTGTTTCCTCATTAATCTTGATTTATAAACAGTATAAAATTGTGAGAAAAACAACTTCAGTGGGAATTCTCCTTGGCTCATTGCACAGAATGTAATTCATTTTTACAGCGTGCAAATGTCTTTATCAGATCCTCATCTATCTACGTAGGAGAGCAATTTTCTATTTCTCTGAAATGTTGATCATCTACGGTTGTGAGCTTTAAAATGCTGTGCTTTCTATTTGATTTTCAAATGAGCCAGTAATTTCCTAACCAATCAGAGTCAATATCATCACAGAAGACAAGTATTTATTGTTATTGGGGTTAATAGGGTTCATTTACGACTGTTGTGAGCAAACTGACATTTAGAGGCTGTGTTTTTCCCCAGAATTCCAGTGTTGTGGCAGTCCTGCATCAATATACAGAAGTCCAAAGAAAACTCTTTAATGCATGTACCTTTAATGAAAGGGATTTTGGGTGGGGGGGGTTGCAGGATTGCAACTAGTAGTATATATTTACTGCATCTTTACTGCAACAGTGAAAACTCACCCATTGAAGTCAATGGGTTTTGTTTTTTTTAAAAAAAAACTTTTTCCAAACCACGCAATGTTTTTTTTTACTATACATTTGAGTCTATGGGTGTTTTTTTAAAGGCAAAAAAGTGTAAACAAATTCACCCATCTCTAATCCAGAATGTGGAGTGAGCCAGGAACTGGGAATAACAGGTCTAGGAAGTAGGGAACTGGTGGAGGGTGTTAATCTGATAGTGGGATGAAGTGTAGGGTTATGTCTGGGACCAAAGTGATGGAAGGGGCAGGAGTTATAGATGAAGCTGTACCTAAGAGGGTCAACAGAGGGTTCCCTCACTCTTGGGTACAATTATTTCATCTATATCAGATGTTGCAAGACATGTTACATAGTTAAATTGGGTTGAAAAAAGACCAAAGTCCATCAAGTCCAACCCCTCCAAATGAAAACCCAGCCCCATACACACACCCCTCCCTACTTTTCATTAAATTCTATATACCCATATCTATACTAACTATAGAGCTTAGTATCACAATAGCCTTTGATATTATGTCTGTCCAAGAAATCATCCAAGTCCCTCTTATAGTCATTAACTGAATCAGCATCACAACATCACCCGGCAGTGCATTCCACAACCTCACTGTCCTGACTGTGAAGAACCCCCTACGTTGCTTCAAATGAAACTTCTTTTCTTCTAGTCTAAAGGGGAGGCCTCTGGTACGGTGATGTAATGTAATTGTTTACATTGCTCTAACCTTTGTTGATATACGTTGGTTGTTATTTACGTGAATTTGTTAATAAACAAGCTGTGAGCTTTTTACCCAAAATAACTTATGTGATTTGGTATGTTATCTCAAGGAATAGATCTTAAAGGACCAGTCACTCTAAAAAGTGAAAGTGTCCAAAAGTAATGAAAATATAATGTACTGTTGTGCTGCACTAGTAAAACGTGTTTGCTTCAGAATAACAACTGTACTTTGTATATATAGAAGCTGTTGTGTAGCCATGGGGGCAGCCATTCAAAGCTGAAAGCAGAGGAGAAAAGGCACAGGATACACAGCAGAAAACAGATAAGCTCTGTAGTACAATGGGATGCTTCAGAACTTATCTGTTATCTACTGTGTATCCTGTGCTTGAATGGCTGCCCCCATGGCTACACAGCAGCTTGTTTATATCAACAATAGTAGTACTTATCTGTTATCTACTGTGTATCCTGTGCTTGAATGGCTGCCCCCATGGCTACACAGCAGCTTGTTTATATAAACTATAGTAGTACTTATCTGTTATCTACTGTGTATCCTGTGCTTGAGTGGCTGCCCCCATGACTACACAGCAGCTTGCTTATATAAACTATAGTAGTACTTATCTGTTATCTACTGTGTATCCTGTGCTTGAATGGCTGCCCCCATGGCTACACAGCAGCTTGTTTATATAAACTATAGTAGTACTTATCTGTTATCTACTGTGTATCCTGTGCTTGAGTGGCTGCCCCCATGACTACACAGCAGCTTGTTTATATAAACTATAGTAGTACTTATCTGTTATCTACTGTGTATCCTGTGCTTGAATGGCTGCCCCCATGGCTACACAGCAGCTTGTTTATATAAACAATAGTAGTACTTATCTGTTATCTACTGTGTATCCTGTGCTTGAATGGCTGCCCCCATGGCTACACAGCAGCGTGTTTATATAAACTATAGTAGTACTTATCTGTTATCTACTGTGTATCCTGTGCTTGAATGGCTGCCCCCATGGCTACACAGCAGCATGTTTATATAAACTATAGTAGTAACTATCTGTTATCTACTGTGTATCCTGTGCTTGAATGGCTGCCCCCATGACTACACAGCAGCTTGTTTAAATAAACTATAGTAGTACTTATTTGTTATCTACTGTGTATCCTGTGCTTGAATGGCTGCCCCCATGGCTACACAGCAGCTTGTTTATATAAACTATAGTAGTACTTATCTGTTATCTACTGTGTATCCTGTGCTTGAGTGGCTGCCCCTATGACTACACAGCAGCTTGTTTATATAAACTATAGTAGTACTTATCTGTTATCTACTGTGTATCCTGTGCTTGAATGGCTGCCCCTATGGCTACACAGCAGCTTGTTTATATAAACTATAGTAGTACTTATCTGTTATCTACTGTGTATCCTGTGCTTGAATGGCTGCCCCCATGGCTACACAGCAGCATGTTTATATAAACTATAGTAGTAACTATCTGTTATCTACTGTGTATCCTGTGCTTGAATGGCTGCCCCCATGACTACACAGCAGCTTGTTTAAATAAACTATAGTAGTACTTATTTGTTATCTACTGTGTATCCTGTGCTTGAATGGCTGCCCCTATGGCTACACAGCAGCTTGTTTATATAAACTATAGTAGTACTTATCTGTTATCTACTGTGTATCCTGTGCTTGAATGGCTGCCCCCATGGCTACACAGCAGCATGTTTATATAAACTATAGTAGTAACTATCTGTTATCTACTGTGTATCCTGTGCTTGAATGGCTGCCCCCATGACTACACAGCAGCTTGTTTAAATAAACTATAGTAGTACTTATTTGTTATCTACTGTGTATCCTGTGCTTGAATGGCTGCCCCCATAGCTACACAGTGCCTGTTTCTCGACCTGTTTGATTAGTGCCTGCTAAGATCCTTGGCTGTATTTGGACTTGTATTTCTGACCTCTCATTATTTATTTCATATATTATTTGTTTCTGTCATCATTCTGGTATAATATTGGTTTGTAGGCAGAAATTTCGGATCAATGTACCTGATCCTGTGCTTTCGGAAATAGCCTGGACTTCACAATGAAACTGCTTTCAGATAAGCTATTGTTTCTCCTACTCTATGTAATTGGAGGAATCACAGAGATACTTGGACTGTTACTATTGAGTAATATTCTCAGATCTACCAGGGAGCTTTTATTTTGCTTCAGTGAGCTATCTTGTTAAATTATCATTTCTCTGTTGATGGGCTGCTGCCCACTGGTACAAAACGCGTAAGGCTATGTTATTATTTATTTTTGTGACCTAATTTCTCAGTTCTTTTACAACCCTTTTTGTGCAATTTGTGAGTGCCTGCCATTTTTCTTCTTTTTTTGGATACCTCCACCTCGAGCTGTAGGTCTGGGGCATGAGCACCCACCTATTACTGGTGAGACGATATAAATTTTTTTAGGTTTTTACATTGGCACTTTCTAAGTACATGACTGAAGTCACCTGGGAAACTAACATGTCTAGCTCCATATTAGATTTGAAAAATAATTAAATACAAAAAATATGATTTCAGTGTGCAGGGGTTAGACAGCAGACATGCTCCCACTGGCTAGCTTAGCTAGTGCCCCTAACACTGAGGGGCATGTTTACTAACATTGGAGCTAAATATCTGGAGAGATTTCTGGAGATGTTGCCCATGGCAACCAATCAGCAATTAGATTTAAACAGCCACAGCCAAGTTAGAAAACAAAAGCAAAGATCTGATTGGTTGCTATGGGCAACATCTCCAGAAATCTCTCCAGATATTTATCTCCAATGTTAGTAAACATGCCCCTGTGTTTCCTCCAGGAATTACTCCCAGCTTGAAGGTGACTGTGGTTCCCCTACGTTAAATGCAAGGAGCATCTTTGAACTCAAGTACCTTTTATCAATGCTTGAGTCAATTTTTGGTGGAAATTGTGTCCTACTGATGTTGATTGAGCATGTTCCTATTGGATATTGGTTAGTTTTATCCCAACACGCCGGTAGATATAGGTCACTGTGGCTAAAATTGATTGAATTCTTATATATCAGCCAATTTCTGTCGATATTGGATTGCTTTGACCAAAACACACAGGTAGAAATAAGTCCCCAGCTTTAGCTATGGACAAATAATTGTATGACATACTGGGAAATGAATGGATTTATGTTGGGTGGCAATGATGCAATAAAAAATTGTATTCCTTGGCCCTGCAGAAAAGTCTAGTTTGTGCCTTACCCTTACTTGGGCAGGGAGTTAATTTGGGTTATTTGAAGGACATAACCAGGGCACCTCTTCATTCCTCCATGGGGCTTGATCCCCTTATATTTTTCCCACTGCCTGTATTGCCAGGCAAATAACTGTTAAAAAGTCATTTCTTCCAAGTGCGTATTGTAGCAGCAAATTGTATTACAGTTCCCAGCAGCTAGTCGCATGATACTGTGAACTTTTGATCATATCACTGGAGAGAATAATACCCACGAAAGGACAGTATGATGAATGCTGAAAAAGAATGGGTTTTACCTTCAACCATCTGTGTAATATGGGACTTTTGTCAACATTAGGCCTCCTCAGAGTTGAATAACTTTGATTTAATTTGCCATATCCAAGCATTACAATCCACCGCGCCGTGGATAATTCATATAGATCGTTTTTTTTTCTTTCTTCATACGATTTATCATGATGGAAACTGAGCATTCAATCATTGTACAATTGAAGAACAATGGGGGGGTTGTATGGTGCTGACAGTTAGGTACTTAAAAAGCCAGCTTTATAGACTCTATGTTCAATGGCAGACAAGAGGTTAATAGTTTTAAACGTGTATGCCACATACAATGGTAACACCTTCCAGATTATTTGGCCAGGGAATTTGTAGAGACAGGAGGACCACAGCTGCTGCAGAACCCTCTTGGAAGAAGCACAGCCAATCTGTATTCTGCTCAATTTGGTGTCACACTAAATTAGGCAATTTCATCAAAACATATCAGAGTTTCAGCTCGGCTGCCAATGAGGTTCCATGGTGCATGTTTGCTTTATTGCATTCTTTGTTGTTTATCAAACAAATGATATAAACAAACACAACATTCGCTGGGAGATCATGGAAAGATGTTTGCCTCTCCTGCAATAATGATTGTTGGAAGAACTGACAGTTGTCTGTAAAATTCCAGCTGCTTGCCTGGACCTCAAATGGAAGTTTTGTCAGTTGTGATGTTTATTTCCACCAGATTTTGCAACCAAAGCTAAATGGAGTCATGGTCATGTATAAGGGCTTCATGTATTAAGGCCCAGATGATGTCCTACTGTGCTGCTGCTCAGTGTATCTTACTAAAACTACAACTTTACTTTTCTTTTCTTTGAGGACGTGAGTACGACTGAACTGATCAACACTAATCACTAAAGTCGACAAAACAGACATTAATATACACTAATACTACTGCATGTTGGGTCCAACATGGAATGGACTGTAGCTGTGGGATAGCAGGTATAGTAGGGAGAGATGGTGCCTATAGTAACAGTGGATAATAGTCTCTGGGAAGGGAGTGTGACTGTGGGATAGCAGGTATAGTAGGGAGAGATGGTGCCTATAGTAACAGTGGATAATAGTCTCTGGGAAGGGAGTGTGACTGTGGGATAGCAGGTATAGTAGGGTGAGATGGTGCCTATAGTAACAGTGGAATAATAGTCTCTGGGAAGGGAGTGTGACTGTGGGATAGCAGGTATAGTAGGGAGAGATGGTACCTATAGTAACAGTGGATAATAGTCTCTGGGAAGGGAGTGTGACTGTGGGATAGCAAGTATAGTAGGGAGAGATGGTGTCTATAGTAACAGTGGGATAATTGTCTCTGGGAAGGGAGTGTGACTGTGGGATAGCAGGTATAGTAGGGAGAGATGGTGCCTATAGTAACAGTGGGATAATAGTCTCTGGGAAGGGAGTGTGACTGTGGGATAGCAGGTATAGTAGGGAGAGATGGTGCCTATAGTAACAATGGATAATAGTCTATGGGAAGGGAGTGTGACTGTGGGATAGCAGGTATAGTAGGGAGAGATGGTGTCTATAGTAACAGTGGGATAATTGGCTCTTGGAAGGGAGTGTGACTGTGGGATAGCAGGTATAGTAGGGAGAGATGGTGTCTATAGTAACAGTGGATAAAAGTCTCTGGGAAGGGAGTGTGACTATGGGATAGCAGGTATAGTAGGGAGAGATGATGTCTATAGTAACAGTGGGATAATAGTCTCTGGGAAGGGAGTGTGACTGTGGGATAGCAGGTATAGTAGGGATAGATGGTGCCTATAGTAACCGTGGATAATAGTCTCTGGGAAGGGAGTGTGACTGTGGGATAGCAGGTATAGTAGGGAGAGATGGTGCCTATAGTAACCGTGGATAATAGTCTCTGGGAAGGGAGTGTGACTGTGGGATAGCAGGTATAGTAGGGAGAGATGGTGCCTATAGTAACCGTGGATAATAGTCTCTGGGAAGGGAGTGTGACTGTGGGATAGCAGGTATAGTAGGGAGAGATGGTGTCTATAGTAACCGTGGATAATAGTCTCTGGGAAGGGAGTGTGACTGTGGGATAGCAGGTATAGTAGGGAGAGATGGTGCCTATAGTAACAGTGGATAATAGTCTCTGGGAAGGGAGTGTGACTGTGGGATAGCAGGTATAGTAGTGAGAGATGGTGCCTATAGTAACAGTGGATAATAGTCTCTGGGAAGGGAGTGTGACTGTGGGATAGCAGGTATAGTAGGGAGAGATGGTGTCTATAGTAACAGTGGATAATAGTCTGTGGGAAGGGAGTGTGACTGTGGGATAGCAGGTATAGTAGGGAGAGATGGTGCCTATAGTAACAGTGGATAATAGTCTGTGGGAAGGGAGTGTGACTGTGGGATAGCAGGTATAGTAGGGAGAGATGGTGCCTGTAGTAACAGTGGATAATAGTCTCTGGGAAGGGAGTGTGACTGTGGGATAGCAGGTATAGTAGGGAGAGATGGTGCCTATAGTAACAGTGGATAATAGTCTGTGGGAAGGGAGTGTGACTGTGGGATAGCAGGTATAGTAGGGAGAGATGGTGTCTATAGTAACAGTGGATAATAGTCTGTGGGAAGGGAGTGTGACTGTGGGATAGCAGGTATAGTAGGGAGAGACTGTGCCTATAGTAACAGTGGGGATAATAGTATCTGGAAAGGAAATGTGTCTGGAAAGAACAGTGAAATCAAAATTTTTTTGTAAATAGTAAATATATTGTTTCAATAGTAGTAGTCCCATTTTTTGATATTCGATATTTGACATCATTTCCCCCATAAATTAGAAGATAAACTGACGATCTCGAAAATCTGACATTCTCATCAGTTTCATTTCCAGATACAGGACATAAAGATCTGCAGGAAGTGACTCTTTATTGGACAATTTGCCTTTTGGATGTTATTAGAACTTCTAACTTTGATATTTTAAAGTCATTTACTATTTCCATCCAAGGGAATGTCTTCGATTTTTTTCCACTGTGAAATAAAATTGCTTTTAAATTGACAGCATTGAGAGAATGTGATTACTAGCCCAATATATTCTATTTCAGACGGCAATTTTTAATGCATTATCAACCTATCATTTATTTGTACGTGTTTTGTTAAATAAAAGAATAAAATGCAGCATTTCGTTATTTCTTGTGTATAAACCTGAGTGAGTGCAAGTTGGATGTGTGTAGAAGGGGATGGGATTATATTAATTACTAACATCCGGGCTCTATAAAGAACATGCTCCAATGCAATAAACCCATGTTCCCTTCTCAAAAGAACGTTTGTGCCTGGTGCAGCATTAAAGGAGAACTAAAGCTTAACTAAAGAAGTAGCTAGAAAAGTTGTACATGATGTTTTGTGCTTCTGTACCAGCCCAAGGCAACCACAGCCCTTTAGCAGTAAAGATCTGTGTCTCCAAAGATGCCCCAGTAGCTCCCCATCTTCTTTTCTGCTGATTCACTGCACATGCTCTGTGCTACTGTCACTTACTGAGTTTAGGGACCCACTCACAATATACAGTACAGAATAGTCACAATATAAGGCTGATTAGTAATTAATACAGATAATTACTACATGGCAGCACAGAAACCAGTGCAATTAGCATCAGAATTTAATAATCAGCAAACCTGTAGCATCAGCTTATATTACAGGGGAAGCTCATTTTCTGCTGGATAATTACTGACGAGCCCTAAGCTTAGCTTCTCAACAGCCAATCAGAGCCCACTGAGCATGTGAGTGTCACAGACACTTTCCAAGATGGTGACCCCCTGTGACAAGTTTGAAGTCCTGGATCATTGCTGCTATTGACAAGCTCAAACTTTAGCCTCGTGCAATAAGTTCACTATATAAAATATGCCATTATTAGCCATATTCATTTTAAGGATTTAATTTTCCTTTAAGCACCATTTTTTTCCTAGCTACGGCCTTCCGTAAGAAATTTTGCTCAAGGGACTACCTGCAGTGTTATCCAACCTCAGCAATTGAGAAGGCTGTTGGAACTAAGACAGGTATGGGATCTGTTACAAAATACTTTAGTTTGTGCTGCTGCCACAATAAAAAGAATCTGTAATACCACCTCACAAAAATAATTAAATTCAAAAAAGTAAGAAAAAAGCAATAAATGGGAAAAACACTCACAGTTCACCTCAGTCCCAAGGTGCAAAAAGCCAAGAACGCTGCATCACGAAGATGTGAGGGTTTTCCAAAAAATGAAAAGTCAGATGTAAAAAGTAAAAAATCTTTATTAGGACATGGATACTCATGGATAGGCCTATGAGTAAGTGCCCACACAGGCACGAAACGCGTTAGGTATCCATGTCCTAATAAAGATTTTTTACTTTTTACATCTGACTTTTCATTTTTTGGAAAACCCTCTCATCTTCGTGATGCAGCGTTATGGGATCTGTTACCCAGATACAGTAGCTCCAAATTACAGAATGACCATCTCCTATAGATAAAATTTTACCCAAATAATCCAATGTTTTGTAAAACTTACTTCTATTGTCTCAGTAATAATAAAACAGTAACTTGTACTTGATCCCCACTAAGATATAATTAATCCTTATTGGAGGCAAAACCAGCCTATTGGGTTTATTTAATGTTTACTTGATTTTCTAGAAGACTTGTCCAAAAAACCCCAGATCCCAAAGATTCTGGATAACAGATCCCATACCTGTACTAGAAATTAGTAAAATAAAGAGCCAGTTCGAAGTCCAATTCAATGTACCAGAAGATTTGGGTAAGATCATAATCCAGATATCTGGCAGGAAACTGAGGAAGTAATACAGAATAAAGCACACATAGCTAGTACTAAAGCTAACCAGGCCTGTTATTAGGCACTGATACAAGGTGCAATTTTGAATTTAAAGGGCCTTTGGAACCAAAAAATTTGTGGATAACGTCAAGGCATATTGAGTGGAGACTCAACTGGATGATGACATGGTTCCTTGTTCCCACAAGATAGTGTCCTCCAGCAAAGCTGAGATATTGATCCCCTGGTATAAGAATGGGCAGGTGTGGTGCTCCACAAGGCAAACTATAGCCACCTATCTTTTGGGAGCCACTGATCATTCCCATGGAACGTTCCTGTAAAACATTAACATTGGCTTGCTGACATGTTACCACAGGGCCCTAGGCCCCATCTGCTTGGGTTGCTTTTGATTGGTTTAAAGCTCTTCTTACAAAAAAAATGGCCCTTTACTGCAATAGGCCAATATTATATAACCTGAGCAGACCCCTAGATAGGAAAAGTAGACTAATGACATACATAGCTTTTATCTGCTGTTATATTTCAGCTGGTGGAGGAGCTTCTGATGCCCCTTTTGTTCTGATATTGACAAGTATGGAAACCAACCGTAACAGCCTGCCTGGAGTTGAACCAGGGACCATTGTTTCTGTGCATTGTGCATTGCCACTGCTCTAGCTAAGTATTAGTATCCTTGTAATTGGAAGTAGGCACAGGTGATCTGTATAAGCCACTAGTCTGGCTATAAAACCCTCTACTCTGCATTGACCAGCCTAGGTCTATTTCCTGATAGTTCATGTCTGATTATCTGTTACTGATGCCTGTTTTGACCTTTGCTGTATTGCTGACCCCTGCCTGTTATTGCCCACTCTTCTGAATCCTGACTCTGTACCCCATTACTGACTGGTTTTGACCCTGGCCTGTTTATCCTGACTACACATTTGGCTCCTGGTTTGACTGGTACTCACCAAGCTAGTTTCATGACTGCACTCTCTGTTCCCCATCCTTCCTGAATATGTTATGGTTCCCTTGCCTGCCCAGAACTTTCCCCTTGGTCCCCTCACTTTAAGTCCTTACGGCATCCGAGTAGCGGAGGGCTCCTCTCGAAGCGAAAGGAGGTCGATAGAGGCAGAAGCGTAAGCCGAGACCTTGATCTTGGGGGTTTGTTCTGGGTTTTGAGATACCTTACGTTACACCACCTGGCACTACATGTAGTCCAATAAAGCACAGTTGTCCATATTTGTCCCAAAAAACATTTTGAGTGCCATTAAAATAATGGATGACAGCTGCCTATGGTAGGCAATACTAAGCAATGCTTGGAGACCTTTAATCTTATTTGCAAAGGGCTTTAATCCAATTTTGATAAAATGAAGATATCAATGCAGGGATTTTAACATTTAGGGCAGAGACAGGCAAGAAGTTTCAGGGAGATTAGTCTCCAATCACCAAATCACACCTTCATTCGGGCGACTAATCTCCCCGAACTGCCTCCCTGGCGGTTAGAAGCAGGATGACACTCAGAAGGCTTCTTTTTCCGAAGTCGTACAAAGTTGCAAAGAGTGCAATGCACTCGTGGCGCTTTGATTTCCGAAGTCGTCTGAAGTTTCCTAGTGAGGCAACTTCGTTCGACTTCGGCAATTGAAGCGCCGCTAGTGCCATTGCACTGATGTTTTTTCATTATAGCAGGCGGAAGGCAGGGGGAAGGCAGTTTGACGAGATTATTGACCTGAATAAGAGGCGATTAGTCACCAGGTGACTAAATCTCCCCGAATCTGCCCTTGTGCCCCTGCCCTTAGGCTTTTCAGAATATAAAAGAGCCCACTATCTAACTTTATTAAAACAAAGTTATCAGTAGGAACAGATTACTATAATGCTTGTCACGCTTGTCATAGTTTGGCACTTAAAGAGAAGATATCATTACCCAAGTGATATTTCTGCTAAGGAACTGTGCTATTTAATGGCATTTAACAGATTCCCTCTCATTCTCACAGTTGACTTTTATGGGAAAAGGGAACTGTCACTGTTTAACAAGTTGCGTTGTCAAGATTGACACCTACTTACTGTCTTCGCACTTTATTTTTCCAAGATGCAAATGGGTGTAATTAACACTGATGGCTGGAAAAGTATAATATTTACACCTGTTTTCAATTCTTCTGGAAGAGGAACGTTGACACGTCGGCAGATGTTTATGTGACATATTTGAATTCGGAAATGTTAATGTAATAAAAGTACCTGTGCAGCGGGGTCTAGGGCGCGCGCGGCGCGCCTCTTAAAGGCGTGTTTGCGCCAGCACGTTTTGGCGGGAATTTTGAACACTATTTAAGGGCCATTCATTGTACAGCCCTTTGCCCATGATAGAACTTTGTTCTGTGGTTCCTGTGCCTTGTGCCATTTCCAGTTATTCTGATTCTGATCCTGATTCTTCGTGTTTGACCCAGCCTGTTCCTGAGTACTCTCCAGTCTGTACCCTGACTCTTGCCTGCCTACGACTACTCTTCTAGCTTAACCCCTTGTTTAACTACCCAGTTTTGACCCTTGCCTGCCAGTCGATTCTGATATCCGCCTGTCTCGACCCAGCCTGTCTGACCATCCTCCTGCCTAATCCTTTGGTACCGTGACCTTCGGCCCAAAAAGACTCTGCTAACAGCCGTGCCCCTTTGCCAGCCAGAACATCTGGCCTTGTACCTCTCGTTAAGTCCAGGTGGCACCCAAGTAAGCTGAGGGCTCCTCCCGAAGCCCAAAGGTGGTCACACTACTGGTGAAGCCTAGCCGAGACCAGGGTACTTGGCACTTGTTCTGGTATTGGGTGCCGGTTATGACAGTTAATCAGGAAGAGAAGATCAAAGAGAAGGGTTGAAATAGATATTATTATGCAGTCTGTGCCGGCAGTGCGGCGACTATGCTGCGGATTTCCATCGGAGACGCTTGACAGACAGCTATATCCATCCATTTAATTCCCAGTTTTCAAATAACATGAGAATTCCCAGGATAATCACGTAATACAGATTTTAAAATGAACCGTAGATCCTTTACTTATTTGTCCGGTGATCAGATCCCACTGGGCCATGCCCCTTATTTGCTATGAAATTGGTAGGTATACCAAAAAGGTAGACTATATTAGAGAATTTGGAGCAAACAATTCAATATTAAAATGAAAGAGGTCCAAAGTAAAAAAAAACTGGTGAAAAAGTCCACTTTGTATAAAAATGGGGTTGGTGTCCTAGTCTGCATGCCATTTAGAACCCACAAATTGGGGAAAGCTGTGGGGTTTACAAAGCGCTGGCAAGTCCTGCAATTTAGTGGTCCTTAATTCACTTGCAATTACCCTTGGTAAACAGGAAATACAATCTGATATTGTAATCAGCTATTAAAGAAGAAATACACAGCAGGCAAAAGGGAGAGTTAGAATATACTCTATTTATGTAAGGTTTGCTTTCAATTTGTTTTCCTAAAAATAATCTATAAAGCACATGATGAAAGGTTATTGCCTTATATATATGAATATTTGTATCTACTAAATGAGAGCATAGATTAAATCCAATATCCTCTAATGAATCGAGGAAACGCTGCCCCCAGTGGCCATATCATCATTGCCGTAAATGTGATCACGTTCACTTGATTTTACCAATTTATAACATTTGAACTACTCTTCTCTCCCAGGGGTAGAGCGCTCTTACTTGGCAATTGCACTTTTGAGCGTTTATAAAAAATATCTAAACAAATTGGATTTACACAGCATATTCTAGCAAAAATGACTTGTTTCAAAAGTATTGCAATCTTTTAAGTTAAAATCAATGAGGAGAGAAATAATCAATTACCTTATGGAAGTAACAGAGAAATAAGATAATCTTTTAGAAGTTCCATTACTTAAAGAGGATATACCCCCTCCTATATTACTAAATGTGAAATTGCTTTACTGCACACTTTTACAGTTTACATTCCTTATTTTTTTTTCTTTTAGTTTTCATGATGCTAACAGTTTTACACCAGTAGAATATTAACCAAACCCTCTTACAGCTGGGGGCCCCTGTTCTCCCCCCTCCACTGGCCCCCCTCCCTGCTTCCTCCCCATATGGTGCTGCACTGGAATGGGTCTTCCCTCTGGAGACAATGACCTGTATATGCAGAACATCACATCGGAGCACAGGGGAGCCATGTTCACTGGCTTTGGTAAATTCCAGATCCTCTTCTTTATTTGACACACCACCAAAAGTAAATATGTTCTGTATATACAGGTCAGTGTCGCCAGAGGGGAGACCCATTCCAGTGCAACACCATGTGTGGAGGAAGTAGAGAGGGGGGCAAATTGGGGACCCCAGCTGCAGGGGGTCAGTTACAACCGCAAGTGCAACATGCAAAGTGCAGTTTTGCACAAAATAGCCATGTTTTTTCATCCAGAATGCCATGTTTCTTTATTCAACTCCAGGGTAATTGAGGCTGCCATGGGGAGTTACATCAGATGCATTTGCAGCCAATGCATCAAAATGCAGGCATGTTTTAAAATTACATTTTGGTCTGTGTGAAGATGATGTCTGCAACTAGTTTCAAGTTTGCTGCATATATTGACATTGGCTGGAGCTACTGACAGATTGATAGGGGCAGCAGCACCGGGACCCCCTGCATTAATGTTCACACTTGTATGCAGTTTGGAACTGGAGACAGGAACCGCCCACTTATACCCTTAATGGGACTGCACTAGACACATCCATTATGGAAAATGAGCTTGGAGTCCTTGTAGATGATAAACTTGTCTGTAGCAAGCAATGCCAGTCAGCAGCATCAAGGGCAAATAAGGTCTTGAGCTGTATTAAAAGGGGCATAGAGTCACGGGAGGAGGGGGTCATTCTGCCACTGTATAGAGCACTGGTAAGGCCCCATCTAGAATATGCCGTACAGTTTTGGTCTCCATCACTCAAACAGGACATTATTGTATTAGAGAGGGTACAGAGAAGGGCAACTAAGATGGTAAAAGGTATGGCAAATCTGGAGAAGAGGCGCTTAAGGGGTGATATGATAACTATGTATATATATATATATATATATAAGGGGATCATATAATAATCTCTCTAATGATTTATTTACCAGTAGGTCTTTCTAGCTGACACAAGGTCACCCATTCCGATTAGAAGAAAAGAGGTTCCAGCTAAATATTGGGAAGGGGTTTGTTACAGTGAGAGCTGTGAAGATGTGGAATTGTCTCCCTGAATCAGTGGTACAGGCTGATACATTAGATAGGTATAAGAAGGGGTTGGATGGTGTTTAGCAAGTGAGGGAATACAGGGATATGGGAGATAGCTCATAGTACAAGTTGATCCAGAGACTGGTTCCATTGCATCTTGGAGTCAGGAAGGAATTTTTCCCCTCTGAGGCAAATTGGAGAGGCTTCAAATGGGGTTTTTGTGCAAGGCATGGCTTTGGATGCATATAACTTTAATGAATGGGGTAAATTTTTGCAACAACAACTGTGAATATAAATGAGCCCTGCTGGAACGTGTTTGGGTGCAAATATTATGAATTGCTCTGATATGCTCTCTTGGTTGCAATGATTTTAGAGCAGGAACACTAGCTGGTGCATTTGGTTAGAGATATTTATAAAGGGTGAAACTGTGCACTGTTAATCATTCTCCTTATTTTTGTTCAAATTCGATCTTGGGGGATTTAAATAAAACTATACTATAAACATTAAATCAGGATAAAAAAAGAAAAAAAAATACTTTCCCTGTTTTAAAGGTTTACAAATAGGACCCTAATGACATAATTACATGTAATAATATAAATAATACAAATATATTTCTCCTGTAATTACAACGCAGGACGACATTCGGAGGCTGAAGGGTATTTTTCCTGCCGGTGTCAAGTTTTGGCATTCTGAATATTAGTTTTTTTGTGTCCTTGTGCTGAGAGCGTTCCTGGAGGTGTTACAGGGGATCATTAATAACAAAGTGTGTCAGCTCTTTGGACACTTTCTTAATCTCAATGTTCCGCCAGGTAAAATCAGATCTCTGTGCCCCTGGACGAGCCGTGGACCAAAGAAATGTGTAAAAGAAAAAATAAAAGAGGGACAGCAAAGTAGGATATGAATTATGATACTACAATAGCCTCTCCAGCGAGAGAGTATTTTTCATTTTCCGATACCAGGCGGAAACAGAACCGTTCAATAAAATGAAAGAGGTTTCAAGAAATACAAACGTCAATGAAAAGGTACTTGTTATTAGCCCAACATATGTATATGCAATCTGAACTTTTTTGCCAAAAACAGACGCTGGCATAAAAAACGAGACGCTGGTGCTGTTTTGCGAATTTTTCACCATGTCGTGAATTTCGCATGAAATTCGCAAATTTTTCGTCAAAAGCGAAACGCCCCAAATTCGTCCATCACTAGTCCCTGCAGCTGCAGAGTTACACTGGGTAATGTAATGCAATTATACGAGCTGGAAACAGGAATCAAGTCATTTCCCTCCTGAAAGAAAGTGGATTTATGTTATACAATCAATTTCTATACAGTTCTAAGATTTTTTTATATAGTTTAAATAAGGTGCCTTCTCTCTCTTTCTTTCTGAGCTTCCCCCCAGCGCATTCCTCATGGCAGGGGCAGACTCAATTTTATGGGCCCCTCCCAACAACACCAAACTCATCCAATTCCTTGAGATAACATATCAGACCACATGACATATTTGGGGTGAAAAAGGCCAAAGTTTTACTTTTAATTTACAAATTTACATAAATAACGACCAACATATATCAACATCAGTTAAGTGTAGGGCAATGTTAACAATTACACTTATTTAATACTTAACAATTAACTTTCTTCTAACATCCATTAGCTTGAAGGTTGCAGCCAATTTTAACAAAGAGTGAGGAGACCTGCCTGTTGTCCATCCTAGGCACAGCTTTCCTCCATTAATTAAACTCCTTTCACCTGGCCCCTTCCATCACTTTGGCCCCAAACATAAACCCTATTACACACTACACTTGACACCACTATCACCGACCCCCCCCCCCAGGGAGCACTTCCCGCTGCGACTCTACAATAATACTACCCCCCTACCAGAGCCGGAAATAGGAGTAGGCACAATTAAATGATGCAGCATTAAATAACAGTGACCCCAGCATTAAATGCCACAGTGGCTCCCAGCATTAAATCATACAGTAACTCCTAGCATTGAGTGACACAGTGACTCCCAGCATTAATGACACCGTGACTCCCAGCATCAAATGACACAATGACCCCAGCATTAAATGACACTGTGACTCCGAGCATTAAATGATACAGTGACCCCAGCATTAAATCATACAGTGGTTCCCAGCATTACATCATACAGTAACTCCTAATATTAAGTGACACAGTGACTCCCAGCATTAAATGACACTGTGACACCCAGTATTAAATGATACAGTGGTTCCCAGCATTAAATGATACAGTGGTTCCCAGCATTACATGATACAGTGGTTACCAGCATTAAATGACACAGTGACTCCCAGCATTAAATGATACAGTGGTTACCAGCATTAAATGACACAGAGACTCCCAGCAATAAATTATACTGTGACTCCCAGCATTAAATGATAAAATGTCTCCCAGCATTAAATGATTCAGTGACTAACATCATTAAATAATACAGTGCCTCCCAGTATTTAATGGTAAAGTAACTCCCAGCATTTTATGATACAGAGACTCCCAACATTTAATGATACAGTGACTCTAGCATTAAATTATATAGTGACTCCCAGCATTAAATCATACAGTGACTCCCAACATTTAATGATACAGTGACTCCCAGCATTAAATGATACAGTGACTCCCAGCATTTAATGATACAGTGACTCCCAGCATTAAATGATACTGTTACTCCCAGCATTAAATCATACAGTGACTCCCAACATTTAATGATACAGTGACTCCCAGCATTAAATCATACAGTGACTCCCAACATTTAATGATACTGTGACTCCCAGCATTAAATGATATACGACTCCCAGCATGGAATTATACAGTGATTCATAGCATTTAATGGTATAGAGACTCAAACCATTTAATGATACATTGACTCCCAACATTAAATGATAAAACATACAGTAACTCAACGCATTTAATCTTACAGTTACTCCCAGCATTAAATGATACAGTGACTCCCAGCATTAAATGATACTGCATAGCATGCAGCACACAGAGTTATTCTCTGTGCCCATGGGATTGAGTTGTGTAAGTATATGCCTACACACCACCTATGTGATGCCCAGAATCACTTAAGTGCAAGTTTTGTATTTATTTTCTCATTACAAAACAAATCATTCACATCTTCTACAGTTTGTAAGCAAGGGTTGCACTATGCAGGGGGCAGTATAACTAGAGCTCACAGTATTTCCTCTTCAAATATTAATGGTAGCATGTAGTATCTTTGCTCATTAAGGAAGATCTGCCATAAATCTATACCCATTGCATTGGTAAGTTCCTATAAGGTTTTAATAGAAGCGACTAAGAGGAAAATCAGAACTTGGACTTCAGTCTTTTCTGAGCCGTGGAATTGGCACCGCCAATAATTAAACTGACATTAGGTATAAATCTTATTCCAAAGTTTTCAGCTTGCTAATAAAGGGCACTTTCTATCCTGTCATGATCAGCTTCTTTTCATAAAATTATACCACATAATCGCTATTGCTGCAGTTTTCTGCAAGTCCACAGAAGTTGAAGAGCATTAGGAATAGAATTGGCTGCTGATTTATTAAGGCAAAGTAGAACTTTTACAGCTTGACGGCAAGAAAACTTTGTGCAAATGAAGCAAGGGGCTCCTGACGCTGGCGTTGGAGCAGAATTCTGTACCTGCTGTTAGGTAGGCTTGACACAAATATTTATACAATGTTCTCTTGGCCCATCCTGGGAGTCATTTGCTGCTATAGAAATGAGTTGGAATAATGCATATTGATTTCAGCGTATAGAACATAAGGATCTAAAGGAATAGCTGGAGACTGATGCACCAGTCCTGGCTGCAAAGTCATTTTTTCGGCCTGTTTAATTGTCCCTTTTTTATACAGAGCAAAATTTTTTTTTTACCCATGAGCCACATTTAAATTGAAAAAAGTTGAAGAGCAACATAATCGTGCAAAAAGTTCCTGGGTGCAAAATATAGGATATATTGGTAGCTCCTATGTGGACTGGCAGCCTACAGGAGACTCTGTTTGGCAGTACACCTGGTTTATTGCAACCTAAACTTGCCTCCAAGCCTGGAATTCAAAAAATAAGCACCTACTTTGAGCAACATCCAAGGGGTTGGTGAGAAACATGTTACTCGAGAGCCACTAGTTGGGGAGCAGTGAGGACTGCGCTTTCCAGTCATGAAGCATTCACAGCAAAGCAAAGCATCCACTTTGCTCCAAAAAGTCCCTTTTGGGATTTATCTTCTGGGTTGCTTCTGCCTGTCCCTCGTTCTGTATGCTCTGCAGCAGGACTGCCATAAGAAGGGAAATGGGTGAGAGTCCTGTCAGAAGAATGTGGGAGAAGGGGTCTGGGCATGTGGTCCTATCTACAAATTGCAGAAGAGGTGGAACTTGCATTGGATTTTTAGCGGCAGATTCGGCAAAGTCCTTGAAAACGGTAACGCTGGCAAATCCTCCCGAATATTAGTAACTTTGCCTTTAAAAGGCAAAGTGACTAATTCTCGGGAGAATTCGCCAGCGTTACCGTTTTCAAGGACTTTGCCGATTTATTAATGGACGCAGGCATCACTAGCGAAGGAGATAGAATCTAGCGGTGATTCACATGCTATCACCAGGGCGAATTTTCGCTCTGGCGAATGGACGTTATTCTGCAAATTCATGGAGATGTGGATTTTACTGAACGTTACCTCTTTTGCCAGATTTGCCTTCACCAGCTCAGACCAGGCGAAGTGCATTGGAGTGCAGAGATCTTCCTCAATCTTCTGTTACTTACATCATATTTTTTAGTGATAGCCTGCAAAAGGCCTTAAGATTTTTTTTGGGTCAGGGTCGGACTGGGGGGCCTGGGGCCCACCAGGACTGCTGTCCAGGGCCCCCCTATTGTGACGCGCTGCTCAGTGTGCATTCATGAAGGAAATTTTTTTTAAGAATATGAATATCGGTAGAGGGGGTCTGGCCCGGCAGGGGTCCATGAGGGTCGGGGCTCTTTGGGTAACCGGGTTCCCCCCTACATTTTCTAACATATGGAACATAAACTATACACTGGGCTCATGTGTAGGGCATTATAACAACTCTATTTTCTTTATTAAGGTTCCCTTGACATGTGTAATGTAATATATTTGCTACAACATATACGTCCATTCAACTTTAAATTTCCCGCCGTATGCTAATTGGCCTGATCGAAGACCTCTAACGAAGTTGCGCATCTTCACTTTGATTTGCCTGCATCGCCGAAGTAACGTGCCCTGGACACAACTTTGTATTTTAGTAAATTAGCCTTGTTTGAGTGAACTTTCCTCTGGCAAAGTGTTGCGATGGCTGCGTTGGCGTTTAGTAACTCTACCCCTTATTAGCCAGGCGATTTTTTGCAGTAATGAAGTATAACCATGGTGGTTCAGATAGGGTTGGCTCCTTTGCCACTGTTTCATACCACCCACTTCTTAAATATTGTTGTTATAAGGCTGATAATGGACAGATAAGAGGTGGCAGACTGGGAGCAGGTGCAGGGGGAGAGCTGTGGTGGGAGTGGAGAATGAGTAGGATCCAGTACTTAAAGGGATACTGTCATGGGAAAAAAATAATTTTTCAAAATGAATCAGTTAATAGTGCTGCTCCAGCAGAATTCTGCACTGAAATCCATTTCTCAAAAGAGCAAACAGATTTTTTTTATATTCAATTTTGAAATCTGACATGGGGCTAGACATATTGTCAATTTCCCAGCTGCCCCAAGTCATGTGACTTGTGCTCTGATAAACTTCAATTACTCTTTACTGCTGTGATATCACCCCCCTCCCTTTTCCCCCCAGCAGCCAAACAAAAGAACAATGGGAAGGTAAGCAGATAGCAGCTCCCTAACACAAGATAACAGCTGCCTGGTAGATCTAAGAACAGCACTCAATACTAAAAACCCATGTCCCACTGAGACACATTTAGTTACATTGAGAAGGAAAAACAGCAGCCTGCCAGAAAGCATTTCTCTCCTAAAGTGCAGGCACAAGTCACATGACCAGGGGCAGCTGGGAAATTGACAAAATGTCTATCCCCATGTCAGATTTCAAAATTGAATATAAAAAAATCTGTTTGCTCTTTTGAGAAATGGATTTCAGTGTAGGATTCTGCTGGAGCAGCACTTTTAACTGATTCATTTTGAAAAAAAAAACTTTTTCCCATGACAGTATCCCTTTAAATAGGCAGTTTGGAGGCAAAACTGGGCAGGGAGAAGTTTAGGCAATTACAAATTTACTGGCAATGTAGCTTGTGATTTAACAACTAGGACAATTTTTAGTTGACAGGGCTCAGTACACAGGGTGTGTGGCAGACACTGGGGTAATAGTTTGGATCTCCTAGTTAGGAGGGCCCTCTTACTTAGAATCATGGGGTTCCATTATTACTGCCTTTTTGGTTTTTGGAGTTTCTATAATGCAGTTTTGTAATTAGAGGGACCCTTTATATTAAAGAGTAAAGGTGAATTAGTTTATTCCAGTGATGTTTGGCACTTTATACAGTTATAAAATCTCTCTCTCGTTCTCATTTGTCTCTTAGCCTCTCCACAAAGATTACAAATTTACCCTTCATTTAGGAACAACGTGTTTATTTAGCTTTTGTCTTTTCTAAATTATTTTTGTTGCTGTTTGCTATAAAATTGTTCCAGTATTCCTGTTACATAACACAAAGCTTGGAAGAATACACACAGTCATTTTCATTTGCTAGCGAGGTACCATCAGGTAACCATTTGTCCTACTTTTTCTGCCAAAAAATATCTGCTGAAGTCGGATAACGCTACGGGGAGCAATTAGCATGTTGTGTAAGTTTGTAGACTTTGCTTCAGATACAGTATATTAAATGTGAGAGAAAAAGGAGCAACCCTTCCTCTTACATGAGATTCTGGCCCAGGTCCTGGAGTAGAAATTGCTGACTGGCTGCATGATATTTACCAGGGGCGATCCTGCCCATTTTGCCCCCTGAGGAGGCCTTCATTTTGCCGCCCCCCTCCCCACGGCACTCACCTTTTCAGCACTGGACGCGGGTTGACACGTGTCAAGTCTTGTATCATCTCAAAATATTGTTTGTGAACCAGAATGGGGGACCTGATGTCCATCCCCATGCCCTGGCTACACAATTAAACTGTGAAGTGAATGGGGAAATGTGAAGAGAGCAGCGATTTCTAGAAAGTTCTGAATGGAAAGTAAAAGTAATTGTCTGCCCTGCCTCTATGCCCAGGGCATTGAGGAGGGGCAGACAATATTTGATTGACAGCTGAGATGTTTAAATGAGCTTACAACAGCTATAAATGCTTTAATGAAAACTAGAAATTGGATTTCATGTTTGAAAAGGACTTTTATTATACAGATTTTTGTGTCTGGGTGACAGGTCCACTTTAAATCCCTGTTTTTTTAAAAAATATTCTATGGGGCCCCCGACCACCAATGTTTTTTTTTTAAAAAAAATTCCAAGTGACCCCTGACTACCAATCTTCTATAGGATCATAGCCACCAATATTTTTTACATTTTCTATGGGGATCCTATTGTTTTTTTAACTTGTAGGGGGGACACTGACACCAATGATTTTTTTTTTAACTTGTAAGGGAGGGGGCCCTGACAACAAATGAGTTTTTAGCCCAGTTGTACTGGGCCCTCATGATTTGGCTGCAGCACTACAGACTATACAAAGGGATACTAAAACATAATTCCAGCCTCGGTACCCCTGCAAAGTGAGATACTATAAAATGATGCCAACATAGGCATTTCCCTGTATGAAGCACATTTCTGCAGGAAAATATAAATGTATAATATCTCTTTAGTCAATAAATGGTATTTGTCAGTCAGTTCCGACAAATGTCCCACACTGAACCCCAAACTCAGAAAAGAATTCCCCATATCATGTTATTTTCAGACACATATAAACCTGTATTTGGATAATAATGTCCCTTTATAGAGGAAAAACACATTTAGTGCTTACCCTGTCTCTGCTGGAAAATAAAAGCCCCAAATCCTCACTTTCTCCAGAAATATGCTCACCATCAATATTAATGCGACTTAATTTCAGCACATGTTAATATCTAACGCAATGAAATATTTAATACAGAAGAGGCTCTGTGTGGCTGATAATCACAGTTTGTTGTTACAGTTAAATCTAGGTAATGTGTGCGCCAACATGATGCCGCCGTGCACTTTCACAAAGATAATGACTAGTTAGGAAACACTACATTATCCCTCCCCCTCCCTTCAAAATATAATTAGTATTTATCCTGCCAGGCAATTAGCAGTCATAAAATTACAGTTCTAAAAATAAATATTCACAGTTAAAACAGAGGAGGAAACAGGAATGTCCACAAACATAGAAGGAGCGTTTCCAAGGTGACTTTGCCTTTGTTATATTGAAGAACACATTCTACATGATCTCTGCCCTCACTTTACATGAGTTTATATTTGAAAAATATATGAAAATAGAAAAATAATAAACTTGCAGATTTCAAACAATCCTGTTAAACCACATTTCAGGCAGGTGGTGGAATCACAACCTTGGGGCAAACCCTTAATACAATGGAAGGACAGGAGACCTTCAGCCCTCAGGATGTTGCAGAACTGTCATTTTCCCTATCAGCACCCGGAAAAGACTATGGACCTTTTAGATAAGATGGTTCTTTGATGATTAAGAAGTGCAACTTTTGGGCTAGAGAACGGAACAATTTGAAATAGATGATGCTATGAGTTTGGCCAAAAGCATTAAACCACTTCCTAAAAGTTGTCGTTCATTTGGATCCTATGAGCTATGAAATGCAGCAGGCATGATCATGGAAGAGGGACGAACCCCAGAACTTGGGTTAGCTCACTCAGTCCTCAGTCCTACTGTCATAGTTACTTTTACAAGGAATGGACCAGCCCTTCTTTCTTCCTTTCTTTATAAAGCCTAACCCTGTCTCTCTCCATGATGTCCTCTATATGACTTAGGGGAGGGTATTGTAAGTAATGTGGCATCCTTGCAACAGGATCTTGACAAACTGGCAATCTGGGCAGCTAAGTGGCAAATGAGATTCAATGTTGATAAATGTAAAGTCATGCACTTTGGATGTAACAATATCCACTTATACCCTTAATGAGACTGCACTAGGCAAATCCATTATGGAAAAGGAGCTTGGAGTCCTTGTAGATGATAAACTTGTCTGTAGCAAGCAATGCCAGTCAGCAGCATCAAAGGCAAATAAGGTCTTGAGTTGTATTAAATGGGGCAAAAAGTCACGGCAGGAAGCGGTCATTCTTCCACTTTATAGAGCACTTGTAAGGCCCCATCTAGAATAGGCCGTACAGTTTTGGGCTCCATCACTCAAACAGGACCTTATTGTATTAGAGAAGGTCCAGACTAGGGCAACTAAGCTGGTAAAAGGTATTGGAAATCTTAGCCATGAAGAAAGACTGGCCACATTGGGGATGTTCATGCTGGAGAAGAGGTGCTTAAGGGGTGATATGATAACTATGTATAAATATATAAGGGGATCATATAATAATCTCTCTAATGCTTTATTTATCAGTAGGTCCTTCTAGCTGACACAAGGTCACCCATTCCAATTAGAAGAAAGGAAGTTCTGCCTAATATTCGGCAAGGTTTTATTTACAGTGAGAGCTGTGAAGATGTGGAATTCTCAAGCAAGTGAGAGAATACAGGGTTATGTAAGATAGCTCATAGTACAAGTTGATCCAGGGACTGGTCCAATTGCCATATTGGAGACAGAAAGGAGATTTTCCCTCTCTGAGGCAAATTGGACGGGCTTCAATGGGGATTTTTGCCTTCCTCTGGATCAACTAGCAGTTAGGCAGGTTATTTATAGACTTAAGAGGTTGAACTTGATGTACGTGTATCTTTTTTTAACCTAGCGTACTATGTTATATTACTATTTCTCTTAACTTTCTCACCCTATAACTCATCCTGTTTTTTCCACTGCATTTATTGCTTAATCTCTTCACAGTTCACTACACTGTGTTCAACAATATCTTTCTCTTCACATTCCCAATGATCACTATGCTCCCTGAAGCTATCTCCTCTACCATTATTTTTTCTTTAATCCTTATATGACCCATTTTATTCTCCCTAGAATTACCAAAAATCTATCTTGTTACACCCTGAACTCATCCCACCGAAAGTAAACAGTATCTAGTTTGACTCACATGCCAAATCTTATTCACAGTTGCCTGTTCTCTGGATTCTATAGGTACACAGAAGTTCCAGTTGACAGTATACCAAAATAATCTATAAAAGTGCCTTTATTAAACAACTAGGACACAGGAAAGCCACATTTCATTCCTATGTGACTCTTTCTCAAGCCTCTCTTCCCATTAAAACCATTTCCAACTCTTTCTGCACAACAGGACTGTCCAACTACTGATCCATGGGCACAGTGCAGCCCATAAATGGATTGTTTTGGCCCCCACATGGGGTTATATTGTACCTACAAAAGAAAACCTAATCAGCAATGATGTACCACATTCCCACATGACAACAACAACACCTCCTGCCTTGATTTTCATATTTTTCTCTATATCTATTTAGGGGAATGGTTTAGTTAACCATTATTCAGGCATCTCCATAAGGGTTTGGCCAGATAAATATAAATGTAGAGTTTTGGCACCCAACTGTGATCCTAAGTAAATGGGAAGCTGGCAGTTCTATAACTGGCCATTATATGTCACTGTTCTGTTATACAATATTATGTTATATTATATACTATATCAGTAAAAACACAATCAGCACTGTCTTTTTTTTCCAGGATTCCCCCTTGGCAGGCAGGTTGGAGAAGATTGGAGCCTATGCCAAGGAAGCCTAGTAAGACAAACAGTGTAATGGTATTCATTGTGATAGATAGTTATGAATAGGGTAGCTAGTGAGCAGCCTGAGCTCCACCAAGGAGATTTAGTAGAAATTATTGTCCTGGGTGCGTTACCCAACAGTAAGGATGTGTGCAGATGTAGGAGTAGAACTATCATGCCTGCATTCCACTTTAGATGCCGGAAAGCCTGTGGTTCCACTTTCAAGTTGAAAATCCACTGTTACATGATTAACCCCGATGGATAAAGCACTGTATGCTTGAATTTATTTCTGTGAGTATTTTTGATTGTATCCTATTTCTTTTCCCTATTCCTCTCAAAGACTCTTATGTGAATCCAGTTAATAAAGCCTTTAAGTTCAAAAATCACTGGCAGCCATTTATAAAACATCCTGCCTTGAACACACACAAGGGCACACACACCGGCAGATTAAGAGTGACATGCATAATGTATTTATAAACCTGATGTCCCTGGAGGAGCAAGCACCTCCATTTAATACCTTATATATATACAATGATGATCCCACCTTACTTCCTCTGCCTGTAACAGTCTACAGAGCTTAGAATTGCACTTTTCTATTGTTAACAAGACCTCAGGGCTCATTATCTGTTACGCGGTGCTTGATACAAGAAGCACTTCATTCAAGGGGAGAACCAGGAGGTGCTGCAGCAATTTGTAAACTGAAGAGCACACTGTGCAAAGTGCAAAAAATGGCAGATTGTGGCACTTTGAGTCCTGTTGAGTTCCCCATAACGTTCAATTTTGGGGGTTATTTATTAAAGTATGTATGGCGAAAACTCGGAAATTTTAATTTTTATCGAGATTTAACGTTTCGGTCTGCTCCTAAGACCTTTATCAAGACCATATTCTTAGTAAATCCACCATGTTTAAAAATAGCTAAAAACATGTCACTCACCCAGTTGTGCACACCCCCACAATCATGTGACTGTAAGAAAATCCAGCACCAGATAAATGAAACAAATTTGTGTAGTTGCTGCAAAGTATAAAAAAACCTTTGTTACACAAAAGTTAATACAAAGTAAAACAAAACATACAGACAAATCAATGTGGAAACATTTTAGAGCTTAATGGCAACTATGTAACTAGTAGATCATGATTAACGCTGATTTAAAAAGCATAAGAAAGAGCAATATTCATTCAATCCTGCAGGGGCAACAGTGTTGAGTTTACGGATCCAAAAGGTTTCACGCTGCAATAGCAATCTAGATCTATCTCCACCTCGCTTCAGCGGTGGGATATGGTCGATGGCTATAAACCTAAACGTGGGCAATCTATGACCTTTTTCCAAGAAATGTTTAGCCACAGGTTTGGTGGTATGGCCATCTCTGAAGGCTGTGCTAATGGCAGAGCGGTGCCCATCCATCCGTAGCCGCAATGTTTGGTCAGTTTTGCCTATGTAGGATAACCCGCAAGGGCACGTGATCAAGTATATCACATGGGTGGTGGTACACGAAATATGGTGTCTAATGTTTAGTCGTTTGCCAGTTTGGGGATGAAAAAATGATGTACCCGGGCTCATATATCTGCAAGATGTGCAATTTGGACATCTGAAGCAGCCGGGTTTTAATGTACTTAACCAACCCCCGGGTTTCTTGGAATAGCACATTATCAGATCGCTCTTAACCAACAGATCTCTTAAATTGGTACCCCGTTTATAACACAACATTGGGGGCCCTGATACCACTTGTCTTAAAGACTTATCAGCCTCAATGATTTTCCACTGATCCCTTAAATAATTACTGGCCACATTGGCACATGTATTATAAGTGGTTGTAAAGGTAAGTCTGGGCTCCTTTTGTGGTGGCTTACCTGAATCAGCTATCCTTTGTCTAGCGGTGGAGAGGGCCTGTTGTAACAATCTATTTAGCTATTAAAACATGGTGGATTTACTAAGAATATGGTCTTGATAAAGGTCTCAGGAGCAGACCGAAACGTTGGCCGAATTTTAATGTAAATTAATAAATATGGAATTTTAATTTTTTGTATACAAATCCTGGTGTGCATCTTTTTCTTTTTTGCTATTTGGATAATTTTGCCTGTTAAGATAGCACCCAGGTATTGACTTAGAACCATGCATTACGGTGTGCGTTAAGAACTTCTGGACTATATATATATATATATATATATATATATATATATATATATATATATATATATATATATATATATATATATATATATATATAGTAACAACTTTAACTGGAAAGTAGGGCAAGTTCTCTTCAACACTGAATTGCTGTTTCTGAAAAGCCCAGAGCCTTAAACATATGAAGATCTACATTAAACTAGAGCAATTCCTTAGCTGTACCGACAGTGTCTAAAACTGTCATTACATAAAGAAAAGAAATTGAGAGACAAATACCAGCCAATGACGAGTTGATCACAAAGCTGAATAATGCTGGTTGTGTCTTTTTGCCATTGGATCAGTGCCAGTCGTCAGCTTGATTAACAGCACTGCGGGTTTTTCATTCTGATTCCATCTTTAATTCAGTGTTTATCTTTTGTTCTCTTTGATCTTCCATTCCTCTTACTCTCGAGCCCCCGTCCTTTCAGTTCAATGTTTCACATTTTTATTTCTCCTAACTCGTGCCAGCGCTGGCTGATATCTCTCAGACATAATAGAAATCCACTTATTTATTGACATTTCTCTCATGCTGAATCCCAGGACCAATGGGGTGACCTTTTCTACTAATAGAGATTTGTGCAGTTTGGAAAGAATAGGCATCTCACACTTCATAGGAACTTTTTGGGTAGTCAACAATTAAAAACCTAAATTCCCTGTTCCATTCACATTTTCTGAAATTCTTCTTAAGTTTTTGTTTTTTCCATTGTCAACTTCATGAAAAAAAATCTGGCTATTTTTTTTTTTACCCAGAATGTACTGTTCTTTCCCACAATTCCACATAATTGCAGCCATGGGAAAGGGTTCTATGCTACTCAATATTGTCTTATGCATCAATTGCACTTGTAATTGTAAGTCTGATGCAATTTTGTTGATAATTGCTTTTCTTTTGACCAAGGCAAGCAATTAGACATCTTCTATTCATAGATTAAAGAGAGTCAATTACAGACACTTGTGCATTGTGCAATTTTGCCCAAAATTCACCATGTTTTTTTTTATCAGAATGTAGCATCTTCCCCTACAATTCCAGCATCATTGTGACAATAAGCAGGTGCGCAATGCACCTGATGCGTCAAAACCTGTGCAATTGCACTGAAAATTAAGTCATGGTGGTGTCACTTCTGGTGACACCTTCTCGTGATCAAAATGGCATGTGCGTGATCCTTCAGACATAAAACCACCGTGAGTATTGATGTAGGGAACCATGAAATTACCACCAGCTTGAGAGTGTTGGTCATTCCAGGTACCTTTGTGCTAATAGACACATATGCATGTGATTCAGAACGGGCAGGATGGAAGGCCCATTGCATTATCTCTGAGTGCACCTATAGAGAGGTGCAAGGAAGTCTTTAGCCAGATCTAATTTAAATGAACGGTGTCAATTAAAAACAACTGCACCCATTATTGTGCAACCACAACTATGGTTTAATTGTAAATGTGCCCTTGTGTTTTCTACCTAAATAGATCATCCTTGCATGAGTCTAGATGACTCTACTGTGTCCTGTAGGGTGGATTTTAAGCATGAGAAAACTCAAGCTCTTGTGTGTTTTCCTTCATAAGTACCTCCAGAAAGTCACCAGGAACCTCACAAAAAGTTGTAAATCTGGTAACTTTAACCTTTGTTCAAGCTCTCTTGGTATTGTGAATAAAAAAATATACCATCATCCTCACTGTTGTTTCTCAATAATGTTTTATGGTTTTCTTTCATAAAATATATTGATGGTTTTAATCTTTCAAGTTTTGGTCCTTAAAGGGCATGTAAAGTCTAAAATAGAATAAAGCTAGAAATGCTGTATTTTGTATACTAAACTTAAACATGAACTTACTGCACCACAAGCCTAATCAAACAAATGATTTATGCTTTCAATGTTGGCTACAGGGGGTCACCATCTTGTAACTTTGTTATACACCTTTGCAAGACCAAGACTGTGCACATGCTCAGTGTGATCTGGGCTGCTTAGGGATCATCATAAACAAAGCTGCTTGAGTTCTGCATGGCTGGGAAGTAAGGCGGGGGCTCCCCCTGCTGTTCATAAGTATGATTGTTTCCCTGCACAGCAGTTGGGGACCGTCTGACAATTCCTATCCACAGAAGTAAATGAAGGGAGAATTTCACTGCATACAGTCAGGTTTCTTATAAAAACGGTACACATTTTTTTATTAAAGTATTAAAGTATATTGAGATAGGTTTCTTTTTCATTAAAGAAAGTAAAAATGGGATTTTATTTTTTTGACTTTACATGCCCTTTAAATGCGACAAGAGGATCATTTCAGCAGAGTGGGAATTAATAGGGCAAGTTCTAGTTATACCACTGTTAAGTGGAGTCCCACAAGCTTCTACCCACAGGGGCCCTTTCATTTATAATGCATTCATAAATTACCTTGGATATCATAGCGAGAGCTGTTGCTGTGTTTGCTGATATAGGATTAATGCAAGATAAGATCCCTACTGGGGTATTTCCACCTTATGGTGAGATTTGCATAAGCAGGACACTGGGCAATTAAATAGCAGGTGAGGTTCAATATTGATTCATGCAAGGTTGTGCCTTTGGGAACACAATTGTGCATGCAAATCATATTTCAAAAGGTACTGGTGATATCTTACTGGGAAAGGATTTGGGTAAATAATGTGTGCAATCTCAAGCAGTGCCTGGCAGAACTAGCCCCTCCATTTATATTAAGCCTTTTATAATTTTGCCTCTTGCCTCTATTCTTGATAAGAGCATCCCTGGAGCAAAGAGTGATATAACAGGCATCGCTTAAAGGAGAACTAAACCCTAAAAATTAATGTGACTAAAAATGTCATATTTTATATACTGAACGTATTGCACGAGGCTAAAGTTTCAGCTTGTCAATAGCAACAATGATCCAGGACTTCAAACTTGTCACAGGGGGTCACCATCTTGGAAAGTGTCTGTGACACTCACATGCTCAGTGGGCTCTGATTGGCTGTTGAGAAGCTAAGCTTAGGGCTCGTCACTAGTTATCCAGCAGAAAATGAGCTTCCCTGGCTGTAATATAAGCTGATGCTACAGGTTTGCTGATTATTAAATTCTGATGCTAATTGCACTGGTTTCTGTGCTGCCATGTAGTAATTATCTGTATTAATTACTAATCAGCCTTATATTGTGACATTTCTATTCTATGTGTACTGTATATTGTGAGTGGCTCCCTGAGCTCAGTAAGTGACAGCAGCACAGAGCATGTGCAATGAATCAGTGAAATCTTTTAAAACTCACTTCTTTCGAGAAGCCTACCCTCACTCTGCTTAACTACGAAACGCAACACCACATACAATACCACATTTCTCACCCACTTAATTCGATCTTGCCCACTTCCACACCTTGTGTATTACTCCCCTCCCTTTAGACTATGCATAGGGCCTTCCTCACCTTTTTGTACCTGTATTAATTGTGATGTTTGTTGCTCCATATGTTCTATGTATATAATTCATGTGATTTTGTTGTATAATCACATTTACTTTACAGTGCTATGCAATATGTTGGCGCTATATAAATACATGTTAATAATAATAATAAAAATAATAATTTCCCAAAATAAGGAATTACATTCTCTCCCTGGCAATTATAGGACAGTATCTGTTACAAGTAAGTTTGAAGTTTGAGGGATTTTTAAGGAGTCAGATTGAAGATAATGTTCAGGAATTATTAGTATTAATTAGCATGACTTTAAGAAGGACAGATCATTTCAAACAAACAATTGAATTTCTGATGACATAAGTAAGAACTTGTACTGTAGGGTTGTAATAGATGAGAACTAGTTAGAACTGGGTTATTTACCGTTCCATCTAAACTTTTCCTTTTTTAACTAAGATCTGTTGCTCTTAGTAACACTGTCTGTAGAATATTTATTAAAACAAAACAGGCTTGTTTGACAAAGGGCCCTGTAAAGGCTGAAACTTTGCCACATTCGTATGAGCTAATAAACACCTGTCACTGGTTGAACTGCATCAGTAGTACCATTGGTGTTTTGTTTTGTTTGGACACATTTTTGGCAGTTTTGGGCCTTACACCTGACACCAAACTGATGTTAAACACTGATGGACGCATTACATGAATTAAGGATTCATGTACACTTTTTATTAACACAATTAACAGTAACCTGTAAGAGGCAATGAGTGCAAATTAATGGTAAAACATGGTAACATTTTATATTTTTAGGCTCATATACCACTGGTATAGAGGGTTAAGGGGTGCAAAATGATGCCCTGTGGATCCATACACAGAGCATTTGACTGTGCCGGGGGAGGGTTCAGGGTACATTCTGTGCCTTGTGCGAAATTAGAAATCTGGTGCAAAAAGTAGAGCGCAGCTCATTCAGGGAGCTTTGTACTTGCTAGTGAGTACAAATATCAGAATCAGAGATCAGAAATGGATAAACAAATACTGCTTGGTCTAATCGATAAACAGAGGCAATTGCGTTCACCACATATTTGCATCTAATACACTAGCCATAAGTCTGGTTCACCTATATATACAACCTGCTATGGGAACTCTGGATCTACCACCCGGTCCAAGGTGGCAGTAGCTCCAAGGCTTCCCAATGTAAATCAATGTAGTTGAACACCATTCATCAGGAGGCAGGATGGACACATTAGATACCATGTGTGCAGGAGTGTGTTTGGACTCAAGTTACTTAATAACTTGCATCAATATGTGCTCTCCTTTGTGTCCATTTTTGAGCACCCACACTTTTGGTTGATTCATAAATGACCCCAGTGATGGGCACATTTTCTCATCACTAGGGTGAAAACTTTGCCTAATGCATTGAAGACCAAAGCAACAATCTTTTGGCTTTTCTTTTCACCCATTAGAGTCTATGGGAGTCTTTTCTAGGGTAAAACCTGGTGAAAGATTTCGATCACCACTAAATTGACCCCTATAAAATCGGTCCCTTAAATTTACTCATATCCTGTACAACACGATTAAAGAACGTGTAAGATATCCCATCCCAAGTTTTAGTCACAATGAAGCAAATAAATATTGTTGAGGTTAGTAGTGTGACTTTCATCATCATGGCTGTAAGCAAGGCTGAGTAATCACAGAAGTAGTTCATATGTTAATCAGATTAGCCGTGAATATATTATAGCTATTAAGACTCTCTCTAGGGCAAGGCTTACTCGTGCTAGGGACACGTCATTGATTAGCAATAAATTAAAAGGTGCAATTAAATAAACAACCCATCAGATTAGAATGGATGTTACATTGTTGAACTGCAAACATTGTCTTTAAATATTATTTAGTATCAGGCTTCCTTTACAAAATAATTTTTGACTGATACATGTAACGAGTGTAATTAATCTGTGTAGTAGGCTACTGGCACATGGTGGGGCATTTGTCCACCCCATCAGTCCAAAGCAGTGGGTCTGTAAAGGGCAAAACTCCCCTGTCCAACTGTCATTCATAATGTTATTTAATGACAAGTTCCCTTGCTGAGGCACAAGCATTGGTTAGAGGTGGAGGATCTGGGATGGTCTGGTGAATCCTCTCTACAAAAGATGCACCATCACCTAATGCCCAGCAGGGCACCACTAGTCTTCACCCTGCTTGCTTGTTTTTCCTGCAGGATTGAACCAGCCACTACTCTAAGGGGCAAATTCACTAAGATGCGAAGTTGCGCCAGGCGCAACTTTGCCGCACTCCACCAGGCGTAGTTTCGCCAGCGTTCCGCAAATTCACTAAGGTTGCGAAGTCACGCTAGCGTTGATTCGCTATGTAAAGCGAAGTTATGCTAGCGAAGGCTAATTTGCATACGGCGCGAAATTCAAATATCAATGGAGGAACACGTATCTGCACTACAAATGCCTAGAAAACCTTCAAATCAGCAAATAAAAATTTTATTTTGCCCTACACATGTGCCCACTGTCTAGGTAAGTTGCCATGAGTCAGGAAATGTAGGGAGGAAGGAGGGGAGCCCCAAAATTATTTTCGATCTTTTTCAGCCTATCACCCATCATGTAGAAAACACGCCAGCGTTTTTTGGGACTTAGAAAAATATTTGACTTTTTTTTAAACAATCCCTATCTACTGTATTGCGCTTCGCCAGGTCTGAGGTGGCGAAGGAAGTCTAGCGTAAAAGGTAGCGTTCAGTACACTGCGCAAGTTAGTGAATTTGCGTAGTTACGTCGCTAGCGAAAATTCGCCTGGCGTAAGGATGCGAAGTAACACTAGCGAAACTACGTCAGCGTTCGTTAGTGAATTTGTGCAGTAACGAAAATGCCAAAACGCTAGCGAATTAACGCTAGCGTTCGGCGCTTCGGCGCTTCGGCGCTTAGTGAATTTGCCCCTTAGAATTCTTTTGTACAAGTGGAGCCATCGTTGATGATGTCACTGGCTTGTCAGGTTCTCTAGAAGGACCCAGGTGCTTCAGTTCAAAACTGAATGTGCTTGTCTGCCTTTATGTAGATCCCTAAAGTAGATCCTCCATATTTGTTAAAGACCGCTTTCTAGAAGTGCTGTGGCCCCAACACAAAGTGATATAACATTTATGGCCTCTAAGAGAGAGGATATGAAGGTGCATATTTCACAAACAAATTAAAAAGTAAGTACCAACTGCAAATTGTTTTAGAATTCCCCTCTATACATCATACAACATGTTTTAAAGTGAACAACTCCTTTAAGAAACCCTTAATGAAGAACATTTATAGATGTATGTGATAATCAGTAATGTTGATTATACAGTGCTGGTGCAATGGTTTTACCGAAAAGCTTTATTTTAATATTCTCCATGTGATTTAAAGGACAAGGAAAGTCTAAAATAGAATAAGGCTAGAAGTGATGTATTTTGTATACTAAACATAAGCATGAACTTACTGCACCACAAGCCTAATCAAACAAATAATTTATGCTTTCAAAGTTGGCCACTGGGGGCTGTCATCTTGTAACTTTGTTAAACATCTTTGCCTGACCCTGACCCTGCACATGCTCAGTGTGGTCTGGGCTGCTTAGGGATGGTCATAAACAAAGCTGCTTGAGTTCTGCATGGCTGATAAGTAAGGCGGGGGCTCCCCCTGCTGTTCATAAGTATTATTGTTTCCCTGCTCAGCACTTAGGGACCATCTGACAATTCCTATCCACAGCAGTAAATGAAGAGAGACTTTCACTGCATACAGTCAGGTTTCTTATAAAAACGGTACACGTTTTTTAATTAAAGTATATTGGAGATATGTTTCTTTTTCATTAAAGAAAGTAAAAATGGGATTTTTTTTTGCCTTTCCTTGTCCTTTAAGGAACAACTTCAAAATGCTTTATATTGGGAATTACAGGTTTTATCATCTGATATTTGCCATCTGTCACATCTTACTCCCAATTCAAAGCAAATAGAAAGCTAATAGGAAATATTATTATGGGATAGCAGCAGTCACAATACAGACGAGTAGTGAAAGCAAATATGTGCAAGGGGCAGACACGGGCACCATGGGGTTTGCTACGATCCATGATCAGAAAAGGTAAATAGTCAGAGCTGTAAATGAACTGCACATGGATTGCACTTGTAGGCACAGGCAGTGACCATCACTGGGTAAATAATCTATGTACTGGTAACAGCTTCTCAGAGAAGGTAACTTTTCCCCCCCTGTGATACCAGAGCATGCCTAGGAGTCATTGGGAATTCCATTGCATTTAAAGTGTTTTAGCTCTGTAGTAGGATATACAGTACATTGTTAGAGAAGTTCCTATCCACTGTGCTACTAATATACGTCACATGACGGAAAGGCTTTCGTGTGGCTATTTTCTTCCAAACATGGTACCAACTTCTCCACCAATATTGTACCCTCTAGATAAACTTTCTCCCAGTTGCTCAGGTCTCTAAATCTCCTAAACATACTCCCATCCGATTGGTTGATGTTAGTTGTGGAAGGTTAATGTCGCCTATTTGCCACTAGTGAAACAACATATTTCACATCAAACCTCAGTCTATTTCCTTATCCTGACTACTGTGCAACTTGCTCTTATTCTGCAGTTCTCACTTTCTGGCTGCTGTCTGACGCCAATGTGCAACATTTGGGAGCGGGTACTTATTTCATGGTAGCAGGGTGGTGGTGCGAATGGGAGCCTCCAAACTAAATATAAGCAGGATTAAATGAAAAGGTGAACCAATATGGAAACCCGTCAACCCCCTGTAGGCATGCCTTAAGGCATCATGTTTTGTTTTATAAAATGCATCAGTTATTATCACTTCTCAGGCAGATTTCTGCATTGAAATACATTTTTTTAGAAGAGCAAACCGATTTTTTTAATATTTTATTTTGAAATCTGACATGTTGTTAGTTTCCTAGGTGCCCTCAGCCATGTGATTTGTGCTCTGATAAACTTTATCTAAAAAATAGAGCTTGTCTGCTGCAGTCTAGAGGCCTGTCTAAAGGGCCATAGTTATTGGGATATAGCCCACAGTTCACAGGGCACATATATGAAACACAACAAATATCCCAGAAAACTCTATAATAAAGTTAAAAAGTTAGCTTTTATTTAACATAGAATTAAAAAAGTAGGCATACAGACCAACTAGTATTCTAACTAGAATACTAGTTTCAGTAAGAAACCCTGTAGGACTGTAAGGTGAGCTGTCAAAATCTGGACTGTCCTGCAGAAAACAGAACAGTTGGGAGGTACAGTATGCATAAACCAGTATAATCTGGCTACTGGTCATTTGGATCCCTTGTCATGCAGCCCCTGCATTTATAGCTCCAGGGCTTTCCTATATCATACAATAAAAATCAGGAAGCATTTTGTTTACAGGACAATTCTGAAATATAGACAGACTACCCTGCTTTTTAATATTCAAATATTAGAAAATATGCTGGAGACCATTCATCTTATCTTGTGTTCCAGAATACCTTGGCAATAACTTGTGAATTAACACAAAAATGGCTTTTATTGTCTCAGTTTGTGATGGGCGAATTTATTCGCCAGGCGTGAATTTGCGGCAAATTTGCCAGTTTTGCCAACGGTGACTAAATTCGGGAATTTGCTTCAAAAATTCGATTAACGAAAATTCACAGGCGTTGAAAAAAAATTGACGCTGACGATGGTTCCAATGCCAGCGTCAAAGGTTTTTCGCCACCGGCGACGGTTCTGACAACTTTGACACCAGCTCACATTTTGACACCAGCGAATTGTCACAGGTGTCAAAATCGGCGTTTCATGAATTTTTTACTAGTTTCACAAATTTCACGGGAAATTTGCAAAATTCATGGTGAAGCAAAACAGGACAAATTCACCCATCACTAGTCCCATTATTTAACATGAGGTTCAACTTGCAGAGACCTCTAGCTTCTTTTTAACTGTTCCTCCCAGCACCCCAATTCTGATATTCGTCTGAGTAGCGAACTGATGTTGGTCCATAATTTGTAACTGTAACCTTTGGACATCTAAAGTCACTTGACTGTGAGGGTTCGGATTTAGTGATGGGTGAATTTCTACTGTTTTGGGGAAAAATTTGCAAAAGGTGAATTTTGATGGCGGAGTCCAAATATTTTTTACACTGGTGACAATTCTGACGGCCATTAAACTCAATGGGCGGCTAGAATTGTCACTGGCGTGGGAATTGTCGCCAGCGTCAGAATTGTCGCTGGTGTCAAATATATTTTGACGCCAGTGAATTTTAGATGGCAAATTTTTGCGGCAATTTCGCGAATTTATTCGTCCATCACTATTCAGATTTTGTTCTGGCTGAGCACTATCTACTGAATACAAGTCCCTCAAAAAAATGCTGAGATTTTGGAAATCCTGGTGCTCCTCTTAAAGGGCATGTAAAGTGTAAAATAGAATAAGGCTAGAAATGCTGTATTTTGTATACTAAATATAAACATGAACTTACTGTACCACAAGCCTTTTCAAACAAATGATTTATGCTTTCAAAGTAGGGATCATCATAAACAAAGCTGCTTGAGTTCTGCATGGCTGGAAAGTAAGGCGGGGGCTCCCCCTGCTGTTCATAAGTATGATTGTTTCCCTGCTCAGCAGTTAGGGACCATCTGACAATTCCTATCCACAGCAGTAAATGAAGGGAGAATTTCACTGCATACAGTCAGGTTCCTTATAAAAAATGGTAGACATTTTTTAATTAAAGTATATTGGAGATAGGTTTCTTTTTCATTAAAGAAAGTAAAAATGGGATTTTATTTTTTTGACTTTATATGCCCTTTAAAAATATATATTAGTTTTATATAAGGAGGATCTTATTTGTCATTCCTAGTGCAATAGACAGCAGGATAATAAGCATTCAATGCAAGGCAAAGAGCAGCTTCCAATAAATCATCAACCTTTGCTCTGCACCAGATCGGTATTTACATAGTTACATAGTTAAATCATGTTGAAAAAAGACAAAGTCCATCAAGTTCAACCCTTCCAAATGAAAACCCAGCCCCATACACACACCCCTCCCTACTCTCACATAAATTCTATATACCCATATCTATACTAACTATAGAGCTTAGTATCACAATAGCCTTTGATATTATGTCTGTCCCTCTTAAAGACATTAAGGGGCCGATTCACTAAATTCGGGTGAAGGGTTAGAATAAAAAAAACTTCGAATTTCGAAGTTTTTTTGGGCTACTTTGACCATCAAATGGGCTACTTCGACCTTCGACTACGACCTTCGACTACGACCTTCGACTTCGAATCGAACGATTCGCACTAAAAATCGTTCGACTATTCGACCATTCGATAGTCAAAGTACTTTCCCTTTAAAAAAAACTTCGACCCCCTACTTCGGCAGATAAAACCTACCGAAGTCAATGTTAGCCTATGGGGAAGGTCCCCATAGGTTTGCTAAGCTTTTTTTGATCGAAGGATTTTCCTTTGATCGTTGGATTAAAATCCTTCGAATCGTTCGATTCGAAGGATTTAATCTTCGATCGAATGAAAAATCCTTTGATCGTTCGATCGAACGAAAAATCCTTTGATCGTTCGATCGAACGTTTAGCGCTAAATCCTTCGACTTCGATATTCGAAGTCGAAGGATTTCAATTCGAGGGTCGAATTTCGAAGTATTTTTAACTTCGAAATTCGACCCTTAGTGAATCTGCCCCTAACTGAATCAGCATCACAACATCACCCGGCAGTGCATTCCACAACCTCACTCTCCTGACTGTGATGAACCCCCTACGTTGCTTCAAATGAAAGTTCTTTTCTTCTAGTCTAAAGGGGTGGCCTTTGACAAAAGACTAATCTGCCAACATAGATTGTTTCCTTGGCAGCTTTCCAGACCACTTAATATCTAGGGAAATTAGAGAAAAAGGGCAATCAAAATGTTTCAATAAATATATATAGGGTGGTGGTGGTAAAATAGGACACAATTTATTGGGTACCTTTATGTTTCCAATCGCAAAAGCAGGGTGTGAATAATGGCGCTGATCCTCATTTTTAATGTTATCAGAAAGAGAATGTATGGTGTCTGCTTCTGCGCTCTCAAGATAATGAAAATTTAAAAGTAGGAAAGCCATCATGTTCACTAAAATAAATGGCTGGAATGTATCCCTCCTTGTCTAATGTTCTGCATCGAAAGATCATTCATTGCTCTTGTAGTGGTGCTTTTGTAGAAATCATTTGCATTAAACAATAGCCAATAACTCTGCTGTAGAGATACCTTAAATCACTTTGTCACAGCAATGTTTTAATACAGCACTTACTGATGTCTTTACATATTTGTCATGCTAAAATCCCAACAGAAGCTGCAATTTATGTTTTTGGAATGATAACCTGACCACCAAATGCCCCATTATGGCACCAAGGCAATGGCTACACTCTAGACCCCTCATATATGTTGGAAACGAGTGTGTGTGTATCCAGGTAGGCAACGGGTTTTTAAATAGGCAATGGCAATTATTGAGCATGAATGGACCAATACAGTATCATTTTAGACATTAAAGAAGAATAAATTGCAAGGAAAAATCACCATCTTTAAGCTGTTGTACCACCCCAAGGCCATCACAGCCCTTCCTTCTGTTGTGAACATATGTGCATTCACAGCGCCCCCATATTTTTTTGCCAGGCATGGATTCACCCACTCCAATTAGAAGAAAGGAGGTTCCAGCTAAATATTGGGAAGGGGTTTGTTACAGTGAGAGCTGTGAAGATGTGGAATTGTCTCCCTGAATCAGTGGTACAGGCTGATACATTAGATAGGTATAAGAAGGGGTTGGATGGTGTTTAGCAAGTGAGGGAATACAGGGTTATGGAAGATACAGTAGCTCATAGTAACTAGCAGAGCTGGAATGATGGGGTAGGCAGAAGAGGCACGTACCTAGGGCCCTGTTATTATAAAAATATATCGGGAACGGTCCAATTCCTATGACGGACGAATGGCTAGTGTCAGAGGGTTGATATTTGTCACCCCCGCCCTCTATGATGCCATAACGCTATAGGGCCCAAGGCAGAATGGACTATAAGGGCTAATGGTCTACTGTGGACAATGGTCACTCATATAGCTTATACTAGGCCATACAAACAAAAGATCATCACTCTGTTACTTAAATTCCAGAGTGTCAGCATAACGCCAGTCTGTCTGGTGGGGCCCCTTTCTGCACAAGTGTTGCTCAAATTACTTGAAATACCACAATGGCCTTGGTTAGCCGATAGCTGATTGCGAGGCTGTGGACCGTTGGAGCTAGGCACAGTATGTTACAACATTCCTTTGATAACATGTAAGACTAAGTAAATCATTTAGACATTAATTGTACAAGGAGGAGTCAGACTATGTATGGTATTGGCATACTCCCATTTGTTATCACCCCCATCTATGACATCAAAATGGGTATATAAACTTATGTTATATGGGAGTATCCTTGGAAAGCATTCGGGTACCACCTAGGTGACACACGACTACTTCCCCAGGCAAAACCTATTGTCTTGTATTTTGGACACAATAAAATACCTCATTGTATTTGAACTTGCACTATTTCGTGGTTTTGCTTTACGTACGAGGTCATATAGGTACAAATATAACAACAGCCCAAAGATGGAGGGGCGCCAGGCACATACCTCTTCTTCCACCTTCCCCTAGCTCAGACCTGCATCCTCCACAAATGGCAGTTTCTCCTCTTCAGCGCGTACCTACGCTCTTCCACGCACACGCTATTGTGCTTGGGCGCTTGAGTCTACGCGGCCGGCAGCAACCCTAGCATCCTCGGCATGGACTTGTGCTCTTCAGCGCACAAACACTTGAGGAGGGGCGACATAGTGTCTGGGTTGCCTAGAACACCCAGCCGGCTTGGCCTGCCACTAGTAACTTGTTCATAACTTAGGGGAGGGGATTGTAAGTAATGTATCAGTGTTTGCAGATGACACAAAACTATCCAGCCCAATTAATTCCATCCAGAATGTGGCACTTGCAACAGGATCTTGACAAACTGGCAATCTGGGCAGCTAAGTGGCAAATGAGATTCAATGTTGATAAATGTAAAGTCCTGCACCTGGGATGTAAAAATATCCACTTATACCCTTACTGGATTTGTGGGCAGCCACAAAGGCCCAGGACTAGGGCGTTATATTGCTGGGGAGGCAAAGTGCCCCCTGGCTGTATCTGAACTACATCTGCAGCAGAGAAGAAGGTGAGTGGTAAATGTGAGCATGCACAGGGGAGTGGGAAGTTGGTGGCGCCGGGGTGTGTGAGTGGGGGGATTTGGTGATTGGTGCAGCATCCTAGGGGAACACTATTTTTAAAACAGGCTCTGTCCATGTAAATGCACACTGCAAGTTGTTGCTTTAAATGGACATGTGTGTTTACAGGTAAGGGATCTGTTATCCGAATTACGGAAAGGCCATCTTCCATAGACTATATTTTATCCAAATTTTTAAAAATGATTTCCCTTTTCTCTGTAATAATAAAACAGTAGCTTGTACTTGATCCCAACTAAGATATAATTAATCCGTATTGGAAGCAAAACCAGCCTGTTTTCTAGTAGATTTAAAGTATGAAGTTCCAAACTACAGAAAGATCCATTATCTGGAATACCCCAGGTCCTGAGCATTCTAGATAACAGGTCCCATACCTGTACATGTATTACTTATGCACAGCGCCCGGGTATTCCGTCCTACTGGTTCATTTATGTTTTTATTATAAATGGAATTGTTCTAGTGGCTGAGGCATTTCTAAGCCACTAACTTTACAGATCTTTCTGAGCATTAGCGTTTGATTTCCCTGGGTAAAGTCTGATTGCCAGTTTAGTATAGAAGGTTAAAGCCGAGACTACAGAAATCTCTTCTATTCATGTCTTTAACGCTTAAATTCTGATCACTTTCTCATTTTCTGGTGAGAGTGGAGACTTTAAGTGCATATTGTTGAATTCTCCATGCACTAACAACACAAACCCAACTGTAGTCAACACTAAGTGGGTTATTTATCAAGCTCCGAATTTCCGAACCTCGAATAATTTGTAGTAGTAGTCAGAGCAAAAAAAAAGACAGCTTTTTTTGAGATTTATTGAAGTCTGATGGTCTAAAAACTCAGAATCCGAAACCCCGGCATCTAAAAGCTCTCGAGGTCCTGTATAAGTCAGTGAGGAAGGTCCCAGTTTCTGTGCTGATGTCCGTACGGATATATGATGATTTTGGGGTTTCAGTGCAAAAAACCCTGAAAACTCTGAAAAAAACCATTGTTTTTGCGGAAATCTCCGAACAATTCAGAGTTTTTGGGGTAAAGCTCAGAAATTTTGCCCGTTCCTATTTTTTCGGGCTTTGTTCTTCATAAATAAGGTCCATTCGGGAATTCGAAGTTGCTCGAAGTTTGATATTAAAAATACTGAGATAAATTCAGAACTTGACAAATAACCCCCAAGATTTTCAAACTTTATCCTCATGTCCAACTCTTAATTGAATAGTAGAGATGTTCCGCATCATTTAAGATATAAATGCCAGTAAGCAGCTGATGTTACTTTCTATATAGTGATCCCCGCATTACTTGACATTTTGACTTGCATCATGAGCACAATGTGTGCATTTGTGTCTACTGGCAAAGATTTTATATTATTATCTTGGAACAAAAAAATAAAACAAACTAACAAAAAAAAAATTCAGGAATGTCAGGAAGGCTACTAAGCATATAAATGGTCACTGGACCTCTCTCATTCACTTATACATGAACTAAGCAGGTTTTAGATGGCGAATAGTCGAATTTGAGTTCTTAAAGGGCCAGCGTATGATGAATCTCGAAATTTGAATTCAAATTAAAACTCAAATCGAGTTTGGATAATTCATAATTCGAATTTGAGAGTTTTGACCATTTACTAGGGGTCGAATGTGATACTTGAATTCGACTTCTAAAAACTTAGCCAAATGTTGGCTATAGGTTCTAGGAGGTCCCCATAGGCTAACATAGAAATTTGGCAGGTTTAAGGAGGCGAAGTGTCGAAGTCGAAGTTTTTTAAAGAGACAGTACTTTGATTTTCGAAGTCAAAGTTTTTGAATTCGAAAATTCACTTCGACCCTTAGTAAATGGGCCCCTTAATGTCATAATTATGACTTTTAAATTCATAATGTTAAAAGTCATAATTTTAACTCAGAATTATGAGTTTAAAAGTCATAACCATAAAATTAAAAGTCATAATTATGAGTTTAAAAGTCATAAATCATCAGATTTTTTTTTTTTGCTGGCCCCAGGGCTCTTCCTTATAAAACCCCCAGGACCCCCTCCGGCTCCAAAAGTTGTGAGTTCGGCGGTGGGGGCAGCAGGTGGTGAAGGGGCTAGGATCACCCCTGATAGTTTCTTCTCTGTACCTTCATACCTTAAATATACCAAAAAATAATTGAAACATAAAGGTATGGGATCTGTTATCCGGAGCCCTTAATGCCTGTCTTAACTTAAATTTCTCAAAAGAGCAAACAGATTTTTTGATATTCAATTTTGAAATCTGATATGGGGCTAGACATATTGTCAATTTCCCAGCTGCCTCAAGTCATGTGACTTGTGCTCTGATAAACTTCAATCACTCTTTAGTTGGAGTGATATCACCCTTCCCTTTCCACCCCCCAGCAGCCAAACAAAAGAACAATGGGAAGGTAACCAGATAGCAGCTCCTTAACACAAGATAACAGCTGCCTGGTAGATCTAAGAACAGCACTCAATAGTAAAAACCCATTTCCCACTGAGACTCCTTCAGTTACATTGAGAAGGAAAAACATCAGCCTGCCAGAAAGCATTTCTCTCCTAAAGTGCAGGCACAAGTCACATGACCAGGGGCAGCTGGGAAATTGACAAAATGTCTAGCCCCATGTCAGATTTCAAAATTGAATATAAAAAAATCGCCATGTTAAAGTTGAGGGTCGGATGAATTCAACCCAATATCAACAAATTCTTGATGTTCAAGCATCAGTCACAAAGTTGAAGTTACGCTGACAAAGACAATGACCCTAAACACACTTGGAAATCTACAAAGACATTTATGCAGAGTGAGAAGTACAATATTCTGGAATGGCTGTCACAGTCCCCTGACTTGAATATCATGGAAAATCTATGGGATGATTTGAAGCAGACTGTCCATGCTCGGCAGCCATCAAATTTAACTGAACTGGAGAGATTTTGTATGGACGAATGGTCAAAAATAGCCACATCCAGAATCCAGACACTCATCAAAGGCTATAGGAGGCGTCTAGAGGCTGTTACATTTGCAAAAGGAGCTCAACTAAGTATTGATGTAATATCTCTGTTGGGGTGCCCAAATTTATGCACCTGTCTAATTTTGTTATGATGCATATTGCATATTTTCTGTTAATCCAATTAACTTTATGTCACTACTGTTTCCATAAGGCATGTTATATATTAAAAGGAAGTTGCTACTTTGAAAGCTCAGCCAATGATAAACAAAACTCCAAAGAATTAAGAGGGGTTCCCAAACTTTTTCATATGTATATATCTACAGGCTGCTTATACCATGTTTTATAGTGCAGGGTGCATTATTTCCCCATTATACCATAGACTACATAGATATAATAATTTCTATAGTCAAAATATATATAAGGCAGGGAAGCTGGTGACCAGTAGATTACAATAGGAGAAGACTTCATTGATGCTTCCTGGAGGCTTGCTTTAAGTCAGATTTTCTAGAAATGTTTGAGAGAGATATTCACATAAATATAACAATATACATGGCCTCACAACTGAAAGGAATAATATTGTTCATTGTAGTGAAACGGCATCTTATGCGTAGACTTTTCAAAGGTACAGTTTTTTCCCCTTGTTTGACTACAAAAGGTGAGTCTCCAGCAGGCTGAATTTTTTCACATTAATGAGAATTTAAAAAAAAAAAAAAAAGGTTTTATTCCTGAATCTTTCAACAGCAGTACAGAAGAGCTTCAGACCATCAAAAAAAAGTAGTATGTTGAATTTTGACTTACTGAGGCGGATTGGTTATATCAATGTAAAAAACAAAACAAGATTTTAGTTTTCAAGCTTCTTATTTATTATTTTAAAGTGTAAAAATAAAGCCTAAGCATCAAACTGATGCCAAAACACTCTATTGTGATGCTGCATTTTGTTACATCAAATACCTGATCCTTTCCCTTGGATAATGAACCTGTTATCCAGAATGCTCCGGACCGGGGGTTTTCCAGATAATAGATCTTTCTGTAATTTGGATCTTCATACGTTACGTCTACTAGAAAAATATTTGTAAATATTAAATAACCCCAATAGGCTGGTTTTGCCTCCAATAAGGATAAATTATATCTTAGTTGGGATCAAGTACAAGGTACAGTTTAATTATTACAGAAAAAAATAAAATCTTTTTTAAAATTGTAATTATTTGGGTAATAAATGGAGTCTCTGGGAGATGGCCTTTCTGTATTTCAGAGCTTTCTGGATAACAGGTTTCAGGATAACTAATCCAATACCTGTATCTGATCGTGTCCCTTGGATGATAGTAAATCATTCCAATTGCATCATAATTTTGACTAATGATGAGCCCTGTTTTGCATTACGAAAACAATAGCAAAGGTGTGAGCCAAATGCTTTGGAGTTAATGGTTGTTTTTTTTTCTTGCACCCAAACGCCATAGAGTCAATGGGAGTTTGTTTTCTACTTTGTATTCTCTGCAAATGCATTGGAGTCACTGAGGGTCATTTATCAACACTGGGCAAACTTGCCCATGGGCAGTAACCCATGGAAACCAATCAGATTTCTGCATTCATTGTTCCACTGCAGCTGGCTTTAACAAGCTAAGCACTGATTGGTTGCTATAGGTAACTGTCCATGGGCAAATATGCCCAGTGTTGATAAATGAGCCCAAATGAGCATTGGAAATTTTAGAGCAGATTCATGGAACTTTTGCTGCTTATACAACTGTGAATTTTGCATCAAATCTGTTTTGGCCAAAAATATTCACTGGAATGCACCTATGGGTGGCCCCACTGAGAAACAATAATAATAAAACACACAAGTACAGTAACAGGGGCAAACTGCAATTACAATATCAACACTGCTCTGGGGGATCTGCCAACTCTTGGCACATTCCACTCCTAGGGGCATATTTATCAAGGGTTGAATTTCGAATTGAAAAAAATGTAAAATTTCGAATTCAAAAAGACCGACCAAAATGAAGTCAGAGTTTTTTTTTGGTCAAATATGTCCACTTGAATTTCGAATTGAAAAAACTTTTAAATTTGAATTCAAAAAGACCGACCAAAATGAAGTCAGAGTTTTTTTTTTGGTCAAATATGTCCACTTCGGACATTTTGGTCGAATAGGTCCATATTCGGCCAAATTGGAATCGTACGAATTGAAAGAATAGCGCGTTCGATCAAATTTGATTCAAAGTTTTTCCCCAAAAAAACTTTGACTTTTCAAAGTCCACCAGTTGACTCCAAATAGGTTCTAGGAAGTCCCCCAAAACAGCAATTCTGTAGTTTTTAGCTGGTGAATGGTTGAAGTCAAATTTTTAAAGAGATAGTACCTGATAAATTTCAATATTCGAATGTTGTTTTTAAATTCGAATCGAATTTGGACTATTCCCCAGTCAAAGTACACAGCAAAAAGTACACAAAATTTGAATTTTTTCATTCAAAAATTTACCTCAACCTTTGATAAATCTACCCTAGTGGACAAACACAGTCACAGTCCCAAGAGCTCTTTACCCCAGGTAGCACTACCTGCCACAAATACCTCTCCTGTTGGACAGAGGTAGCTTCTCCCATGTAGCAGACACACTATCAACACCTGTCCTCACACAGGGGACACACTCTGGAGCATTCCAATACCCATCCTCAGGCAGACTCACCTAGGGCTCACACCGAGCTGGAACAGGCATCCATAGTATCTCACAGAAGTATGCAATTTTCAGGCCCAACACTTGAGTGTGAGCACATCCAAGCCAATTCATCACCAGGCAGCTCCTTTACTCTCTCTGCTGCCTCAAGATCCAGGCGTCTCATTCTAGTCAAGCTCCTACAAGATTATCAGGTATTATTGGTATCCCCGAGCCCACCAATAGTTTCACCACCCATTTGGCATCTTTCTGCTCCAGCCACATCCAACCCCAAGGGGGTGAAATGTAAAAGAGATATAGAACATGGCAATTTCGCTTTATAAAAAAAATTGTGCATCAACGACACCTTCTGGCCAAAATCTGGAATCTTCCAGGGCACACTTCAATATGGACAAATGACTAACTTTCCCTCCCATATCCAATTTAGGGCAAACACTTTGCTGGCCACAGCAAGGAATTCCCAACCATGCAAAGATTTTCATGCTATAAGGGAACTTAACACATTATAAGGGGACCCCTACACATTTGCAAGCTATGCCTACTGGTTGGATTTTTTATAAAAATAAATTTTCCATAGTTGATTTATTCTCATAGCTAAAGATATGAAAGAAGTTGAAGGAATGATTACTGTATGAGGACAGTGACACATTCTAGAATAAAGCTAAAAACTACAATGATCTATAACTTAAGGGCAGGACTCATATGTTCAATTATATATTTCTTAAGCAGTCACTTAATCACGATGAATTCTTAACTAAATTTAACATCACGCAGATCCAAAAGTTATTTTATTCAGAAAACTCTCTATCCCCCAAGGCTTTAAATTTACAGAAGTCATTAGAGATGAATGTAATTATTCGTCTGTGTCCTTAGATACCCTGCTCTAGAGTAAAGGCAAGCTAAATGAACCGTTAATATTCCCTTCTTACCTCATGGGCAGCACTGTGTACTTTAACAATATCAATTTTTTATATACAGTTTCATTGACTGTTTTTTTTTAATTTAAGGTTCAGTAGAACTTTTGGGATTGGTTGATATGGCAAGGGAGCCTTTTATCTACTGTATTCAAATAGAAATAATGTACTAAATAAAGTACCCCCTATTGTAAAATATAAGGATATTATATATTGAAACTCCGAGGTTACTTCTAATATCCTCATATTTTCCAACAGGTGGCATCTTCTTTATTATAATAAACAATTTTTAGTGAGTCATGTGACAAAAATGACATCACTACTCACCGTTTATAACTGATGACATCACTAGTCAGCATTTATAAGGATATTGTTTACAAGATATTCATGGCTTTTGTGTATTATAATACTATATTGATGCATATCAGGACAACCAATTAAATCACAATGACATATTATTCTTCTGAACTCTATCATATCCTGAAAATCCCTTATTGCTAGTAGTTAGCCATGAGCATTTCAATTCCCACGAAAAGAATTTGTAAAAACTTCTTGAAATTTTCTCTGTGGTTTTTCTCACATAAAATATATTGTTATTTTCTCAAAGGCAAAATAACAACAGTTTTTTCTGGGAACATTTTTTTCTGGCAAAACATAATGCATGACAAAAAGGTATGGGATCTATTACCCAGAACGATCAGGACCTGTGGTTTTCCAAACAAGAGATCTCTCCGTAATTGTGATCACAATACCATAACAACATAAATCATTTAAACATTAAATAAACCAAATAGAATTGCTTTGTTTCCAATGGTGATGAGTGAATCTGTCTTATTCCGCTTTGCAGGAAAATTTTGTGCATAAAAATCAATAAGCGCCAACATTTTTTACACGCGCAACAATTCAACAAGTCAATGGGCGCTTTACTTGTGGCGACTTTTTTGCCTCAGCCACTTTTTTTTGTCCAACTACATTAACGTCAATAGGCGTTTTTTCTTATGGCAATTACGTTTTCTCTAGGGATGCACCGAATCCACTATTTTGGATTTGGCCGAACCCCCGAATCCTTAGTGAAAGATTCTGCCGAATACCGAACCGAATCCGAACCCTAATTTGCATATGCAAATTAGGGGTTGGAAGGGGAAAACAATTTTTTACTTCCTTGTTTTGTGACAAAAAGTCACGCGATTGCCCTCCCCGCCCCTAATTTGCATATGCAAATTAGGATTCGGATTCGGTTCGGCCGGGCAGAAGGATTCGGCCGAATCCGAATCCTGCTGAAAAAGGCCGAATCCTGGCCGAATCCCGAACCGAATCCTGGATTCGGTGCATCCCTAGTTTTCTCTGTGACAAGTTCATCTTGGCAACTCTTTTGTCATGGTGAAGATTTTCACTGTGGATGTTTGCCGCAGTTCCAGGAAAAAATTTGCAACTGGCAAAGTGTGGAATTTTGCAACGAATCGGGAAAAAAATGGCTTATCACCAGTTACCAATATGGATTCATGCAGCGTAGTTGGGAAAAAGTACAACGTACTGTTTTATTACTACAGAAAAAATGGGAGTAATTAAAATATATCAGAATTGTTTGCTTAAAAAGGACTCTTTGGGAGATGGCCTTCCTGTAATTTTGGAGCTTCATGGGTAATGGGTTTCTGGATAAGGAATACTAATATGGGAGTTTTTTTCCTGGCAAAACACAGATTTGCAAAAAATGTTGCCGTCTGTGAAAACGCAAATTCTACGTGATTCTAATGGGCACATTTATCAAGGGTCGAATATCGAGGGTTAATAAACCCTCGAATTTAAATTTAGCGCAAATCCTACGATCGATCGATCGATCAAAGTAAAAATTGTTCGATTGAATGATAAAATCCTTCGAACGATTTTAAGCGATCGATCGAAGGATTTTTCTTTGATCAAAAAAAGCTTAGAAAAGTGATGTGGAAGGTAACATTGTACCTCAGTAGGTTTAAACGGCCGAAGTATGTAGTCAACGTTTTTTTTAAAGAGACAGCACTTCGACTATCGAATGGTCGAATAGTTGAACGATTTTTAGTTTGAATCGAAGTCGAAGGTGGTAGTAGCCTATTCGATGGTCGAAGTACCCAAAAAAATACTTTGAAATTCGACGTTTTTTTACATTCGAATCCTTCACTCGAGCTTAGTAAATGTGCCCCTAAGTGACAAAATCTGCTCATCCCTACTACCAATAAATAACCTGGAAGTCCCAAACGTTATGGATACAAGGTCCCATACCTGTATACGGTTAGGAAACTGCTACTTTTAAACTAATGCTGGTTTCTATACATATAGGTATGGGACCTGTTATCCAGAATGCTCCGGACCAGGCGTTTTCTTGATAACTGATCTTTCTGTAATTTGGATCTTCATTCCTTAAGTCTACTAGAAAATCATGTAAACATTTAATAAACCCAATAGGCTGGTTTTGCCTCTAATAAGGATTAATTATATCTTGGCTGGGATCAAGTACAAGCTACTGTTTTATTATTACACAGAAAAAGGAAATCCATTTTAAAAATCTGGATTATTTGATTATAATGTAGTCTATGGGAGACAGCCTTTTTATAATTTGGAGCTTTCTGGATAATGGGTTTATGGATAATGGATCCCGTACCTGTACTATGTGTAACTGGTAGTCACACTTTGCATATTCCTATACATGCATCCTTTAGTCAAAGAATATACCCGCATACACTGTACAAACAAGACATGGAGACAAGACATTAAGAATTATATCATTACAAGGTAACATCGCTGTCAAAACATTAATTTCTCTTGTCAGTGAATTCTATACACAAGTCTTCTGTCTCGGAAGATGTTCTCTCACTGCAAAAACATGTCTTTCCTACTCTTCTGCCCTAGAACTGTTGTCTCACAGTTGGATTTTAAAATCAAATCAAAACATAGAGAAATATATTTTAATGAAGTTTATTGTTTATGACCATAAATAGCGACAAGCAAATTTATTCTCCAGCCATGGATTTGAGGCGAAATTCAGAATTTCGCCACGTGCGATTTTTTTCACGAAACTGCGGCGAGATTTTGCAGAGATAAAACGCCCATTGACTTTAATGCATTAGGACAAAAAAGTCGCCATAAGAAAAAACGCACCTTGACTTTGATGCATTTGGAGAAAAAAAGTCGCCATAAGAAAAAAAAGTCCTTTGACTTTAATACGTGAGAACAAAAAAAGTCGCCATAAGAAAAAATGACCATTTACTTTAATACATTAGGACAAAAAAGTCGCCATAGGAAAAAACGCCCATTGACTTTAATGCATAAAATTTGTTGCACATAAAAATACTCATTGACTTCAATGCGTTTTGCAAAATTTCAGATTCGCTCATCACTAACCATAAACACTTTTTGACCCACTCAGCATTTATGTATACATTTATATATAATAAATATCTATAATATCACACATAGGGATGGGCGAATTGTTTTGCCTTGTTTCGCCGAAAAAATGACGCCCATAGACTTGTATGGTGTAGTGCGTCAAAATAAAAAGACCCGCATCAAAAAAATTTTGCGGCGCGCGACAACAATTTTTTGACGCCCATAGACTTTAATGGCGAAATGAAACGGGTCAAATTCGCCCATCCCTAATCACACATGTGTATACAGTATATATATATATATATATATATATATATATATATATATATATATATATATATCTATATATAGATATATATATATATATATATATATATATATATAGATATATATAGATAGATAGATAGATAGATATATATATATATATACACACAAAACCGGAGCACTCGTTATATAACAGCAACTGCCTGGGTGCAGAATTCAAAAAAATTATGTAAACCAAACTGCTGTACAAAAAACGCACAACCAGGTCTTTGCAAAGGTGTCCAAAAAAAACTAAATTTTATTTCGACGTTTCGGCTTCACCTCTTGAGAAAGGCTTCAGTAGAGAAGCCGAAACGTCGAAATAAAATTTTGTTTTTTTTGGACACCTTTGCAAAGACCTGGTTGTGCGTTTTTTGTACAGCAGTTTGGTTTATATATATATATATATATATATATATATATATATATATACTGTATGTATCTGAGCAAATAGAAATGCAGAAATTCACAACTGAAACTGTTGCTCCTGAGGATTTCAAGCTGTTATTGTACGGAGGCTTCAGATTGATCTGACAAATTTATACCGTGGCTTCCACGGTTAGTCTTGCGTCCCGCTGGATGTTAGTGGCACGCTGTCACTTGATAAAGCTTATTTTCTTGCAAACACATTAGTGAATGGCATGGACATATGTCACAGAAAGAAGATATAAATTAAGGAACTAAATATAGGTATGGGACCTGTTATCCAGAATTCTCGGGACCTGTGGTTTTCCGGATAACGGATCTTTCCGTAATTTGGATCTACATACCTTAAGTCTACTAGAAAATCATGTAAATATTAAATAAACCCAATAGGCTGGTTTTGCTTCCAATAAGGATTAATTATATCTTAGTTGGGATCAAGTACAAGCGACTGTTTTATTATTACACAGAAAAAGGAAATTGTTTTTAAAAATTTGGATTATTTGGATAAAATGGAGTCTATGGGAGACAGCCATCCTGGTCTCCAAATAAGGGATCCTATACCTGTATATGTAACCCCATCTAGGCTAGGCTAGGCTAGATCTTGTCCGGCTAGGAAACAGCAGAGCACCGGTTACATTTGACATTCTCCCCATAAAATGGGCCTTTGCTGCTTGAAATGCTGAAGGAATGGTGTTACACAACTAAACCTCACTTGTGCTGCTTGACTAAACAAAAGAATTTGACGCCAGAAACAAGACAAAACAAACAACAACAGGCTTTATTCTCTTAAAGCGCAAATCAGGGGTTGGATACTCCCAATCCACTGAGGTTTATCACATACGTGTCAGGTACATCACAGCATTTCAGAGCCAACACCTTGTGACACCCCTGTGGAGATAGAGTAACACCTGGATAGATGCACCCTCATGATCTCTGTACTGTGACCTGGATCCTCACACAGGGGATCAGAGAAATCACTAAACCTAAATCCCTATTAGGCTTTGTCCCTATGCTACAGGCCAGTCTTACCAGAGGGGAGAGCTACCCCCTTGCTATCCCTCCTAGTTGGAGCCAGGCTGCTCTTGCTAAACTTGTTCTATCTGCCTCACCTTCCTAGAAAGTGCTGTTACAGAGAACTACCCTGTCCTGAATGCACCTCATTCACAAGGTCCCTGTATCCCTGACTTCACCAAGCCTTCTCTATACTGAGGCCTTAGCTCCAGGCTCCCATTACCAATCACTCCATCCTGGAGTGGTAGGGGAAAGAGGAAGACCACCCTCTGCCCAGTATTATACTGAAGTTTGGCAGGAACTTGTCATGAGCCTCTGGGCCAATGATACACAATGTATACATTATGCTAATGAGCAAAAGTAGACACATGGGCTTTTGACCAGCAACCAGAGTACAAAGATGTGTAGGCATTTAAAGCCACAGGGGAGCATTAACCCTATGGGTCCCTACATATACAATGAAGTTTGGAAGCTTCAAGGACAATCAAACCATTCATGAGCATCACAGGGTTCTCTCGCCAACCGCATCACCCAGAGGCCTTCATTCACCCATACCTGTGCCCCAACAACAGAGCTGTGCAGCAAAGTTGGTTACATCATATCCTATAGACAGTGGTGTAACTAGAGTGCACTGGGCCTCCTGCAAAGAAATCTTCAGAGGGGCCCAGCCCACTCCACAAACTTGCCAGAGTGCCACTTCGCCAGGCGTAAATGCGATACGAATACACAAATTCACTAAAATGTGGACTTTCGTCCTGGGCATCCAGTTTGATTATAATGAAACAATAAAGGTGGTGGTTAATAATAGGTCCAATACGCAGAACTTTACTGCAAAACTCAAGTGCTTTAATGTGTCACGACATGTTTCAAGCTGAGCTCTTTCTCAAGTGATAACAGCAGTATGTCTCCAGTACTTACTTAAAGGGTAAACTCCACCCCTAATTAGCTAATTAATGAATTGGCACCTGCACCTGTTAGCGAATTGCCGATGTCCCTGCAGGTGGCAATGCTGGCGAAAAGTCTCTAGCGTTAGCCACTTCGCTAATCAATTCAACTCTTGAAGAGGGGGCAGATTGTTGTCAGTTGTAGGTCAGTATGAGACAAGGGACCACCAGTAACCGAACAGCATTTGTAGAGGAATTGGTAGAGAAATCCATAAATAAATGATACAGTCTAATTTCATTAAGAAACAATCAGCAACTGGTGGCACTGGTCAACCACAATGAGACTAATGAATAGTGATGGGCGAATTTGCACCGTTTCACTTCGCCCGAAAATTCACAAATTTCGCGTGAAACGGCGAAAAATTTGCGAAACTGCCGGCGTCCGTTTTTTCGGTACAAATTTTTTGACGCCGGCGATTTTTTCCCGTGAATTTTCGCGCCCGTTTCGCGAATTTATTCGCTGACGGCGAACCGTGCAAATTCGCCGCAAATTCGCGCCTGGCGAATAAATTCGCCCATCACTACTAATGAAAGCAAAATTCTTCTTGGCTGCTAAGGGACCCTCTTTAGGGATGTAGCGAACCGCCGCCGATGTGTTCGCGAACGCCGTTCGCGAACACCGGCAAAATTGGCGAACAGTTCGCGAACTGTTCGCGAACTTCGATCATCCGAAAATCGTTCGATTGGAACGATCGAAGGATTGTAATCGTTCGATCGAACGATTTTCGTTCGATCGAACGATTTTCGTTCGAGTCGAACGATCGAAGCCATTGGATCGAATGATTTCATTCGATCCAATGGCTTCGATCGTTCGATTCGAACGAAAATCCTTCGATTTTAGCGATCGAATGGTCGAATGGTCGAACGATTTTGACGCGAACGCCTATTGGCGAACGTCGCGCGACGTTCGCGAACTTGCGGCGGACGCGAACAGCCGATGTTCGCGCGAACAAGTTCGCCGGCGAACAGTCCGCGACATCCCTAACCCTCTTGTGAAGTCAAACATACACCCACAGCTGTTTGTCCGAACCATTGCTTCCATTGTTCCCAGCAGAAGTTAATTCCTTGATACAAAAGGAGAATTTCTTTCCGCAAATGAATATGTATCGGTGCAATATACTGACTGGATCATTGACTCTCTGTATCATTCTGTTATGCAGCATCAGCTAAAATGAATAGTACAGAGAATAAGGCTTTTATAGTGCACATTGCTGTGATTTTCCCTCAAATGACTTTTTATTGGAGTCCTCTATAAATTTGTGATTTATGTGCTAAAAAAGAGTTAAATGTGCATGTGGGCTAGAGATAATCTGACAGTTGCTGGTCTCTGTGGCTTTGATGCTGAAAAGATGTTTGATACGGGTTTTGCCAAAATGACCAGCATTTGGCAGCACTTATGGCACCTGAGGGGTTACTTAATACCTCATATTGAGCTACTCAGCTCTTTGTAACACAATTCCAAATGTTCTCAGCGATCTTTGTGCTTCCATTCCCAGCATGGGTGTGCAGGTGCAGGGCAATGGCTCAGAAAAAACTAGAACTGAGGCAAATATGCACCCAAAAAAGCAAAATAATGTAAAAAAAATAAGAAACAAAACCTTGCAAAAGTGGAAATATACAGTACATAAGGGGGAATGTAATTAAAAATCATGAGTATTATTTAAAATAGTGTTTTTGCAAGTGTTTTGCGCTGCCTCAATGTAAAATCATTTGCTGGCGAATATTATATTGCTAAGGAAAGGTTAACGTTAACACCTGCTCTGGAGTTTTGTTCAATATTTAGTTGCAAAATATGCTTTGCAATTACAAAATGGTATTGTATAAACTAGGAATGTTCACAAAAGCCATTTGGTCGTGGAAGTCGTTGAGGTTTGTAATCAGTCATAAAAGACGCAAACACGGTCACTAACATTCACAATGGTCTTTGTGTGCGTTTGTGTGCTAACGAAACATATTAAATTACCCCAATAGTCTAATTCTAATGACAATATAATGTTATGTTTCCCTGCACTTCTACAATGGATGTATTTGCTTCAGAAACACTACTATAGTTTATATAAACAAGCTGATGTGTAGCCATTGGGCAGCCATTGAAGCACAGGATACACAGTAGATAACAGATAAGTACTACTATAGTTTATATAAACAAGCTGATGTGTAGCCATGGGGGCAGCCATTCAAGCACAGGATACACAATAGATAAGAGATAAGTACTACTATAGTTTATATAAACACGCTGATGTGTAGCCATTGGGCAGCCATTGAAGCACAGGATACACAGTAGATAACAGATAAGTACTACTATAGTTTATATAAACAAGTTGCTGTGTAGCCATGGGGGCAGCCATTCAAGCACATGATACACAGTAGATAACAGATAAGTACTACTATAGTTTATATAAACAAGCTGCTGTGTAGCCATTGGGCAGCCATTCAAGCACAGGATACACAGTAGATAACAGATAAGTACTACTATAGTTTATATAAACAAGCTGATGTGTAGCCATTGGGCAGCCATTCAAGCACAGGATACACAGTAGATAACAGATAAGTACTACTATAGTTTATATAAACAAGCTGATGTGTAGCCATTGGGCAGCCATTCAAGCACAGGATACCCAGTAGATAACAGATAAGTACTACTATAATTTAATGAATGCAAACACAGACATCCATGCTGAGTATTGTGCCCTGTAGCAAGAAAGTTGGGGGAAGAAGCAACCTGCAGGATTTATTTTTAACAGATATTTTTTTAACAGATATAGCGGGTGAAATTTGGACAGACCCATTTTTTTTGGTAGATCTCATTTTGCAGGGGGTAACAATCATGCCACCCACATGGTGAATGTCCTAGTGAACTGCCCCTAGATAAGTCCCTAGTAAAGAGTAAGCATTGGCCATGGATCCAATGAAGAAGCTCTAGCCAATCCGTGTTAGAGGTAAAGTATGAGAGAGAGAGCAAGAGGAACCTAGTTGTAGACCTTTTTTAGAATCAAAATCACTGCAGATGAAAGGCCAAAGCTTGAAGGCTACAGTTTGAAGTCCATCTGGGGTAATTTTCAGAAGGGAGTGTTTATTTGTTATCCTTTATATTCCTGGATGTCCCAACTTGAAGATCATTAAGTCTGGTATTTAAAAAGCATGTCCTAGATATTTCTGAATGATCAAGCCTTAATTTTAGTTAGGGTGCCAGTTTGGGTGAATTTGGAACACTTTTATGGGTAAGAGGGCCCTCTTACTAAATGGCTTGAACCCAAAAATTCTAAAAAAAATCAGTAGTCTTTTTACTTCTCTGTTTTAATACAATCCAATCTTAGAAGCCAATGGGCAGTACAAGATTAGTTTACAGCACACATGAGTAAGCCAAGGAACTCTAATAATCTTTTGCTTGATTACACAGATAATCTATTTGGAGCTGACTGTACAATGCAACAGAGACAGCAGTGCCTATTTACTGACGCATCTGTATTTTAGAGGATTATTTATCAGTGTTAATTCTGTGTATACATCTATTAAAGCTAGAGAATTACTGTCACAATTAAACAAGAAGAAAAGAACCACATAATCACATTTCACGCCAATGTTCTTCTGCACCAATATGTAATTTAATTTACTTGCTTATCTAAAGAAATGATCTTTCTCATTATGCAGAGCATACGATTATAAAACCACTCAATTTTAAATATTTACATGGAATCATTTTATTTCTTTCTGACAAACAAACAAATCTACCTAGGATCTCTCCAACTTAACCTATAATATTCTACACGCTTGATTGGACTTTTTTTTAATTATATGGTTATATTGAAATAACACAATCAGATTTTATTAAAATTAGGAAAAATAAGAGCTAATGTACCTGTCCAACATCTCAATGCAAAACCCACTGACTAAATATGAGCTTGGTCCATCCATCTGTGATTTGCGGGGGATGGTTTTCCACTAGATGTGGCTTCAAATCAGTCCTTAACTGAGGTTACTGACATTACTGAGGTTGAGCAATCTTGGTGATCAGGTCTGGCTTACATTTAGGGTTCCATCTCACAGTTGTTTAGTTGAGGTCAGGGCTCTGTGTAGGCCACGGAGGCTCTTCCACATCAACTTAGTAGAGATCTTGCTTTGTGTATGGGGGTATTATTGCCCTGGAACAAAGTTGACCCCACACTGTTGCCACAACGTATGTATCACTTAGGTTTACTATAACTGGAATCAAGAACCCTAGCCCAAACCGTAAGAATCATCCCAAGACCATATTCTATCTCCACCAAGCTTTACAGTGGGCAACAGGGGAATCAATGGACAAGGAAGTTCTATACTGAACACCTGCTAATGAAACATTTATGTATGTTCCTATAGAGGAACATTGTTGTGATATCTTTTAATTGTAGATATTTAAATTTAATATTTTTTTTTTCTTTCTGACAAACAAACAAACAAACAAACAAATCTACCAAGGATCTCTCCACTTTAACCTATAAAATTCCAAAAGCTTGATTGGAATGTTGTAGTGTTGACAAAATGCAATCAGATTTCATTTCAAAGCGTAAAAATAAGAGCTAAAGTATGTCAAATTAAAAAGTATTTGGACACCTGCCTGTCCAACATCTCATTGCAAAGCCCAGTGTTTAAATATGAGATTCAACCTCTACTTTGCTGGGGATGGTTTTCCACTATATGTTGCTTCAAATCAGCACCTAGAGCCTTACTGATGTTGGGCACTGGTCTTGTGTGATTAGGCCTAGCTTTATGGGACTGCATTAGGCATATCTGTAATGGAAAAGGACCTTGGAGATAATAAACTTGGCTTGACCTTGTAGATGATAAACTTGGCTGTAGCAAGCAAAGCCAATCAGCAGCATCAAGGGCAAATAAGGTCTTGAGCTGTATTTAAAGGGACATAGGTTTGCAGGAGGAGGGGGTTATTATTCCACTGATCAGAGCAATGGTAATGCCCCATCTAGAATATGTCGTACAGTTTTGGTCTCCAGCACTCAAACAGGACATTATTGAATTAGAGAATGGTACAGAGGAGGGTAACTAAGCTGGTAAAAGGTATGGAAAATCTTAGCTATGAGGAAAGACTGGCCAAATTAGGGATGTTCACCCTGGAGAAGAGGCGCTTAAGGGGAGATATGATAACTATGTATAAATATATAAGGGGATCATATAATAATCTCTCTAATGTCTCCCTGAATCAGTGGTACAGGCTGATACATTAGATAGGTATAAGAAGGGGTTGGATGGTGTTTATCAAGTGAGGGAATACAGGGATATGGGAGATAGCTCATAGTACAAGTTGATCCAGGGACTGGTCCCATTGCATCTTGGAGTCAGGTCGGAATTTTTCCCACCTCTGAGGCAAATTGGAGAGACTTCAATTGTTTTTTTTTGCCTTCCTCTGGATCTGGATCAACTAGCAGTTAGGCAGGTTATACAGTATATAGACTTAAAGGGTTGAACTGGATAGATGTGTGTCTTTTTTCAACCTAACTAACTATGCTACTATTAGGGGTGGGCAAAATTTTTTTGCCTTGTTTCGCCGAAAAAATTACGCCCATAGACTTGAATGGCGTTGTACGTCGAAATAAAAAAGACGTGCGTCAAAAAAATATTTTGCTGTGTATGGGAGTATTATCGATCTAAAACAAAGTTTACCCTAAACTGAGCGCCTGTTAAAGGAACATTTTTGTGATGTCTTGGATTTAAAAAGCACCAGAACTTCCTTAAATCATCTTCTTATCAGTAATGACACCGACTGCTGTAAAATAAATGCATGCTGGGAGAAGTAGAGAAGTTCCATGGGCATATAAAGGCATCAGCCTGCAAGCTTAGATTTAACAGAACACTGAGATGACTTTTAATATCTCCATATTTTACATTTGTGAGTACATTGTTTTGTATAACACAACAATTCAGTTTATCAGGTGACCAATTCAGGTACACATAATAAATAATGACATCACTAAGAAACCTTACGAAGGGATATTTATACCAGCTATTTAGTCAGTCATCCTGCCTGAATTACTCCAGTCTACTGTCACATATAAGGCTCGCTGTGTCAGGGCCCGAAGGCTCAGGCTGGAATTACGGACCAAGGAGGAAGCAGTTGGCATCAAACACAGTTCAAGGTATCCAAGGGCTTAAGAGAATAACAAAGTCCAGTCCAGGCAAAAGGGTCAGTTCAGGCAGCAAAGGTTTAATATATGAAATAACAGGCCGAGGTCAGGATCAGAATCAGTAGAATTAGTAGTTTAGCACACCTAGGAACACACAAGGTTGAACCAAATATCGGACATGTCTGTAGGCCTCAGGCATCCTTTTAAAGGCAGATTTTTGCAACAAAAACGGGGCTTGATGATGTCACGCATCACACGCTAACATTGATAGTTGACACTGCACGTTTTGACTCATTGGCATCAAAACGTCACGTCGTCCCACGTGGCTCCCCTGAGCACGCCATCTTGCCGAAGACGCTGAAGGAGTATTGAGAGCCTGTGAGCGCTCCTTACACGCTGCATGTGCGCTATCTCAAGTGCAGGTTTGCGAATCGGCACACACTTTTCGACAAGCATGCATATGTTTTGACACATGCGCACAGCATGTAAATAGACACAGAGGCCAGCAGTTGACTGTGAGGCGATTGTTCTTTCCTGGTAGACACTGGACGTTATTTCTGTTTGATTATTCTTCGGCTTGTACCCTGACTATTATCCTGATTGCTGCCCATACTGACTTCTGCCTGTTTTACGGATATGATGTCTGCTCCACGAAGTTATTCCTTTAGTGACTTAGAGCCTTTGAACTTTTCCATAACTGGCACCTCTGCATCTGAGTTCTACCTGTTATTATCACTCTCAGATTATAGTTTCCAGTGAGAGGCATAGGGAAGGCTGTTATCCAGCGGTTTCATCAATCAAACCAGGATCTCCTGTGAGTCTGACATATTCAGAGCTTTTATGCATTCTAAAATCCCCTCCTTGGCATTAACAGAAGCATCATTCACACTACATATGCTTTGCTGCCAGGTGAAACTCAAAATGCCTTCCTACAATAAAGCTTTACCCGCGGATTTTCATATAATTATTTCCCATGGTGATAGACTGTGTACATCTGCCCATTAAATCCCAAGAGCAGCGTTGCATATGCTGTTAACTTATTTCTATATTAACAAGGTTAAAGATAATTAGATTATGATGGGAAATAAATATTCATAAGCAAAACAGAGAAATAAGTCACCGGTTTTGATCTGACCCATGTTATACATTACATATATGGCAACATAATGTCAGCACTTGTACTAATCTATATTTTAAAGCTGACCAGCGGCCAGAAGTGATACATGTATGGGACCCGTTATCCAGGAACCCTTTATCTAGAAATATAGAATATAGAAAGGCCTCCATTTTATTCAAATAATCCAAATTTTTAAAAATTATTTCCATTTTCTCTGTAATAATAAAACAGTAGCTTGTACTTGATCCCAACTAAGATATAATTAATCCTTATTGGAAGCAAAATCAGCCTATTGGGTTTATTTAATGTTTACACGATTTTCTAGCTGATTCACCAAGGGTCGAATATCGAGGGTTAACCCTCGATATTCGACTGGGAATTAAGTCGAATATCGAAGTCGAAGGATTTTAACGCAAATAGTTCGATCAAACGATCGAAGGATTATTACTTCGATCGAACGATGAAATCTTTCGAATCGAACGATTCGAAGGATTTTAATCCAACGATCGAAGGAATATCCTTCGATCAAAAAAACTTAGGAAAGTCTATGGGGACCTTCCCCAAAGGCTAACATTGAGTTCGGTAGCTTTTAGGTGGCGAACTAGGGGGTCGAAGTTCAACTATCGAATGGTCGAATAGTCTAACGATTTTTAGTTAGAATCCTTCGATCCGAAGTCGTAATCGTAGTCGAAGGTTGAAGTAGCCCTATTCGATGGTCAAAGTAGCCCAAAAAACACTTCGAAATTCGAAGTTTTTTAACTTCGAATCCTTCACTCGAAGTTAGTGAATCGGCCCCTTAAAGTATGAAGATCAGAATTACAGAAAGATCCATTACCCGGAAAACCCCAGGTCCTTAGCATTCTGGATAACAGGTCCCATACCTGCATTTATATTTGATTTATGTACAAAGATAGAAAAACTTGTCTATATATGATTATTAAAACTGCATTCCTCTCGGTTTCCAATAAAGATTTGTTTGCTATCCAGAAACATTGGGTAGCGGAGGCGTTAGCAAATTTGGGTGACAACTTAGAGCTCTGACCAAAAACACCCCCTTTCAGATATGGCTTTGAAATGGTCAAACTACTTTTTTTTTGTCCTAAATGCAAACAAGAAAATATGAACCTTTTTCATTAAATTTGGAGATGTTCTCACATTACCCTAGTTTGGCAAAAAATAAGTGACTTTATCAAATAAATCTGGTTTTATCTCCAGTTTATGGTCTTTTACTTTGAGTAAACATTTTAAATCCAAGAAACCTATGACTAAGGGGCAGATTTATCAATGGTCAAGGTGAATTTTCGAATGAAAAAAATTTTAATTTCAAGCTATTTTTTGTGTACTTCGACCATGAACTAGTCCAAATTCAATTTGAATTTAAAAAAAATTTGAAAACCCGAATATCGAAATTTATTATGTACTGTCTCTTTAAAAATTGGACTTTGACCATTCGACCATTATTTGGAGTCAATTGGTGGAACTACATACATTTTTATGTATGAAAGCATTATTCGAATTTAGGAATTGTATTGCGGCAAAAATTTTAATTGGAACATTGTTAAATCACCTCTTTAGCCTTTTTATTGGAGACAGACAAGGAAGCTTTAAAGCCCCAGCTGGTTTTAACCCATGTAGTGCCACTTGCTGCTCTTGATCTTGCCTACATTACGGGGCTTATTTATTAAAGTCCGAATGCAAAAAACTCGAAAACTTCAAGTTTTTTTACTATAAAATCTGAAATGTTAGTGAAAAAAAACCTTGAATTTTTTGAGATTTATTATCCCCGAGAACACAAAAAGTCCAAATCCAAAAATACTCTTTCTTTAACCTGCCGTGGTCCTGTAGAAGTCAATGGCAGAGGTCCTATTCGCAATTTGAAGATATTATGGTCTGAGCTGAGTTTCATACGACAATCATAACAAACAAGGAAAAGTTTTTAAATTTTTAAAACCATTAGGGGGGGCAATGAGGTTGTGACCACAAAATACATTTAGACAAATACAAGAGTCCTCTGCACTCAACCCATTATCAATATATTTTTTAGACATTGAGACATTTTGTGCATACTGCTACTGAAAAATGCCTTACCTTTTAAATAAAACAGGGATTGTTTGTCCATATATTGCAATATATTTAAAGGGATACTGTCATGGAAAAACATGTTTTTTCCAAAACACATCAGTAAGTGCTGCTCCAGCAGAATTCTGCACTGAAATCCATTTCTCAAAAGAGCAAAGAGATTTTTTTGTATTCAATTTTGAAATCTGACATGGGGCTAGAAATTTTGTCAGTTTCCCAGCTGCCCCAGTCATGTGACTTGTTCCTGCACTTTAGGATGGAATTGCTTTCTGGCAGGCTGTTATTTCTCCTACTTAATGTAACTGAATCAGTCTCAGTGGGACGTGGCTTTTACTATTGAGTGCTGTTCTTAGATCTACCAGGCAGCTGTTTTCTTATGTTAGGGAGCTGCTATCGGGTTACCTTCCCATTGTTCTTTTGTTTGGCTGCTGGGGGGGGGGTGATATCACTCCAACTTGCAGAACAGCAGTAAATAGTGAATGAAGTTTATCAGAGCACAAGTCACATGACTGGGGGCAGCTGGGAAACTGACAATATGTCTAGCCCCATGTCAGATTTCAAAATTGAATATAACAAAATCTGTTTGCTCTTTTGAAAAATGGATTTCATTGCAGAATTCTGCTGGAGCAGCACTATTAACTGATGTGTTTTGAAAAAATCATATTTCCCAATGACAGTATCCCTTTAAGCTGGCCAACTATGTCAAAGTCATCCCATATCTGGCCAGTCCTACGCTCAATTTTCATCTGATTCATTAAGAATTCTATTACTAAGTTTTACCTTTCATACGATAATCCACATTTTGGGTTTTTCCAGCAATTTCATTTTTTAATCTCATTTTTTAATGGTTTTTAAATGATAAATAGGGTAAATCGGGTAATCTAGTTTGGAATCCATGAAAATATCCAAGTCAATATCTGAAAAATTCGGATTTGATAAATAACCCCCTTAAAGTTCACCAGTTTACAGTATATTAAAGGAGAACTAAAGCCTTACTAAAAAAAGTAGAATTGTTGTATTTGGGTTTTGGGTTTCTATACCAGCCCAAGGCAACCACAGCCCATTAGCAGTAAAGATCTGTGTCTCCAAAGATGCCCCAGTATCTCCCCGTCTTCTTTTCTGCTGATTCACTGCACATGCTCTGTGCTGCTGTCACTTACTGAGCTTAGGGACCCACTCACAATATACAGTACACATAGAATAGAAATGTCACAATATAAGACTGATTAGTAATTAATACACATAATTACTACATGGCAGTACAGAAACCAGTGCAATTAGCATCAGAATTTAATAATTAGCAAACCTGTAGCATCAGCTTATATTACAGGTGAAGCTCATTTTCTGCTGGATAATTAGTGACGAGCCCTAAGCTTAGCTTCTCAACAGCCAATCAGAGCCCACTGAGCATGTGAGTGTCACAGAGAGTTTCCAAGATGGTGACCCCCTGTGACAAGTTTGAAGTCCTGGATCATTGCTGCTATTGACAAGCTGAAACTTTAGCCTCGTGCAATAAGTTCACTATATAAAATATGCCATTTTTAGCCATATTTATTTAAGGGTTGAATAGCAGCTAAAATCAATGCTAGTTTATTTCAGAGTCTATGGTTAAACTAAAGCTGGTCATATTCTTTTGGTGATGAATGATTTTCAATGGTTTGGACCCTAACCTGATGTGCAAAAGTGGAATGATTTGATGGGCCAAAGATCAGGTCATTGTGGGGATCCAATAAGAATGTTGAGCTCTGATCAACCTGCCAATAGTTCTCATTAAATGGGATTTTTCGTTGCCTCTCCCATAGATACAGTATCAGGCAGGCAGACCATAAGGAGGGCAATATGCAAGGGCCAATAAGCTTTTATCTGCCCCTGTAAGGCCACTTTAAACGCCAGCATTCTGTCACTTTTTACAGGGGGGGGGGGTCAACACTACAACACGGCTGAGACCAAGAACTGTCGATTTATTCTGCTCTGTTTAACCCAATATTGCATATTCACAGACTGCTGAGCCTAAATTGCCTAATAGTAAAGGGCACATTAACATGGCTTTAAATGTATCTCCACATTTAGTGCAATAGGGATCTGCTGGGTTCTATTTACTATCTCAATGGCAACCCCCAGGTCCTGAGCATTCTGGATAATAGGTACAATACCTAAATGTCCCTATATACAGTATATAGGTGGAGAGAGGGAAGGGAGAGGTGGGGGACCCTGGGGAGTGTTAGTGGGAATAGGTATCAGTGCCAGAACAAGGGGTAGGCAAAATAGGCACCTGCCTATGGTGCAATGATAGGGGGAGGGCACTGGGCAGGTACTTGTTAAAGGGTCTTCTGTTTAACCCTAGTCTGAGTTTGTACCCTTCTGCGTCTCTCCCCTCCTCTCTGTCTCTCTCCCCTCCCTCTCCTTTGTCGCTCTCCCCTTACTCTCCTCTGTCCTCCCTCTCTTCTGTTGCTCTCTGCTCCCTTTCCTCTGTCGCTCTCCCCTCCCTCTCCTCTGTCATTCACCCCACCCTCCCCTCTGTCATTCATCCCACCCTCCCCTCTGTCACTCTCCCCTCCCTCCCCTCTGGTATGGCACATGTGGGGGCGGGAGCAAGGTGGCCAGCCAGCTTGCCTAGGGCACCCAGTCATCTTGACCTGGCCCTGTCAGGTATTATAGGGGAAAGATTAGGGCCATTACTAGGTCATTGTAAGGGACCCCTTGATTTCTCATGAACCCTAATGCACCTTAGTGTCTATTATAAGCAAAAAGAGGAGAATTAATAGAACTCATTCATGTGTCACTGCTTACAATAAACTACTGCAAGTGAAACAATATTATATATTTATACATAACTGTGAAATCTCTTAGCGTTGAATTTATTTTGAGGTGAGCTGTGGCTGACACAATGCAGATTACTTAACTTTTTGCTGAATTTCTGAGCAGTAGAATATCTACTTTTCTCAAGGTTAACAAATCCATATTCCACCCCTTTTATGTCTACAAACTGCTTAGGCTTCTGTAATTGACTAGTCCCTTACTGTGATAAACATTTTCAGTTCCCATGAATAATAACTGGAGGGGGGGAGTCATGAAAATTCAAGGAACGTGCGACAAGAGATTTCTTCACTGAATGTTCCTGTCATATCTAGGTCTGTACTTCTCTGATTATAAATGGGCTGTACAGTGAAAATCACCCCCTAAGCATGAGATATGCAGATCAAAATCCGTATACTGCACTAATGAGCCCCAATAGCGGGAATACTGGTCTGTAACTGAGATCTGATCAGCGGCTACCCTACCCATGCCTCATAAATCATATATTTTTTCTCCCGTATTGCTATATTATTATATTATATATTAATATTATTATATTAAGTCTATATGCGACTTCACCATGTTATGTTAAACACATCATACAGCCTTCCGTTCTATAAGGGATTTCACAAAAGTGGTTGGTCTTTAAGGAAAGAGACAGCAGGTACCCAAAGGGGAACTAAGGCAGAGCAGAAGAAGAGACTGGAGCAGGGTGAAGTGGACATGGAACTGGAGCCAACATTACAATATCCAGACTAAGCAGTATTTTCTGGACTTAAGTAATTTTGTAGAATGAGGAAGGCTATGGATAAGACTTTTTAGGAAGTGTAATGGGTACATTCCATTCACCAGTGGGCGCCAAAACCATTGGCTAGACAACATACTAAGGTGGCAGAAGAATAAAAAGGAATTACCCCAACAATGAAGATTATGTGACAAATTGTGAGATTTTGAAAAAGTAGAAATGAGTAGGGTATGACTAGAAAGTTGTAAAGAAGCAAAGGAGTTGGTGGAGGGAATGAAAGGAAAAGTTAAAAGGAGTTGAAGAAAAAAGTTCAGTAAGAAACTGAGTTGCAAAGTTTGAGTGGGAATAAACCTAGTGTAGGACTGGCCCACTGGGATACCAGGAAAACTCTAGGTGGGCCCAGGTGTCAGTGGCCCTCATGCTGCTAAATATTTGGCCTATTTCATGGCTATTCCCTATTTCTATGAGAATAAAAAGACTAAATAGATGGAATAATGCATTATAGTATATAAAGATAAGATACTGAGAGAATAGAGGTTGAGGAGAGAAGGAATAATTGTACTCAGAGTGGACCCCTGGTCTAAGGTTTTATGGTGGGCCCCTGATGTCCCAGTCCGACACTGAATAAACCACCCGCAGAATATTCACACTTCTGCGTACTCTTTGACAACCATTAGGCCCAGGTTTATTGAGAAAAACAGGGCGATATTTCCAATGTGGGTAACAGAGATTTTGTGCAGTGTAATAGGCAAAAGTGTGTGTATGGAGGATCAGTGAGTGTGTGTAGGTATGTGTGGTTGGTTTCATTTGGAGGGGTAGAACTTTATGGACTTTGGTCTTTTTCAACCCAACTTAACTATGTAACTACGTATGTCACTGTGTAATTATGTGGTGCTTAGATCTTGGCGCTAAGGGGTCGATATAATAACATTTGGATTTCTACTCATCATATTTAAAAAACGCCTGTTTTTTAGAAAAATTCTCAAAAACACAAAAAAATGTAACTTTATTATGTGTAAAAATCATTTAAAACTGCTTCAATTAAAAGCAGTCAAGGTTCCATAGAAGTCAATGGAAGCTGTGCTGATCATATTAGACCTTTTTTTAAACCATTCATTCTTTCAAAGGTTTTTTTCTGAAAAACAAAATTTTCAGAGGTACAGTATAAACTTTTTATATTTGGAGCTTTTCATAATTTTCATGGCATTTGTGGTTTCAGAAAGCTCTAATACAACTAAAATTCAAGCTTTAATAAATGTGCCTCCCAATGGGATCCATAGAAGGAGAGTGGTGGTTTGAGGAGAAAGGAAACAGAGCGTCTCTGCAGATGGTGGAAATGTGGAGAGAGTGATGGTGCTGGACTGTTAGGTCAGATGGCATCTGATGTTTGGAGACTCCTGGTTAAGAGCCCTGTTGATCCTCAAAGTGTAGTTTACAAATCACTTTTTAATATAGCTGCAATATTGTAGACATTTGCAACTTTATCTAAATTGTAGAGTGTGAGCTGTTGAGGACATCCAACTTTTATCAACTTTCTCAAGGGTAGCATAGCCTGCCTCTTGGTCACCAACTCTCCATCACCCCAGCCCAGCCCGCAGAGGTTTAATACACCAGGAACTACCTAATCCTGAGCCATAATTGCTCGGGTCCCTATAATGGCAGCAGAGGTGCCTCAGGATACTAAACCTTTACTAATCTTCTTGTTGGAGGCTTAGCTGCTCAATAACTTTCCTGATCCTAGCTGTCACTCCTAGAGCGACCAATAACAGATCTACTGAGATCTACCTCCACCTCAGGCCCTAACAGTAACACTCCACTTCCTCCAGCTAGTGGGTGCACTATAAAGAGGCAGAACACATGTGGGCATCCCTTCTTATAACCTCTGGGGAACTGCTCCCCCTCCCATCTGTAAAGAAGGACCCAGACTAGCTGGCTAACACAATCCCTGGGGATGCTAAACTGGAGAGCTCCTGGATAAAAAGCTAAATAACTCAATAACCTCAAATAATAAACAAATTAAATAAAAAAATGAAAGCCAATGGCACATTTCTTAGAATCTCACTCTCTGCATCATAGTAAAAGTTAACTCAAAGATGAACAACCCCTTTAAGTATTTACATAATGGATATAATAGGGGGAAACAAAAATATACTATTTTAGGAAATGCATATATATAGGAAATGCATATATAGTCAATGCCTTCTAATTTGTTCATACTGGAGGCAAACATCTCCAGTGTTGTTGCCCATAGCAACCAATCAGATCCTTGATTTTGTTTTCTAAATTGTTTGTGTCTGTTCAAATCAAATTGATTATTGGATGCTATGGGCAACATCAACGGTGACATTTGCCTCCAATGAGAATAATTACGTCCCTTAGTTTAGTAAAGATGGTTCAGGAAAACAGACAAGTGCTGGGATTTCATATTTACTGGGTTAGTGCCCTAGGTTGTGTTTTATTTAAGGAATCTTGTGTTTGCCATAAAGAGTGCAGTGTTTTTGATCACAGTATGTAGTGAGAACTATATTAAACCATGAAAAAAGTAGACATTCAACAGAGCATTAAATTATTCAGTGAAGTGCGCACATCTGAGGAACCCAAGCCTTAAAGCCCTTCTTGCAACAACAAGAAGTTCTATAAAAAAAATAAAAAAAGGAACGAAAACCGAGCTTAGAATTTCAGATTGGAAGGAGCTTATTGAATTAATAAGACAAGTCAATTAATGTAATGCTCTGTTGCTTGAGGATAAAACAGAAGAATGGTAATGTGGGCTCATTTATTCTTATCCTACAATACGACAACCTTAAACAATATATTTGTGTCATGAAAGAACAGCATGAAAAGCCTTCAGAGCTGGAGATTGGAGCTTTTCTGTTCTCCACAACTCTCATTCCCACAATGCCCCAGTAGCAGTTAGTTCCTTTTCAAGAAAAGACAAAGAAGATGCTCAGAGAAAGCTGGGACAAGAGCGTAGAAGACCAAAGGTTGAAAACTATTTCTCCTGGGGCCTTGATAGGAAGGTATGTGAAATAAAAGTACTTGGCCCTAAGATCACCCGTGGTCAATGCTTTGGTAGCAGTCAAAGAAGGTCCTAGAGACTAACCCACAATCTTTGCCTTACAATTTAATAATGATATGATGCCTTCCTGCACCCAATTTTCTAAGTATATATACACAGAATAAGGTATTTTCTTGTATAGGTATTTCACTATAATCTGGAGACCCATTATCAAAAAAATTCCATATTATGGGAAGGTTGTCTCCCATAGACTCCATTTTAATCAGATCAAAATATATATATATATATATATATATATATATATATATATATATATATATATATATATATATATATGGTCTTGAGAAAGGTCTTAGACACAGACCGAAACGTTGACCTTTTTGAATGCATTAAATAAATAAAATTTAACTTTTTTAACCATTTAAAAAACGTTCCTGGTGTGCACCTCACTTTTTTGTTTTTTGTATACTGCTAATGAGAGTAGCACCTGGGTCATTATTTCTGTCAAGGTGTGCTGAACATTCATGGACTATGTGTATATATATATATATATATATATATATATATATATATATATATTATTATTTTTTTTTTTAATAATTTCCTTTTTCTCTGTAATAATGAGACCTGTTATCCAGAATGCCTGGGTCATTATTTCTGTCAAGGTGTGCTGAACATTCATGGACTATGGACTATGTGTATATATATATATATATATATATATATATATATATATATATATATATATATATATATATTTTTTTTTTTTTTTTTTTTAATAATTTCCTTTTTCTCTGTAATAATAAAAAAGTATCTTCTACTTGATCCCAACTAAGACATAATTACAGGCATGAGACCTGTTATTCAGAATGCTTGGGACCTGGGGTTTTCCGGATAACGGATCTTCTGTAGTTTGTATCTTCATTCTTCATAGCTAAAGTCTCCTAGAAAATCATTTATACAATTAAATAAACCCAATAAGCAGGTTTTGCTTCCAATAAGGATTAATTATATCTTAGTTGGGAAAAAGTACAAGCTACTGTTTTATTATTACAGAGAAAAAAATAAATCAATTTAAAAAATTTGCATTATTTTGATAAAATAGAGTCTATGGGAAAGCATTTCTGTAATTCTGAGATTTCTGGATACTTGTTGGAGGCAAAACAATCCTATTGGGGTTAATTAATCTTTAAATAATTTTTTTAGTAGAAATTAGGGATGGAGATCCAAATTACCCAGAATACCCCAGGTCATGAGAATTCTGGATAACAGATCCTATACCTGTACAAAGAATATTAATATTTGAAGTGCAAATATTTTTTCCATTTAAAAAATATTTTGGTGCTACCTAAACTGACATTATAATGTTATAAATATATTTCCGTAAAATTCTGTTATCACGGATAGGAAATCGTTGAGAATTTTAGGGGGGCAATGGTCGTCACCCCTTTTACTGTATTTTGAGAATAACTTATGGGAAACTATTCAACCTTTTGAAGGTCAGTTCAGTGCCAACTATAAAATAGTTAAGAAAAGAAAACCATAGGAATAGCGTTTGCTCTATAAATAACGTAAAACAACCTGAGCATTGGAATACAATTTGATTACTTAATCCACCCGACACCGTCATTTTTCTATATTTAATTAAATGAAGACTGCAGAAAGTTTCCAGTAGCAATCCCATGATTTATGTCCTTCAGATAATAAAATGATAGATGAATACATCTCTTAACATTATAATAAAAGACCATTAACAGTTCAGAAGATAAATTATGCAAAGCACCCACTTCGTTCATACAGGACCTAAAGTGTCTCTGCTTACGTTAGCCCTCTGGTTCTTTTTCATCTTCTAAGATTCCAAATAAAGTCATTCTGCATTTTCTTTGTTTTTGGGATCCTCTTATGTTGTTTTTAATACAAATTAGTTAATATATACATTGAACCATTTTATTGACAACAACATTTAAGGGCAGATTTATCAAGGGTCGAATTTAGAAGTAATGGGAACACCTAGGTTTGAGTTGTGTGGGTCTCAGCAGGAGATATTATCCGGGGGTAATACAAAGTGGATATGGGGTCTTACGCATATAAGTTATTTGGGTCTCCAATCTGCCAGAGACATATACAGAGATATCTTTAGGGGCTGCAAACAGGGTGAGTTGATGGGAACAATGCATATAGTTGAAAGCTGAATATCAGCAGTTGGAAAGGATAATAACGATAGTGGGGCCTGATGGTGGCAATATCTGCATTACTAAGCCTGCAACCGTTTATCTATAGTGGGTGAACTTGGCCACAAAGCTCCAAAAATAACTTGTAATCATAGAAAGCTCCAAAAATAACTTGTAATCCTTCTTTATAGTACACTGGGAACAAACTGTGTGCCCCAAAACATTTTTGTGCAGTTCTTACATTAATGCTGCACTTTAAAGTCATTGATTCCCAAACTGCTGGGGCTGCACCCCAAGGAGGAATCTATGGCTGGCTCCAAATTGTACATAGGGAAGACCAACCTTATAGCCAATAAACAATTCAACCACTATGTAAGTTCATAGCCTACAGTGCAACTTGCCTCTGCTCAATTGCTCTTGCCTACTGTATGTTGCTCAAGGGTATGCTTTTGACTGTGTATTTTCTCAGGTGCAACTTGTGATTGCCAGCATGTAAGCAAGACCCATTAGAACCCCTCTTTATAGTACACTTTTCTTGAGGCAGAATGGTAAAGGCAGCCATTCACTACAGGGTCCTTTTACACTCCCCGGTGTGCCAAGGTGAAAGGTCTATTTTGCACTGCCTATTGGATAGGCACAAAGAGTAAGTAAGACACAACGCCCCAGTAAATAGGTCCTTGAGTGGGAAAGCTTATATGCTCTTCTAAATGCTCCTGGAAACCCAACTAGATAGGGTAAGATTTGTAGTAATTGCTTACTTTCAACCCTGGATTGTTAGATCTATAACAAGATGGCTGGGCTGATACCATGCCCACATTTATACACCCTTGTTCTAAACTGAAGGGGGATGGTTCAAATGTTGGATACCTAAACCCAATAAGTGTAAAAACGACTGATATTTGTGGCTCTGGTCACCTAAGGGTTATTCCTTGTCTCTGAGTAAGTCAACATCAAACCCATATTGCGCTGTGAAACTCTGTCCAAAGTCATTAGTACACAAGAGCGAGAAAGCCCATTATAAGCCTCTGACTGTGACATTTTCAACATCATAACTGTCAGAGCAAGAACTGAGACGAATATTGCACTTCGGTTCATCCATTAATTGGTTCAGCAGCAAGCGGTGTTACTTCTGACAATATTAATTATGTCGAAATATCAGTATAAACAGTCAAATTCAAAGACCAATAAGGGTTACTGAAGGAGAGCATTTCTGGAATAAATGACTTTCAAAACGGATCTCTTTAGTCACTATTACATACAAATGTTCCTAAATCTAGAGGCAAAGCACATTTCAATGGTCACATTTTGTATTAATGAGCCGTCATAAAGCTTGCATAAAAGCTTGCCCCTTAGTGCTCATTCAAAGAACACTCTCCCTGGTCTGTGCTCAGCACCTTGCACTGAATAAAATCAGGTGGTAACTAGGACGGAGCCCTAGTACAGCCGGCACCTGCTGTCTCTTTGACACATGGATTAGCGCAGTGATCCCCAACCAATGGCTCCCAGTGGCCTCAAAACAGGTGCTTTTGTTTTAATTCCTGACTTGGAGACAAGCCTTTGTTGCATAAAAATCATCTGCACTGCCAAACAGAGTCTCCTTTAGGCTGCCAGGACATATAATATAGGTCACTAGCCAATCAGAACCCATATTAAGCACCCCTGTGAACTTGCCTGAGTTGATCTCTGACTTTTTTTTTTACCGCATTACTAGTGGTTCATGGGAATAAAAGGTTGGGGACCTTCTGGGTTAATGGATGGGAAGTGGCCAGAGGGGGTCTTCTATATTTCTTCCTTCATTCCTTGCATATAAATAGCTAGTAGCATGCAGACTGCACTGAAATAATTGGCAAAATGTAGGTCTTCCCACTCTTATATGGAGAGCAGACAGCAGCGGCAGTTCATCTCAATGCAGGGTAGTGTGTAAAGTGCTAAAAACATGGCACAATGCACCTGTTTTAGGGTTCTGCACCAGTGGCAAAACTAGAGTGTGACAGGTCCCCCTTCAGAAAAATTTTTGGAGAGGCCCAAAGCACTGCTATCAACACCCACCCACTCCCCACATCCACCTACTCCTAGCCCCATAATGGAGTCTCCTGCCCGCAGTATTATTTTCATCTACAAAGCAAGCAGACCCAAGCCCCCCTGCTCCCCTCCCGCCACAGGGTCTGATCCCTCTATAGTTACGCTACTGTTCTGCTCCCTACCCTGCATGTATTAAATGACCCCCATAATCATACTTGCTAGATATATTTTTGTCAGCATAAAATAATGTTTTACATTCCAAATAAGAGGAAGGCTCCTAAAAAGTTTTGTGTCATTCTGTGTCCAACACAACATACATAACTTAAATTAACACAGCAAATGGGTCATCATGAAATCTATAGGAACATTGTCATGGGTCCCAATATTTTTTGCACAGACACTAGTGTCCTCCTCCTGAATGAGACAATGAACCCTGATGATGATTTTGATTTTACTGCCTGTCCAACATTGATTGATATTAGGCAAAATCAGTGGTTCTTGTCTAAATTAATGGTTTTAAGAGCTGGGGAGATAATTAAAGTTAAAGGGATGCTATAAAAATTCTTCCATTTGTTTCCAAATTAAATGCTAAACTGACACATCATACACTGACCTTCAACTCCTGCCATCCTAGAATCCTATATGACCTGTCAACTGCAAAAGCAACATTAAGTGGAAGTTGTTCTTTTTCTTCTTGTGTTTTAATTCACAAGTAGACGCAGATCATTTAGAATGAAATAATAGAAGCAATTTAACAACAAAAAAAGTGTATTCGGGAAGCAAAGCAAGAGCGATTATCAAGTACAATGCTCATTTCATTGGAAAACAGCAAATGACCTTTGGCAGCCGTTGTATCAATTAAAATAATGGCCTTGCCCAGAACGTAGTGTGGTCTCTTTGTTTATGTTGTGCTAAGAATTAAAATGTCAGATTTTATCTGGGCATAAACCACGGTTCATCATTCTGTAATTATGAGAACAACAAGCAATACATTGTTCTGTGTGTAGATTCATTTTGTTAATATCAATCAATGTATTTGATGAAAAAGATTACCGGTCTGTGTAATTTGAATGCTTGATGATAAGCTGAATAATAGGTTAGTCGTAAAGGAAAATGTATATCAAGGGAGAATTCACCCCATTTATAGACTTATAACAGCTATGTTCCATTTATTTTATCTCAGAGTGTGAAGTATGAGGATGCCGGTTACTGTGTGCCCAGAACATACCCAAGGTATTATTTCAAAGGGAAAACAATGATGTAGAAATGTAGACAGGCACTAGGAAAGGATAACAGGGGACTGGACAGCATTGCATGAGGCATGCACATAAATAAGGGCTTTGAATTACAGCTCCCTTTCCCAAACTTGCCTACCATAAGGGGCTTATTATAAAATTTTACATTTTTCTGATTTTTTAAATAACGCCTGAAAACCATCAACAAATGGTAAAGGGGACATCTACCATTAACTTTTACATGAATTCTGCAGGTCTTACCATGCAACCTTCACTCTGCTTTTGACCTTCGATTCGCTTCCCCTCTCATTACTTCTGTCCATTCTTGTCTACAAAACTTCTCTCGGGCTTCTGCTTCTCTCTGGAACTCTCTGCCTCGAGTTGTCAGACTTTCTCCTTCTTCCCAAAACTTTCAAACGCTCCTTAAAGACCCATCTGTTTGTGTTAAATTTGTGAGTTTTTTGATGTAACTACACAAGGAGACTATATGGTATATTTGAGGACTCAATCTGTACTGTCTCCTAATATGCTACTGTAAGCTACTGTCAACTTTGTTTATTATATGTAAACTCAATAAAAATATTGGAATATAAAGACCCACCTGTTTAAAGAAGCTTATTCAATGTACCTTAATTAATCAATCATTGCTGTATCATAAATCACAAAATTGTTGCTCAATTGTGCCCTAACCTTTGGGGCATAATAAATCAAGAAAAACTTGGGTCTTTTTATGATGCAAATTTTTCAGGTTTTCGTTGCCAAAACGAATACCGCAAAAAAAATCACCTTAATAAATAACTCCCTTAATGTCTTCAGACACATATCCTTATCAGATATTTGTTTAGGACAGAGAAACATGCTCTGGCACATTGTTCTGACTCTTTTCCACAGTGCCCTACCATTAAAATCAGGCACATTTTATAGTAACTTGCTTGCCAATCACAGAATGGACACACCTTTACAGTGAATTTCGGCAAGTCACAGCCATCTCCTGAAGGATATTAGCAAACATGGAGTGCAAAGGACAAAGCAAGACTGAAGTTGGGTTGAGGTGAGAGAAGACAGAGAAAAGGTTTAGTTGTGTTGAGACCAAGATGTCAGGGCCAAACGGCACAGATGGGTAGGAGTGGGGTTTTTATGTTTTTTATTGAAAACTTTGCAACAAAATATGAGGACCAAGGAGGAAGCTGCACACAGATAGTTCAGTACACAGTATCCAGAGGGTTAAGGCAAGTTCATAATCGTATTCAGGCAAAGAGATCAGGGCAGGAGGCAACCAAGAGGTCAGGAGACAAAACAAGAAGGTCAGAATCCAGAAATCAGTCAGAGAATAATTATAACACACCCAGGAACACTCTAAAGTAGGACGTATACTCGGGCATTGAACCCAGGCCCTCGGCATCTATTTATTTTGAATTTTCACTCCAGATACAGCATGATGATGGTATGCTCCTGTGCTTTGGTTGCTTCGGCCATGGGTACCGTCATTTTTGATGTGGCGCTGGAGGGCAAAGGATCGCTGTTGGGCACTCCTGACACAAGATGATTAGTCAAATTTAGCCTATAGCGGAGATTGTTCTACATAATGAGATAAACACAAATTGAACTGTAAATCAGTGGTTGTTTTGCCTTTGACAAAAAAATGAAGTCCATATTGCTTGAGACAAGACAAGAACATAAACATTTAGGGGTCTATTCAAGATTCCTTGAGCCAAAAGGAACTCCACAAGAGTTTCCTAACTCACTCTGGATCTCATGCCAAAAAAGCTTTGCAATTTTTGCAATTTTACCGAACCAGTCTTTTTTAACAAACAGAAACATTGGCAGCTTTTGGGTGCCAAAGTTTTTCTTTGTAAAAAAAAATCCCATTTTACGATTAATGTAAGATAAAGAAGATTGGAAAACGAGTTGAGTTCGGAACTGAAATAGGCCCTATAGACTTAAGCATAGTTTAAAGTGCTTTTCCACTCTTCCCTCTCTCTCTCTCTCTCTCTCTCTCTCTCTCTCTCTCTCTCTCATAATAATGATATTTAACAGAAATGAATGGCCAACATACATCATGACCGACATAACCACCATGCGGCAGTATGGGAACAGAAAGATCAACAGCACTATTAACCATGCCCTCATGTTCTGCACCCAAATACTGCAGATTGTGCTGTCATATCCTACATTTTCCAGCTTCTATAGGTTAATTAATAAATAATCCCATAGCTGTATGATCAGCCATTTTTACAATGTTGCTGTGAATATTCTTATAGGGCCATATTTAAGGAATGCTGAACTGGCACACAATAGAAATCATCAAGTGGCAATTTGGCTGAATAATATTCAAATACGCATGAAAACATTCATCTTAGGATATTCATGGTTCAAATAACAACATTATTCTCACAGAGAATTCTTATAAGCCACAATATACTATCAGACAAGACATGAGAGAATATAAAGCTGTGTATAGTATGATGTTTAGTTAAAGCAAGGTGACTGTTATCTAAAACGATCAGTGTCAGCTGCAGGGCTTGATATCCTTGGGATGGCATATTTTTCAAAATGTTTAGGGGGTTATTTATCAAGGTCCGAATTTATCTCAATATCAGCTGCTACAAACTCCGATCTAACCTGTTCGGGTTTTTATCGCTTATTTAGCTTTGCGGGAAAAGCTCAGATTTTCATGATTTTTTCGTGAATTTTCCCCAAAATCTCAGAATTTTCCCGGAGTTTTCACCTAAAACCTCAGAAAACATTGTGAAATTGCACAAAACCTACCACACAACCAAAAATCAATGGGACTGTTCCCATTGAACTTTATTCAACCTCGACAGGTTTGAGATGCCGTGTTTTTATATTCTGGCTTTTTAGCCCTCGGGGTTTAATAAATTCCGAAAAATTTGTGATTTGTGATTCGTGATCTGGTGCAAAGTGATATAAACAATAGTGATGGGCGAACTTGTCTCGTTTCACTTCGGCATGAATTTCCCGCAAAATTTGTGGAAAATTTACAAAACGCCGGTTTTGACACCTGCCGGTGTCATAATGGGCGCCGGCACCTAAGTTGACGTCATTGCCCATTAAAATCAAGGGGTGTCCTTTTATCGTTTTCACTGCAAATTCGTGAATTTATTTGCCGGCGGCAAAACAGGCAAATTCGCGGCAAAGTCACGCCTGGTGAATAAATTTGTCCATCACAGCAACAGGCCTTGATAGGAGCAATTGGCTGACAGAGATGGTCTTCAGGCCAAAAGGTCAGGCAGCAGAAGACATCTAAGAACAGGCAAATGAAATCCATCGAACTAGGAACTGGATGGAGTCTCAGAAACACAGAAAGCAGGAGCTAGATCTTTGGCTGTAAGCTTAATAACCAAGCAAGGAGCAATAGTCAGGAGTCAAGGACAGGCTAATAAATGGTCTAAATTATATGATGATCTATGCATGATGCTAATAAAGTCCAGCTCCCAGTGACTCAGTGGTAGGTACACACTCCAGAAAAACAAACACCAGAGTTCAAATCCTGGCTGGTCCTGACAACATCTAAAATGAAACCCAAATTCTAAATGGTGTCTGGAATGGAGAGGAGGCTGAATATAGAATGGAGTGATTAGTGGTGTAAGGTTAATATCAAATGATAAATACTTTTCTAAAAATCCAATGGGAATTAATAGAACCGAATACACAAAACCCCAATAAAGAAAAACTCACATGCTTTCTATCTATATATACAGATGAAACCCAATATCTATCTATCATCTATTTATCCTGAGGAAGGTGATAAAACCACACCTGGAGCCTCTGCAATTTGCCTCAGAGGAGGAAAAAAATCCTTCTTGACTCCAAGACAGCAATCAGAGACTTTCCATACCCGTTACCCGTTTAGTTGCCCCTCTTCAATAATATCTCATTAAAAACAGGAGTGGAGACCAAAACTGCATTGCATGTTCTTCTGATAAACATGGGGGAACTCATTTTCCTAAATAAAGTACAATCTATTCCCATTTACTTCCACCTCCTGCTGTTGTTCTCTATTGAGACGTTCATTTTTTGTACAGTCAATAACAATGTATAGGAGTTCCCTTAAGTAAGTAGAAACCAAACATAAAACAAAGAAGAAAAGAATTATAAGAAGTTATACACGTTTAATAATATCCAGAAATATGAGAAATATTGCAGCTTAAATTAAAAACCCTTTCAAATGTAATAACGTGAATTTTCAAACTCCATAAAAGCAATTCTAGGAATTTAAAAAAAAAACGACAAACCAAATGATGTTAAGGAAGAATTTTTTTTCCTTCCGAGGGATAATCAAGTGCAAAAATTGTGGAATCATATAAGGATTCTTCCATACAGCCCCAGATAAAAAACCTTTAAGCATTATTTCTATTTACACCTTTAATGCAAACAAACCTGTCATATTCTACTACTGCTGTCAATGGATTTTAGAAATGCTTATGGTTAGTCTTCCATGTTCATGTTTCTTGTGGATCTTCCTAAACATTAGTATATACTTCATTGGAAGATGGCTGAGCCATCAACATAAGGTTTGCCAGTTAATAATAAAAACAGGGACATGGTTATAGTCTGCATGCTATTGTCACACATGATTAGAAAGTCTCAGGAGAAAAATAGAAGGGAAAAATAATCAATATATTTAATCAGCATGTTGATCAAGAACAAAAGGAAGATCTTGATTCCACATGTTTTTCAGCTCCAAGTTCTTGGGTAGTTTGATCCTTATCTTGCTTCAGTGATACAAATATGATAAAGTTCCAAAGGGTAAAAAAAAAACAAAGAGCCTTCCACTGATTTACGAGGCTGGGTATTGAAATATATACACGATTTTCAGAAGTTGTAGGTCTAGAAACTCAAGTTTCAAGCTCCACCATCAACATATTCCAACGTTTCTGCCATCCTTGTAAAAGTCTAAAATAATTTTTTGTTTTTGCTGTGAGTCATTTTATTTCAAATTATTGAAATCCATAAATGTTTTTTTTTTTGTTTGAAAATTCAAAGTGCAAGTAAAATACCAATTTGGCTTGTAAATCCTTAATATAGTCTGTAAGATTTAATATGGCCTGCTCTTCTTCTTGTCAGCTGATCACTGTGTTATCTGTCAGGAGATGATCAGGATCTCGGATGAATCTGAAACACAAACACAATTTATTCTCAAGCTCTGTAGTTAAAAAGTGAACTTTTTGTTTTCCTAAAATAATTCTTACAATTAGTGGGATTTATTATTTTAATTACCATATTTATTTAAAAAAAACTTTATTGCAACTTTGTAATTTGTGCAAATTTGACTGTTTAAAAACTTGTGAGAAATAAATAATCTTGAACGTTGAAGCTACACCACTAGTGATGGGCGAATTTGGGGCGTTTCACTTCAAAATTCGCGAACTGCAAAGAATTTGCGAATGGCGCTGCCATCTCGTTTTTGATGCAGGCGTCCGTTTTTGACGCCGGTGTACGTTTTTTGAGGCCAATGAATTTTCGCTGGGGAATTTTCGCAGAGGTTTTGTGAATATATTCACTGGTGGCGAATCGCGGGAATTCGCCGCAAATTCGCTCCTGGCGAATAAATTCACCCATCACTATATACCACCCATTGAGTTCTGTAGTAGCGTGTCAGGTTTTACTTGCCAATTTTTTTATTAAAATTCTCAATTCATAAATCTTGAAAGTTGGATTTAAATGAAAGTGGATTATTGATATACATTTAAGGCAACATTTAAGGCAACATTTAAGGGCAGATTTATCAATGGTCAAATTTCGAGTATATGGGAGTCTCAAAAAACTCCCATAAAGTCCCATAAACTCTAAATTTGAAAATAAAACAGGAAATAGAAATTTAATAAAAAATTAGAATTTTTTAAATTCGGGTGAATAGGATTAACCTGCAAACCTGATTTGAATTGAATTAGATCAAGCTGCTGCATTTCTATAGAAGTCAATGGGAATGGGAATTTCAAACTTTATTTATTTTTAATTTATTTTTTTTTCAGTTTATTAAAACAGTCAAGTTTTTCAGCCCCACTGTAGACAAATAATGTTATATTCTTTCATGTGCTCCTTTTTCCCACAACGCAAACACCATTATTCTATTTGAGTTTTATCTTATGCTGAAGCTCGAGAACAAAAATGTAAGCATTGAAAACAAGTTTTTTTTTTTAAATGTTTTTTCTCCCTCAAATTCAAAAAGATGTCTTTAAGGGTAGGGTCAGTTTTCAATGGCATTGACTTATTGATGTGTTCATAGTATAATATGGGCAGGTGATGGTTGATCAATTCAGTTGGCTAGTTGTGTGGTCACCTTCAATGAGGACTAATCATTACAAATTTTGCTCACATGCTTTTAGCACTTTTTTGAGTTGCCAAAAATTTTTTAGTTGAGTAGCTTTTTGGAATCTTCTACTTAAAGGGATCCTGTCATCGGAAAACATGTTTTTTTCAAAAACGCATCAGTTAACAGTGCTACTCCAGCAGAATTCTGCACTGAAATCCATTTCTTAAAAGAGCAAACAGATTTTTTTATATTCAATTTTGAAATCTGACATGGGGCTAGACATTTTGTCAATTTCCCAGCTGCCTCTGGTCATGTGACTTGTGCCTGCACTTTAGGAGAGAAATGCTTTCTCTTTTTCCTTCTCAATGTAACTGAATGTGTCTTAGTGGGACATGGGTTTTTACTATTGAGTGCTGTTCTTAGATCTACAAGGCAGCTGTTATCTTGTGTTAGGGAGCTGTTATCTAGTTACCTTCCCATTGTTCTTTTGTTTGGCTGCTGGGGGGGGAAAGGGAGGGGGGTGATATCACTTCAACTTGCAGTACAGCAGTAAAGAGTGATTGAAGTTTATCAGAGCACAAGTCACATGACTTGGGGCAGCTGGGAAATTGACAATATGTCTAGCCCCATGTCAGATTTCAAAATTGAATATAAAAAAATCTGTTTGCTCTTTTGAGAAACGGATTTCAGTGCAGAATTCTGCTGGATCAGCACTATTAACAGATTAATTTTGAATTTTTTTTCCCATGACAGTATCCCTTTAAGCACTTTCAAAGCTTTGGGTAGTTTGGTCTTCCCTATGCTTGGTGACATCAACAGGGGACATGGGGTGGGCCCAGTTCAGTACTGAGAACACCAGAAAACACAGATACACCAGACATATAAAATATCAAGCTGTATTACTGCATATCTCTTCTGAAGATTGCGTGGTAGAATTTATTCAAAACTTATGTTAGATCAAACTAGGGAAATCTATTTAAATATGGAACCTATGCACAGAAAATAAAGAATACAACAATTATTTTATAGACAGTATGAAAACAGCTTAAACACTAGGGGGGTTATTTATCAAAATCCAGTTTTTTCAGATTTTTTCAATAAAAAAAAGTCAGACTAAACTAGAATCTACAATTTGACCTTATTTATTATTAAAAAAGTTTGATTCAATCGGTTCGGGTAAAAACTCGATAAAATCTAGCGAAATCCTGAAACGCTCAAGTTTTTTTCCTGAATTGGTCGATTTTTCTGGGCTTTTTCTCAAAAAAAACTGAATTTTTCCTTGAAAAGGTCAGATTTTCAGGCTAACAGCACAGACCACAAAAACTTCCAAATAAGATAGGGACCTCTGCCATTGACTTATACACAACCTTGGAAGGTCTGAGATTGCGGATTTTCGGATTCAGACTTTTTGCTAAAAAAATAAAAAATTTAGTTTTTACATTTTTTTAAAAAAGCCCTAAAAAGCTGGACCGGAGTTTAGTAAATAACCCCCATGGATATCAAAAGGAAACATTTATATCCATATTTATGGTTGCAAAACAGATTTCATAAAACAAACAGCAAGCAGTTATATTTTATTTTTGTAAATTATGTCAAATCATTATGGTGCCAACAATCACTATACCTACAAGGTTTCAGGGCCTCTCAGATGCCATCCTGCCTTGCATCAAGTTGGTCATAAGTGACCCTGAAACTTGAAAAAAACAAAAATGTAAAACTCCCACCCCTAAAATAGTAGACATTCTGCATTGTATTAAGTTCATTTCCAGCTGTGGCCCCTATATGTTTAACTACAAACTTTTCCATTGAACCATGCTGGGATTTGAAGTTTAACACCTTTTGAAGGGCCATACTGTAAGTGGTATACATTCAGAAAAGCATCATTAACGGAACACAAAAGACAAAGTTATATTATCATCCTATGTGAAAGAGAGAGTATTGCAAAATTCTTTAACATTTAGGAGGTTAATTTAGGGATGGGCGGATTTGACCCGTTTCATTTCGACAAAAACTTACCGCCGACAAAATATCACCGATGCCCATTAAAGTTTATGGGCGTCAAAAAAATTTTGTCGCGTGGTGAAATTGTTTTGACGTGTGTCTTTTTTTTGTTTTGAAGCACGACGCCATACAAGTCTATGGGCGTCATTTTTGAAGCATAACAAGGCAAAAAAAATCGCCCATCCCTAGAAGTTATTTATGAATCTCCGAATTTTTCTAGTTGGACTTTTAAAGGGGAAAATACCATTTTTTTAAAAATTTTTTACTATAAGTCCAATTAAAAGTCCAATGAAAAAAGTACTCCAACTCAGACCTGCCGAGATCATGTAAAAGTCAATGGCAGCTGTCCTGTTAACAATTGGAAGATTTTCTGAGTTGCAATGGGTTTTTGAAAAAATTGTAGCTTTCGGGCGCAAAATGAGAAAAAATAGCATGATTTGGATAATTGTATGATTGTATCATGATTTTTTCTGCACATGAAAATTTGTGAAAATTTACTGATAAATGGGGGGGGGAGTCTGTGTGGATTTGTAGTAGTTTTCAGAAAATAGTGAGAACTTTACGGATATTGATAAATAACCCCCCCAAATGTTAAATTTTCATTCCTCTACAGAATAAAGTGATATGCATATAATTCAAAACAACCCTAATTTTTACAGAAAATTTCTCCCCCTGTACTAGATCCTCTATATTATTTAGTCTTTGTCTGCAGACACCATGCTGGATTTGTGGGGGTGCAAATATATGATAGGCTGGGCTTCCATGTAAACAGTATCTACAGGCTGCTGAGTCTTTGAACCAAACCCATGCCCATAATTATGGCTGCAGTAGATGAAGAAGCAAAGCATTGTTAGAATCAGACATGAGCCCATACAGGTAAGATAGAAAGGGCATATGTGATAGTGTTATATGGACATGAAATGTGTATAAATGGATAGATTTTATATATTAAAGGTGATGTGAATGGACATTTGGAAGGAATAATCTCATAAATTGGTTGTAGCCTTGGAAGGACACATTAAAAATGAACCCATAAGAAGTTTGTTCTCTGGGACCAGTTTAACTCTCAAATGAAATTTAGTCATTGGCCTGTTCCTCTGTTGATTGAAGAGAAAGAAAGCTGAATAAAGGATTTAATTGGGATGCATACAATCTATTATTCGGTATCTGTCCTGAATCTAAGCATGTTCTGCAAGGGAACCAAAACCAAACTCTCAAATGAATGTTTTTTAGATTTATCAGTTGAAAAAAAACTTTGAAAATTTGAATGAAGAAGTTTTCATGGAGTTCAATGGGAAGTGTGATCTAATTTTTTACCAAATGTCATTTCCATTTGCAATCAAGTTTTTGGAAACTTAACACAATTCTCTTTAAAGGCACTATGAAAAAAAGTTGAAAATTGCTCATTTAGCCTCACCAAGTCACATGACCTTAAAGCTCAAAACCTGTTAGCTACAATGTTTCTTTTCACAGGTGATACAATTTTACATTTTATCCCCAAATTTGGATATATTTATTATTCAGCTGAATCTAAAATTTATGGATTTGGTGCATCCCTATTATTACTGTTATGAAGGCATCCAAATTGGATTTTGTTTCCCTCAAATAATTATTTAATGAAAATCAAATGACTAATAGAATACTTAACATGGTGTATGAACTATTTATAACGTGTATGGCAGTGCTGTCCAACTTATGTAGTACAGAGAGCTGGATTTTTTCTGTCCTACACGGTGGAGGGCTGAAAATGGAAGCCAGTATTGACCACTTCCTATTTTTAAACCACACCCAGAGTATGACACGGAAGCAGCATAGTATGGCACACACAGGAAGCGTAGGGCATGAAGAGTTTGGCACACCCAAGGAGCTTAGGGAAGGCATAGTACACAGGGAGCATATGGCAGGCAAAGTATGGCACACAAAATGAGCATAGAGAACGTAGAGTATGGCAAATCCAGGGAGCATATTGTAGGCAGGGTATGGCACACACAGGGAGAATAGGGCAGACAGAGTATGGCACACCCAAGGAGCACAGAGAAGGCAGAGAATGGCAGATAAAGGGGGCATATGGTAGGCAGAGTATGGCACACAAAGGGAACAAATGGTAGGCAGAGTATGGCATACGCAAGGAGCATATGGTAGGCATGGAGTATGACACACACAAAGCGAGCATAGGTAAGGCAGTGTATGGCACACACAGGGACGGGAGTATAGAGAAGGCAGAATAGAGCAGGAGACAGGGAAACCTATCAGGATTGTAAAATCAACAGTTCATACTGTACTACATACAATGAGTCTGAGGTGAGAACAGTCCACTACTTTACAAAAAAGTTCAGGGTTTTGTGAATAATGCAGGAGTGGGTTTAGTCTAACCTTTTTCAAAGTTTGATAAAGGCTATACTGCTAGTTGAAATGTTAGTCTCCCTGTAATAAACACATTTTTCTATTTTTACCCTTTAAGACCTGTGTGTGGACTTCATTTCATTGTAAATATTTTATATATATATATATATATATATATATATATATATATATATATATAGAAATTTTGCAAAATTTGCCAAAGAATTATACCCAGCTTGGAGGCCCATGGCCCTTCTTGATATGGTGATGCCACTTTAAACTTACTCTCGTGGTCTTGATCTTATTGCCGGTTGCACACATCCATCCCGAGTTATCAGGAAGGGTCTTACATTCTTCTCCTTCTAAACAAGGTTCCATCTCACACCACCATTTGCCTATAACTATGGAAGCTGAAAGAGATGAAGAATAAAGATGAAGTTAAACGTGTGTGGGGGAACACATATATGTCATTCTAAATTAACACACACGTATATGAGCTGCTTAGTTGCTTCATTTTTTAAAAATACAGAAATTCTAAACAGGTATCATGGATAATGTTTTTTATTGATTGGACCTGATTGAATGTTTCCTCTGCTGATGTACCATGTTGGCTAGTCATGGCCAGAACTAAGGCGAGGGATGAGAGGCAGTTTCCTAGGATGCATTTTGGGGGGATATAGTCACCCCATGATGCACCCTAGATGACTGCCTCTCCTCTGTTGCTCTATTTCTGGCCATGACTAGCCGACATGGTGCATGGTACAAAAAAAACCCCTCAACTGCATTCAACTTCACTCTCACCACCCCGGATTACGCTAAGTTCTCTAAAGAGAAGTAGTTGCCTAAGGTGCATCTTGTGGGGAAGAACTATTCTTCAAATCCCCCTAAAAAAACAACTGCATAATACACTCCACTTCCACCACCCTGGCTTGCTCTAAGTTCTTGAAAGGGTAAGTGGGTACAGCAAGGTGGGGGTTGAGGTAGATATTGTAATGGGTGCTATTGTAAAGAGCAGTGGTCAAATAATGGGAATTATGAGCGGAAGGAGGAACAAGAGGTACTTGCTTTGAACACTAGTACCCTTGGCCTGGGTCTGCACCAATGCATAGATCAGGGGTCCCCAACCTTTTTGTGAGCCACATTTAAATGTAAAAAGAGTTGGGGAGCAACACAAACATGAAAGAGTCTATGGGTATGTCAAATAAGAGCTGCGATTGTGACTAGCTCCTATATGGAATGCAAACCCATGGGATGCTCTGTTTGTCAGTACACCTGTTTTTTATGCAACCAGAACTTTCCAAAATAAGCTGTGCTTTGAGGCTAGTGAGAGCAACACCTGAAGGGCTGGTGAGCAACATGGTGCTTGTGAGCTACTGTTTGGAGACCACTGGCATAGATAACTCAACCTTCATCTTCACTTCCCAGAGCTCCAGCCATTCAGGCTGTCAGCCAAAATCAAAAGTGTCACCTGATGCCAATGGCTCCCATACCAAATAATATCAGCCAGTGAATGGCCACCTTTACAGCATTAAAACTAGCTGTGTTCCAAAAATGCCATGGTTACATGGAAGGAGATCATTACAGATCACCATGGAGTTTGCACATGTCTATTGGCCACATCAAATTTTCACGTTTCGCCGTTGGCAAATAAATTCATGAAACTGCAGCGAAATTTTGGTGGTGTCAAAAAGATTGACTTTCACGCCAGTGTCAAAATTGCCTCAGGAGTCAAAGGTCATGTTTCTCAAATTTTTTTGCCGTTTCGCGAATTTGCCTATCAATATTAACGAGGCAACCTTATGGCAAGTGACAGTTACCAAAGTGAATAATCACAAATGAAATTTATCGTATAGGTTATTATTAATAATATACATACACTCATAATGTATAACATATGTAATTCATTGAATTATTCGCTTTTAACCGTACATTTTAAATTCTGAATGCTAAAAGAGATTGTTTTCGATACTCCGTTTTTGCTATAAAAGGTACAAGACCCATTATCTGGATAACTGTCTCCCATAGGGTCCAGTTTAATCGTATCACATTAAAAATGTTAAACTTGTTTCCTTTTCCTCTATAATAATAGAACAGTACCTTGTACTTGATCCAAGCTAAGAGGCAATTAATCCTAATTAGAGGCAACACCAGCCTATTGGGTTTAATTAATATAATTTTTTTTAGTAGACTAAACACAGGGTCTGATGTTTCAGGGCCCCCCTCTGAGCCCCTAGTTTAGCCCAATCTTGCCCGTGTAGCGCCGCTCTTGTGCTTTTGCCGTGATCGGCGCATGAGGCCAGGGCCCACCGGGTTTTTTTCCAGTGTCCCGCTGGGCCAGTCCGACCCTTACTAAAAATCATATTTCAAATTGATATCAAGGTTCACTGTTCCTTTAAACATTCTCTGCAAAGCTTTGTGGAACATACCAGCATTTTCGAAATGAAAGAGAATAATAGTTTCGATGTTTCTCCCCGAAGTGTTAGTTTATAGTCGATTTGTAAGCTATCACGCACATCAGGCATGAAACAAATGAATACAGTTTTGCCCAGGGATTTCCCAATCTCAATTTTGTGGCGACTGCACAAAGAGCTGAGATTTGCCAGCGGCACATGGACCAGGTGTCAGACAGCGAGAGGGCGGCGGAATGCTTTGCTGCCTCTGCAGCTGAATCCCATTCCCCTGTACCACAGGCGAAAACCAAAGCAACGGGGCTGCTATTTAGGATGATCTAAAAAAAAAAAAGACTGACACATCTCCCAATCATTGTGCCAGATTATTGTGTCATGAAAATGTCTGCAGTCTATCACACTGTATAACACTGGGAACGGAATATCATTTGTGCTTACAGCGATCCTGTTTTTCACATTTTATCACAGTCTCTAAAAAGTGGGATGTATTTGTACAGGTATGGAATCCGTTTTCCGGAAACCCGTTATCCAGAAAGTTCTGAATTACAGAAATGAAGACAAAAAGGAACACCAAGAGCCCCAATAGTGTAATATGTTTTTACAAGGAGTAAGGATAGAGTAAACAAGTTAATACTCACAAACCAGGGTTACCGATAGGCAACCACTGTATAGGCAGTTGGGGAGATTATCCTGACCCCACTCAGAAATAAGATGTCGCTCTCTGTAGAAGAAGAAAAAGGGGATGATACCCCTCCACTCGGGGTGGACTCGATATAGTAGTAAGACAAAGCAGAGGCGCCAAAAGGATAAAATTAGCTAAAAACACTTAAAAACCCAATGGGTAATTCAGAGGAGGTAGTAGTGGACTTACTGAATTACAGAAAGGTTGCCTCCCATTTTATCCAATTTTTTATAAATAATTTTTAATCAACTTTTTCTCTGTAATAATAGAACAGTACCTTGTACCTGATCCCGACTAAAATCTAATTAAAGCGGTGGTTCACCTTTAAAGTAACCTTTAGTATGTTATAGAGTTTTCAATTGGTCTTCATTATTTATTTTTAATCGTTTTTAATTATTTGTTGCCTCCTTCTGACTCTATCCAGCTTTCAAATGGGGGTCACTGAGCCCATCTAAAAACAAAAGCTCTTTAAGGCTATACAGTTATTGTTATTGCTACTTTTTCTTATTCATATTTCTATTCAGGTTTCTCCTATTTATATTCCAATGTCGTATTCAAATCAATGTATGATTGCTTTGGGTAAGTTGATCCCAGTAACCATATGGCTGAAATTGCAAATTGGAGAGCTGCTGAATAAAAAGCTAAATAACTCAAAAACCACAAATAATAAACAACGAATACCAATTGCAAATTGTTTCAGAATTTCACTCTTTATGTCATATTAAAAGTTAACTTAAAAGTAAACAACCCCTTAATCCTTATTGGAAGTAAAACCAGCCTATTGGGTTTATTTAATGTTTAAATTAATTATTATAGAGTCACAAGTGGAGTTTTTTAGACTTTTTGGGTACAAACCCCATTTCTCTACAAACCCTTTACTCATAGATTTTAAGTAGTGATGGGCGAATTTCTCCCGAAAAATTATCAAAACGCAAAAATTTACGTCAGCGTCAATCTTGATGCCAGTATTAAAGTCAATAAGAATCCACATTGTGTTGGCGCGCAATGGTTTTGGCATGAGTGACTTTTTTCACCTGTGGCAAAATGTTTAAATCCGCCGCAAATTTTCACCTGGCGAATTTATCCTCTCATCACTAATTTTAAGGTATGTAAATTAAAGGGGTGGTTCACTTTTAAATTAACTTTTAGTGGCCGATTCCCTAACTTCGAGTGAAGGGTTCGAAGTAAAAAAACTTCGAATTTCAAAGTGTTTTTTGGGCTACTTCGACCATCGAATGGGCTACTTCAACCTTCGACTTCGACTACGACTTCGATTCGAAGGATTCGAACTAACAATCGTTCGACTATTCGATAGTCGAAGTACTGTCTCTTTAAGAAAAAACTTCAACCCCCTAGTTCGCCATCTAAAACCTACCGAACTCAATGTTAGCCTATGGGGAAGGTCCCCATAGGCTTGGCTAAGTTTTTTTAGTCGAAGGATAATCCTTTGATCGTTGGATTAAAATCCGTTGAATCGTTCCATTCTTCGATCGGACGATCAAACTAAAATAGATAAGATATTCGAAGTCGAAGGATTTTAATTCCCAGTCGAATATCGAGGGTTAATTAACCCTCGATATTCGACCCTTAGTGAATCGGACCCTTAGTATGTTATAGAACAACCAATTCTAAGCAACTTTTCATTATTTATTTTATATAGTTTTATAGTTATTTGTCTTTTTCTTCTTATTCTTTGCAGCTTTCAAACTGGCGTCGCCGTCCCCTTCTAAAAAAACAAATGTTCTGTAAAGCTACAGATGTATTGTTATTGCTACTTTTTATTACTGATCCTTCTATTTAGACTCTCTCCTATTCATATTCCAGTCTCTTATTAAAATCAATGCGTGGTTGCTAGGGTAATGTGGGCCATAGTTACCAGATTGCTTAAAATGCAAATGGAAGAGCTATTGCATAAAAAGCTAAATAACTCAAAAACCTTCAATAATAAAAATTAAAACCAATTGCAAATTATCTCAGAATATCATTCTCTACATCATACTGCAAGTTATCTGAAAGGTGTACAATCCCTTTAAATCCATATAATTTACCAAGGTTGGAAGTGACCTCAAGCTAAGCTTTTAGTCAGACATAGTCAGTAGTGATGGGCGAATTTGCAAGTTACCAGGGTGGCAAAAAATGTAATTTTCATTTAATAATGAATTTATATTCATTATTAAACCTGAAATGTCTCTGCACTCTCTGGACCCCCTCCGGCGCAGCAAAGGTAAGCGTTGTGGAGGGAGGGGGACAGCAACATAGGAGCTGCCTCAGGAGACAGCTCCTATCATATCATTAGATCATGGATTGGGATGTTCGAGCAATTACGACATCATCTGCCACTCATCAGTTATACATAGTACCATGTAGTAAAAATCATAACAATAAAGGAATTAACCGTGTTAGGGTGGTGGCACACGCTAAGATTCCATGGAAATTAGTCGCCCAGTGACAAATCTCCTCTTCTTCGGGCGACTCCCCGAAATGCCAGCAAGAATGTGAATCGCTGGAGGGATGGCACTCAGATCACTTCAGTTTTCCCAAGTCGTTTGAAGTTTCCTCGTGAGACAACTTCAGGCGACAAATCGTTCCGAGTGCCATCCAGCTGACAATTCACATTCTTGCCGGCAGAAAACATTTTTGGGAGATTAGTGGCCTGAAGAAGAGGAGATTTGTCATTGGGTGACTAATCTCCCTGGATTTATAGCGTGTGCCACCACCCTTAGCGTGACCATAAAAATGCAAATAAGTGTTAGTGGAGTGTGGGGACTTTCAACTTCATTCTAATTTCTAGCAGGTTGCCGTCTTCTTTACAATAAAACCGCCTTTCATAAGACATTTTCAATGCAGTGCCAGGCAGATTGACTTCCGAATCCTGAACAGCTGTCAGAAGACTCAGCCACTCAAGCTCTGGCATATCAATCATATTCCTATGTTGCAGGAACTTGAAATCTTTCCCCTGCAGGATCAGTACAAACCTTTGATCTCTTTTTAAGTCATAGAAACACAATGCCCAGATGTTGAAGGAGACCTCTGTGGATTTTCTTTGTGGATGAATTTGTTTTGTGGCCAAGTCAAGCTTTACATATTCATATTGCTTTGTGTAGCTGCTGCCGTGCAACCTCACTACTTTATTAGGCTCCTCTTTAATCAGGTTACAGGGAAAACTTTGTTGTCAGGGAGTCAGAGGCATTCCCTATGCTGCTGTATATACCAGACACGATAGATAGATAGATAGATAGATAGATAGATAGATAGATAGATAGATAGATAGATAGATAGATAGATAGATAGATAAGATAGATGATAGATAGATAGATAGATAGATAGACAGACAGACAGACAGACAGACAGACAGACAGACAGACAGATAGATAGATAGATAGATAGATAGATAGATAGATAGATAGATAGACAGACAGACAGACAGACAGACAGACAGACAGACAGATAGATGGATGGATGGATAGAATGGATGGAGAGAGAGAAATAGATAGATGATAGATAGATAGATAGATAGATAGACAGACAGACAGACAGACAGACAGACAGACAGACAGACAGACAGACAGACAGACAGACAGATAGATAGATAGATAGATAGATAGATAGATAGATAGATAGATAGATAGATAGATAGATAGATAGATAGATGATAGCTCTTCAAATGCCAGTATTTGGGTTTATCTGCGCATACATGTGAATTGGCATTGCATTGGGTGTCTGAGCACCATGGTGTTCTGTGATATTCCTGTGATATCTCCAAAATGTCAAAATCCAAAACAAAGGGCTTTTCCAAGGGGGGGAGCTCGAGACAGCAGCTCCAGAGGGCCCTAGGTCCCACAGTCTGACCCTGTATCTATCTATTTTATCTATCTGTCTGTCTGTCCGTCCGTCCATCCGTCCATCCATCTGTCTATCTATCTGTCTGTCTGTCTATCTATCTATCTGTCCGTCCATCTGTCTGTCTGTCTGTCTGTCTGTCTATCTATCTATCTATCTATCGTCAATCTATCTGTCTGTCTGTCTATCTGTCCTCTATCACTACTATCCATTGGTCTTTTAGGTTATCATCAATGGAAAAAGTGATCATCTCACTATCATAGTATAAAAAGAGTGCTGTTTGGGAGAAATGTAAGTTGCAAAGTGAAAAATGTGCCCAAATAAAAATATATACTTGCATTTTGCAGTGCAAATTTTAATTGCGCTTTTCACATTTCTAAAGAGTAGTGTTGAGCAAAAGTTTCACTGCAAAAATGACACCAATAGACTCTAATGGGTGAAAAAATGTGTCTTGCGTCATAAAATTGTCACCCATAGAGACATTTTCGCCATTTTGCAAGTTGTTGGCTAAGCAAAACTGGTCAGATTCGCCCATCACTAATAAAGAGTGCTCGAAAGGTTGTAATCTTTTGGAGCAACATAACTTTTTCAGTAAGAAGTTTTATTACATACAGTCAGGGTCGGACTGGGCCGGTGGGACACTGCGAAAAAACCAGGTGGACTATCTGCTCTTGCGGGCCCACCGGCCCATATCCACACCCTACGCTCCTGCACTGCCCAAAGAACTGCGCACACAGATGGCACAGGGAGGGAGCCATGAGGCGTCAGCCCCCAGTGGAGTCCGACCCTGCATACAGTGCACAATGGTGCTAACAATACAACTGCCAATCTTTGTTCCAATGTTGGAAGTGGACGCAAAATAGTTCCTAGGTTCGCAAAAGCTATATTAAATTTGCACAATGGAAAATTGGTTCACACCAAGGCATACATTTTCCCATTGCGAATAGGTTTTCTGTTACCGATTTAGTAAGACCAGGATATTAAAATGCTTGTACAACATTTAATTTCCTGGTTTTACTGGGCCTTTACAAAACAAAAACTAATTTGTTGAAATGAAATCACAGGCACAGAGAGGCAGCTTTATTCATTTTACAATTCATTTTTTTTCTCTCGAAAAGTGGAATGCAGAAGAAACATCATGTTTCCTTTTTTTTCTCAGTAGCTAACTTGTTTACAAATGAACTTGAAGCAGAGACATTCAAACGGACCTGGATAAGATGAGCCTGTACAGCGAGGCGGATAGCGGCTATGGGTCGTATGGGGTTCGTGCCAGAACTTTCCCAACGGGGTGCGAGTGTTCCCCCCAGCCACGCCCCCTCCCCAGCAGCCCCATCACCATCTGCTGCACTGCTGCTTCCTATCGGCCCCCACAACTCGTGCCTCACCTGCCCGCAGTGTCACCGCAGCCTCATTCTGGACGAGAGGGGACTGCAGGGATTTGCCAAAAATCTGGTGCTGGAAATTTTCAATGTTGCTGGTCCTTTAAGAATACTTGGATGCATTAAAAATTTCATCGTTTTGTACATTTCTTTAAATAAATTTGACTGTCTAAAGTAAAATAGCACCTCCTATTGATTTATATAAAAGCTTGCCAAGTTTTAGCTGCTGAATTTTTGAATTAAAATGTTTTGAGATTTTGGTTGAATAATAAATAATATGTCATGGGACATTTTGGTTTTCAGTTACTAAAACTCAAAATGTTCTCATTATTTTATTAAACACATTCAACCAAACTCCCATCCACAATTTTACTTTAATTATACATGACTTTGGCAGGTTTGAGATGGAGTATATTTGGATTCAAACTTTTAGCATCCCTGGGGTATAATAAATGTAGAAACATTAGAGTTTTTTTTCCATGAGAAATTTGTGTTTCCCTCTTTAAAAACCCCAACCAGAAAAATGTGGGTTTAAGTGATTAACCCTCTTTATTTCACATTTCATTTTTTTACAGGAACAGTAATTTAAAAAGCAGAGAGAGACACAATTTTAGGATTATCAAAATATAATTCTAGTGCTCAGATGGGATTGAAATGTACCTGATTTGTTTTAAACATTTGCTCCAGCATTACACCCCAGTTCTAGGGGGAAATATTTTATTTTACTGCTGGATTTTCACTATCCTCGGGGAAACTATTTACAGAAACCAATGTGAGAACTTCTATTTCCTTTGATAAATGAACACCATCTTGCTTGATGGCTGGTATTCTATGCTCTCAGGTTCATTAATCTTCCTTAAACTACTGCTTTAAATGCCTGTAGTTGATTTAATAATGTGAGTGAAAGAGATAAGGAGGCTAAGTGGAAGCAAAAAAAAAAAACCCCAACAACTTATAACTAGTTATGATCAACGTTTTTCACCAGGTTTAAAAGCAAAAAAAGACACCCATACAGTAGATTCCAATGGGTGAAAAAAATTGCCTTTGGTTAAAAAAGGAAAATATAAACATATTTGTCGCCCATAGACTTTAAGGCAAAAATGTTCAGCAAAGTGAAACGATCAGATCGGAATATATGAAATCTGAACAAACTAAAAAGTAGCAGAAACAGAAAACATTTCAAAAGTTGTGTTGAAATTATATTATAAATAACAGAGAAACTTTGTGATGACTGTATATCTATGGAGCGTATTTTTTTCCCATTTATTTGGGAGAAAGTAAACACTTGGTATTTTATTAGTAGAGGGTAAAAACCAATTTAGGTTTATAAATTCTTCCACTGGGAAAATATAATAATGTTATTTTAATTAAGCAATAATTTACTGAATGGAATGGTTATCACAAAGTCGCAAAATGTTAATTGTTATTATTTTGCAGAAATTAGATTTGAGTATGCTCCTATGTATTTACTTTTCTAATCTTTTCCACAGTTATATAAATATATTTTTTCTAAAGCTAAAGCAATTGTGCAGGTGCACTATACATTCCACTCCATCAACCGAAGCAGGTGCACTGTTTACTACAAATTGTTGGATAAAACAGTTATAGAGGCACCTCATCCAAATTTAGTTCTACCATTAATAAAACATTTGCAGAATTCTGCACAATATATTTTCTCATCACCTCATACTTGTGTTTCAAATTATAACCATGACTTGTTTTTTGTTCAGTCTGATTCCCCCCCCCCATACCATCACATTTAAAAATGTGCCTGTGTTCTTTATCACAATCATGATCACCAGGTTTTAAGTGACAAGCTTTTTATTTAAAAAAAAATGCATGATTGTGAAAATTCATTTAATGAGCAAAAATAAAATTGTGATCCAGAAATACAAGATCATAATAAAGAACACAAATGCATTTTTTTAAACAAAATAGCCAACCCTCAAGTAATAATAACTGAACCTTAGGGAGACACATTTATAAAAAAAATTAAAAAACATTGTAATTTGTTTACATTTTTCAAAAATACTGGAAAAATGTAAAAATCTAGATGTGTGATGATTTAATAAAAAACTGATTTTCAAGAATGTGGAAAAAAAACTTGAACACAGTGAAATCATATTCTATCCTTCATTTTCAAGTACAGGTTTCAAATTAATCTCAAAAACTCAAATTGCAAAATAGCTAGAATTCTGCTTTTCAGTTGTATTTAAATTAGCAATTTTATGTCACAAAAAAACTCAAATTGTGGTAAAAGCTGAAATATTTAGAAAAATATTAAAAATAACATTTGCTTTTGTTGACATCTCTCTACAGCAGAAACCAAACATAATTTGGAAAAAAAATCTAATTTCTAATAATCTATCACAGTTATTTTAAATTTGCATTTCTATTATTGAATCGAGGAAAAAGTTAAAGGCACGGTCCTTCCTGTAAAACAGACATATAGGGGCAGATTTACTCAAGGGTGAAAATTTGCCAGTGACTGCTTCGCACCCATCGCTACACTTCAACAGGCGAAAATTTGATTAGACAACGCTAATTCACTGGAATGCAGAGTTTCATTGTGAGCGCTGAACGTTGGTAGACGTTTTGCTAGTGTTACTTTGGCAATGCGAGCAATTGAAACTGAAGGTTTGCTAGCGTTAATTTCTCACTCACTTTGCCCTCAAGTAAATCTGTCCCTTAAGAAAGCTTTGCCTGTGGAAGATGGCTATTTGCAAATTTTTGAAAACATAATTTGGCCAGAAATTCTCAAAATGTTTTGGAGAAATTAAATGCAGACAGGTCACTTATTTATGTCTACCACTACATACTGTTTAATAATTAATGTGAAGGCTCCTTGTGTAAAATTATAGGATAATTAAGAAGACTTCCATGCTATAAATTTGTGCTTTTTGGGAAAAAGCCTGAAATTGTAAGATTTGGGAAAAACTCACTTTTCACTTTATTTTATCGAGTTTGTCCAGATCCGATTAAATCATATTTTTTTAAATAATAAATAAGATCAAATCATGGATTATAGTTTGGTCAGACATTTTTATTTAAAAAAAACAGAATAAAATGGATTCTAAAACATAACCCCAGTGTTCCCAGTTACCAAAATACTGTGAGATTGTGAGCTTTTGTTAACATTACAGTTATTACAAGGCATAGTTGACCCGGTGCTTAGTGTTCATTTTTGAGCAAAAAGACCTGGCTGTTTCTCAAAAATTGTTAATATCTTGAAAAGTAAAAAAAAAATAACAAGTGTAAATTGCAAAAGCAGTCAGACGATGCATGCTAAGCAATCTTACATTAACTTGTTCCTTTTATAGCCCTGTACTAAAAGGGAAGGTAAACCACATTCCCTTTTAGTACAGGGCTCTAAAGTGCTGTGCCTCTATCTCTTGCATCCCAAAGCTTTTATTTTTATATTATCTTTATTTTTCATTTTCAATAGAACAAAGGGGGGAGGGAGTACAGAAGGAAGAAGGGGGGTGGGGTTATGTGAACAAAAGAAGAAATTGGGGGGGGGGAAAGGAAATTGCCAGTATGAGCTAGGTATATTGTACATAGAAAATATCCTTGGCAAAACAGTTGACATCAAGTTATTGCTCTAATACAGTTTATAAACTATACAATTCACATATGAAATACTCTTGGTCATCTTTGATCAAACATCTAATGACTAATAACTACTAAGAGCCATCTAAAACCTCTAGAAATTAGCTGAGATAGGAGGGGAGGGGGTATATTTTATAAATTGTTATTAATTGATGTGATCTAGGTTTCGGAGATAGATCTAATTACTACCTAAATTTTGGATGTATCGTAACCATGGAGACCATATTTTCCAGTACTTAGGGCTATTAGAGTGAATCAAGTGGGTAAGTTCTTCCATCTTTCGTATTTCCTCAACCTTTATTATCCATTCCCTGAGGGTGGGCGGGTGAGTGTTCTTCCATTTCCCTGGAATTAAAGCTTTAGCTGCTTGTAGTAAGTGTTGCGAGAGAGGGTTTAAGGCTTTCCTTTTGGGGTTATCAGGTAAATTTAGAAGAATTAAAGCATAGTTTGCTCTGTCAATACTAATCCCTGATACTATGTGAATAGATTGTAACACTTGTTTCCAGTACAGTTTAAGTATTGGACATGTTATCCAGATATGAGAGTGTGTCCCCTCCTCTTTATTACATCTCCAACAGATATTAGAAGAGTTAGGGAACATTTTATGCAACTTAGCTGGTGTATAGTGCCATCTTGTAGTAAGTTTATAAATCGCTTCAGTTGTTTTGGAGGCCTTAGATGTTTTATGTATGGTCTTAAAAATAGTACTCCAGTCCTGTTCAGAAAGAGTTATATCAAGTTCTCTTTCCCAAGCTGCACAAAAGGTAGGGATAGTTTTAGGGATGGAATTCAGCAGTAGCTTATAAGAGAAAGACAGCATTTTAGTGTTTTCTAGTGGGGATGTTAAAGCTCTTTCCCATGGTGTCCCAAAGCTTTTATTAATGAATAGTGAAGATCAAAACTGGCCCATTTCATTTCACTGAACCATTGAACAATGTATGAAACAGCCAAAATGCATTTGAGAAACAAAAATAGATTACAATTAGGACATTTCTAGTTCCGTTAAAGAAGCTCTTTCTCATTAGTTACAACTGTTCTTCATGAGAAAAAAAAAAATGACCATGTTGCCCATTTCTTCCAAACACAGTGGCCCAATAGCTCATTGGATAGGCAGGAAAGGAAAATGGCTCCAATCTGATTGGTTAATATGAAAGGCAAGGGCCAATGATGTTGGTGTCTTTTCTGCATTTCTATTTCAGTGAAATCCATGGAAAAAAACCAAGAGATACTATGCCAAGTGAAAAAGTTGATTTCCATTATTTAGGGGCCGATTTACTAACATTAAGGGGCACATTTACTTAGCTCGAGTGAAGGATTAGAATAAAAAAACTTTTGAAGTTTTTTGAAGTTCTAATCTTGAAGTTTTTTTTGGCTACTTCAACCATCGAATTGGCTACTACGACCTTTGACTACGACTTTGACTTCGAATCGAACGATTCCAACTAAAAATCGTTCGACTATTCGACCATTCTATAGTCTAAGTACTGTCTCTTTAAAAAAAACTTCGACCACCTACTTCGCTAACTAAAACCTACCGAGCATCAATGTTAGCCTATGGGGAAGGTCCCCATAGGCTTTCTAACCAATTTCTGATCGAAGGAAAATTGTTCGATCGATGGATTAAAATCCTTCGAATCGTTCGATTTAATCGAACGATTATTCCTTCGATCGTTCAATCGAACGATTATTCCTTAGATTTGCGCTAAATCCTTCGACTTTGATATTCGAAGTCGAAGGATTTAACTTTGAGGGTCAAATAACTAGGGTTAATTAACCCTCGATATTCGACCAATAGTAAATGTGCCCCTTAGAATTTTTTCACAAATTGCTAGTTGTCCAAAATACTCAGATTTTTAGAGGATTTTGTATTTGTTAGAGCATCATTCAGCAACCTGGTCATTTATATTGGCACCCAAAGATTTCTAATGTCAGGCCAGATGTTAATACTTGCATATTGCTTTAAAAACATTTTTAAATGCACATTTTGTGTTTTTTTTGCTCCTGAAAACATAGCATTGTTACAAATGATGCTGGTAAAAAAAAATCTACATTGGAATTTGTATTTATTTATCTTGATTTAAACCCAAAACAAATAGTTTGAACTTATCTGTGGGACGGAACTCACAAAAATAACTAATTTGAAATCCCTGTTGCCATTAAGTGACTCATAGGGGGTAATTTACTAAGCTCCGAATACCCGAAATTCCCTGAAATCCGAAAAGTCTTTGATTTTTTTTTATAAAATCCCAAATTTTTCGGAATTTATTAAACCCCGAGGGCTAAAAATCTGGAATATAAAAACACGGCATCTCAAACCTTTCAAGGTTGCATAAAAGTCAATGGGAACAGTCCCATTGATTTTTGATTGTGTCGGGGGTTTCAGGCAATTTCAATATGTTTTCAAGGCTTTCGGGTGAAAACTCCGAAAAATACGGAGGTTTCGGGGAAAAATCACAAAAAAATCTTGAAAATCGGAGCTTTTCCCGCACAGCAAATTTTTGGGGAAATGTAATAATAAATAAGCGTTAAAAACCCGAGCGGGTTAGATCGGAGTTTGTAGCAGCCGATATTGAGATAAATTCGGACCTTGATAAATAACCCCCTACAACATTAAACTCGGGGGTTCTTAGAGATTGGTCTGCAATTAATATTTTTAAGCATAATAATGGTAGGGCACCAGCACAATATGTTTTAACTGCATTTTAACACCAAACAATTTGCCCTTAGGAAGTCTTTATTTAAGCGATAGTTGGTGTAGCCTTTGTTTTAAGGATTACGGTCATGTAGTACTTGGCCTTGGTGTAATTCATTAATGTATTGTAATACAATTTCCCAGATTTGACTGGATCTTTTATTTTGCACTAAATGCCACTGCAACGGCTTTATTCTGGAAACAAGAGACAAAAGAGCTTGTGTAATTCACAGGAGAGACCATTATCAAAGGTTGAAAGGAAGATAAAAATCATTATTCTGTTCAAGTCCTGCCAATTTATATAGAGTATTTTTTCCAAAAGATTGTACAGATTCAGTTAGTAACAACTTAGAGGTGCAGAACAGCTAAAAAAGAAATCCAGATTGTGTTGTGGTTCTTAATAAATATTATGTATGTGGTTTCATTTTATTTCAAAGGCAGCAACATGAGTTCAGTGAGTCACTTTGCCCCCAATACAAAAACTTGACAAAAAAAAAAATTAGCAAAAAATTGCATAATTTTTCAGAAGTTTCTCTGAATGCATTGGAATCAATGGGAAGCTGTCAGCAGTTTTCTTCTGTGTTTTATTAGCACAATATTTTGTTTTCTTTTCCCAATGAAACAAAATGCATTCTGTTAATAATGGTTTTTCTGAATTATGTCCTTGTTTTTTTATTGGTGAAAAAAATGTATGGAGAATTTCAAATAATTACGTTGAAGTTTTTTCTGTTTTTTTCTGGTCAGGTAAAGTCACTCCAGCTTTAACTAACAGATATAACATCTGTTTTTCCATCAGTTTGCTCATTATGACATCAAGTAATTAGTTAGGTGCAAATTCGCAGCAAATTACCATGTTTCACAGCCGGCGAATAAATTTGCAAAATTGCCGCAAAAATTCACAGACAAAAATTTGCTGGCGTCAAAATATATTTGACGCCGGCGACAATTCCGACACCAGCGACAATTCCGACGCCGGCGACAATTCTAGGCACCCATTGACTTTAATGGGCATCCGAATTGTCGCCAGCATCGGAATTGTCACCGGCGTCTGAATTGTCGCTGGCGTCAAATATATTTGGCTGTCGTCGGCAAAATTTGCGTTTCATTAATTTTTCACAGTTTCGCGGATTTCACGGGAAATTCACAAATTTTTCGGCGAAGCAAAATGGGAGAAATTCACCCATCACTACAAGTAATCTATCTTCACCAGCGACGAGTAATTGGCCACTCTTCTGATATTGATCCATGTATAGTTTCCACCATTGCACTTATAGCCTTCCATAAGCATATTTTCCTTTTATTTAAATTTATATCCCCCATGTGAACAAAATGGGTCTCTAGTTTGCAGAGACATGGGTGAATCTTAATAATTACTAAATTATGTGTTTTCACTAATATCTCGATGCGCACTACAATTTGAGGTTCTATCTGACCTTAAACCTGTGTGTACAGAAGTGCACAGTTTAAAAAATGTCGACAAGAAAGTTACATTTGCAAAGAATGGCACTGCCACTTAGATTACAGTTGTAAGGGTCTATTTGACCTTTACACCTGAGCCAGTGTCAGACTGGGGTGTCTGAGGCCCACCAGGGACTGTTATCTCTGGGCTCTAGTCGAATTGCATCGCATTCCTCTTTCATGTGAGAGGAGCACCCAAAGTTGCTGGTGGAGACCAGGGAGCAGGGCTGGACCAGGGCTCACTTTTTTTTCCTGACTTCCCGTAGGCCAGTCCAACCCTTACTTGAGTTATTAAAACATTTTTACTTTACACCCCAATATTGGTTCAATTTTCACCCCATAGGGAAATATTACCTCTAAAAAATCAGCAACACAGGTGGTGAAAGATATAGGGGCCAATTCACGAAGGGTCGAATATCGAGGGTTAATTAACCCTCGATATTCGACTGGGAACTAAAATCGTACGACTTCGAATATCGAAGTCGAACGATTTTGCGCAAATCCTGCGATCGATCGATCGAAGGATTTTTCGTTCGATCGAACGATTAAATCCTTCTAATCGAACGATTCGAAGGATTTTAATTCAATGATCGAAGGAAAATCCTTCGATCAAAAAATCACAGGCAAGCCTATGGGGACCTTCCCCATTGGCTAACATTGACTTCGGTAGCTTTTAGCTGCCGAAGTAGGGGGTCGAAGTTTTTCTTAAAGGGACAGTACTTTGACTATCGAATGGTCGAATAGTCGAACGATTTTTAATTCTAATCGTTCGAATCGTACGAATTCGATCGAATTCGATCGAATTTAACCAATTCGATGGTCGAAGTACCCAAAAAATACTTCGAAATTCGAAATTTTTTTTTATTCGAACCCTTCACCCGAATTTCGTGAATCGGCCCCTAAGTGTTAGTGGGAATTGTGTCCTCTTTAGGGAATGTTTATTGACCTTCTGAGTCTTCTCCAAAGTGTCCCTTCAAATGAATTCTAAATATAATGAATACAATAAATACAATATATATACAGAGAAGAAATGCTTGCAGCACAAAACCTACCATAATAATTCATATAGAAGGTTACGGTAGATAAACTACACACATAGATGAGAATATTTTGCCTCTAGTCCTTGGACAAATCAAAATTACCTAGATAATAATATTTCAACCATGCCATGGCCTAATATTGTAATATAGCTGCTATATGTTTAGTCAGCTGTGCCGTCTTTTAATTGTTACTTAGCTAATTTTCAGCTTAGTTTATCATTTGGAAAGAAGAGTGCGAAAGTCTTTAATTCCTCCAAGATGTTACAGAACCATCCTTCAAGGGTAATGTGCAACTTCATTTGATTTTTATTAATAAGCAAGTTTCAAACTCACTAATTTGAAATATTCAAGATATCTCCAGGCATCATGTCTCATTGAGCTGCAGCTTAGCCTGAGAAATTTTGATCCTTTTCAGCAATTTTTGTAATTAACTCCTTCACCTGTGGCACTCCATAGGGCATTATTTGCACACAAATGTATGGATATAACCCTGAATTTCAGGTGAATTTTAAGATGACACAAGTGGATTCACACTGTACCAAGGCAACTTGGAGGAAGATGTTTAGCAAGGCCCAGGGCAAGGAAAGGATAAAGAGTCTCACTTTAAAGAATGTACAAACACATGTGAACAGATATGAAGGATAAGCTTCTTGTTTGACAATCCTCATAATATAAGAATAGTTGTGGGAAGATATTCATCTTACTTTAGTTCTCCTGGAAGAAAAGATTGATATAAATAAAATTTAAATAGAGAACACATTACAGATGTCGGCTGTGAAAAATACTGTCAGCCTAATGAAAAGATATCAATTTTCTCCACTTCATTCAATAAATTGTGAGTCATTTTCTAAATGGATTAGATTAAAAAGGAAGCACAGACTCCCAGTGTGGAGCCCTCGATACTGATGAAAACCTCAGACAAGGGAAACATTGAACCTTTTAAGCAGCTTTAGATCTATAAAATTGATACAACATACCATAGGAGTAGCTGTAACCACATGATCACCCACTGCTTAAAGGGTGAAGCTACGAGAACTAAATAAGGCACGTTATTCTAAATTTCTTCTAAAAAGTCATGGGCTCGTCAAGTCAATTACACGACTGGAGACATTGAAAGGTGTGGAGGAACTAAGGGATCTCTGTAATGACACTCAGCTACATAAAGTTTGCTTAATAGAATTTCATCAACTTGAGAAGTTCTTCAAGCTGAGAAATTCTTCAAGCTGAGACAAGAAACAATAACAGAACATCTGCTGACTGAAGTGTAACTTTGGAAATGTTTCCTTGCCTGCTAAACTGGCACTTACATTTATAAGGATTTTAATAAAGTATCATAATACTGCAACCCAAGAAGCAAACTGGAAGCATGGTTGTTCCAGGAACAGAATCAATAAATCATGCAACTCAGAATTTCTGGGAGAGGCCCTTGTGTATTGTGGGCAGAACCATAACACCAGGGGAATATCGAAGTTGAAGTTTTTTTTTCATCGAATTTGGCCATTTGCAGTCAAAATAAAATCTTTAGATTGAATGATTAAATCCTTTGAATCGAACGATTCGAAGGATTTCAGCGATCGATCAAACGATTTTTCTTCGACTTTAAAAAACTTAGAAAACTGCTCTAGAAGGTCCCTATAGGCTAACATAGCACTTCGGCAGGTTTAATTTGTTGGCAGTAAGTATTGAAGTCAAAGTTTTTTTTAAAGAGAAAGTACTTTGATTATCGAATGGTCGAATATTCAAACTATTTTACTTCGAGTCGAAGTCGTAGTATCCTATTCAATGGTCAAAGTATCCAAAAAAATGAATGTCGAATTTTTTTACCTCGAAAATTCCCTTAAATTCACTTCGACCCTTGATAAATCTGCCCCTAGTTGTTTATAATGAAATGGGCACCAGTGTGTTTTTAAACAAATTAAAACTCTTTATTGTAGGACTGTAGAACAGGTCTTTTGGAGGACAGATATAGATAGTACAGTTGCTTAGCATTACTCACAGGTGGAACTTACAGAACTTCTTCCCCAGATCAGGGGCCAGTAGTCAGTCTGTGAATAGTCTACTTGAAAATGTCCAACCTCAAGCATCAAGCCTTCCAAGCTGAACATATCTACCTCTAAGTCCCTATCCTGATGGATACACCCAGGACTCTAAACCCTCTTCTTTGCTCATAGGAGCACATTCTGCTCACTAACTACCCTAATCCTAATGCTTACTCCTATTACAGAAATGTTATAACACTAGATTTTCCTACTGGACATAACTCAACTTGGCTCTAACCTTCTTCCACCTTCCTACTTAGGTGGAATCCAAAGAACATTCCCCTTTTTAAAGAGTAAAACAATGACTTCTCTTGGGCACAATAAGGAAACAGCTCCCTACCCCCTACTGTAATTTAGGACACAAACTTAGCTGTCTATAAACTTTAGAGCCAACTCGTTTTCAATTTTTGTCAAGAACGTCTTCCTATACTGACTAAACATACTCCTTTCCTCCATTCTTGGTGCAAGTCTTCTGTTCACCTTTCAAACTATAAGATGTTATTTTAACATATTTCTGTACTGACACTGGAGCACCCTAGTTCTCTCTAAACATCAAATTTAAGGAAATGCTAAATTGACTGGGCAAGGGAAGGCAGAATTAATGTTGGAAGTTAAAGGGAGGAGGTGAGGTAAGTCAGATGTTTAAAAGGTGGTAGTTGAGAAGCAGGGCCCTAGTGTCCTGGTTTGGCAAAAGGGAGCAGCATCCCACCCTTGCTTTTGTTGCGGTGGTTGTTCTTTGGTCTGGTGTTGTTTCACAGGTGTAAGTGCTGGCAAGGGTACAAGGGGACTGCTACCCCCTCAGTAGAGTTCAGCTTAGAACCTCTTTGTTTATTGTTCCCAGGATGTAGAGGTTCAGAGCGAGACTCACTTTGCTTACACTTGCCGACTTGCCTGTAGTGCTAAGTGGCTGGCATGGCAGGTGGCATCTTCACTGTGATGGAAATTTGTCATCAAGCCTTGTATTGTACTTTGTCATTAATAATAAAACATGCAGTTTGTATTTCATTACGAGTTTGTATCTTTCATAATAACTATTGTGTTAATAAAGCTGTGGACTTTCACATCTGTCCTGGATTCTTGGTGTGTTTTCTTTTAGGGAAAGGGCTTGTGGTACCAGGGACGGCTTTGGGATGTGCCTTGACATTCCACCAATTACATATTTATTATTGTTTACTTATCAAAAAAAATACAAATAGTCAAACCCTATAGGTTAATTCAGCTGTTACAGGAACATGTACAGGTCCCGAGCATTCTGGATAACACATCTCATACCTGTACTATGCATAAAATAAAACTGTATTACAATATAGTTGCCCAAAAATGTTAACAGAACAAATATCAACTGCAAAAAAAGACTATATGTTTAAAATATATCTATGTCTCCTTCTTAATAATTCAATTAAATTAAGGAATGTTGGCCTGGAACATAGTATTTGTACCTGGATAGAGAACAAAAATAATATAAATGCAAGTTATACACTAAATGGCAGTGTGTTGGGAGTTTCCTTAAATGAGAAGGATCTAGGGGTCTATGTAGATAACATAGTAACATAGTAAGTAAGGTTGAAAAAAGACACATGTCCATCGAGTTCAACCTTTTTTTTTTTTTTCATTAACTACCTATCTGCCAGTTGATCCAGGGGAAGGCAAAAAAAACCCATCTGAAGCCTCTCCAATTTGCCTTAGAGGGGAAAAAATTCCTTCCTGACTCCAAAATGCCAATCGGACCAGTCCCTGGATCAACTTGGACTATGAGCTATTTCCCATATCCCTGTATTCCCTCACTTGCTAAACACCATCCAACCCCTTCTTAAAGCTATCTAATGTATCAGCCTGTACAACTGATTCAGGGAGAGAATTCCACATCTTCACAGCTCTCACTGTAAAAAACCCCTTCCGAATATTTAGGCGGAACCTCTTTTCTTCTAATCGGAATGGGTGACCTTGTGTCAGCTGGAAAGACCTACTGGTAAATAAAGCATTAGAGAGATTATTATATGATCCCCTGATATATTTATACATAGTCATCATATCACCCCTTAAGCGCCTCCTCCAGCGTGAACATCCCCAATTTGGCCAGTCTTTCCTCATAGCTAAGATTTTCAATACCTTTTACCAGCTTAGTTGCCCTTCTCTGTACCCTCTCTAATACAATAATGTCCTGTTTGAGTGATGGAGACCAAAACTGTACGGCATATTCTAGATGGGGCCTTACAAGTGCTCTATACAGTGGAAGAATGACCCCCTCCTCCCCTGACTCTATGCCCCTTTTAATACAGCTCAAGACCTTATTTGCCCTTGATGCTGCTGACTGGCATAGTTGTCTAATTCTGGACAGTGTCATTCTGTGGCTACTAAAGCAAATAAAGTTCTGTCTTGTATAAAAAAGGGCATTAACTCAAGGGATGAAAACATAATTATGTCTCTTTATAGGTCCCTGGTGAGGCCTCATCTGGAGTATGGGGGCAGTGTTGGACTCCAGTCCTTAAGAGGGATATAAATGAGCTGGAGAGAGTGCAGAGACTAAGTGCAACTAAACTGGTTAGAGGGAGGGAAGAGTTAAATTATGAGGGGAGACTGACAAGGTTGGGGTTGTTTCCCCTGGAAAAAAGGTGCTTGTGAGGGGACATGATTAGACTTTACAAGTACATTAGAGGACATTATAGACAAATAGCAGGGGACCTTTTTACCCATAAAGTGGATCACGTACCAGAGGCCTCCCCTTTAGACTAGAAGAAAAGAACTTTCATTTGAAGCAACGAAGGGGGTTCATCACAGTCAGGACAGTGAGGTTGGGGAATGCACTGCCGGGTGATGTTGTGATGCTGATTCAGTTAATGACTATAAGAATGGCTTGGATGATTTTTTGGACAGACATAATATCAAAGGCTATTGTGATACTAAACTCTATAGTTAGCATAGATATGGGTTTATATAATTTGTGTGAAAGTAGAGAGGGGTGTGTGTATGGATGCTGGGTTTTCATTTGGAGGGGTTGGACTTGATGGACTTTGTCTTTTTTAAACCCGATTTAACTATGTAACTATGTAATTTATTCTCCTTTAGGCAGGCACCAAAATATATTGAAAGCTTTATAGTTTCTGAATTGGCTGAACCTGAGACACTGCGCAACTGTTACCTTGTGATATTAGCCGCACTATATAAAAGCATTGAAGTCTAAATTTCATTTGTTTTTCTTCGGGAAGCAAGGAAAACATGGTGTCTAATGCAAGAGAATGTAAAATATAGGACACATTAACTGAACATTGGGTACTTTGGAACTAGGAAATTGTGTAATTGGCAGGAAAATTAAAAAATCTGAACAAAGTTTGACTGTGCACTAGTTCTAAAATATTATAGAAAAATGCTGTAATTTCCACACAAGCCAGTTCTGCATGATTGCTTAGGCTTACTCATTGCAGTTGTTTTGGAATAATCCGTCTGTGTGGATGTGGATTTCTTTCTAAAACTGAACAAATGAGCTGTAATTATAATCAAATTCTAGTAATAAATGGATGTCAAATGTGCCATTGTTATGCTGTAAATGAAGGCAAATGCTATATATACCATAGCAGAACACGCTCACTCGGGTAAGGGAAAGCCTAATGTTTATCAACCGGTGTAAGAAGGAAACTATTGTAATCTACACAGATGATCTGGTACCTTCTAAGTAAATGTCCCATTGCCCTGAATCAACTTGAATGGCTGCCCCTGTAGATGTCTTGTCTTTCCCTAAGGCTACACAGCAGTGTATTTATATATAAACTGTATTAGTAGTTCTGAAGCAAACAACTTCCCTTCAGCCTTGAACCCTTAAACCTGCCTGCCTGTGTATTTTGTATAGTCATTTTCCGATACCTGCCCTGGGCATGATGAGAAGGCTACCAAGCATATTTAGGCCACACACTTAAAGGCCACCATACACGAGCCAATAAAAGTTGTAGACAGATTGAGTCAGCAGCTTATTGGCCTGTGTGTGGAGCCCTCCGATCGGGCAGGGTAAAATATCCCATGGCCGCATCTGTTCATTGATCCGACCGCCTGTATGGCCTCCATTCTGATCCGACCACCTCAATGTGGGCATATTGGGGAGAGATCTTCTCGTTTGGCGACATTGCTTTCTTGACCTTTTGTGAGTGGGGAACATTTTCATGAATTTGCTCTAGAATCTAAGGGCCGAAACTAGGGGAAGGCAAAAGAGGCACTTGCCTAGGACGCAATAAAGGTCAGGTACCTTTTGAAGATTCTTCTGCCAATCTTAAGGTGGCCATACACGGGCCGATAAAAGCTGCCGACAGACCGTGTCGGCAGCTTATTGGCCCGTGTATGGGGCCCCCCGACGGGCTTCACCGATCGAGATCTGGCCGAAAGTCGGCCAGATCTCGATCGGATGGGATAGAAAATCCCGTCGGATCGCGGCCGCATCTATTCGTTGATGCGGTCCCGCGATCCGACCGCCCGTTAAGGCCTCGTTAGGATCCGATCGTTGGGCCCTAGGGCCCAAGATCGGATCGGCCCGATATTGCCCACCTCAAGGTGGGCATATCGGAGGGAGATCCGCTCGTTTGGCGACATTGCCAAACGAGCGGATCTCTCAGTGTATGGCCACCATTAGTCCGGATTCATTTGCTCCCTCTGCTCTGCTCTCTTCTCAACAAGCCCCCCCCTCACACAATGTCAATGCACATGCACTTACAGCAAGGGGAGGGGCTTGGTCAGCCCCTGTAGAATCGAACCATGCATTTTGTTTTGCCAAAAAAACTACAAAAAAATGCTCATTGATTCCAATGCTGCAAGAAAAAAAAAAACACCCATTGACTCCAATGCATTTTGCGTAAGACAAATTGCAAAAAATGCCCAATTTAGCAAAAAGGTCAATCTACAGGTAGATATCTGACTGAATCTCAACCAGATAGTAGTTGACAGAAAGCAACATACAGAAATGATGGCATTGAGGAAAAAATATTAAATATTGAAATATATTACAAGATTGGTCTTATGTTTTGTTTAAAGTTCCCCAGAGATTTAAAAGCTGAAGATTTTTTATTATTAAAGATAGCCCGCTCTGGGGAAAATGCCTCAACTAATGGGATTTTATTTTTCCACGAAACCCTGAATAAGTTCTTTAACTCATGCAGGGTTGCCTTTAGGCTTGGGCAATGAGAGAGAGAGAGAGAGAGAGAGAGAGAGAGAGAGAGAGAGAGAGAGAGAGAGAGAGAGAGAGAGAGAGAGAGAGAGAGAGAGGCAACTAAGCTGGCAAAAGGTATGGACAAGACTGGACTGGGGATGTTCACACTGGAGAAGAGGCGCTTAAAGAAATACTGACACCTGAAATTAAACTTTTTTTTTACATTTATTATAATATTGGCTTTACAAGCTACTTCTAACTTTGCCATAAAGTATTTGCATGATGCTTTTACATTACCTGTCTGATCCCCCATGTTCCTGTATGAGAGGGCTGCCATATTTGTGTAGCAGGAGTCCGTTAGCATTAGAAACTGTAACTAACAGGCTGAGATGGGACAGTCAGGTTGGCAAAGTCAGAGTGTCAGAGAGTCGGGCTTAGGAACTTCAACTAACAATTATATACAAAAACAAACCTCTCAGCAAAAAATTATCAACATGACCTATAGGTAACATTTAATGTACATTCATATGCTAAAATTAATTTTTTAGTGTCAGTATCACTTTAAGGGGTGATATGATAACTATGTATAACTATATAAGGGGATAATATAATAATCTCTCTAATGCTTTATTTACCAGTAGGTCTTTCCAGCTGACAAGAGGTCACCCATTCCGATTAGAAGAAAAGAGGTTCCAGCTAAATATTGGGAAGGGGTTTGTTACAGTGAGAGCTGTGAAGATGTGGAATTGTCTCCCTGAATCAGTGGTACAGGCTGATACATTAGATAGGTATAAGAAGGGGTTGGATGGTGTTTAGTAAGTAACAAAATTCAGGGTCATGAAAAATACTTTAGTACAAAATTGATCCCTTCAACTTAATGGATGCTTCTTTTATTTACCTATGAAACTTTGTGTCAGTGACCAGGTGTAACCTCTACTTTTTGCTCAGCTGTAGTGTGTATTTGGAGACCATCATCAGGTTTCACTTGCAACAAAGCACCCATATACTCTGTATTGTGCGCTGAAAAAGTCTCCCAACAAAAATAAAAAACCTGTTGCTCAGTTTGGATAAAGGTGGCAAGAAAAATATGCCCATTGACTTCAACGATGTTTGTGACTTTTTTGGAAAAGCAAAATGGCACAGATTCGCCCATCGCTACCCATGAGGCAAAGTCACATGTTGCTCGGGTAACACAGATACAGCATACAGATGGGTGTGAGTTTTACCCTGTATTGCTTGTGCTTAAGTTGGGTGATTGGCAGCAGGCACAATGATTTTGAACAGAGTAAATCAACTAACACAGAGTAAGATGCACCCAGGGGCTGGCCCAATATTCATCAGGAATGTTGTATTTTTCCCTTCTAGAGCAAACTGGAGATTGTTTAAGATACATTATTTTATCTTCCTCTGTATAAAAAAAAATTAAGCAGAATTTATTTTGGAAAAAAATTGATAGACATGTGCCTTTAAACCCAACAACCTACCAAAATACATATTTAGTTAAGCCACAATCCCACCAGTTCATGGTATAATATATTCCAAGTTCTCCTGTTAATTGACTGCTGGAGAGACATTCAGATACCTTGCTCTGAGTTCCAGAATATAAAGCTACAGATGATGTGCGCGTCTTACCAACATATTAATGAGCGGAATATTCCTAATGCAGAATTCCACAGGGATGTCAGTGTGACCTCCTTTTCAGCCCTAAGATCTGATATGCCTCATGGGATTTTTAGGTAAGTTAATGCAAAAAAAGAAAACTTTTAGCAGAACTGTTGTGGCAGATGTGGGAGACAGCGTGCCCTAAATCACACTCTCCTTAAGGCAAAGTGCGCAAAGGAATATGGCAGAAATAATCATTTCATGAAAAGCTGCTGAAGCAAAATTCAATAACACGCAGTATGTTCTCAAGCAATGCCTAAAAATGGTTCTATGAGCATCTTGCAAATTAGAATTCTCTATCAGAAACAGAAAAAATATGCACTTCTGGAAGTGAGGGTTCCTTGCCTAGTATTGCTGGGGACTGGATTTGTTTTGCTGGGGCCCAGTGTTAAAGAAGCTTTCAGGGGCAATTGCTTATTACTTGTGCCTTAAAAGCTGATCAACAAGTGCATGCAACTTTTTTGTTTTTTTTATATCCAACAGATGTATCTAATGAGACACAAAAGCCTATCTGACATTAGCTTGTCCAATGAATGCTCAGCATGCAGTATTTCTGTCTGAATGTTGTGTACATGAAACGTGTTTCATTTAAATAGCACAATTGAAGTTATCAGTTGCATATCAGATGTACAACTGCCCTATACAGTTGTAGAGATGGCGCGAACTGTTCGCCGGCGAACTTGTTCATGCGAACATCGGGTGTTCGCGCTCGCCGGAAGTTCGCGAACGTCGCGCGACGTTCGCCATTTTGGGTTCGCCATTGTTGGCGCTTTTTTTTGCCCTCTCACCCCAGACCAGCAGGTACATGGCAGCCAATCAGGAAGCTCTCCCCTGGACCACTCCCCTTCCCTATAAAAACCGAAGCCCTGCAGCGTTTTTTCACTCTGCCTGTGTGTGCTGAAGAGATAGTGTAGGGAGAGAGCTGCTGCCTGTTAGTGATTTCAGGGACAGTTGAAAGTTTGCTGGCTAGTAATCGTTTTGATACTGCTCTGTTATTGGAGGGACAGAAGTCTGCAGGGGTTTGAGGGACATTTAAGCTTAGGTAGCTTTGCTGGCTAGTAATCTACCTTCTACTGCAGTGCTCTGTATGTAGCTGCAGTGGGCAGCTGTCCTGCTTCTGATCTCATCTGCTGACTGCTGCAATAACAGTAGTCCTTGTAAGGACTGCTTTTATTTATTTTTTTGTTCCAATACAGAGCAGTATCAAGCAGATTACTAGCCAGCAAACTTACTATCATCTGTCCCTGAAATCACTAACAGCTCTCCCCCTACACTATCTCTTCCAAGCACACACAGGCAGATTTTTCAGATACATTTTTGCCCTTGATCCCCCTCTGGCATGCCACTGTCCAGGTCGTTGCACCCTTTAAACAACTTTAAAATCATTTTTCTGGCCAGAAATGTCTTTTTTAGATGTTAAAGTTCGCCTTCCCATTGAAGTCTATGGGGTTCGCTAACCGTTCGCGAACCGCTCGCATTTTTGCGCAAGTTCGCGAATATGTTCGCGAACTTTTTTTCCGACGTTCGCTACATCCCTATACAGTTGTACATGTCTTTTGCTTCCTATGTCTGTGACTTACAGGTCCTATGGGAATGGTTTGTGTTTTGAGGGACAGAACATTGATATTCCAGCCATGTTAGTAGGTAGGAAGAGCATGGAATAGCAGATAAAGTAGAGATTAGTGATGAGCGAATCGGTCCCATTTTGCTTCATGGAAAAATGGGTGAAATTGCTAAAAAATTCATGAAATAGCAAACAAATTGCAAAAGGAATTGTCGAAATGCGTCAACCCGCTCAACAATTTTGTATAACTTAAAATGCATTAAAGTCAATGGACGTTTTTCTTGTGGCGACTTTTTTGTCTTGGCAACATTTTTGTCTCAGCGACTTTTTTGTTCAAATGCATGTCCTATGGGAATGGTTTGTGTTTTCAGGGTCGAAACATTGAAATTCCAGCCATGTTAATATTTAGGAAGAGCATGGAATAGCAGATATAGTAGAGATTAGTGATAAGCAAATCTGTCTCATTTTGGTTTGCCAAAAAAATTGTGGAACTGAGAAAAAATTCACCAAAAGGTGAAAAATTCACCAAACGAATTGAAGTCAAAATGTGTAAATTTTTTTTTACGCACTCGCCAATTTTTTCTCACTCAAAATGCATTAAAATCAATGGCTGTTTTTTCTTATTGTGACTTTTTTTGTGTGTCAGCGACAATTTTGTCTTGTCAACTGTTTTGACGCTGTGAAATTTCTCATGGCCGATTTTTGCCACAGTTTTCCGTAAAAAACAAAATCTGCAAATGGCGAAGTGCAGAAGCGAATCCATGCCTGGCGAAAAAATTTGCTCATCAATAGTAGAGATATGGCAAGATGATACTGAGATATTCTATATATTATATACTTTATTTCAGCTGTTTATCTTTACTGACAGCCTCCCATATTTGTATCCCAATAAAGACAGTTATAAAATTATATTCCAGATCATTAATGGATGAAAGTAGTGAACTATAACAGATAGAAAGAGGGGATATTTTGCATGGACAATTACTTTATTTGGGGGATACAAATGGGAATAAGGGGCTACTGCATGGGTCTATAATACCTAAAAGCTGGTCTTATGATGTCCATGATGTTTTTGGCCCTAGAGAACTGCATCAATAAGAGGTTTGTAATTGACTTGCTCTTATTAATATTATTATATAGTGCTACCCATATGAACAACACTTTCAGGGATTGACATTTAGTAACTTGACCAAGGTTCACAAGAAGAAGACTGAGGATTTGTATCAAGACCTCCAAGAAACAGAGTTCAGGCCTTGCTCTAACTACGAGCATGAACATTACTTCTAAATACAAAATCTCTTCTCTGGAAAGGGCATGCCTTCACATTTAAAGGATCGTGTGTATGATATTTATGCATAAATGAACTGACCCCGAGAAGCAGAAATCATTAACCTGCGGAGAGCAGCATTTCATGAACACGTCAAGGCTCCGTTTCTCATAAACTTACTGTTCTTACATTATACTGTATGTTCAAGAAGCCCATGAAATGTCATTACTTATTTGATTCAATTTGGAAGACAGGCAAACAGGACTAACCATGCAAATTTTCCCCAATAACCACTTCAGCCACTTCCAGAACTTTGTTTGTACCAAGAAGCAATTGACTTTCTGTACAAGAAACAGGGAAAGTGCGTACAAAATGTTCTACCTCTTCATGTAGGTCATCCAACTGTAATATGGCTTCTAACAGCTTTAAACACTATAAGCTGTACTATGGAAATGCCACTCAAGCAATTCGAGATTTTTTACTATAAAATCTGAATTTTTCGTGGAAAAAAAACCCTCAAATTTTTAAAGATTTATTATACCCCGAGGCTACAAAAAGTCAGAATACTTCATATTCAATCTGTCAAGGTCCTGTAGAAGTCAATGGCAGAGGTCCTATTTACAATTTGAAGTTATTATTGTTTGTGCTGGGTTTCGTACCATAATCCGAACATTTCAGGCTTTTCCACCAATTTCACAAAAAAATTCAGACTTTTCAGGCATAAAATCTGAAAAATTCAGATTTTTTTGCTCAACAATTCCGAATAAGTTGTGGTTTTCATGAGACAATCTAAAAAAGTTGTGTTTGTTCCTGATCCGATTTTTTTGAGTTGTGCTTGTCCACACAATGGCTTAGGAGCCGTCAGTGAAACACAGAAAAACATTAATTGGTCATAGCCACAGGACCCATGAGCAAACTGAGCCGTTGGCTTTTGTGAAGTCCTTAATTAGATCTTCTTCCTTTCATTATTCTCTGTCAAGTAGCATCACTATCCACTGTGACTGAACCTACATCCCACCAGCAGCAACAATGTCTCTATAGCAGGCCATCGGCACCAGGTTGTTTAGCACTTAACGCTGAAATACTTTCAGTTTTCCTTAATATAAATTGTTTCACATTCTGTAGGAAATAAACCTTGCTCTATGGAAAGCTCCCAATGGTGCAGGCTTGAGAATTTGAAGTCTATTGTATGGAAAGCTACAGAAGCCTCCACTTTGGTGATCTGAAGATTGGAATCATGAACTTGTATGAGTGACGTCAACCCTAAAGATCCTTCGGAGCTGTAACGGGCTCTGTCTTGGACATTTCTGATACATACATCCCAATGTTTTTGACTTTAAAATCTCAAACATATCCTTTTATACCCAGTCACTCTCATTGCCTGCAACCCAATGCTATCCCTTCTTATTTGCAAAAGTTGGTAGAGTGCGATACACTAGGAGAGTTGAAGGTATGCTGCCCCAAGATGTTGCATTTAGAACAGAGGCAGTGGTGAGATTTAATGATGAGTGAATATGTCCTGTTTCGCTGAAGAAAATTTGTTTTACACGCAGCGATTTTTTTTAAGCAAAAATTTTTCTCACTCCAAATGCAACATTTTTGTTTCAGCGACTTTTTAGTCCAAATGCATTAAAGTCAATGGGCGTTTTTTTCTTATGCCAACATTTTGTCTTGGCAACTTTTTTTTTTTGCACAAAATTTTCCGCAGCTGATTTTTGCCGCAGTTTCAATACAAAATTCACTGATGGCAAAATGCAGAATTTCCTTGCAAATCCATACCTGGCAAAAAAATGTGCTCATCACTAGAAAGATCTCTGCTGTGGGACAAATTGAGTAAATAGAGTCAATGAACCTGAACCTTCGCTTCAACTTCTGCAATAAAATAAGGTAAAGGCACATATGCGGGAATAAGTTGGTGTGCTTCTTCCCTACACATAACCTGGAAGGACAAATGGAGTCAATAGGACATTTGCCCCTGGGCAGTAACCTATGGCAACAAATCAGATGTTTGCCCTGGTGCAAATTTGGCCAGTGTTTATAAATGAGCCCCGATGTGTATTTATCGGCATTTAAGTGAGAAAAATATCATAAATTTGAACATATCAGCAACAGTTCTAGCTTTGCCTATTTATAAATATTAGGGAATCCACGAATCAGCCAGGATTTGGCATTTTTCAGCAGGATTCAGGCCGAATCCTTGTGCCTGGCCGAACTGAATTGGAATCCTAATTTGTATATGTAAATTAGGTGCGGTTAGGGAAATCACATGACTTTTCATCATAAAAGAAGAATTTTTCCCACTTTTTCCCTTTCCTGCCCCTAATTTGCATATGCAAATTAGGATTCGCCTTTGGTTCAGTATTCAGCCAAATCTTTCACCAAGGATTCTGGGATTCGGCGGAATCCTAAATAGTGTATTCGGTGCATCCCTAATAAATATCCACTGCAAATGTCTCATTCTTATACAACTTTATTGCAGATTTGACTTTACCATTTACTCTATTATATCACAATTTTGAACATTACATGAAATAAATGCTCAATGTTAATTGTAATTTTGTGGCAGGGGATATCATTTTTTTTGTGCTTTGGGTTAGGGCTTTGGTGAATGCAAATCTTAAGCTGTACAAGGTGCAATGATGTTCTTGACAATTCCGTGCTTCCTACTTTGCAGTCAAAGTTTGGGAAAGGATCTTTCCTGTTTGAGCACAAAGCTGGGTTCACATGGGGTTTGCTGGGATGGGGATAGAAGAACCTGACTGACCTGAGAGCCCTCAACCCAATGAGAACCCTCAACCCAATGGAACCCCTGTGGAAGGAACTGGGAGAAAAATAGAGGCGACTGTAGCAGCAATGAGAAGACCAATTTACATTATTACCTTTGGTTTGGGAATAAGATGTTACTGGCAGGTGTTGGGATACTTTTGCCCATGAAGTATATTGTGATACGCTGGTGAATATCACAAATCTCTTGAAGTTTTAAAAATTAGAAGTACAGGTATGGAACCTATTATCCAGAATGCTCAGGGCCTGGGGTTTTCCAGATAATGGATCTTTCTGTAATTTGGATCTTCATGCCTGAAGTCTACTAGAAAATCATGTAAACATTAAATAAACCCAATAGGCTGGTTTTGCTTCCAATAAGAATTAATTATATCTTAGTTGGGATCAAGTACATGGTACTGGTTTATTATTAACGAGAAAAAGGAAATCATTTTGAAAAATTTGGATTACTTGGATGAAATAGAGTCTATGGGAGATGGCCATTCCGTAATTTGGAGCTTCCTGGATTACAGGTTTCCGGATAACGTATCCCATACCTGTACTAACATTGATGGAAACTGGGGTAGGCAAAATATAACTTAATAGGGCCCTTAAATTATTTTTATCTCTAGAGAAATTTGCAAATAATTTCGATCCACGTCTTTATTAGCCAGAGATTGATATTTTTATTTGCAGGTTTAACTAAAAGTTGCTTTCTTTGTAACATTGCAGTGGAAATTCATTGTCTGTCTTCCGAGCTTACAGAGGATGCAAATGTGAAGAATGCAGCATAGTAAAAAGCCAAATCCATATCTCCTGCTGAGGAGCTCAAATAGGATCAGAAGAATCTTGTCAACAAGTTGGTATTTTGCCTTTGCAATGTTGGTCCTTTCTATGCTAATGCTTTAGTGACAGCTCAGTGGGCAGGAAGCCATTAGGCTCAAAGCCATAAAGGTGATGTTTGCCTTCCATTTGCCCAAATTCTAAGCTGTAGGATAAAATTTTGTTTTTGCTTGGTATTCAGATTTATTATATTTTGCTCATGGGTATCTGCATGCACGTGTTGGTATAACCTCTTAATCTATATTTCTGAATCCTTTGTAATAGTAACAGGGACAGAGAAAAGGGAAAGTGTTGAAAGTAGGGATGCAGTCGGAATTTTACAGCAGGGCTGAATCCTTCTGCCCGATCGAACCAAATCTGAATCCTAATTTGGATATGCAAATTAGGGGGAGGGACATGTTGTCACAAAACCAGGAAGTAAAAAAATTCCCCTTCCCACCCCTAATTTGCATATGCAAATTCAGATTTGGTTCGGATTTGATTAGTAGCACTAAATAGGTACTTAATATATATATATATATAGGGATAAAGTCAGGGGGGATGTCTGGAAGTGTTACTGTCTGCTCTTACTTCCCCAACATAAATAGGGATTGGTAGCACTAGATAGGTACCTAATATATAGAGACAGAAACATTGGAAATTGTTTGGAATGGTTACTGTCTGCTCAGCTTTCATTCCTCTCTGTTACCAATTTCTTTTTGTTTAATAAACATTGTTCAATAAATATAATACCGACCTCCAATCAGTCAAAGGAAATCTAGTCTTAAAGGACCATTTATCAAATTTCTCATTTTTGTGGTTTTAGAGGTTTTTAAACCACAAATTGAATAATAATTGAATAAAATATCTGACGTACGAGCGAACAAAAAAAAACAAAAAAAAAACACTTACCCAGTTTTTTCATGGCTTCAATTTCTAAGGTTATAGAGGAATTGAAAAAAAAAATTTTAGAGAAAAAAATTGACTTGTAAAAAAATAGAAATTCTAATTCTTAGCAGAAAGGTCCCTTAATGTGAATTCCATAACTTACATGCACTGTACATGCTTGTCACCCCACAGACTTCTGCAGAAACTGGAATTGACGTTATCTGGAAAGTACATCTCCCATACACTCCATTACAATCAAATAATCCAAATTTGTAAAAATGATTTTTACTCTGTAATAATAAGTAACTTGTACTTGATCCCAACTTAGATATAATTAACACTTATTGGAAGCAAAACCAGCCTATTGGGTTTATTTAGGGGCCCATTCACTAAGCTCGAGTGAAGGAATAGAAGAAAATAGAGAAAATTTTTTTTTTCGATTTTTGAATGTTTTTTTGGCTACTTCGAGCATCGAATTGGCTACTTCGACCTTCGACCACGACCTTCGACTTCGAATCGAACAATTCAAACTAAAAATCATTCGAATATTCGACCATTCCATAATCGAAGTACTGTCTCTTTAAAAATTTCTTCTACCCCCCTAGTTCGCCACCTAAAACCTACCGAGGCCAATGTTAGCCTATGGGGAAGGTCCCCATAGGCTTTCCAAGGTTTTTCTGATCGAAGGATAATCCTTCGATCGATGGATTAAAATCCTTTGAATCGTTCGATTCGAAGGATTTAATCGTACGATTAAACGATTATTCCTTTGATCGTTCGATCGAAGGAATTGCACAAAATCCTTCGACTTCGATATTCGAAGTTGAAGGATTTTAATTCGGCAGTCGAATATCGAGGGTAAATTAACCCTTGATATTCGACCCTTGATACATCTGCTCCTTAATTTTTGAATGATTTTCTAGTAGACTTAAGGTATGAAGATTCAAATTAAAGAAATCTGTTATCCAGAAAACCCCAAGTATTCTGGATAATAGGTCCCATACCTGTAGTAGACTGGTGTCTGATACGGGGCAGAGAGAATGGGAAAGTTTGGGGAGGGAACATTTCTCCCGTTTCTTCCTGTTCCCACAAAATTTGCGAAATTCGCGAAACGGCAAAAAAACTGCAGAAAAATCATGAAATTCGAATGTTTTTACAAAAAAACGTGAAATTAGAACGTTTTCACGAAAAAATTGTGACATTCAAACGTTTTCACAAAAAAATTGTGACATTTGAACGTTTTCACAAAAAAATCGTGCAATTTGTGCCAGGCAAATTTATTCGCCCATCACTAGTTACAAGATGAAGTCTGGCCAATCTGTATCCTGCCAGTAGGGTTCACTTGTAAATCATAGGTCCAATGGGAAGATAGAGAACCAGATTATTTTGAAACAGGACTGCAGATCAGATTAAAAAGTTAAAAAGTGGCCTCTGTTCCCAAGTGACACCTTCTCCCTGGAAGGATTCCATATCACGAGACACTGAGAGCTAGTTATTCAGTAAATGAACACAGTGGAAAGGCTGGACTGGTTAAACCCAAGTTCCTATACCCAGTTATATATATCCAATCAGTTGTGACCACATGATTGATAGTAGGGACAACAGAGTGGAGTCATGGCTAATCTCCCTCATTAATCTCTATGGGGTCACTAGCAGCATCAGTAATAACTCTGGGAGGCTGGGTGCTTAATAAGTGGAGGAGACCAGGTCTCACAGTCTGATGGAGAAATTCTAGGATATCACTGGAACAAGAAAAACCTCATTTGTCACCCATTTGTAGCCACTGACATGTTATAATAACCCTCAGATTTCTCCTTCTTGCAGGAATGTCCCTTCTAGCCCATCCATTTCTCAATTACTGGTCTCAGTTTCATTTACTTTTTCCATTCTGTATCATTATGGATTCTCTCTCTGTACTTTGTATTTATTTTATGACTTCCTTGAAGTTTATTTTGTATTCCATATTTACCTTCCCACACTGAGTTACACCACTTTGACCCTCTAATCACTCTCTAAACCAGTGGTTCCCAAACCTGGCTCATGAACAACCTGTTACTCACCAACCCTTTGGATGTTGCTTCCAATGGCCTAAAAGCAGGTGCTTATTTTTTGTTCCTGGCATGGAGACAAATTTTGGTTGCATAAAAACCAGATGTACTGCCAAACAGAGTCTCCTGTAGGCTGCCAGTCCTCATAGATGCTACCAATAGCCAATTACAAACCTTATTTGGCACCCCAGGAACTTTTTCCTGTTTGTGTTGCTCCTCAACTCTTTTCACATTTAAATGTGGCTCACTGGTATAAATGGCTGGAGACCTCTGCTTAAAACCAACCTCTACATACCCAATAATACACATGATTAATCCAACCTAAACAACGGACACTTTCCAACAGGATCTGACCCTTATTTGACTACAGCCCCCTTTTTGGGTGGTAATTTGAGTTGCATTTTCTAACCACTTCTCATGGTTTGCTTTGGATTTTCTCTATCCTATCATCTCCCAGTTATTCCCCCCTTGCTTTCTTGAATCGCTTTGATTTTTTCTTTTCTTGTTCTTAAGTCAAGTTGTGTCCTCTGATTTTCTTTATTAATTCATTTCCTCTTTCTAAGTTTAGTTTAGAAAGGAATGATATTTATCAGGGGACTACATCTACAGAGGGTGCCAACAATGTAAAGAACAAATCAGTAAGAAAAAAACAACAGCACTCTGGGAATGTTTGAAAAAATTGAATTTTTTTTTTAATTATGTGTCACTGGCAACTTTTCAGCCTTTACCGCAGCCCTTTCTTAAGCCTCAGTCTGGGTTAAAGCCTGAAATGCTGCCAGTGACACTAAAAAATGTTTTCACTTTTTTCAAACATTACCGGAGTGCTGCTGTTTTTTACTGCTTTGCACTATCCAACCCTGGCAGAGGCTACAGCTTGCACCTGGGGCAGCAAAGAGCAGTTTATCTACTGTGTAGCACACTTAAACTGATTCTATTTGGAACAATGTAAGGAGCAGTATGGGGTGGCTTTAGGGTTGCCACCTTTGCCGGTGACTAAACCCAAATATGGGCGTGGGGTAGATAGTATTGAGGGTGGGGCAGTGATTTTGGGGTGGGCATGATGACATCAGAAGCAGGCACAAAGATGTTGATGAAGTTATGACATCATGTTGGGGTTATTGCATCACTTGGATGCAACTGGCTGGATTTCTAATAAGTTTTCTCAATATTTTAAACTGGACAGGAAATTTTGAACTGAAAAACTGAGATATCCAGTTCAAAACCACGCAGATGGCGACCCTATCGCTATCTATATTCTGCCAGATGAGTAAACTCAACCATTAAAATACAGGTTAATTATTCTATTAATCTACTACTCTATTATTATATTATACAGAACTTCGCTAACCAGAAAGCTCTGAAATACAGCAATGCCAATTCAGAAAAAAACATTTTATTATTTTTGATTGATTTGGTTCGTTGTTTCTATAATAATATAAAATTAACTGCACTTTATAATAGCTAAGCCATTTTGAAGTGAGTAACATAGTATTTAAATATTTTTTTCATTTATTGGACAGATTATTGTTCAGGGTTTCAAAAGGGTGAAAACCGAACAGAAAGTTGAGACCCGAACAGGTCTTAGGAAAACCGAACTGTTCAGGTCAAAACCGAATAGGTGGCATCCCTAGGTGGCTCATGGGCCTATACAATGCACTTGCTTTTCCACCCACAGGTACAAGAAGGAGACTCCATGGACACAAATCACATTGGTCATCTTATACATAACACCTGGACCAGTGTCAGGCTGGGATGTCCGGGGCCCATGGGTGCTGCCTCCCATCCCAGACATAAGTTCCATCCCCCAACGGCACAATGTGTCCACTGCTTGCGGACACAATCGGTGGGAAGAAGGAGCTCAGAGATCAGTGCCCCCAGTTGGAAGCAGACCTGGGTTGGTAGTAGGGATGTAGCGAACTGCCGATTTGGTGTTCGCGAACGCCGTTCGCGAACACCGGCAAAAAATGCGAACGTTCGCGGACAGTTCGCGAACTTCGAACACCCGCTAAAATCGTTTGATTCGAACGATCGAAGGATTTTAATCATTCGATCGAAGGATTTTCATTCGAATCGAACGATCGAAACCATTCGATCGAATGCTTTTCATTCGATCGAATGCTTACAATCGTTCGAACGAATGGAAATCGTTCGATTTAGAAGGAATTCGAATGGTCGAATGGTCGAACGATTTGTATTCGAATCGAACGCGAACTCAAAATGCGAACGTTCCCAAACGTTCGCGAACATTCGGCGGACGCGAACGGTCGAAGTTCGTGCGAACTAGTTCGCAGCAGAACAGTTCGCTACATCCCTAGTTGGTAGGGATTGCGAGGCCTAGGGCATACAGGGTCTTTTTCCAGTGCCCCACTGGCCAAGTCCTGACCTGGACCTTGCACTTTAGGGTACTGTTCTCTTTGCTGTGCACTGGATGTGCTAACCGAGGCGTAGTCTCCATATCTGTCCCCACAATCTTATTAAAACTGCCCAGTTCATTTATTTGGCAGAAATCAACCAGAATTAAGAGATCTAAGTTGTCAACAATAAAGCACAGATAAAATTATTAATAATGTCCCTCAGAGAGAGAATGAATTGTATGAGCACGGTCTGGACTTGAATCAGAAGATTATGGGAGAGATATTTATTATGAAAACATTTTTACATCCATCATAATAAATTATTATGAAAAGCAGACAATACTTATTATTGTGTCTTCATGTAAAACAGTCTTATCTTCTCCATTGTCATATTTCACTCCCTGCAAGGTATAATATGTTTGGCTGTGTTCCAGTCACCAAATCATATAAAGCCAAGCTGTCTGTATGTCACTGATTACTGACTGCTGAGATAACAAGTTCCCTGATTTCCAGAAGTACTAAAAAATAGTGCCCCTGCTCCAGGATGAAAGGGGAATGCACAAAAGTATTGGCTATGCCAAACTGTAACAGGGAGAACTCATGAACTTGATTGATTAATTTATTTATTAATTTATTAAATCATGTGATGTTAAAATGCAAATGCAACATATACATTACATTAATATATTTACTATCTCTCAGCCACTCTTCCTTCCCAGAGACTATTATCCCACTGTTACTGTAGGCACCATCTCTCCCTACTATACCTGCTATCCCACAGTCACACTCCCTTCCCAGAGACTATTATCCACTGTTACTATAGGCACCATCTCTCCCTACTATACCTGCTATCCCACAGTCACACTCCCTTCCCAGAGACTATTATCCCACTGTTACTATAGACACCATCTCTCCCTACTATACCTGCTATCCCACAGTCACACTCCCTTCCCAGAGACTATTATCCCACTGTTACTATAGGCACCATCTCTCCCTACTATACCTGCTATCCCACAGTCACACTCCCTTCCCAGAGACTATTATCCACTGTTACTATAGGCACCATCTCTCCCTACTATACCTGCTATCCCACAGTCACACTCCCTTCCCAGAGACTATTATCCCACTGTTACTATAGACACATCTCTCCCTACTTTAACTGCTATCCCACAGTCACACTCCCTTCCCAGAGACTATTATCACACTGTTACTATAGACACCATCTCTCCCTACTATACCTGCTATCCCACAGTCACACTCCCTTCCCAGAGACTATTATCCCACTGTTACTATAGGCACCATCTCTCCCTACTATACCTGCTATCCCACAGTCACACTCCCTTCCCAGAGACTATTATCCCACTGTTACTATAGGCACCATCTCTCCCTACTATACCTGCTATCCCACAGTCACACTCCCTTCCCAGAGACTATTATCCACTGTTACTATAGGCACCATCTCTCCCTACTATACCTGCTATCCCACAGTCACACTCCCTTCCCAGAGACTATTATCCACTGTTACTATAGGCACCATCTCTCCCTACTATACCTGCTATCCCACAGTCACACTCCCTTCCCAGAGACTATTATCCCACTGTTACTATAGACACATCTCTCCCTACTTTAACTGCTATCCCACAGTCACACTCCCTTCCCAGAGACTATTATCACACTGTTACTATAGACACCATCTCTCCCTACTATACCTGCTATCCCACAGTCACACTCCCTTCCCAGAGACTATTATCCCACTGTTACTATAGACACCATCTCTCCCTACTATACCTGCTATCCCACAGTCACACTCCCTTCCCAGAGACTATTATCCCACTGTTACTATAGACACCATCTCTCCCTACTATACCTGCTATCCCACAGTCACACTCCCTTCCCAGAGACTATTATCCACTGTTACTATAGACACCATCTCTCCCTACTATACCTGCTATCCCACAGTCACACTCCCTTCCCAGAGACTATTATCCCACTGTTACTATAGGCACCATCTCTCCCTACTATACCTGCTATCCCACAGTCACACTCCCTTCCCAGAGACTATTATCACACTATTACTATAGACACCATCTCTCCCTACTATCGCTACTATGGCACAGTTCCCCAAGAATGCCATTGTATGTTCTTGCAGCACCTACTGTATGTTGACAATGATAGGCCAGTTCCAATTACAAGAAGAGGGGTCCACATACAGAGGAGTCCATGTACAGCCCTCATAGTGTACTTGGGATGTTGAATGTTTTATGCCTGAAAGTAGATGGCCTATTTATAATTTGCAGTAATATTTCTTCTTTTTTTTCGCCATTCATGGCAACATTATGTGCAGATCCTCCACATTCCACTCCAAGTAAACTTCAGAATCTCGGAGTTAACAAACCAATTTACATTTTATTAACTTTGACTCAGTGAATAAAACAGAAATCGAGAAGGCATTGGTTTGCAAGACTAAGCCGTACACTCGTTTAATAAAAGAAAAAAAAGTTCTATTGCCTACATTTTGTATGATTTATTCTCATTTGAAAATTTCTTTTGTTGGAATCCACAAGTAAATAATGGTTTTCCTTTTATAAAGCTCAAGCTTTGACAAAGGCAATTGCAATATTATACAATTTAGTGTATAGCGGTAAAGTGTATGGTAGAAAATGCAGCGTTCACAGGTTGTCTGAATTCTATGAAGGTCACAAATCACTTACCGGCTTATATACCTCATACTAGTCTCTTTCTAATGTGCTTCAAGGATGTGTAAGTAGTGATTTGCTATGTAATTTATTGTGCTAAGTAATCCGTCATTCTCATTCCCGGCATTCCATACCAGTGGCATAGTACATTTTTTCAGTTCATAAATAATAATCGCTTAAGTGGAACTGAAGGATTGTGATATTTGATTGCTTTGCTGCTGCTTCTCGACTCGGTGCGTTGGTATATTTTATATAGAGAAAAAAAGCTAAAATTGTTTGTTAGCAACATGCAAGATTGAATTACATGGTAATTTGCTTCTTTTCAGGAACTATGAATAAAGCACAAGGTCATTTGGAAAGTTTCTAGTAATTGAATTGGAAATGTTGTAAAACCCTAAAGATCTTCCCAATGCCAAATTGGACACAGTGGGCACTTTTATTGCTTTGTACGTGGTCTTGCCACCATTCCTTGCCTCAAGCCAAACGCCGGGGGATGGGTTTATTCATCAAAATCCACATTTTTCTGGTTATTTAAATAAAAAAAGTCCGACCAAACTAGAATCCATGATTTATCCTTATTTATCATTAAAAAAACACAAAAAAAATCAGATTGGGAAAACGGTGAAACGGCGAAAAATTAACAAAATGCGAATTTTAACACCTTCGTCAATTTTGACACTAGTGTAAATGCATGTAAATTTTGACACCTGCATTAAAGTCAATGGGCGTCTGTATAATGTTGACGCACGTCAGTTTTTTTGACTATTCCGATGCATGTCGTAGTTTTCGAATTTATTCGCCGGCAAATTCCTGCCTGCCGAATTTAATTCTGGATCATCTGGCAGTTAGGTAGGTTAAAAAAAGTTAAAAGGTTGAACTTGATGGACGTGTGTCTTTTTTCAACCTAACTATGTTACTATGTATTCGCCCATCATTACTTAGTAGTGTTGGGGATGGAGTGAACTAAATCTGTTCTTACTACTGTGTTGAAGGTCTTTATTCTAGAAGCTTTCTTCAAGCAGATCACCTTGTACATCTCCATTGCACCTTATCCATAAGTCCAAAGCGCTGGCATGTACCCCAATACCTGGTTAGATTACAATGAAGCTTTACCAAGTCCATACCCCTGTGAAATGGATTTTTACTTTGCTGCAAAAAATACAAGGGGGATTGTGGAAGCATTTCAGGCTAAAAAAAATATGTTTAAATACAATGGAAGTGCAACTGATTTATCCTATTAATCAATGCACATTCCCTGGTTCCCTGTCTCACAAGTAATTCAGTATATATGCAAGGGCATGTGTGTATAAAAACAGGGGTCTTTAGTTACAAAGTTATGATCATAAAATTGGTATTTATTGGTTTTTAATCAGAGGGCTAGATCCTCCCCTGCCAAAAACTGTTGCGCTTTTTAAGAGAGAGAGATTGCCCAAACCAATGCCCATTTTTCAATGCATGATACCATCTTAGTTAGAACTGAACTGAACTTGATGCAGTATCTTTGGGGATGATTTAGCAATGTTCGAATTTGACGTTTTTCCATTACTGGAATTTTTTCGTTCTAAAACTCTTGAATTAACACTGTAAAAAATCTTGTATGTGTAGGGATGTGATAATTTAGACACCCTCACATAACATTGGCAGGCAAATCCTCAGTATTATAGACACATAAATGGGTCCTAATGGGGACCTGTGTGCATGCTCTGCTTATGTAAGCCCCTGTAGTTCTCACAGTGAACACTAGATGGCTGTAGTATAAAGATCTAGGAAACCATGTGGTTTGGGTCCATTACTTTAGCCCTTACCCAGCGTGCAGGAAAGGAAAGGGTAGTGGTACCTAGAAGCTTAGGCCCAAGTGAAGTGATAGTTATACTCATTAATAGATCACTCTAGGAGTGATAGATACAGGGCTGGAACTAGGAGTAGGCGCCCGCCTAGGGCGCAGTCATAGGGGGTGCAATTTTGAAAAGAAAGAATTATTTTTTTTTTTTTTCTTTAATTTTGAAATTGAACTGCTTGTACTTTTCCTTTGTTCCCCAATGCGGCTGCCCCAGGCCCCCAGCAGAGTTCCGCTCTGCTTCCCACCTCCCCGACCCTCTTACTTGCCCTGGCTGGCTGGATCTGGCTTCTTTAGAGCGCATGTAAACAAATGTGCAACTGTAGTAAACGGCGCGCCGGCATGCGTGGTGACGTCACTCAGCCAGGAGGGAGCTGTGCGCCTATGTGGTGACCTGGCCTAGCGCGTCGGAGAGAGCCCAGTCAGTGTGCGGGTGTGTGGCTGGCACAAGTACAGTCAAGTACAGTGTACTTTATTTTTGTTTGTTAACATTGCATATTTATATAAAAGAAAAGTTTAATCAACGTGTTGTAAGGCTTATTTATTAAAAAAAAACTGTAAGTGATTAGGCGAGAAATGGTCCTACAGAACGGGGGGGGGGCACTGATTGAAGTCCTTGCCTAGGGTGCCAAACTACCTTGGCCCGGCTCTGGATAGATAGGTTATTTAGCTGAGCAGCTCAAGGCTCCGACGAGGAGAATCAGAGGGATTAAGATCCCAGGGTACTAATAACCCAGGAGTAGGGACTAAGTGTATAGAACTAGGGCTGGTACAGTTATCCCCAGGTTCCTCTTAGGGTACAGGCTGAAAGCGGGAGCACCCTCGCCATTACTGCTTAACTAAGGCTGGATCTGTCACCTTGCCTATAGAGATCACTTGTTCTTTGGTACTGTGAGTATACTGCTATCCTTTGTACTATATGTTTCTCTATATGCTCCTTTGTGGATTAACCTTGTAAATAAATAAGTTCCTTGGTTAAACATAAGAACCTCTGGCGCCCAATTCTTGTCTGTTACAGTTGCACTACACCCTGCCTCCACACCGTTGCGAGGGCTCACTCCCTGAAGGAAAAGGTCTCATCTGTGGCAGAAATATATGAAAGTAAGCTTATAATAGAGACAGTGCCACTCAAGTTTATTATAGCGCTACATATATAAGATATATATTAATTGCAAAAAAATCATAAAGGTTAAATGTAAAACTTTGCCATCTAAAAGCTCAATAGGAACTCAATAGAAGCTGCCTACTGCAAATTTAAGGCATTTTTTATCAACACATATTTTCACATTTTTCAACCCATAAATAATCCAAGGTATTAAAAATAAAAGTCATGTTTTTTTCAAACAAATCACGATTAAAGCCCTCTATCTCTCTAAAACAATGAATTCCATGAAAGTTATTGAAAGATCAAAGTACAGACTGAACGATGCACAAAAATCTGTATAACTCTAAAACCTCTAAAAAATCAAGTTGTTGAGATAATTACTAGCAAGAAAAAAAAAATTCTGAAAACTTCGAAAGGTCTGAATGGCTAAAACAAAAGGTCCAAAGTGTTTTTTACACTTAAAGGGGAACTCCGGCTTCCAAACCAAAATTTGATAAAGAGGCCCACACAACACAGAAACCCCCAATATACCCATCATAGTTACCTGTTTCTTCAAAAAGTATGAATAAATGCTATTTTTATGCTGAAATCCAGCTGTTTAACAGTTCTTCTCTTTCGGCATCATTTGAAATCCTGGCAGGGAAGGAGGGACTAAATACTGATTGTAACAACTACTCAACAGCTTACAGACAGGATGCAGGAACTACGTAACCCACAATGCATTGCGCTGTGATGTCCTTTTCCTTATTGAAATCACATGTGCAGGGAATTGTGGGGTTTGGAGGATGCAGACTGAGGACAGATGGCTGTTGATACAAAGTAACAGTAGTCAGTCAGCTCAGCAAAGTAGTCAGACAGATCAGCAGGAGAGCAGGGGGCTAGGCTTAGGGAACTGTTCCAAACCATTAAAAAATCATTAAAAGTCTGCAAATTTTATAACTGATATATATTGCAAAGTTGCTTGAAATTATGTTTACTTTTCAAAAAGCTAAAGTTATGTTTGTGTGGAGTTCCCCTTTAATAAATCTCTATTTTTTAAGGGTTTTAGAGAAATCTAAAAAACTCATTTTTAGAAAAAAAAATATGATTCGTGAAATTCCGAATATTAGTTAATTAGCCTCTTCAAGTTTATTTGAAGTAAAAAAAAAAAACCTCTAACATTATACAAATTAGAATTGTATCATGCCCAAATCTAAGCACACGCTTTTAAATAATTGAAGCCATTGACAGTGCAGATGTTGATTCCTATCTCTTGTGTCAGGCGCCATTTGTCCTGCCAATACCCCATCGATATCATATCTTTCTATCTGAACCGTTCTCTCTCATTTACATGAATCCATTACCAAGTGTTTTAGGGGATTTTTTTTTATGTCTGGCTCACAATAAGATAAGCACGTATTTTCTATCTCACAGGGAGAAAACAGATGGCTAAATAAGTTCTTTAACTTTCCTTTGACACCTATTGATTGTATTCAATAGAAATTAAGAAAAGAAGGCGATTATGTTTAAAACTGAACGGCATCCCAGTGCTGTTAATTTACTACCCGACCTGATCAATGAAACTTGCTGGATAACGATCTATTTCGCACACGCCTTCGTTTTCTCTGGCTTGAAAAGACTGATAACCACAGACAGGAAAAGTAAGACGAGACTTTTAAATCAACGGAGGAAGCCGTATGTTCTTTAGGGCGCTGATATACAAGGAGATAACAGCCATCAAATCCCTTCTGAGAGGAACAGAGTGCAGCTTGCAACTGGGTTACAGAGATAAATGGAAGCTGAAAGGGAAACTATTGTCAAAATACATGTTAACTTCCAAAATATGTCTCTATAATTTTAGACCTGTTTCTCTTCCAAACTGCGCTGAGTTTCTTTAGTGTATCACCATGAGTTTCTGAGCTTTTTGCATCGCACACATAAATTGCTGTCTATTGCCTTAAAGGGGACCTGTCACCCAGACATAAAAAGCTGTATAATAAAAGTCCTTTTCAAATTAAACATGAAATCTAAATTCTTTTTTTTTATTAAAGTGTTCATAACTGTTGTAAATGCATTTAGCAGGAAGTAGTGGCTATTTATGTTACACATCCAGTCACTCCAGCCTTTATACATTACATTTTTGCCTAACTAACTATATTAGAAACATTTCTTATTTTGCACAACCTATTTACCCAGTTTTTATTTTTACACTGAACTGTTCCTTTAATAATCTTTCATTATATCAGTCTTTTATCTCTTTTTGATCTCTTTCTGGGTCTCGGTTTCTCTGTGTTAAAGGAGAACTAAACCCTAAAAATGAATGTGGCTAAAAATGACATATTTTATATACTGAACTTATTGCATCAGCCTAAAGTTTCAGCTTGTCAATAGCAGCAATGATCCAGGACTTCAAACTTGTCACAGGGGGTCACCATCTTGGAAAGTGTCTGTGAAACTCACATGCTCAGTGGGCTCTGATTGGCTGTTGAGAAGCTAAGCTTAGGGCTCGTCACTAATTATCCAGCAGAAAATGAGCTTCCCCTGTAATATAAGCTGATGCTACAGGTTTGCTGATTATTCAATTCTGATGCTAATTGCACTGGTTTCTGTGCTGCCATGTAGTAATTATGTGTATTAATGACTAATCAGCCTTATATTGTGACATTTCTATTCTATGTGTACTGTATATTGTGAGTGGCTCCCTAAGCTCAGTAAGTGACAGCAGCACAGAGCATGTGCAGTGAATCAGCAGAAAAGAAGATGGGGAGCTACTGGGGCATCTTTGGAGACACAAATCTTTACTGCTAAAGGGCTGTGGTTGTCATGGGCTGGTACAGAAGCCCAAAACATAATGTGCAACATTTCTAGCTACCCCAGGTAGTGCTACGTTTTCCCAAAAGTACCTCTCCTTTTGGAACTTAGCAGGTAAATGCAAAAGACATGTCCTCAAATTGAGCCCCGCATTGGTATCCTTGCGAGTATCCTCCCTTGGGTGGCTCGCTCCCCAGGGTGCTCTCAGAGGCTGTCACACTGGATATTACAGGAAGCTCTGCAGCAGGATCAATCTCACCAGTGGCACCTTCTGAGTCTCTGTGCTCCTGGCACAATTTAGCATAATTGATGATGTAATTAGTAAAATTAAGATCCTGCCATGTTACCCCCCTAATAACACAAAGAACTGGTCCATGGACAAAGGTTTTTCAGTGGACTGATCCTATGCCAATGTGTTTCTAAGTTATTATGCCATAAAAACGCTTGTTCTGCCTCTGTGCATCGATCACCTTCTTGCTCGCCAGCACTGACAGAACTGAGCAATTACATGTCACAAACTTTGATGGCTTAATGACCCCTAGCACAGGACAAAGCAACATTTGCAAATGGAAGTAAGAAGCTGGAAGAAAAGCCGTGTGGACCCATGGAGTCCTGACAATATTATGTGCATAAATCACTGTAAATTGTTTCCCATTATAAAACGAGTTTTGAATAAAAGGTGAAAGGAACAGCAGCGCTTGAATTGAAATTATAGCTAAAAAATAAGATGATTTAATACCAAAGGTTATTTTTTGTTATTAAAACTCTCATATACTGTACATATGCCATATAATGCTAAGCTAATTAACCTTACAATCTTTCGACTGATATAAATGATAGCAAACTGGATGGTTGGATATAGTTGAGTTATTTGGGTAATCTGCCATATTTCGGGGGAATATTTTCAGACAATCTTAAGTGGCAGTTGTGCATGCAATTGTGTTTGCAGATAAATCATAATGTAAAGGGCAAATCTTAACCAGATCACAGGACAAAAACTACAAAAATATCAAAGATATAAATTGTCCTTCCCTATAGCCAGGCTATAGAATGTAACCAAACGTACTAAAGTGGGGACCCCCAACTGTTTTACCCATTAGCCACATTAGTTGGTAAAGAACATAAGCATGAATCCTGGGGTGCCAAATAAGGGCTGTGATTGGCTATTGGTAGCCTCTATGTGGACTGGCAGTCTAGAGGATGACAGTACACATGGTTTTTATGCAACTTAAACTTGCCTCCATGCCAGAAATTCAAAAATAAGCTCCAGCTTTGAAACTACTTGGAGCAACATGCAAGGAGTTGGCGAGCAATATGGTACTCACAAGCCGCTGGTTGGGGATCATTGTTCTAAGGCATATCCAAGGTTGGCCTTAAAAATATATGTTAAAATCACATATAATGCCTTATTTAAAACGTTTAGAACAGTGTTAACCTCTGGTTAACGTACCACACATTATTCTGATATAAAACCATATAAGAATGACTAATTTCATTTATGGAATTGGGAATTTATTTTCATAGGATGACTATGTTTGTATTATTACAAATGGTGATGAGTGCCTTAGAGTTCTAGTCTTTGTTGCCTTAAATACAATTTCTTTTGCCTTTGTAGCCATATGAAATTGTTACTTCTTCATGTTCATGTGATTAAGCATTCTAATCTATCAAGGCTGTTTGTGGCTCCCAAATGGAGAAGAAAGCATTTCTACCCTCCATGGCAAACTGAGAAACATAAAATCAGTAAGACACTGTAGCAGCAAAAGCAGTAATTGTAATAAAAAACAGCAAATTTCCTTCAGGTTTAGTAACCTATTGGGACTAACCAGCAGGTGGTATTTATTGGCCATGTGTTTGGAAGCTGAAAAGCAGTGCTGAAGGAGGAGGAAGGGATCAGGGCACATAACTGTGCAAGGCAAAGGAAAGCAGCAGCTGTGCTTGAGAAGATGGGAGGGAGCAGGCAGGACACAAGTGTTACAAACAATCTGGAGAGGTAATCTTTGCTGGAGGAGAAAGAGGACAGGACTCTAGTAGCAAAGGAAAGCAGGAGCTGTGTTGGAGGGGTGGAAGCAGTTCAGAGGGCAAACAGTGCAGGTGCACTATACCACTGAGTAAGGGAGCGGGAGGCTCCTGAAACGTTTGGTCTTTTTTTTTGCACAATAAAAAGTTTGGAGGTACCTTGGGTACACCGCATGCAAAGTATTGCTTCCTCAATTTTTTCTTCGTTACTATTGGTATATCACATCGGGTCACGTGATCGGAGGAAAGGAATGCTGAAGTTTGGAAGGTTTTCAAAGTATCGTGAGTATGTTTGAAATTTACCATTCTGTATAAGACAAACAGTGCTGAAGGAGGAGTAAGGGTCCAGGGCACAGGACTGTAAGCCGCAAATGGAAGCGTTTCAGTTTAGGGCTGCCACCTGTCCCGATTTGACCTGGACAGCCCAGATTTCAGAACGGCTGCCCAAGTCAAGATATTCTGCCCTGTTTCCTAAATAAGGAAAACCGGGCGGGATCTTCTTTGATTGATATGGCGATCAGCCAGTTGCTGATCCACGTCATAACTCTGCCCCATGACAGCTCTCAATTCGACCCACAACATCACTGCCACACCCCTCTGATGTCATGGCTCTGCCCCCTGCCCAGATTGTGGGCCACGGAAAGGTGGCAACCCTAGCCATGTTGGAAAAGGAGGGTGCAGGGAAAAGACTCAAGATTGTGTTGAAATGTCTGTACTTTGCTGCTGAAAAAATGTAAAAGATCTAATTAAAATAATTTCTGCACATTTATGTGTTCTTAACAGATTTCCCTCATTTTACCGGGTTTTACGTTTTTTACCACAGTCCCTTGAAAAATGTAAAACTGGGGTTCTACCTTATCTTGTGCATTGGTCCCATAAGTTCCTTGACTGACAGCAGCCCAGAGCATGTGCAGTGAATCAGCAGGAAAGAAGACGGGGAGCTACTGGGGCATCTTTGGATGCTCAGATCTCCCCCGCTAAAGGGCTGTGGTTGCCTTGAGCTGGTACCAGGGTTGCCACCTTTTCAGAATTTTTTTTTACCAGCCACTGATGGGGAGGGAACAAAGGGGGCTGGCTGTAACACAAAGGGGGCAAAGCCATGGGACATGACACACAAGGGGGTGGAGCCACATCACACGATGGCCAGAAGACGAAGAATAGGTAAGTTTCCAGCGGAGGGGCAAGGGCAACTACATTGCCGGTAAATTTGTAATACTGGCCCCGGCCGGTAAAATATCGGCCGAGTGGCAACCCTAGCTGGTACAGAAGCCCAAAACATAAGGTACAACATTTCTAGCTTCTTTTTTAGTTATGGGACAGACGAGAATAAAACAGTTGATTAGGGATGGGCGAATTTTTAGCCTCGTTTCGCCGAAAAAATGACGCCCATAGACGCGCGACAAAATAATTTCGCCGCGCGACAAATTATTTTTGACGCCCATAGACTTTAATGGGCGTCAGCGACATTTCGCCGGCGGCAAATTTTTGGCGAAACAAAACGGGTCAAATTCGCCCATCCCTCCAGTTGATTCCAATAGAAATATCAGAAAAAATATATAATTATTATAATGTTTAAAATGTGCAGGGAAATTGGCAGTACTTTTTCAAGATTTTTACAAGTTTCCTTGCTACCAAGAATGCTGGACTCCAGTTGTTATTTTTAGAGCATAAATAGCATAAAGTAGATAAATAGACTTAGGGGCCGATTCACTAAATTCGAGTGAAGGATTAGAAGTAAAAAAACGTTGAATTTCGAAGTATTTTTTGGGTTACTTCGACCATCGAATGGGCTACTTCAACCTTCGACTACGACTACGACTTTGAATCGAAGGATTTGAACTAAAAATCGTTCGACTATTCGACCATTCGATAGTCGAAGTACTGTCTCTTTAAAAAAAACTTCGACCCCCTAGTTCGCCACCTAAAAGCTACCTAACTCAATGTTAGCCTATGGGGAAGGTCCCCATAGGCTTGCCTAACTTTTTTTGATCGAAGGATATTCCTTCGATCGTTGGATTTAAATCCTTCGAATCGTTCGATTCGAAGGATTTAATCGTTCGATCGAAGGAATAATCCTTCAATCGCACAATCGCAGTATTTGCGCTAAATCCTTCGACTTCGATATTCGAAGTCGAAGGATTTTAATTCCTACTCGAATATCGAGGGTTAATTAACCCTCAATATTCGACCCATAGTGAATCAGCCCCTTAGACTATTGCAAGCAATAATCCTTCATATCTGTCGGGAATCAAACAAATCCTTCCCCTATTTTTCTGTCTGTGACATCATCCAGCCCGGTTACAGGCTAGAGAGGAATCAAATTGGCTGTGCATCCCTGGGAGAGGAGGAGGGCCCAGGGGAGTGCCTGATTTTGGAGCCAAATGCACAGGGTTACAGACAGAGCTGATAAAGGAGTCCCTGCTGCAGTAGCCAGGCAGAGCTAGAGAGAGACTGACGGCAGGGAGAGTACTGCATTTAGGGGCAGATTTATCAAAGGTCGAGGTGAATTTTCGAATGAAAAAAAATCTTATTTCAAGCTATTTTTTGTGTACTTCGACTAGGAAATAGTCCAAATTCGACCCGAATTTGAAAAAAAGAAACGAAAATTAGAATATCACAATTTATTATGTACTGTCTTTAAAAATTCGACTTTGACCATTCGCCATCTAAAGCCTGCCAAATTGCTGTTTTAGCCTATGGGGGACCTTCTAGAATCTATTTGGAGTCAATTGGTGGACTTTGAAAAATGTAAGGTTTTTTTGGGAAAAACTTTTAATCGAATTCGATTGAATGCGATATTCCTTCGATTCGTATGATTCCAATTCGCACGACCTATTCAACCAAAAAAAAAACCTTCAACTTAATTTCGGTTGGTCTTTTTGAATTCGAATTTCTAAGTTTTTTCAATTCGAAATTCAACCCTTGATAAATCTACCCCTTAATGTGACAGAGCTGCAGTACTAAGTGAAAGTGAGGTTTATGCTCAGCTGGACAGATTTGAGTTTTAGCCTAGAAGGAAAGCTTGCCCTGCATTCTATTCAGGGTTGTATGTCAGTTGCAACCCTTGTGTGTCCCCGGTGTGAGGACAGGTGTTTCTCGTGAGCCTCGTGAGTTCTCATGGGAGTTACAGCAGGTAGCGCTACCTGGGCAATAAATAGCTCTGGAGAAAAGGGACATTTCATGTGAACTGAACTGTGTTGTCCACCTGGAGTGGGGAGAGACTGTGCTAGTTACTAGACGGACCCACATTTCCCCAGTGTAGGAATATTATTGCATTGCACTGTTTAAGATATTCTTTCCATTATTATTTATATAAAGTTCCTCTTGGTTTACTGCAAACTGTGTGTTTTATTTTTCTAGAGGAATTCCCCTGAGGTGTGATCCACTAGGTGGTGGCAATGTGCTGTAAATCCCAGTTCCCAGTATCTTTCATACGCAAAGAGAACTCAGGGTCCTGGATTGCAAAGGGTCAATTACTGTGTAAGAGAGTTTGATCCGATTCTACAAGAAGTGTGGTAAGGAAAGGGTTACATATCCTAACAGAAAACTCCTTCTACGGGTACTGTACATTTGGGCTTTGCTTGGGCAGGAGGACAGATTTCCCCAGCAGAATAAAATGATTCACATTGTTCATACGGACAACACATTAATGACTTTGGAATGTGAGTTCTCTTTTTATCTGAGCTTGAGACCCATTAGAGGAATAAGAAGCTGACTCCTTGCTTCTAATATAACATTCCTTTTTCTTACCTAAGAAATGAATATTGATTGCAAGGACTTTAAGCTTTTTGATGCCCCTGGAAGTATAGGTGAAATAAATATCAAGTTATTGACTTTCTGACAGTTCCGTTAGATTCATTTATTAAGGATTCTTTTATAAAAAGAGTTTTTATTTGCTTTTTTTTTAGTTTCTGTTCCAGTGTCTAGATATATTGCAATTTAGTGCAGAATTTAGTGATCCTAGTAACTAAAAAAATGTGGGCTTTATTTGCTTAGAGTAATAAAAAGAAGCAAAGTGTAAAATCTGCTGAAAGGGTCACATATTTTTTTCCCTCCATGCATTTTTTTTCACCCAAAATTCCATTGACACTATACTTAGCTCAAAATCTTTGACTTGCTAGTTGGTGCAAGTGATTTCTTAATATAGAAACACGGAGTAGCATATTTAATCATTTTTTAATCTGAAGGGGTTTTTTGTTTAAAGGAGAACTGAAGCTTAACTAAAGAAGTAGCTAGAGATGTTTTACATCATGTTTTTGGCTTCTGTACCAGCCCAAGGCAACCACAACCCTTTAGCAGTAAAGATCTGTGTTTCCAAAGATGCCCCAGTAGCTTCTCATCTTCTTTTCTGGTGATTCATTGCACATGCTCTGTGCTGCTGTCACTTACTGAGCTTAGGGACCCACTCACAAAAATACAGTACACATAGAATAGAAATGTCACAATATAAGGCTGATTAGTAATTAATACAGATAATTACTACATGGCAGCATAGAAACCAGTGCAATTAGCATCAGAATTTAATAATCAGCAAACCTGTAGCATCAGCTTATTTTACGGGGGAAGCTCATTTTCTGCTGTATAATTAGTGACGAGCCCTAAGCTTAGCTTCTCAACAGCCAATCAGAGCCCACTGAGCATGTGAGTGTCACAGACACTTTCCAAGATGGTGACCCCCTGTGACAAGTTTGAAGTCCTGGATCATTGCTGCTATTGACAAGCTGAAACTTTAGCCACTTAATAAGTTCACTATATAAAACATGCCATTTTTAGCCATATTAATTTTTAGGGTTTAATTCCACTTTAAATTTGATTGTGGAGAAAAATTGTGATTAAACTTGATTAAGTTTTCCACTTGCAAAAGAACTGTTCCATTCATTTTTACAAATTCAATGGAAAAAAACCCTAAAAAGAGCTTGAATGTTAAAAATATACTTCCCACTGAAGTCTGTAGAAGCTCGGGTTTTTGCTGCTGCATTTATTTTTATTTGAATTTTTGAGATTTTGTTATTAATCTTAAAAATACAATTTTAGAAATCTGGAAAAATTCAAGATTGCTTTCCCCCTGTCAAATCAAAAATATTAATAAATAGGCCCCTTAGTGTGCCTAAGGCAGTACAGGTATGGGACCTGTTATCCAGAATGCTCGGGACCTAGGGCTTTCCAGATAAGGGACCTTCCATAATTTGCATCTTCATACCTTAAGTCTACTAGAAAATCATGTAAACATTAAGGGGCAGATTTACTAAGTTTTGAGTGTATTTTCTAAGTTAAAAAAGTTTGAATTTCGAAGTATTTTTTTGAATACTTCAACCATCGAATATGATACTATGCTTCAATACTTCGATTTCGATTTGAAATAAAAATCATTCGAATATTTCGACCATCCGATAATCGAAGTACTGTCTATTTAAAAAAAACTTTGACTTCAATACTTCGCCAAATTAAACCTGCCAAAGTGCTATGTTAGCCTATGGGGACCTTCTACAGCCATTTTCTAAGTCTTTAGATCCTTCGATCGATCGCTAAATCATTCGTTTTTATTCGACCGCGGGATTGGCAAATTTGTTGAAAAAACTTCGAATACGATATTCAACTTTGAAGTTTTTTAATTCGATGGTCGAATTTCTACGTTTTTTGTACTTCGAAATTCGACCCTTGATAAATCTGCCTCTAAATAAACCTAATTGGCTGGTTTTGCTTCCAATAAGGACTAAGTATGTCTTAGTTGGGATCAAGTAAAATCAACTGTTTTTTTTATTACAGAGAAAGAGGAAATCATGTTTAAAAATTGGGTTATTTGGATAAAATGAAGTTTATGGGAGATGGCCTTTCCGTAATAATAAGACAAGTGCACAATTTAGGATTTGCGATTAGTGTGATTTCTCATGTTTTACTTCTCGGAAAAATTAGCAAAAACATTGGACTCAATCGACATTTTTTTCTCACATTTTTTTCTTGCCTACACGATCAAGATCATGGCTAATTTAGAGGTATAAAATGCAAAAACATTCTTTATCTGCATATTTATACATATGGTCGGGTCCTGAGATATAGTTTTCTAAAATAAATTTCTAAAGACAATCAACACCATCTACAGGGGGTGGAAAAACACAGAGGCACCTAATGAGAAAAGAATTGTATTTTAAAGCACCTAAATGACAATTAAAAAGTATTCTTTCCATGCACTTCATCTCAGTTTCAATACTAATAACTAATCACTTTCTTCCGAAAAGTCATCTGAAAATCAACGCTTTCAACTGTGAATTCAGCAGTACCACGTGAGAGAACGTGCCCTTCAAAAAGATTGTTAGTCACTAGAACCATAAAGTCCTACTCCAAACACAAAGGACTGCCTCATGAAGGTTTGTTGCTAAGCAACCACAAAGAAGTGACCCCAGGAACCAATCCAAAACTTAATTTATACCTCTGTGAGATCGTCTCAAACTGGGCCCTGATTGAGGTCTGCAGTAGGACATCACTTGAGGTGTGATGGTAAGAAGGACCAGCAATGTTTTATAGCATTTCCATGGTTGCGGCTCCCTTACTACACCACTCTTCCATTACACCATTGAAATGATTTACTGCCTCAAGTACCTGAACAAAAATAAACCTCAGTGCTACACAAATGATACCATACTGTGAACCAACTCTTGCTATAGAACATTGATTTCTGCTTTGCCTTCAAGGTGATAAAAAAAAAGAGAGCCCTCAGTCCAACATTCCTAACTTAAATATTGATATTTCAAACCACCCCTGGTCTAGGCCAGTTAATTATGCCATATATCCACTAGTTTGGTAAGGTCACCAAAGGAGTATATCTTTGCCTGGTTTGGCCACCCATGTGTGGATTATTTTGCAAGTCTATGAGTACCCCATCAGGTGAGTACCAAAACATTGTGCCAGTAAAGTCCTTGTCTTATGGGATTTTTAAACCTGCCCAATATATGGTCAATTAGCAACCTCATATAGGTTGGGCATGCAGTCCTGAGTGCCCCATACACAAACAGACATTGCCATTTGGGATGACCAAGTTAGCAGCTTTTCTCAGCCATAGAATGGCCAGTTTGAGATCATGTGCAACCACACAAATGATTCTTTCAAACTTCACCCTGTTTTAAGAAGGACCCATCCCCTTTTCTAGTCCATGAAAGGGGACAATAGGGAGGTAAGTGATGTTGAAGTAATTGTCACCCATGGTATCTTTTAGTGCAGGAGTGCCCATACTTTACTAATGTGAGGTCTACTTTTAGTGATGTTGTCCCATTATGATCTACATCCATAAATATCACTCCAATTTGCAGTGCAGCAGTAAAGAGTGACTGAAGTTTATCAGAGCACAAGTCATATGACTTGGGGCACCTGGGAAACTGCAGATATGGCTAGCCCCATGTAAGATTTCAAAATGAAATATAAAAAAAATCAGTTTGCACTTTTGAAAAACAGATTTCAGTGCAGAGGTCTGCTGGAGCAGCACTATTAACTGATTTGGAAAAAACATGTTCCCATTTGACAATAAAATAATGATATTAACAATAAAATAATGAGAACACTCTATTCCATGACGGGTAATGGGACCATTAATATAAATTAAAGATCAAGACCCCTCGTTCTGGTACTTACAAAGGCCAGACCTAAGACAGATAGGGGGGAAGGGAATGCTGATGATAGTGGTCTCAGGTAATCATACAATGGCATGCTGACCAAAGTTCAAGATTCTGCAGACAGAAGTCAAACAACAGTGAGATACAGAAGTGTTGCTTCAGAACTGCAAACACCCATCCTGTCTCAAACTAGCAGACATGTATATTTTATGGTTTGTGTATGTTGGAATCAGGGAAACATAAAATGGTCTAACAGGTATTGCAATAAAGAACATTTTCCATTGCCAACAAGCTTCAGCAAACTCTGTAAAAGGACCCACAACACAGTTCCCTTTATGAGAGAATAAAAAGCACATGTGCCTTATAAAGCCAATATATCAAAATATAGGAAATATATTCTCTTCTGCTGGGATTGTTTTTACCTCTGGCTCTCCAGCTGCCATGTAAAGTGCAATGACAGCTGGAAAGCCTGCTCCACTGTGTCGCTAAATTATATAAATAAATCCAATTAAGCCTTACCTGTATTGGCATGTTTTCTATTCAACCCATAGACAGTTCGGTCGAACTTGTACAAGAACTAAATAAAATGATCGATGACATAGGACCCATATGTGCCTGCAAGTAAAGGAGCCCTATAAAACTAAAGTTGCCTTCTTCTAATCTTGGCACCATAACCATATCTGCTAAGCCTGGAGTGAATGTGATTTGTAAATAAGTGGAGAAAGAATTTTGTCTACATTGTTGAGAAACCATTAAAATACTTGCCATCAACACAAGAGGGCCTGTTCCGTGTTGTTCCAGCCACTTTCCCAGGAAGACAAGAACATTTCACGGTCTGTGAACGTTCCTCGATGCGATTCTTATTGCAGCATCTGTGCGCAGCTATAACTTCACAAGTTCCTCCTTCTGCGGAGACACAAATAATATGAGCCGGGTGTTAGTAAAAGAGAAGAACGCTAACACTGGCACCTGAGAGGCAAACTAAATATCCTTGATCTTGCACAGCTGCCATGCAAGGAAAATGCAATGGAAGAATTTTCAATCTGTATGAATTCTGAGCACCAGAAAACTGCTGAATAATGGAGTATTCAATAACTTAATACCAACTTATTTAGAATTTAGTACAATCTGTACTATATCCCCTCTCTTGCCTTGAATTTTATTTACTTATTCTTTTTTTTTTTTTTTATCCCTTGGTGTCCCTCCTCAGGATAAGTCATTCAGACTAATGGAAATTGGTGTTGCTTTTTGGCACATGGTTGGAATTCTGATGTGTCCAACCTTTTGCAATAGTGTGCTCTATAGTGCGAAAATCATGGTTTATTTATCTGAGTAGCCAATAGTCTGGAATCCCACAAGGTATATGTTCATCTAGAAAGAATATGATTCCTATAAATTTCACATTTCCATTTAAAAAACATTACAGCCAGTATATTTGAGTCTTATATTTTTTCCTTCTACGTAAAATGGATACATTCTTGAAGTTACATATACACTGTATGGCCACATGTATATGAGTACCCCTTCCAGACCCAATGCCCACCGGCGCTCCCCCAGGCTGCTGATCTCCCTCCCCCGAGGGGAGTTTTATTTCTGCGTGCTGGGGGGAGGGGGGAGAGCAGTTAGTGGGCTTTCCCTGTACGTGTACAAGGGCCCCTGGGGGACAGCCCTGGTGGGCCCTACACCCACCAGAATTCGTATAAGGATGAAGCACACCAGTTATGTTCGGCAGTTAAGCCATGGTCACATTTATTTGCAGAAATTCAAAGCACAAGCTTTCGGGGCATAACCCCTTCCTCAGGTGCAAAGCTTGTGCTTTGAATTTCTGCAAATAAATGTGACCAAGGCTTAACTGCCGAACATAACTGGTGTGCTTCATCCTTATACGAATTCTGGAAGGTATGTTGGATTTGGGAGCAGTCTGGGATTGAATGCACCCTGTATGAACAATTAAGTAAGTGGTGTGCGGCAAGAAAGTATTGTTGGACCCTACACCCATCAGTCAGGCCCTGACCCCTTCTAATTATTGGAAGTAAACATTAGTGTTACTACATAAAACCCAGTTCTGTGCTTTTGAAGTTCCTACATTGATGCAAAGGTTTGCACAGCAAGGACCATATAGACTTGCATAGAAGAAAGTGAAAGAACTTGACTGGCCTGGACAAAACCCCAGCCTCTAACCAACTGAATCTCACCTGTAAAATTAATTGTAATACTGATTATGAACCACATCTGATCTGCAACCTCTTACATATGAACACAAGCAAATGACACCATCAATGTTCCAACATCTAGTTGAAACCTTGACCTGGGCAGTGTCAAGGCCACAGTTCTCACCCCTTTAACATAATGATTACAATCAGAAACTTGGAGCCCAGGATTGAATTTAAAGGTTGCAGCATTATTAACAACATCAATATAAACAACATGTACTGCAGTAGAACGTTAACCCAATGGGGATGCTTGCCTAACCAATTTCTCTACCAAGTGAACGGGCCACTGGCATGCCAGCCATCCAAATGCACTGCACCTGTATGGGCAAGTAGGAGCAAATGGCCTCACCATCACACTCTACAGATACCCTTCTGCCATAGCAGCATACTTATCAACATACCAAACCATCACGGATTTCAGGACATTAGGACGGAGGGCGGGATGCTGCTCCCACTACTGACCAACACAGAGTGATGGAATTCTAGCTCATGCTGCTTCTCCCCATTCCTTCACCTAGCATAATCTTAATCCCTCTGCTCCCTCTGGCCTGCCTAATCCAGTCAAAGCTCCCTCCACTACACTTGTCCGGGAAGCCCTATTCCAGAAGAGTGGAGTCTGTTAGAGCAGTAACAGGAGGACCAGCTTCATATTTATACGCTTTGTTGAGAACGAGATGTTGGACAGGTAACTGTCCAAATATTTTTTACATAATAATCTCTCTGATGTTTTATTTACCAGTAGGTGCTTCTGGCTGACATAAGGGCATCCAGTCCGATTAGAAGAAAGAAGGTTCCATCTAAATATTCAGAAGGGGTTTATTACAGTGAGAGCTGTGAAGATGTGGAATTGTCTCCCTGAATCAGTGGTACAGGCTGATACATTAGATAGGTATAAGAAGGGGTTGGATGGTGTTTAGCAAGTGAGGGAATACAGGGATATGGGAGATAGCTCATAGTACAAGTTGATCCAGGGACTGGTCCCATTGTCATTTTGGAGTCAGGAAGGAATTTTTCCCCCTCTGAGGCAAATCGGAGAGGCTTCAGATGGTTTTTTTTTGCCTTCCTCTGAATCAACTGGCAGTATTAAAGGGTTGAACTTGATAGACGTGTCTTTTTTCAACCTAACTTACTATGTTGCTTTTGTCCATGTAGTGAGCATACATTTACACATTCATCAGCAATACAAGAGAACTATTCACACTGATGTCCTTGGGGAAAACTTGAAACGTGGAGAAAATAGGACTTGCAATATAGGACAGGGATACTTTTATGTGATATTTAAAAAAGTTTGGCTGCTTTCTCAATAACCCTCATAAAGAAACAGTAATCAGTGCCTAACTGAAGGCCAGTGGGTATGATTTGTAATGATTGCTTAGCATGTTATTTGGGATAATCTGCTGCCCCTGGAACTATAGCAGGGTGACTGTTACCCCAATGTTTCTATATATCTGTAACCTTGTTATCAACTAAGGGGGTCCAGTCTGAAGGTCAGTTAGGGGGAGATTTGGGGTGAGTGCTTATTTGTGCCGTGGGTACCCCTGGAACTATAGCAGGGTGACTGTTACCCCAATGTTTCTATATTTCTGTAACCTTGTTATGAGATAAGGGGACCAGCCTGTATGCCAATTAGAGTGAAATTTGGGATGATATGATGTTTTGGGTATCCATGACTCTATAGAAGGTTCTTCAACAAATGTTTCTGTTGCCTGACTAGTAAATCATTGACTGATTTACTACCCATGTGCTGGATACATTTAGCCAATGTTTGGATTACATGGGGCCTAGTCTCTTCAGCTCAGTAGGGGGAAGACTATGGGATCCGTTTACTAAAGTGCGGTAAATCTGACTTTAAGTTTCCGCATGTTATCGCTGAGAATATTTTTACGCCAGAATATTCGCAGCGACTAAGTTTACTAAACAGCGATGTGCTCAGAAGTCATTGCGTTCACTTGCGGTAACTATGTTCAGGAACCAGCTTACGTTAGCGGTAATTTTAGCGAGTTGCGAATTTTCTGGCGAAAAATTAAGTTTTTGCGAATTTTTATGCTATAAAATAGTCTTGTTTTATGGCGGTTATTATGGCAATTTTTACTGTGACATTTATGGCCAGAAATGCATCTTCAAAACTCATAAACTTTATTGACTGATGATTATACCATCCAACAACATCACCAGAGTAACACCAATCAAACATGTCTGCATCATATAAACCCTTCTGCCAATAGAATCATAGGAACAAGAAATGATACCAGTCAATCTCTTTGCTTCATATAAATGCACAGCTTAATGTAGCCAATCACAAAAAGTGTAGAGGCTGGCGAATCCTTGGACTGTAATAATACGCCTCTGAGCTGAAACTGCTGCTGTTGCACCAGATAGAAGTAGAAGCCAAAACATTCTGTCAGCAATAACTACAGATCTGTCTCCTGTCAGCAAAGAATGATGGGTAAAAAAAAACAGTATTATGGGATATTTCCTGCCCCTTGAGAATTTTCTGGCGAAAAAAATACTTTTACGCCACTACATGCTGTAGGTGGCGGTAACTGTTTGCGAATATTCTGGCGTTAATTTTGTCTTTAGCACATTTCGCTGTTTAGTAAACCATGCGTTAATGTGTACATAACTGGCAAACAATTATTCTTGCGCAAGAAAATTTATACTGGCGATAACATATTTGGCGAAAATCCTGTCTATATATTGTGCGAATATTTTTAACGCACTTTAGTAAACAGACCCCTTAATCTTAATGCAATTCTTTTTTCTAGCTTGTCTTATCGATATGTGGTCTTATTTTGGTCCCGATAAAAGGGCCAATAATTTGGCAGCATTTAGAGTAGTCAAGTTTGCAGGCATTACCGGCATGCATATATCCAGTTTCCTCATTCATTTTCCTTCCCAGTGCAAATACAGATACATTATGGGACCTGTTATCCAGAATGCTCAGGATCTGGTGTTTTCTGTATCCATAATTTGGATCTTCATACCTTAATTCTACTAGAAAACCATATAAACATTAAATAAAGCCAATAGGCTGGTTTTGCCTCCAATAAGGATTAATTATATCTTAGTTGGGATCAAGTACATGGTACTCTTTTATTATTACAGAGAAAAGGGAAATATTTTTTTTAGAATTTGGATGAAATGTAATCTATGGAAGATGGCATTTCTGTAATTTAGAGCGGTCTGGATAACAGGTTTCTGGACAACAGATCCTATAGCTTTACAATAGTTAATATTAAATAAAGTGCAATTTCCCTGAACAACTTTACTAAAGGCAAAGTACAAGTTAATTTAGTTTTATAATAGTGTCTCTTACAGAGTATGAAATTGTTTTATTTGCAATTAATCTTATGAAGAATCCTCACAATACCTTTTTTTAATCATCAGATTATCTATTAATTCTGTTGCTGAGTATATGGAAACACTGTTGTTCTGTACATTCCTGGTGGTAAATACAGGTTCTCAGCAGTTGTTTGACTAATGATGGTATCAAAATAACAACATAATGAAAGCATAAAAAAAAAGACCGATCACCCTTGGGCCTTTCCGGGCTGGGAAATGGGTTTATCACCAAATGCCAAACAGCAGATAAAGCCTTTACATTCCCAGAGCATTGGTTCAAAGCAGAAATGGCAAAAGTTCAAGAGCGTAAAAGGTCACACTGTCAGGATTCAGAGCAAAACTAAAGTGGATGCAGGAAACCTTCCATCGTGACAGTGTTAAAGGGAAACTAGAATTTAATATTAATTCTAGCTATACATGAATACATATGGTATTTTCTAAAAAGCCATGCACACTGGTCAGAAGGGGCTCATTTGTTATAGTGAATACACACTTGCTAGAACAGTGGTCCCCAACCAGTAGCTCGTGAGCAACATGTTGCTCTCAAACCCCTTGGATGTTGCTCTCAGTATCCTCAAAGCAGGTGCTTATTTTTGAATTCTAGGCATAAAAGCAAGTTTTTATTGCATAAAAACTAAGTCTAGTGCCAAGTAAAGCCTCTTGTAGGCTGCCAGTCCACACAGGGGCTACAAAATAGGCAATCACAGCACTTATTTGGCACCCCAAGGGACTTTTCCGTGCTTGTGTTGCTCTCCAACTCTTTTTATACTTGAATGTGGTTCACGGGTAAAAAAAGGTTGGGGACCCCTGTGCTAGAACAACAAGACCTGCAAAATTGCATCCTTTAGTGCCCATTCATGTAGCAGTTGCACCCAGTCTTTTTGAAAGTTGCCACTTCCTAGTCTGTGCGTATAATCTAGTGGGCAAGACAAGGGATGCCCTAGTGCTGCCTGTTATTCACCCACTCTGAATGTGATGCTTTTGGAGTGTGGTGTAACACTTTGTGCTTCAGAACCCTGGCAGGGATGGGCCCAATAGTACTGTCATCCCACTATCTTGCCCCATGCTCACTCATACATTACCCCCTGCACATATATCTACCTAGCTGATTACTTGGTCCTTACTACCAAACCCCCACCCTATCACTTATTTCCTTATCCTGCTCTGGCTGGTTCCATAGCGGTTGATGGGATAGGAGATTGGACCTTTGAATTAAGTCCCATCATATTGTCCTCTAGGCAAGTTTAACGCTAGTCAGAGACGCAAAGAAAAAGTCGTATAAAACTTAGTTTCGTACGATTTTCGTATTGTGCGCGTAACGTCCCGACATTTTTCGCACCATGGTAATCGGTCGTTTAATTGAGGGGACCGGTTAAAAGATTTCTGTCGGCTAATGATAATATCTCTGCATGTATTGCCTATCTTACTATACCTGTGGGTGGTTGTCACTACTATTTGTCAAACATAACTTTCATGCGATTGCTGGCATGGGCAGAACATCATCTGATTTCTTTTACTACTTTATTTAATCTGAATGGTCAGTGGCAGGTTGGGAGATTGCAACATCCGATCATTTATTGGACACAAAATCTGCACGTCTATGACCAGCTCTACTGTTGCCTGCTCTTACTTCTGCCATCTGAATATCTGCAAAATATAAAAACTATAGTGTTTTGCACTCTTTGCTTGCACTTTGCACAATGTCCATTTCATAATAAATGAGCCCTCATACGTATTAGTTTAGTTCAGACCCAGAAACACACATACCCACACAGATGTATCAGGCAGTTCAAACATATGGGTAAAGTAACGGATCTTTAGCTGCAATAATAATTATATCAATGCTCATTAACCTTGTTAACGTTGTCTACTGCCTGGGAAATTCTGTTGCTCAACCTACTGCCCTGGGTGTATCCATTGACTTTTCTCTCTCTGACAATAGTGACACCAAGGTCACAACCGGTTATTTTTTTTTCGACCCAATATTGGCAAAATCTGTCACTTTTACTTGCAGGCAACTGCTAAAGACTCTCATCCATGGCCTCTTCCTACCCTACCTAAATTACTGCAACTTGCTGCTAACTGCCATCCCCAACTAACACCTCTCCCAACTGCAGTTTGTCTTAAACTCTGTTGCTTGAATCTTCCTCCACTCATTTCCTTCCTTTAAGCAAAAAATAATTGTTACAATAACTAACAAAAAGTCATTCATTCTTCTGAACTTTTCTGCATCTCTTGCCTTGGGTCTCCAAAATGTTGTGGCCGACACATCTATTCCTTTCATAGCCACCACCAGGTCACACCACCCACTTCTTCTGCTGTTTGGCACCTTAGTCCTCTTCCTTTTGCTTCTCCTTACATTTGGGATTTCATCCCTGAATTCCTCCATAAAAAATTCTCCTTCAGTCTCTTCTGAACTAAAATTATAGACTACTTCTTCTAGCACTGGCATAATATATAACTCAGCAGATGAAATTGTAACTAGTGATGGGAGAATAAATTAGACAGGCACACATTTGCAGTGAATTTCCTCGCCTCGGTGCCGCAAATAAATTTGCGAAACCATCAGTTGGACACGCGTTGGAAAAGTAAATTGCGAGAAAACCGTTGTGCGTCAACATTATTCGGACGCCCCATTGACTTTAACACCGGCGTCAAAAAATAATGCGAGCATCTAAATTGCTGCAGGGAATGAGAAACTGAACAAATTTGCCCATCACTAATTGTAACACGTTTTATTGGCCTATTTATGTCTATAAGTTACACAACCACTTAGATTGTTAGCTCAGTAGGGAATTGAACTTCAAGCTCTTGCATCACAACATCACTTAATCTGGAATGCATTCATATGTTTGCTCTTATTTATATTATTTTATTGTTGCCCATCGGTTCTATTATTGTAGTGTTTTAATGCACAACTACAGTATCTATATATATTAGCAGTGGTCTATGGTATATAAATAAAGGTATACCTACATATATATGAAAAGTCAGATTAGCCAGTAAAGCAACCCATAACTATAATGAAAATAAATAATTTCATGTTTAACATCCAGCTTTGTGCTTAACATAATTTAACAAATTAAGGACATGATTTACTGTGTATCCAGATACAATTTGTGTGGCTGGAATTCTCATAGCTATGAAATGACTTATGCAGATAGTTATGAAATTTATGTTTAATTATTCGCTGTAGGTGTCAGCAGTGGCTATATTTTTGTAGTCTGAAGTAGAAATTGTAGTTTCACACACACAGCTCAGCTCACTGGCAGTAAGATAAATATATATAAATAGTATGATGGGACAGGCACATGCATTTAATTAAGTATAAATCAAATTGTGTGGGGAAGGTGGGAATATATAATAAATACCTTTTACAGATGTATCATTAGCACTCATGTGTTATAAGGGATAATGTACCTCCTACTGTAAATGATAAGGATATTAGAAGTCACTGAGGGGTTGTTCTGTGACCATATAAAGGCACAAGGCTGCAGGCTGAGTTATACAGGGAGCTCTGAGTATGACTCATGTATTATAAGGGATAATGTACCCCCTACTGTAAATGATAAGGATATTAGAAGTCACTGAGGGGTTCTGTGACCATATAAAGGCACAAGGCTGCAGGGTGAGTTATACAGGGAACTCTGAGTATCACTCATGTATTATAAGGGATAATGTACCCCCTACTGTAAATGATAAGGATATTAGAAGTCACTGAGTAGTGATGGGCGAATTTCTCCCGTTTCTCTTCACCGAAAAATTTGCGAATTTTGCGGGAAATTCACAAATTTTTCGGTGAAGCAAAACAGGAGAAATTCGCCCATCACTCAGAGAGTATCACTCATGTATTATAAGGGATAATGTACCCCCTACTGTAAATTATAAGGATATTAGACTTCACTGAGGGGTTCTGTGACCATATAAAGGCACAAGGCTGCAGGCTGAGTTATACAGGGAACTCTGAGTATCACTCATGTATTATAAGGGATAATGTCCCCCCTACTGTAAATGATAAGGATATTAGAAGTCACTGAGGGGTTGTTCTGTGACCATATAAAGGCACAAGGCTGCAGGCTGAGTTATACAGGGAACTCTGAGTATCACTCATGTATTATAAGGGATAATGTACCCCCTACTGTAAAAGATAAGGATATTAGAAGTCACTGAGGGGTTGTTCTGTGACCATATAAAGGCACAAGGCTGCAGGCTGAGTTATACAGGGAACTCTGAGTATCACTCATGTATTATAAGGGATAATGTACCCCCTACTGTAAATGATAAGGATATTAGAAGTCACTGAGGGGTTGTTCTGTGACCATATAAAGGCACAAGGCTGCAGGCTGAGTTATACAGGGAACTCTGAGTATCACTCATGTATTATAAGGGATAATGTACCCCCTACTGTAAATGATAAGGATATTAGAAGTCACTGAGGGGTTGTTCTGTGACCATATAAAGGCACAAGGCTGCAGGTTTAGTTATAAAGAGAACTCTGAGTATCACTCATGTATTATAAGGGATAATGTACCCCCTACTGTAAATACTGTAAACTATGAATTATGACTCTGTATTATATGGAATAATGTACTTCCTGCTGGAAATGATAAGGATATTAGAAGTCTATATGGGCCATTTTAGCACCTTGAATTTAGGCTGTTCTAAAGGTTACAAGGAAATAGACATGCAGTACTTAAATATACCAGTTTGGGCAGCATCTGGTGCACTCAACCAACTGACTACTTTATATGTTCCAGATGCATCAATAACATATAGTCCATAAAAGCAGTGTGGGATTTAGAGACATCATTTTAGTCATTCCATGGCATGAATAATATATGAACACATAATGCAACAGAAAGGAAAGATAATACAACTGCAAGGGAATAGCTAATCCTGTAACAAAATTGCCGTGAATGTAAATATTTTAGCACTGGGCAGACAATCCAGAGAAAGAAGCTGTTGTGAGTCTTACAGTATCACAATTCCCTGCAGTACATCAGAAATCATTGGATCGTATATTGGAACAGTTTCCAGGTCAAATTTAGGGATTAACTAATCTACAACATAAATTACACACAGCTGCTCGGCTTTCTCATACGTTTCCTGGCAATTCAAGAGAAAGAAGATTTGTTTTTATATTTTGTGAATGTGTTTGCAAGGTTGACCCACCAGTTAAGTGATGTAATCACGAGATAGGGCAGAAATTTGTTTAATTAGCTGGAGGTCCTTGTCAAAATAAACATCCAAAGGGTCTTTTATTACAAGACCCTACTGACATTCATTCATTTCACACAATTCCGGTAGCTAAATAAGAGCAAATATACCAAAAAGACTTGAGCCCACATCAGCGTTGCTCCCACTTCCGCAAAGCAAAAAAGGTTCTCTTCAACCTCAAAATATTCCAATGTCCAAATTTGTGCTGCTAAGAAAGCTAAAAAAACCCACTGTGGATTTTTGCCACAGTTTCATGTAGGGGGTTATTTATCAAAGTCAAAGTTCTCACAATTTTCTGAAAACTACAAAATTCACACGGATTTATTTATCAAAAAATTTTTGCTGGAATAAACTTGTGGAAAATTTGAATACTGCGACTCTTTCAATCTGGCGCCCAAATACCTTGACTTTTTTTGAATACTACAACTTTTTGATATGACGCCCGAATACCGCAACATTTTCAGGTTGACGCCCGCATACTGTGACTTTTTCAGAAACCCATCACAAATTGACTTTTACTTTTTTTTTATTGACTTTTAACACCTTCTGGATTTAAAGAAACATGAAAAATTCAAGTTTTTTTTCATAAACAAATTGTGTTTTTCCCCTTTAAAAGTACTATCAGAAAAAAACAGGACTTAATAAATAATCTACATAATGATTCTCATTCACCTCAACGGCTTCTTAAAGGAACATAGCACCAAAAAATGAAAGTGTTTTAAAGAAATAAATTTAATATAAATATGAAGTATATATATGGAACATCTCTACACTTACGTTCATGAGATCAGTGCTTACGCGTTTCACCTTGGCAGTTTCTTCTCTGAGCAATGAAAGCACTTTATAGTGTCACCTCATTATTGTCTGAATTTCTTCAATTAACTTTATCGATTTCCTTCTATACAAAGGGGTATATGGCCCTTACTGCCCTCACATAACTGATTCTAAAAAGGAGTAGAAAAGACTATTAAGATGCCATCGATGGGGATGGGAATCATTATATGCTGGAATAAAAAACTCAAATTTTTCGAGATTTATTATTCATCAAAGGGACTAAAATTCCAAATCCGAAAAAAATTCAGCTAAAACTTTTAACAATTGGAACATGATTTTTACCTTAAAGATTCTCAATATTTTTGGACTGTTTGTGCTGTTGTTAGTTCGATATTTCCAAAAAGTAGTGTTTTTACAGTGTCAAATCGTAAACGTCACATGATATGATCTTGTCGTGACTTTTTCCTGCAAGTAATTTTTTCGCCCGGATTTATTGGTAAATTAGGGGAATTAAGGTTTGGGAGTTTGTTATTATTATTTGTTTTTATACAGTGAGAAAAAGTTGCATTTTAATAATTGCCCCCCTTAGAGAATTAAAACCACCAGGAATTTGTTGAGAAAAATATGATTTGTGATAAAAAAAAAAAAAAAGAAATCCGAATGTGGGGAATGTGATATTGATTGCTACAGCAAAAAAGCATTTGCAACGTGAATCATTTTGACCCTCACGCGAAAGTAGGAAAATAATTGCGAATTTTATAGTTTGCGAGGAACTGAATAGGATGAAAAATAGTGATGGGTGAATTTGGGGCATTTCGCTTCGCTGGAAAATTCGCAAAATGACGCTGGCGTCTCGTTTTTGATGCCGGCATCTGTCTTTGATGCCGGCGTCCATTTTTTTTTGACGCCGGCAAATTTTTGGCGGTTTCATGAATTTATTCACCGGCGGCGAATCGCAGAAAATTCGTGCCTGGCAAATTTGCGGTGAATTTGTGTGATTCGCCGCCGGCGAATAAATTCTCAAAACCACCATGAAAATTGGCCAGCAAAAATTTGCCTATAAATTTGCCCATCACTAAAAAATTGGCCTCTAAATTCGCCCATCACTAATGAAAAATAAAAAAAAGCAAAAATTGCAATAAAAATATAGCCTCACAGAGCAGCACTGTTTTGGCTGTGACCCCCATTTGAAAGAGTCAGAAAAATAAGGTGTATCATTGAAAAATGATTTATTTGTTTTTTAATGGCCTATTGTCTTGGCCTAATTTAACAGGGATTGTAATTAATTAATTATCTCTACCGATTATCCTGTTGGGGGTTCCCTGTCACTCATTTTCTGGATTTGGTTTTATGACATTAGATTTTAAATCTTTATGTATTCTTAATGATGTCCTAGAGATGGCGTCGTTTCTTTGTGTATAAAAGAGTGATTCTCTGCCATCTTGTTTAGCCTATGATTAAGGGGTGTTCCCGAAACGCATTAGGCGTCCTATTCACTCCAGCTATCTAGCTGTTTAAATGCTTAAATAAATAGTATTTTTTTTCTTCAAGAGGCGGTTTTTCACTTTTCAAGTTCCAAAAATAAATAAAGACCAATTGCAAAGTTGATAAGAATAGGACATTCTTACTACCCCTTTAACCACAATGTAATGTCTCCTCCAAACTGACTCCGATGCATTTCAGTGAGTATCTGTATTGAAGTCAAACACCAAACATTTTTTTTTTTATCTTAACCGTTGGCTTTAAAAAGGCGCATTTGCTTCATTCGTTTCATGCTACATTGGTAATAAACAGATATAAATGCCAAAAAGAAAAACATGATGTTTTCTTATTTCTGAATTTCAGCTCTAATGTTAGCTTGAAGGTCAGCGGTTGGGCTTAATATGGTCTAAGGAAAATTATTGTCAAGTTTCTGCAGATTGTAAATTGTGGTATTTATTACAATACATTGATGACAACAAAGATCCAAGGTGAAGCCATTTATGAAATGTTTATTGTCTTTGGCTACAGAATAGAACAGAAATGATTCTTTTAGTTGTGGCTTTATGGGAAATGTTGCGTGATGATAATGATTATCATACTGTTAATAACACTTCATACTGGTATCAGTGCTTTCTTTATGGCCATTAATGGAGACATACTGTATTGTGTAAAACAAAACAAGAATGTGCCAGTGTATTATGCTCTTTTAAATATAGAAGGAATGTGCTTCTTTAAGAGTAGAGTTTTGGGTTGATTTATTGAAAATTTCTGCAAAAACCCTACTAATCCCGCTCATCTGTTCCACTTCCTGCTGCCTCCTTTCCCAGGCTGTGTAGGGGAGTTAGTGTAGAATAGGAACCAATCAGCAGCTAGGCTGACCTGATAAGGAACTGAAGCCTAACGAACATTTTTTTAAGGAGAAAGTACCCCCGGCTATAACTATCAAACAAATATCTAGTAATCAGTATAAGAGCAATATTTTAACCACTCAATAATAAGAAAGAATATGTACAGCTGTTTCTATATCTTCACAATTTCTCAAATAATGGAGATTAAACTAAAGTGCAGTGCAATTAATTCAGTTCAAGGATAAACAGTTTGTTCAACGAGACCAATTTATTAAATATAAAGTGCCAATTAAAGCAAGGAACTGAAGCCTGGCTTTGCATGTGTGAATGCAGGGCTGTGATTGGCCACCCCCCCCCCCCTTCCCTACTGTGCTTCTGGGAGTGGGTCATAGCAGATATATAAGGAGCTCCAATTAGGGACCATTTTTAAAAACATTAATAATTTTTAGCACAGAATAAAGTAAGCACCATATACAAGTATGGGACCTGTTATCCATAATGCTTGTGACCTGGGGCTTAAGCGATAAGGAATCGTTCCATAATTTGGATCTTAATACCTTAAATCTACTGTAAAATCATTAAAGGGATTCTGTTATGATGATTGTTATGGTGTAGTTTGTATTTCTAAATGACAAATAATTCACTCTACCATGTAAAATTTAATTTCTAACCCAACAAGTGTATTTTTTTAGTTGTAATATTGGTGTATAGGTGCATCTCAGGACACATTGGTCATGTGCTTTCAGAAAGAGCCAGCACTTTAGGATAGAACTGCTTTCTGGCAGGCTGTTGTTTCTCCTACTCAATGTAACTGAATGTGTCACAGTGGGACCTGGATTTTACTATTGAGTGCTGTCTTATATCAACCAGGGAGCAGTTATCTTGTGTTAGGGAGTTGTTATCTGATTACCTTCCAATTGTTCTGATGATGGGCTGCTGGGGGGGGAAGGGAGGGGGTTGATATCACTTCAACTTGCAGTACAGCAGTAAAGAGTGACTGAAGTGTATCAGATCACAAGTCACGAGGCTGGGGGCACCTGGGAAACTGACAATATGTCTAATCCATGTCAGATTTCAAAATTAAATATAAAAAAATCTGTTTGCTCTTGAATAATGGATTTCAGTGAGTGCAGAAGTCTACAGGAGCAGCACTATTAACTGACGCATTTTGAAAAAAACTTGCTTTCCCATGACAGTATCCCATGAAGGACATGTCACATTTGTTTTAGGGTGGGATCATGTCTAGGGTATTAGAGGATCTATTTTGTCTTTATTTTGCTTCCTTGGACATGTGTAACAATTAGTGGCTAGGGATGGGCAAATTTTTTCGCCTCGTTTTGCCGAAAAAAATGACGCCTTAGACTTGTATGGAGACGTGCGTCAAAAAAAAAAGACGCGTAACAAAATAATTTCGCAGCGCAACAAATTTTTTTTGACGCCCATAGACTTTAATTGGCGTCTGCGACATTTCGCTGGCGCCGAATTTTTGGCGAAAGGAAATGGGTCAAATTCGCCCATCCCTGTGTGGCCACTTCAAGCATTTGCACCAACATCTCTAATAAAGACACATATACAGTATTATGACCTATATGTAATAACGAAGTTTCGCTAGGCAAAATTTAATGCTAGCGAAAGTTCGCTATGAAATGCTCGCGCTTACGAATTTATGCCAGCAAAACTCCACCAGCATTTTCTGCCAGGACGCAACCTCACATTTTGGTGAAATATCGTAGTGTTAGTGAATTTGCGCCTTGTGGAATGGTATGGAGTGTAGTGAAGCCTTCGCAGGTGAAAAGTCGCCCTTAAGTGAATTTTCTAAATGATCACATGTAGGCAAGCTTCTTTGTTTCCAGGGTCAAAGTAAACGACCCCTAATGAGTTATACATTTTACAATTTTATATTTTATTCAACAGAGAAATCACATTGCAGGTAGCGCCCTAGTAATCATGTGCTGGAGGTGGAGAACTTTTGCTATTCTTTATGGAATATTCATGGACCCGGGGATTTGATCAATCTTTCTTGGGAAGCTAATGTTCTCCAGCAATCATCATTTGCACAATGAGGCAATTTAGAGTTAACATAGATAGACAATGTACATAAGTCGAACAGTGAGTGAGAAAATGTAATTCCCAAACTGTTTAATTTAATTGAACCATATTGTAGCTTTGACAAATGGTTCAATTATAAGTGTTTATTAATGCCACCACGTCCTCTGCATCATGTAGCGTGCAACATTGTGCTTCAGATGTGCCCCCGCAACGAGATTTATAATAGCTAAACTGCTATTCTATGTGCATTATTTGTTAAAATACAGGGAGGGGGAAACAAAAATATAATCTCCCCAGCCCTTTCTCCTCTTCTGTATCTTGCTGAGTGGCCATAAAGAATGTTTATTTTGCTTTAGAAAATGTAACTCGTTTCAATGCTGCAAAGTAAGCAAGGTGGAAAAGTGAGGGTTGAGAGAGTCAGATTGAAAGGTCCTCGGCTTTTTGAATGCCAAAGTAGGGAATGGAAAATAAAAAAAATAATAGTATGGATCAGGGGTGTCCAAACTTCTGGCTCGCCGGGCCACATTGGAAAAAGAAAAATTGTCTGGGCCACACATGAAATACACAAACACGTTTGATTTGTAAAAGTAAAGGAAATACACAGAAAATAACTACAATGCCAGTTGGATAACCAGATGGAGCTATACACTGGAATATGGGACACCTGGATATTAAATAGACTTATTATTGTTATAATATTATTACTAACTAGGCAATGGGCAGAGTCCTCCCTCCTCCTATTTCCTCGGGAACCAAGCGTTTCAAACTGGGCCGCATTCATATGCATCCTGGGCCGCATGTGGCCCTCGGGCCGCAGTTTGGACACCCCTGGTATGGATGATGGGTGTTTCAGTTTTTGTAACCCACAGCGACCAATCAGAAGTCAGTTTTTAAATGAGCGCTTAATTAAACATTAATATGAGTTACTAGACCTAGAGAAAACATTGCGCCTTGTGCAGTATATTGTCATCGTCCATTGGGGTATTAAAAAGAAGAAGCTTGGTTATAAAACCTCATGGATTTGATGCTACTGCTTGTAGCTTTGGGGGTCTCCTTTCAATTGAAACTTGCCAGATCGAGATATAACCATATTTGTTTAAAGAGCAGGCGCTCAATGAGCAGTCCTCCAGGCAGACGTATAAAAAAAAAAAAACAGGGATATTGGGATATAAGAATGGTGGCAGAAAAATCACCAGGGGTCATTACAAAACAATGTGATTGAAAGAGCACTAAGTGGTGCAAAAACATGTTACATTGGGGTTCATTTATAAACTTCGTGCAGGGCAGAATGATTCGCACAGTGAATACATTTGCCTTGCACAAGGTTACATTTATAAAGACGGATAAAAGTTGCATGTACTTAATATGTAAACAGAATTGCGAATTTTAAATATGAGCTTTTTAAATATGCCAAAAAATGCAAATTGCGAATACACTGCGTTTGAGTTATGCCACAACTTTGGTGGGGGAGAAAATATTCACTAAACAGTTCCGTAAATTGCGAATTTAAGTTACTGTCAACGATATTTTCGCGCACAACAACCTCACAAACTAGGCGCACGCATGCAAACACCAATCTCATTTGTGACGATTTGTATTCTCAATGCGAATTCACAAAAAACGACAGTGCAATATTTTAGCGTGCAGGATAAAGCATGGGCAATACAATCATTTGTGAATACATATGCACTGCACAAACTTTCTTAATGACCCCCATTGGGTCAAGGTTCTGATGGAACTATGCACCTAGTGGTAGATTAGAAACCCAGTGCATTAAGCAGTATATTGTCATCGTCCATTGGGGTATTAAAAAGAAGAAGCTTGGTTATAAAACCTCATGGATTTGATGCTACTGCTTGTAGCTTTGGGGGTCTCCTTTCAATTGAAACTTGCCAGATCGAGATATAACCATATTTGTTTAAAGAGCAGGCGCTCAATGAGCAGTCCTCCAGGCAGACGTATAAAAAAAAAAAAAGGGATATTGGGATATAAGAATGGTGGCAGAAAAATCACCAGGGGTCATTACAAAACAATGTGATTGAAAGAGCACTAAGTGGTGCAAAAACATGTTACATTGGGGTTCATTTATAAACTTCGTGCAGGGCAGAATGATTCGCACAGTGAATACATTTGCCTTGCACAAGGTTACATTTATAAAGACGGATAAAAGTTGCGTGTACTTAATATGTAAACAGAATTGCGAATTTTAAATATGAGCTTTTTAAATATGCCAAAAAATGCAAATTGCGAATACACTGCGTTTGAGTTATGCCACAACTTTGGTGGGGGAGAAAATATTCACTAAACAGTTCCGTAAATTGCAAATTTAAGTTACTGTCAACGATATTTTCGCGCACAACAACCTCACAAACTAGGCGCACGCATGCAAACACCAATCTCATTTGTGACGATTTGTATTCTCAATGCGAATTCACAAAAAACGACAGTGCAATATTTTAGCGTGCAGGATAAAGCATGGGCAATACAATCATTTGTGAATACATATGCACTGCACAAACTTTCTTAATGACCCCCATTGGGTCAAGGTTCTGATGGAACTATGCACCTAGTGGTAGATTAGAAACCCAGTGCATTAAGCAGTGTTTGTGGGTACAAGGCAGCCCTTTTATTAATGCCTGCCAGGGGGCATTTGCAATCTTAATAAAGCAAAGTGACGGGCATGGGGTGTGAGAGGGGGACACCTACAGATGAAGCCACTTGGATTTGTGAGTTAAATGCGTCATGACTCAGGGGTAATTGAAGAAACTGTGTTATCTTAAGTCATCTTAACTCATTTAATGCATTTAACCTTTTCATTAGCATACCAAAGCTCCATTGTTCACAATGGTGAATGCTTTAATTAGATGGGATGTTGTGACGCAGTTTTCTGTGTTAAATGAGATAAATGGGATATCTGTGTTTAGTTATTCTGTGTCAAACAGACAAACCAAAGTGGCTGCATCTGTACATGACAGTCCCACCTTCCCTAATGAATAAAGTGCAACATTAAATAAACCCAATAGGCTGGTTTTGCTTGCAATGAGGGTTAATTATATCTTAGTTTGGATTATGTACAAGGTACTGTTATATTATTACACAGAAAAAAGAAATAATTTTAAAACAGTTTGGATTATTTGGATAAAATTGAGTCTATAGGAGACAGCCTTTCCATAATTTTGGGTACTGGGTTTTCCGGATAATGAATCCTATACCTGTATTAACAGACGCTATGCTTAAACATAACAAACTAGTCTTTGGTAAAAATGGTATGTGGATTTTTATTGAATGCGTTCATTACTAAAGAAGGCCAGTTTCTTGGCTACGTGTGTCCAGTTGAAAGGCTGTTTGGTCCAAATAGAAAGCAAAGTTGAATATTGACCATATTTTTAATTTCTGTGGGGTTGGTCTCCAGTTTGGTACGGCAGCCGATGTGAATTGTTGAATAATCATCAAACCAACAAGCCATCAAGCTTAGAACACCAAGGACTTTGCAGAGCAACCAAGCTTCTTTGTAGGATAAGTACAATATGTCTACATTTCCTATGCAGTTTATACAGTTTATACAAATATCTGACCATCGTACAAGTTGGCTTGTGTGTCCAGTACAGAGTCTACTCATTAAAAGTGCTATATCAAGCTTCTTTTGAAAGGAAATGTATATATATATATATATATATATATATATATTATATATACTGATGATGTTGATGTATTTTTACTTTGGTTTGAACTACTGTGCATTCCAAAAAAATAAAATCAAACCCCATATAAATGTACAAGCCAAAGGTCAAATGCTAATTCCAGTAGGAACAGCTGCAATATGTGCAAAAGTATCTCTACTGGAAATTTTGTTCTTATCCAACTTGTTTTTTTTTTTCTCCTTGGATGGATATATATGAACAGTGTACAACCATTGAGACTTTTTTAATTATACTACTAGACAGACATTAAGCAATTCTGGACCATCTGTGCCTGAAATGATCTCCAGTTAATGGTCCTTCCTCTAGCAGGTCAGGTAGAAATAAAGAAATGAACACAAGCGTCAGCAAATTATCGTTTAGTTCATACGTTCAGGTCTACTGTGCTGGAGTGCCACAAATGAAATGGCATTTAGAGCTTTATGATGTTGAACTTTATGCTATTAAAATCTTTCAGCGATCTACATATTCTTTTTGGATTTGTATTGTTTAATATAGATTATGGAAAAATCATATACAGTATATAAAAATAAAGGTAAGAAATGTAATAGAATAATTGAATATATCATAGAAAAGAAAGGAATAAACAGCTTCAGGCAGTACTTAATAAACTGCAAGTGTTCATTTATTAGCAGTGTGCAACACTACATGTTTCGGGTACAAACCCTTTTTCAAGGGAATCTACAGCAGTACCATTTAATGACCAGGACACACTGGAGCCAGCAATCCTCCTTCTAATAGAATAATTGAAGCACTGACTAGTGCCGCTCTATTAAAAATCTAATTTAAATTTCTACTGTGTTATTGAATTTGACATTCTTTGTATAAGCTCAGACCAAGTTCTTCTTTACAAATCTGGACAAAAAGAAGGAGAACAAAGAGAATTAGTCTGTAACTAAGATGCTATTGGAATATAAATCTGTTATTGTTACGAAGCTGAGGTTCCCATACTGTGAAGGGATGGCAGTGTAAGTAGTCTCAATCAAGAGAGGCCTTAGTGAAGAGAACACCTTAGAGTAACAGAGATTCCCCCACGGGTGTCTTGGTTAGATCTTACATTCTAGCTCAAGCTGAGTGAGGCACAGACTAGGGATTTTAAGAAGAGCAGTCAGAAGCTTCACTAAGGAGAGCAGAAGAATTAGTACCTCAGGTATGATTAGTCAGTTTAGAGCGAGGTTAGACTGGGATACTGGGACACTGGAAAAAATCCGGGTGGGCTCTGAATTTCTTGGGTGTTGTTCATGAGCCACTCCGCTGCCATGTTATTTTTAATTTTTAACAGCAAATTACAGGGAGCCCCTTAAATAGGGAGGAACGGGGGTGTGGAACGGCAATGGCTGGGTGGTGGGCCCTTGAGTCAGATTCCAGATGGGCCTCCAGTACCATGTTGCAACTCTGGTTTAGAGATTTAAATAGGTAGGCTCAGGATTGAGGTAGGTACTTTGCTGCACACTGGGACACTATAAGTAAATTATATCTAGTATAGGTAAATCTGAAACAACTGGACTTGATGAGTAATTATTGAAGACGTTTCACTACTCATCCATGCAGCTTCTTCAGTTCAATTGACTGGTGTGGGAAGTTCTCGGCATATAAAATCTTCCACTAATCCAATCACAATGTCAGAGAAACTCAGGGGGATTTTCAACAAACATCATGTCCCTGTGTTTTTCAAACCTAGCAACACACTGAGAGAAAAACTGGTACACCCAAAGGATCCAACACCAAAAGAGAAACAAAGCAGTGTGGTATACGGAGTCCAGTGTAGCAAGGAGTGCACAGATCTATACATTGAGGAGACAAAACAACTGCTCTCCAAGCGAATGGCTCAGCATATTAGGGAGAATTCTACAGGGCAAGACTCAGCTGTCTTTCTACACCTAAAAGACAAGGGACACTCCTTTGAAGATAGCAAGGTCCAAATATTGGATAAAGAAGACTTCTGGTTTGAAAGAGGCATAAAAGAGGCGATTCATGTCAAAGTGGAGAAACCATCCCTGAACAGAGGCTTTGACACCACCTGTCTGCTACATACAATGCTGTTCTAACATCTGTACCCCGGTGGTTTCAGAAGACTTCACACGTCCATTCATGCAACTCTCACAAGTAACACCTGTTTTTAGCAGTTGCATGACACATTGGATAATCCTATCAGTAACTACACAGAAGCAACACCTCTTTGAAGAGTTACAATGTGCCATTGTGATTGGATTAGTGGAAGAGTTTAAATACCGAGAACTTCCCACACCAGTCAGTTGAACTGAAGAAGCTGCTCGGATGAGTAGTGAAATGTCTTCATTGATTACTCAGCGAGTCCAGTTGTTTTTAGATTTACCTTTACTAGATACACCATGACCTGGATGAATGAAAATCTTTATAGTCATATAAGTAAATTACTATTTAAATGTATTCCCACTTGTCATTTGCAATGGTTGTATGGCATAGGTACAGGAACCCCAGGTACCCTTGTCTAAACAGCAACTGCCTCAATGACAGTCTGGTCCTTACCGCCTCAAACTGGGCTCCTATTCTGTTTATAATTCATTTATAAGGGAGTATTAAGCTCCAGCAAGTATCAGTACTGTAGGATAGCACTAATGGTACTTGAGTAGGCATCTCCCTTGACATCTACACTGCCTTTTCCAACATTTGAAGGAAAGTTATTGGATTGTGTTAGATTTTTCAACCACTTCTTCATCAGTTTGTTCAATCTCTTTGAGATAACTGTGGCCATATCTGTACCCTCTTCTGGCAGTTGTCGAGTTAAAGTCCCAGCATGCCTTGCTTTGCTGAAGCCTTAAGATTGTCTTTTCCTGCTCTATAGATATAGAAAATTAATAGGATTATGTACAGCAGAGCACTGGTAATCTTTTTCTTTCTTATTTTATCTCATCGAAGCTGCAAAATATGTTCTTCTTACTGTGATATTGGATCAAATAAACCAGGATTTATGTGCATAATTCAGTCTGATCTGCACTCATACGTGGATAGGGATAAAATGCTCTTTCAGTTGGGACTCCTATGCTTGCTGTTAGAACATAATGAGGGTGATTCCAATTAAACGACTTAAATTAGAACATTTTAGCCCTGACGCTACAGTCCTATCTCAGTCTATTGCCCTTTTTATAGTCATTGTTTATAAACAGGATTAATTTCTATTTGTTTTGTCTTAAAGTGGAATAAAATGTTAAACTCCCTTGGGTTTTATCTTATTGGATCAGTGTAAAGGACCCCAGCCCCATTTCCAACCCTGATCCTCCTCAAATATAACTGTTCAGCAGTTTTGCTTGATAAATTTAGAGAATGGCATATTGGGGCAGGGCATTTGTTCTTAGCATGGGCTGCACTGATCACTGTCTCCACTAGGCCAGGACCATGGAATGGGCTTTTGTTTGCATGTGCCTGCCCACTGATCAGTGGCAAGCCTTCCAACTTTTCTTGAAGAGTTACATTTGGGGAGGAAGAGTTTGGAAAAAGGGTGGGCAGAGACCTCATTGATGATCAAATAAGTTAAACACCAAAGAAAATATGCTTAGTTCCCCTTTAATAGATAATAATGCATGAGCACTTTAGCCAACTGTGAGATCATAAAGGAGCATATTGCTTTTTATATATTTGCATTAATGCTTATGGGTTGGAGATATCATTTTGTTTCCAGTATAAGGGTACAGCTCATTTTGCGCACAGAACATCACTTATTTGTGATTACGCATATGTATTGGAGCTGCCAGCCTGTTTCACTTGGGCACTTCCAGAATATTTGCATACATACAGATATGGGATCCGTTATCCACAATACCGCTATCCAGAAAGCTGCTAATTACGGAAAGGACGTCTCCCATAGACTCCAATTTATCCAAATAATCCACATTTTTAAAAAAGGTTTCCCTTTCTCTGTAATAATTAAACAGTAGCTTGTACTTGATCCAAAGATATAATTAATCCTTATTGGAAGCAAAACCAGCCTATTGGGTTTTACTTAAAGTTTACATGATTTTCTAGCAGACTTAAGGCATGAAGATCCAAATTATGGAAATATCCGTTGTCCAGAACCCCCCCCCCAGAAGTTAGGTAAAAACAGAATACTCGGTCGTATGCTCATATGCTTTTCCTATATCTTGTCCACCATATTAAATTGGAAAAAATGGCAAATAGTCAGAAATATATTGTTTGAACGTGGAAATTGTATATCTGTCACATTTATTAGAAAATAACTAAATATAGAGCCCGCTGTACAATTAATAGCAATGTTTACCTAATTAGACAATGGATAATGATAGACAATGGAAACTTAAACGTTTGCTAGATAATAAAAAGGTTATCTAAATAATATTTACAGTTTCCTTATCATTTGAAGATCTGAAGATTAGAGATGGCGCGAACTGTTCGCCGGCGAACTTGTTCGCGCGAACATCGGGTGTTCGCGCTCGCCGGAAGTTCGCGAACGTCGCGCGACGTTCGCCATTTTGGGTTCGCCATTGTTGGCGCTTTTTTTTGCCCTCTCACCCCAGACCAGCAGGTACATGGCAGCCAATCAGGAAGCTCTCCCCTGGACCACTCCCCTTCCCTATAAAAACCGAAGCCCTGCAGCGTTTTTTCACTCTGCCTGTGTGTGCTGAAGAGATAGTGTAGGGAGAGAGCTGCTGCCTGTTAGTGATTTCAGGGACAGTTGAAAGTTTGCTGGCTAGTAATCGTGTTGATACTGCTCTGTTATTGGAGGGACAGAAGTCTGCAGGGGTTTGAGGGACATTTAAGCTTAGGTAGCTTTGCTGGCTAGTAATCTACCTTCTACTGCAGTGCTCTGTATGTAGCTGCAGTGGGCAGCTGTCCTGCTTCTGATCTCATCTGCTGACTGCTGCAATAACAGTAGTCCTTGTAAGGACTGCTTTTATTTATTTTTTTGTTCCAATACAGAGCAGTATCAAGCAGATTACTAGCCAGCAAACTTACTATCATCTGTCCCTGAAATCACTAACAGCTCTCCCCCTACACTATCTCTTCCAAGCACACACAGGCAGATTTTTCAGATACATTTTTGCCCTTGATCCCCCTCTGGCATGCCACTGTCCAGGTCGTTGCACCCTTTAAACAACTTTAAAATCATTTTTCTGGCCAGAAATGTCTTTTTTAGATGTTAAAGTTCGCCTTCCCATTGAAGTCTATGGGGTTCGCGAACCGTTCGCGAACCGCTCGCATTTTTGCGCAAGTTCGCGAATATGTTCGCGAACTTTTTTTCCGACGTTCGCTACATCCCTACTGAAGATTTTGATTTAAATAGATACATTTTTGACTGTCAACCCCCACCCAAACTCCAGAAGTCCAATCACATATGTTCTTGTTTTTGTTTTGTCTTCTTCAGTTTTTAGCTCTTTCTTTTCTCCCTGGTACTTTATTTACATTTATGTATATATTACATAAATTTAATGTATCAAGGTGAGCCATTTCTGCAGAAATCTATTGTCTTGTGTAGGTTGGGTAGCAGGTCCCGTAGCAACCCCAAAGTTACTCATTCACCAAATAGTCATGTTGTAGTTGAGCCACTAGACTTCTGGTGTGCCTTATATCATTCTTCCAAAGAGAGCTCAGGTTCAAGGCCTGGATGGAATTTAACCATTTCTATTGAGGTGCCTTTACCTGGACCACCCGTAGAATGTTCTAGAAGGCCTGCAATTGATAGACGTAATGGGCCTTTTTTTTTAAACATAGCTTACTATGGGGTACATTTACAAAAATTATGTTATTTTCACCATTTGAAAAGATTGTGGGGGAAATGAAAAGTTTTTTGACCTTGAATAATCAAAACCTTGAAAACTGGAATTATATAATTCAGCAGCTAAAACCTGAAAACCTGGAAAGTCAATGGAAAGTATATTGATGCCAAAATTCTTATTCACTCTCTCTTCATATCACATCTAGACTACTGTAACTCTCTTTTAATTGGCCTTCCCCTCCAGAGACTGTCACCTCTCCAGTCCATAATGAACACTGCTGCGAGGCTCATACACCTCAGCAACCGCTCCTCCTCTGCCTCGCCATTCTGTCACTCCCTGCACTGGCTTCTGTTACCTTTCAGAATAAAATTCAAATTAATGACCCTGACTTTCAAAGCACTTCATAACTCTGCCCCACCCTACATCTCTGAACTCATCTCTATATACTCACCCAATCGCTTACTACGCTCCTCTACTGACCTGCTCCTCAACTTTTCTCTCATTACCTCCTCACATGCTCACATGCTCACATTCAAGACTTTGCAAGGGCTGCACCCTTCCCTGGAATTCAATGGCACAAAAACTCAAATGATATTTTCAAAAACTCAATTGTTTGGTATTTATTAAGCACAAAAAAAATTGAAAACCTTGAATATCAAAATATCAGCATCTAAAAGCTTGTGAGTTCATGTAGAAGCCAAATGGAGTAATATAATAAATGTCATAAAGAGAAAAACAATTTGCACAAATAAGAATAAAAATAGAATAAAAATTAGCATTTCACAATGTAGTTTTCTTCCTTAAACTGTTATTGCATTGCAAATTTTATTGCACACTTTTAAGAAGTGCTTGAAGGTGTGGTAATCTTCTGGAGCAGACATAACTTTTTCAATAAGATGTTTATTACATTCACTGCGCACTGGTACAAACTATAAAATTTGCTAAAAAATTTGCAAAAGTGGTTGCAAAACAGTTTCTGCAAAAGATATACAGGTATAGGATCCCTTATCCGGAAACCCGATATCCAAAAAGCTCCGAATTAAGTAATGTCTCCCATAGACTCCATGTTATCCAAATAATCAATTTTTTTAAAAAGGATTTCCTTTTTCTCTGTAATAATAAAACAGTACCTTGTACTTGATCCCAACTAAGATATAATTAATCCTTATTGGAAGCAAAACCAGCCTTTTGGGGTTATTCAATGTTTAAATTAATTTCTAGTAGACTTAAGGCATGAAGACCCAAATTATGGAAAGATCCGTTATCCGGAAAACACCAGGTCCCAAGCATTCTGGATAACAGGTCCCATACCTGTACCTGCATTACATTTGCGCCAAGGAAAACTTGTTTGAACAAAGGCATAATTTTTCACATTGCAAATATTTTTTCCTTTTTATTACATTGCCCCATAAGGGAGTTGTCCCAGGTAAAATTCTAGCCATTTTTAAAATTATTTTTTGAATTAGTTTTGAGCTAGTAAACTCACACATTCAAAGTTATTTGATTTTTTCCATTATTGTATTCAATTGAATTTTTTCATATTTTAGAATAAATAAGCAAACATTAAAATTTATTTTAAAAATTGTTTTTAAATTTAAAAACCTCTAAAACCTCACAAATGAGATTTTTGTTCAATAAACCCAAATCAATAATGTAATTTGGTCCAGAACAAGGTGGAGGGCAAATATGTATGAGTCAATTAGGTTCGGAACAAGGTGGAGGGAAAATATTTACATGAGTTAATTTGGTTCAGAACAAGACGGGGGGCAAATATTTATATAAGTCAATTTGGTTTTGAACAAGGCAGAAGGCAAATACTTAAATGAGTTCATTTGGTTTGGAAGTGTGAATTATACTGAAAATTAATTATTACGTCTACTCCTCTTATTATAGCGTTCTCCTTATTTCTACATATAATGGGTTTTAGTTGGAAGAACGTCAGCTCTTTAAAAAAGAAAAAGCATTTATGTTAAGTACAAATAATGCCAAAATAATATTTTGCTCTTTCCTTATTATAAAATATACAAACTCCTGGCATGTGGGATGCGGCTGGATATAGGGCAAGAATATAAATTTCTATATCAAATAAGAGTGCACACTGGGGAACTGGTCTTTGTACCATAAAAAGTCTTGCAAATTGATCTCATGAGGAATTTGTACTGAGACTTATTCATATGAATATAAAACATATCAAAGATCAATCAAAGAAAAAATGATGTCTAGTAGAAAGGAATAGGCTTCTGGCAAGTACTGCCTAGGAAATATACTAATTCATATAGGCAACACTGGAGTCTGCACTGAATTAACTAAGGATGGCATCAAGGTGCCACCATGATGAGACTGAAGGTAGCTCATGTTCTGTATTTCTTCTATCGCATCTTCATCCTACACAAATTGTTATTATTTTATGATGGATCCGTGCTTTAATATGCATTAGTCTCATATGTCCCCTGTGGATTAGACCAAAATGTAGAAGAGAATCAAGTACAGAATATGATCGGCTGCTTGGGGAAACTATAAAAGTTAATTTTAATTTAATCCATAAGCAACTGGTTGGAAACCTCCATGGGATTCAGTGAAAGTCAACACTTTTTGGAAGCTCTTGTCATGCTGATGCAAATGGGGCCATCAAGCTATGGCTGTTCCTGCTCAATTCCTTTACCACTTCTCTAAGCTAAGGACACCAGTAATCACATTATAAGGGATAACAAACTAAAACAAAAGGAAAGGCCTTAGAGCTTTTGGAAGTGACTAAATAAATAGATACAGATCCATACTCAGCATAAAGCAAGTTCAGCTCTAGAACGATGAATGAAAGGTAATACAGCGAAACCTACTTTTTACATACTCTAATTTTAAGCTTTCCATGATATATCGTGGTCCCACCAATAAAGACACAAGGCTGCAGGCTGCAGGAGTTATACAGGGAACTCTGAATTTCACTCATGTTTTATAAGGGATAATGTATCCCCTATTGTAAATGATAAGAATATTAGAAATCACAGAGGGCTTCTGTGACCATATAAAGGCACAAGGCTGCAGGCTGAGTTATACAGGGAACTCTGAGTATCACTCATGTATTATAAGGGATAATGTACCCCCTACTGTAAATGATAAGGTTGTTAGAAGTCACTGAGGGGTTGTTCTGTGACCATATAAAGGCACAAGGCTACAGGCTGAGTTATACAGGGAACTCTGAGTATCACTCATGTATTATAAGGGATAATGTACCCCCTACTGTAAATGATAAGGATATTAGAAGTCACTGAGGGGTTGTTCTGTGACCATATAAAGGCACAAGGCTACAGGCTGAGTTATACAGGGAACTCTGAGTATCACTCATGTATTATAAGGGATAATGTACCCCCTACTGTAAATGATAAGGATATTAGAAGTCACTGAGGGGTTGTTCTGTGACCATATCAAGGCACAATGCTGCAGGCTGAGTTATACAGGGAACTCTGAGTATCACTCATGTATTATAAGGGATAATGTACCCCCTACTGTAAATGATAAGGATATTAGATGTCACTGAGGGGTTGTTCTGTGACCATATAAAGGCACAAGGCTGCAGGTTGAGTTATAAAGAGAACTCTGAGTATCACTCAGATAATACAATGTATTATAAGGGATAATGTACCCCCTACTGTAAATGATAAGGATATTAGAAGTCACTGAGGGGTTGTTCTGTGACCATATAAAGACACAAGGCTGCAGGCTGAGTTATACAGGGAACTCTGAGTATCACTCATGTATTATAAGGGATAATGTACCCCCTACTGTAAATGCTAAGAATATTAGAAGTCATTGAGGGGTTCTGTGACTATACAAAGTCACAAGGCTGCAGGCTGAGTTTTAAAGGTCTGGGAACTGGCACTACATTCTGCATTTCACACTGGATTAATGAAATATGCACAATTTAGGGGCATGAGAGGGACATCAACATGCTTTTCCAAATGCATCATTATTCATGGGTGAGGTGTAGGTGTTTCTAGAGTGACCTGTGCACAGAAGTGTTTTCCATGGGGCTGGGTGCACTGTATGAAAAAACACAACTGTTTGCACTTGTTTTTTGCATTTTGCACCCCTCCCCACTGTCTGTAAATAAACCCTTAACTCTCATACAAGTTTCCAAAAGTAACGTCACACAAGTAGCCTTATTAGGCACCCATCATGCCATCAATGATACGATTAAGCTGTGTTTAAAAGAAAACATTTTACAGTTCATGGGTGCCTTTTTATATTATAGAAGAATAAAGGGAGTTAAAAGCCCAAAGAAAAGAAAATGGGCCTGGTTATATATCTGCGCTGACAATTTTCCCTTTCTCCAAGAAATTACATGATGCTTTTTTCTAACCTGAGCCTGATTTTTATTTGTTGATCCACAAAGCATGATGCATGTCTGACAATGAATAATGCTTCTCCTGTGTCTGCTGACTGGACCCGTCATTTCACAACATTTACTCTCCTTAGCCCATCTTTGTGGGACACGGGCTGTCAGGGATAACTCAAAAAGCCACAAGGAACGAGCTGTACGCTACAGGGAGCAATTGAAGCCTTCCCGGGCTGAACTTTGTTATTCTGCAGTTTCACACACATATCAATGCAGCAGCGGATTTACTTGCTATTTCTACCTGTAAATGGACAGTTTATGCGGAAAATAAGCTCTTTGCAGACTCCATTTGCAAGGAACAGGTCACTATATTGAGAAAGATTTGCAGGTTTTCCAGAATAATTGTCTCCTTCGGTGCTTGAAGAAATGAAGAGTAACGACCTCGGACACTGCCTCAGGCTGTGATCTGTACGTTAACCCTAATGAAATCCATTATTTCATTTGTGGTCAATTTTAGCAAAGTGGGAAATATAGGAGGAACTCTCCCCAAGTGCACTTTGTAGATAAAAGCAAAATGAAGTTGGTAACAGTTATAAAAAAATCACTGGATTTTCATATAGATGGACTATTGCAAAGTCGCCCCTTGATTGGGTGTTGAGGTTGTTGACTACTTCAGCTCTCAGGCCATTGACTACAATGAGTTCAGCTCGCAATACACAAAAATACACTTGTTCATTCAACAGTGCAACGATGCTGGTTCATTATTGTACAGGTATGGGACCTGTTATCCAGAATGTTCGGGACCTGGGGTTTTCTGCATAAAGGTGGCAATACACAATAAGATATGCTTGTTTGTTGAGGTTGCCAATGAGCGGATGTTATCCCCATATGCCCACAAAAAGCAGGGTGATATTGTGTTAATCTGATCGTTCAGCCCTAGGGCCAAATAATTAGATTACAACGAAGGAAATGGGAGATGATGGGTTGTAGGACAGCATCAACTAACCAATGCGGTCCTCAATCTTAAGAAATATCAAACCTGCTCGATCAATATGAGGCAGATTTTTTTTTTGGCCTGATATCAATCGGTGAGACCTGTCAGAACCCATGGGCAGATAAGCTGTCTTATTGATCTAAAGGACTGTTATTTAGTGATGGGAGAATTTATTTGCCAGGCGTGAATTCCTGCGATTCGCGAAACCGGCGTAAAAATGCGCAAGCAAAAATTCGCCAGCGTCCAAAAAAAAGGACGCCGGAGGGGTTGTTGTGACAGAACAACCCCTCAGTGACTTCTAATATCCTTATCATTTACAGTAGGGGGTACATTATCCCTTATAATACATGAGTGATACTCAGAGTTCCCTGTATAACTCAGCCTGCAGCCTTGTGCCTTTATATGGTCACAGAACAACCCCTCAGTGACTTCTAATATCCTTATCATTTACAGTAGGGGGTACATTATCCCTTATAATACATGAGTGATACTCAGAGTTACCTGTATAACTCAGCCTGCAGCCTTGTGCCTTTATATGGTCACAGAACAACCCCTCAGTGACTTCTAATATCCTTATCATTTACAGTAGGGGGTACATTATCCCTTATAATACATGAGTGATACTCAGAGTTACCTGTATAACTCAGCCTGCAGCCTTGTGCCTTTATATGGTCACAGAACAACCCCTCAGTGACTTCTAATATCCTTATCAATTACAGTAGGGGGTACATTCCCTGTATAACTCAGCCTGCAGTCTTGTGCCTTGTACATTATCCTGTATGAATGGTTTCTACTGCTGGAGAGGCCGCGTAGTTGCACATTAGAATTAAATTAAATCAATATGTATTCCCCATAGAAAATGATCAGTCTACAGCAACATCAGCCCCCATTTTTGTAGATGGCTCCCCGCTAGTTTATTGTGAGTTTGCATTATTAACATTACCTTAATATCATATTTTAGAAAACATTGTGCCTGTTCCTGCTTTGCATCACACAATTATATTTCCACATAATTCACACGTTTAGAACGACACATCTTTGCGTGATTCCAAGCTGTGCAATGAAATAACATCATATGTCTTGTTTGTTTGTTACGTCTCCAGACCAGATGAATCCATGCCGCAGCATTAGTAATATAATCATGACAAATTTTCCCATGCTGAGCTAGCTGTCGTGCTAAAAACTGTATAAAACAACATCCCCACTGAGTAACTAATGAGGTGAGTTTGGCCCTTTTCTTTTATTTTCATGGGCCTTTTTACTACTGGAATTTATTAAATGACAGCTGCACTTGGCATCTCGTTTCTGAAAAATTTCTTGCATTAGCTACGCCAATTGCACCTTCATCGGGCGGAAAGTGATGACTAACATTACTGTTTACTGCACAAAATACACGCGGCAAAATGCTGTTCTTTGTTCCCTTTCTCTAGAAAAGCTCAAATACAGTATATACAATGCTAAACGTTTTTCATATATTATTATGTTCAGTTATAAAGAGCCAACTTATCTCTCAATGCTTTGAATGAAGACACTTAACAGAGTCAACATTCAGATGCACTAAGAAGACAGGTCCCAAAGGTTTAGGATTAGCGATGAGCAACATTTCTGGCAGGTATGGATTTGTGGCGAAATTCTGCATGAAATGGGCCAGATTTGCACATTGCTACTTTGACTTGAATCATTGGATTGTGTCTTATCTTGTGTAGAAATAAGTTCTGTAAGTAGGGCACTGCCCTGGTGAAGTTCTGTAAGAGTGCAGGTATGTCTAAGAACATTAAAGGGAAGATTTATCAGGGGTTGAATTGAAAATTCGAATTTTTGAGTTTTTTATGGGCAAAACTGTCAAATTCCATTTGAGCTTTTTTTTTAAAAATTGTAATTCTCTTTTTAAGAATTTACCATACTCTGGCCCTTTAAGAACTTTAAGAACTCAAATTGGACTATTCACCCCCTAAAACCTGACAAAGTGATATTTTAGTCAATGGGAGACATCCTGGAATCAATTTAGAGTTATTTTCAGCCTTCCTGACATTCTAGTTTTTTGGGAGTTTTAGAAAGCTCATATGAATACGAAATTTAACCTTTGATAAATGTTCCTCTAGAAGAGGCTGATTTATGATGTATGGCAGGGTTTTGTTCAAGACAGCTTTATAGCTTACATAGATCACATGCTGATTCCCCAGCCTATATTATTATCATCATATGCTGGGTCTCATTGTGGGAAATATTTACCTTCCCTGTAGTGCAATGCAAGTTGAAGTGATACCCCTCCCCAGCAGCCCATCAGCAAAACAATGGGAAGGTAACCAGATAACAGTGACCTGACACCCACATTGCTAATAATTCTCCCATATCCCACCTATTGGTTTATATTAGGACAACACTCAATAGTAAAAATCCAAGTCCAGCTAACCCAAGTTGTTACTCCTTCAGTTACATTAATTTGTAGAAACAATAAATTATCCGAAAGCAGTTCCATTTTGAAGTGCTGGGTCTTTCTGAAAGCCCATGACCAGGCACAATGACCTGAGATAGCTACCTACACACCAATATTACAACTAGAAAAATACACTTATTGGTTGAAGAACAACAATTTAAATAGTAGAATTTAACCATTGCAATGTACACTGTGTAATTTAGTAATAAAAACAATACCATCAAATTCATGACAGAATCCCTTTCAATCTGATACGATTAGATCTATTTGCCCATTGTAGGGGTTTGCTGCGAGATGCAACAATGGAGATAGGCCAACAACAAAAAAGTATTTGGTATACTAAGTAGCAGATAATTTAGTGTGCTTCTATTTTAGCAGCTCCCTGTGTTCGAATGGGATGGGGCAATTTTTGAAGTATAACCAGCAAGATGGAGGAACCAAATGGGTCTCTAATGCAGCAAACCTGTGTATTGGAATTATGGGTGGGTGTAAATAGGATGCTCTCTCTTTTGTTTATGTTGAGCTTTAGGAAGCAGAAGATTATCCAAGAAGGTATAGCAAAGTTGGACATTTTAGGACAAGATAAATAGATACCAACATAGAGATGATACTTGAAGTTAACAGACTTCATGCGTTTGCAATACCGAGTGTGACGTATAGTGATAAGATTAGGGGTCCAAGGACAAAGCCTTGAGGTGAGAATGTTTCAATCAGAAAAAACATGATTAGACAGTGGTTGAATATCTCAACCTTAAGCTGTTTCTCTGGGGCATGCACACCAGACCCCATGTGTGGACTGGTGAGACAGAAATAACCAGAAATGTCTTTTTTTAGTATTGAGACACTGGTATACCCTGTATGCCAAATCCAATTGCACGCCACATAGAAGGCAATGATCCACTGTGTCAAAAGTTTCACAGAGGTCAAGGAAAAGTAATTTGGAGAATGATTCTTTAGATTTGGCAGAGAGCATTTTCAAGTGAATGTGGTGGGCACTGAAGTTGACTCAAGTAGACTCAAGTAGAGTTGCTATAAAGAAACTGGTTGGTATAGAGTCAAACTGTTGAAGGCAACCTATTTTGGAGGGATAAAGAAAAATGAGGGACTGGATGGAAGCTGGAAGGCATGGAAGGATCAAGTGAGTATATTTTGATATAATATTTAAATGTAGAAGGGAATGTGTGAGTGGAAAGAGAATGATTAATAATGCTGTATAAGTAAATGATAGGAAGTGAACAGAGGTTAGTGTTAGTCCGTAGATAAAACATGGTGTTGGATTTGGAGGAATTGTAGTTGGGTATGAGAAAGAGAAGTGTCCTTAGTGACTAGGGAGAACTGAGACAATATGATCTGAGTCCATTTGGCATGTGTTCTGAGTGACAGTGGGCTATGCTAGATGCTGTCATATCTGATCATATCTTTTAACTCTCAGAAGTATATAGCAAGCTCTTGAGCTGTCAGAAAGCAAGAGATATTAAGCAAACGTAGCCAGAGATGAAAGTGTGGACAGTTATTTCACTATAGATGATATGAATGTGTTGAAATATGCTTGCTTGGCAAAACAGAGAGCAGAACAGCAAAGTTCCACATTGCTAGAACACCTTTAGTGATAACAAGCAAGATGTGTGCCACAGTTATAGGTTAGTGTCAGTTGTTCGAGCCAGGGACCTTTGGGTTTTTGGCTTGATATCTTAACCATTTGGCCAGGTGAGCAGCCTGTAGGGTTGCTTGCTATATGTAACCTGGCCTCTCCAGCCCCAGCCCAGCTGCAGCCTGATTGGCCTCTGCAGCCCCAGCCCAGCTGCAGCTTGATTAGTTGCAATCAGCCAATCAGGGCTGACTCTGCCCTATTTAAGGTCAGCCCTCCAAACACACCTTTCTAGAGCATTGTTTCCCAAACTAGCAGTGTGGCATTGTCCCTAGATAAGGGTTTCAGCTTTTGCCTTGTTCTGTCCTACCTTGAATCTTTCCTTGTTCTGTTCCTGTCTGGTCTTTCTCTCCCAGTTCTGCTCCAGTTCTACCTTTTACCTCGCCTTTTCCTATTTCAGCCTTGACCTGACCCCTGCCTTGCCTTTTCCTGATTTCTGCTTCCTGTTCTACCTGGTACCTTTCCCTGACTTCACCTTGAACCAACCTTGCCCCGTCTGTTCCTGATTCTTGTTTCCTGACCCTGCCTTGTACCTTGAACCCCCTCATCTCACTCTGCATCTTGCCCTGCCTTTTCCAGTCCTCTCTTGCCCTCCTGCTCTCCAGTCCTCTCTTTCTCTCCTGCTCTCCAGTCCTCTCCTGCTATCCGCTTCAGTCTCCTTCTGCACTCTATCCCCAGTTTGATCTGATCCATGCCCGCACCGTCCTGTCCCATCCAGTCTGTTCCTGTTCCACTCCTGCTCTATCCAGTCTGTTCCTGTCCTAAGTGGTCGCCCTCTTATGCCTAGTCCAGTCCTAATCTTCGCCCTCTCCGTCCTGTTCTGTTCTGCACCTGATCCAGTCTGACTCTTCACCCTCATCAACCTGTTCCTGCCTTCCCTTTACGTATTCCCTAGGCACATACATACAGTTCCTGCCTCAAGGACTCGCCCTTTCCCTATCAGTCTCAACAGCGCCCCCTACCTAATCCTTGACAGTTAGGCTATCTATGGTTCTAAATGTTCTTTTATGACTGTAGTGCAATGCACAAAGTGTGCTTTTTGAATACAAATGACAATGTTTTATTCTCACAATAAATTGTGGCTGGGCATGAGTTGTGTCTCTTGCAAACTTTAACCAATACATCACACAAAAGCAATTGGGCATGCACATCTTTGAGAATTGGGTGCAAGTTGTGAGTAGCTTCTCCAGAATAGGTATTGCGTTACTTCTAACACTAGTAGTTAAAATGTTATTAGTGTGTTATTCTTTTGGCACAAGTCTGTTTGGGTATAAACACAAACCCTCTGTGGGAACCTTGGAATTTGTGCCACATTAAAATGCTGTTTAGCTAAAATGATATTTTGAATCCTTACTGTTGCTTTAACTTGAGTCCTGAAATAGATCATTCCATCGGAAAATGAACTGAACTGGCACCATGGAGAAATGAGTTAAGAAAGACCAAGCAATTTGCTAACTTTTGATATAGCTCAGGTCTTTCATCATCATTGCATTAATCTGTCTGTATTGTAAGCAACTTGCACAGAGCTCCTGCATTCTGTTCATTTGGGACTGATATAAAAACTTTTGAGTGTAACAGTGTAATAGTATTACCTATACTTTAAATGAAGACTGTCATCGATAGATTTATATTGTCTTTTGCCTTTTGCAAGAGCAGTAAGGGCTGAAAATGTCAAATATTTCCAACAGCAGTTTAGAAAAGTTGCTTACTATTTGTTAATGTGCATTATTTCAAGGTATAGATGCCATATATTATGTATATGTAAAGCTATAATAAAATGAGTGGCACCATTACTCTGACTAGTAGCTTTACCCCAAAATTTGCTCTGGATGAGACCTTATATTCTCAGGGTGTGAGCCCTTGATACGGTGTGGAGGCAGGGTATTGTGCAACTGTAACTGTATGCAATGCACAATAATTGGGCCCCAGTGCAAGTTAGCCATAGAACTTATTTATTGAAGAACACAATCCACATAGGAGTTCAATCAGAGATAAGAAGGAACACAGAACGTCAGTGCATTGGCATATACTCACAGCACCAATCAGTATGAGCCCCGCAGGGTAGATAGAATATACAGTGGCTATGGCAGTACTCCCAGCTTTCAGCATTTTAAGGGTGTCCCTCTAGACCCTAGTTCTAACACTTAGTTCTACTGCTGAGCAATTATTACCCAGGATCCTAATCCCACTCAACACTTGGTGGAGCCTTAGCTGCTCAGTTAAATAGCCTATCTATCACTCCTAGAGTGATCTATGAAAGTGAGTAGACTATCACTTACTAGACCTGACCTTGTCTAGGTTCCAAGTGCAAACCCTTCCTGCCTGCTCAAGTAAGGGGACAACATGGACCCTGAGCACAGCTCATCTTATATACTAGAACACAGTGCCAACTAGTGGCTACACCTGGGATAATTAAGGGTCATATTGTGACAATGCCTCATTGTCCACCCAATATAAACGTCTAGAAGTAATTTCCATCTTATATTTACAGTATATAGTTATGGATATCCACTTCATTCTGACATCATTAAATTATTTGACCAAGGAAGCATCTTCCACTGCCACTCTAGTGTTAAAGCTAAATGACACATAGGGCAGTAACATCTTCTAAAATCTGAGACACTTGTAATGGATCTCTTAATCCTCGTTTATTTTGGCGTCATATCAAACAATTTATGGTTAGACCATGTGATAAAGTTCTGATTTTGTACTCTCTTCAAACACCGATGAAACCTTTTTCACTCCTCAAGTTCTATCTGTTTACTCATGTTGCTGGAAAAGCCAAAAGAAATGTGATCTAACAATGCAAAGATTACTTTTTGTTGTGCTGGATTAGAGGAGTGCAAGTCGTTTTTATATCCTGACATGGGTAACAGCGGATTAAGTAAAAATCCATATTTATGCCCTTGGGAAGGATTCCTGCATATTTTGAGCTTGGAACAGCCAAAGATAAAGCACTATTGAACCATCATCACTGGGTTTATAAGCGAGCGCACGCCTTGCAAGTACTACTAAAAGGAAACACATTGGAAAATGATGGAAACACATTGTCAAAGCAGCGAATGGTTATTGATATGGCTTTTACAGCAGGATGGGCAGCTAAATCAACTGTTTTCAGAAGGGGAAACAGATGACAAAAGAAATGGGCCATCAATAAATGGCCCTGAGGGACACTTTATTAACAATAATGACATTTACTTCTTGTAACATCTGTTGAGATGAAGCAGGATTAAGAAGATCACATCAAAGGTTCTGGCAGCCTTGTGTAGATGTACTGCTGAGGTTGAGCCAATTTTTCTTCTGTTAACCCCTTTGATAACTGAAAATATATGTTTGTACTGTGACTGCAGACTCATGTACAACGTGGGTCCTTATTCATTAGTCTATAGATTCTCCCCCAACACACACACATTTAGGTTGTGTAGGTTGATAGTAGTGATTCTCTAACATTTATCATTGAGTCCTTGGTTAAACCCCTTTCTCTCTAGTTGCATAGGAAGACTGGTTTTGACCATGATGTTAAGTGGATCATAAAATCATTGCAAAGAATCAAAAATTACCCCTGTGATGACATGCTGAGTTGACAGGGTTAATAAGTATAAAATCGGTAGAAATATTAATAGTGGCTGCTGATTACTGTAAAAGGCTCATTTAGGCATGCAAGTTTAAATTGTTAGGTGGCAAAACACACATAGACAGTTGAATTTTTCAATTTCTTTTTAGTCAAAAGGGCTTAGGTACACTGCTGTTCAAAAATTGACACCATTCATTTATTTGTGTCAAAATGCACTGATTACTCTCGCCTAAAGTTGCACTCAGCACCAATGTGTCCATCCTGCCTCCTCTTCTGAAGTGTGCCAATTGATTCAGGGGAACCCTAGAGTTATTGCACCTCAGCGAGCACCACAGAGATTCTCTTCTTCCTCTTGTTTTTTTTCTTTGCTTCCTTTAAGGCCAACACAAGTGCAGTAGAGTGAAAAAATTGACTTTCTTCTTCAGCTGTTCACTCAATGACATGTGTACACCCATGCAAAGAAATAAGAAGGAGGAAGAGGATCACTCCAATTGTATACATTGGGCTCAACTAAGGTAGGCAGAAGAGTCACATGCCTAGGGTGCAACAGAGTAATGGTGGTGCTGGGTGCATTACTGGTTGCATTATTCCAGGGGTGCATGCAAGATGGTGCATGCATGCCAAGAGGAGAGGACAGGAGTGGGCAGGTATGGAGGACACTTGCCTTGAGTGTCCCTAACCCTAGGCCTGGCACTGCCACAATGCCCATTGAAAAAAAACATGGCGGTTCATCTGAAATTGCACTTGGGCTTGTAAATGAGTCACAGTGTGTGTGTGTTCAAATAGCATCACATTCAACATACATCACATCAACATAAATTGTGATACTCTAGGACTAGGTGATACTCTAGGGGCAAATACCTTTTTGAATAGTGTTAAAATGCAAACCCTCTTCTTTAAATGTTAAGAGATCACTCTAAAAAGTTTACCTAGAATTCTCACATACATACAAAGTACTTACAAAACCTACAAGGATAGTACTTGACTTTGCTACAGCCCAAAAAAAAAAACAAGGCAATTACAGCGAAGATCTTGCACTCTCAACAATGGAGAATTCCAGGCAAAAAAATGGAACAATTACTGTAGCTCAAAAGCTCGGCGGGAGACTTGCTGTCCTGATAATACTATGGGACATGGCTCAGCTAAAGGTTAATCAATCCAAAATGCGATGGCTGCTTATATCGCTGGACCAGTGCTTGCCAGCAATTTTCTCTTCAAAATGAATAGCTGCATGTAAACAGAATCAAGCAGTTTCTGAACACAATCTGATATAATTTAGTCTGGGTTGTTGGAGCTCTCAATAAAATATATCCCTTCCCTTTGCCCTCTGTCAGCTCATAAATCATATTGTCATCTAACAACAGAGCAATGGGAGGCTGAAGCTGCAGACACAAGAAAGGAACATCTCCAAATATCTATGAATGATCTTGTACATTTCCCATGTGAAAGCAACTGAATTTAACAATATTTTCTAAAAATTCAGAGGGTGGACAATCCAATATTATACAGCAATGTTGATATACAAGTTTCTCTAAGCCAAAATACTCACCCCATGATTTCATATATACCATACAGAGGTGCAAGATATTACTACAAATCATGTATTTTGAGATTTTTTTCCAGAGACACCATAATTATGAATGTTACCTAGCAACCACAGTGCCACCATTCATTAAAAAATGGAATCATATTTACCCACACCAATATGGGACTTAACCTCTAAATGCGAATAAACAATATTAGATAGCCAGGGCCATACAGATTATGTTAAAAAGCAATATTTATTATCACCATGCCAAAATTACTAAAACCATTTAAAATAAGCAGCGCTGCTTGGGGGGTGGGGATCCCATTATTCTTATTTTACATATATTATATACGATACAATATAAGAGGCTGCGTGCACGCTGTAAGTCGAAGCCTCCAATATATATCAATTGCAACCAACTCTTAATCAAGAGCACCAATCTGGATAAATCCGTAATTAAGTGTTCATGGGATGAGGAGAGCGATGAATCATCACAGCTGTAAAATAAGTCGCCAATAGGGTACTCAGTTTGATGGTAGAAAAGATGATTAGTCCAATTCAAATTATGAATAAGATATCAGGATGTAAAACGGCATTTGAGGGCGGAGCCGGTGTGGGGTTAATTCTTTGGTGCCCAGAATAATTCAGTCTTAAGTAGTATAGACGTAGGCACTAGAAGGGGGAATATCCCCTATGCATATCCAATGGACATCCGAATCCCGGTATTATGGTGGTATGACAATCGCTATGTGATCGTATTTATCCCACCGCTCTGCAGTGGACCGCTGTACAGAATAGAGAAGATACTGACCGTGATGGATCACCTCCCACACCGGCTGCTCAATGCTCCATACTCACATCCGACTCTCGCAGTCACTTGTGCCTCTGATGCGCATCATCCTCAATAAAGAAAGGGAAACAGGAAACCACTGTTCCCTTTGCAGCGCTGTGCCTCGACAGCTGTTTCGCCGCTACCTGCGGCTTTGTCACTTAATTACGGATTTAATGCGGGCCATAAATTGGCTGCTACTAATTGTATGCACCTTGCTTGGGTTATATGGATATTTAAAAAATGGAATCAACTGCGAGCAATAGCTCCACCTCACAGTACAAATTGGGAACCGATATATTAAAGTAAAAGTAACGTTTCTAAAGTAAAACAAATTACTGTATGTCATAGAAATGGTAAAATGGTCCTCAACAATATTGGGTCGAATTACAATGGGAAGTAGAAGTTGCATATATTTGATTTAAATGTATAAATTCGCAATTAATTAATTAGGGATTAACTCAATTTACTAGACACAACTAGTCAATTCACTTAATATGTATATGTCAACCCATCACTTAAGGGTCTTCTTCAAACCTGGACCAGTTGTTTTGGATAAATTCACCTTCCCGTTGTTTCTGCTGTAGAATCTTATTACTATTCTAATTCTAACTCTTGTTTGAACAAATGCATAAACAATGTTTAGATTCAGATGTCCAGACCCTAATAGTGGTAGAGGTTCACATCTTGAGTACTAATCCTTTTTTTCTCCTCAAACGAAGTGCAGGCTACTCTATTAAACATCCGACTGACTTACTTTTAGACTGAGATATTACAGGATCCAACGATCACACTAGTTAGTCTTCATTTATGGGGGTCCATTTCCCTAATGCCACTCTGTTGGTCTCGTTATTTGCTTTATTGAGGCTCATTGCCTCAGGCACTCAGCACCAGTCACTCTTCTTCAGTCCTGTAGTGACATTTGTTATCCAAAATAGTCCTGAACCAGCCCTGAAGGTCATTAAGAGTAAGGGGCCCATTCACCAATATCTTAGATAACTTGCTTATTCAATGGTAGGGCTTGACTAGAGCTTGGTCCTCAAGGGAAGTTCCAACCAAAGCACTGTTTGTACATAATTTGGTTGTGCTCCCTCTTTCTGAGACCTGTAGGTAGACACGATTCCTTACATACTATTTGTATGTTAATGGGCTCTTGATGGAACTAACTTAAAGGACATGTAAAATCTAAAATAGAATAAGGCTAGAAATGCTGTATTTTGTATACTAAATATAAACATGAACTTACTGCACCACAAGCCTAATCAAACAAATAATTTATGCTTTCAAAGTTGGCCACAGTGGGTCTACATCTTGTAACTTTGTTAAACATCTTTGCAAGACCAAGACTGTGCACATGCTCAGTATGATCTGGGTTGCTTAGGGATCATCATAAACAAAGCTGCTTGAGTTCTGCATGGCTGGGAAGTAAGGCAGGGGCTCCCCCTTCTGTTCATAAGTATGATTGTTTCCCTGCAGAGCAGTTAGGGACCGTCTGACAATTCCTATCCACAGCAGTAAATGAAGGGAGAATTTCACTGCATACAGTCAGGTTTCATTCATTTACAGCAGCTGCGCCGGCGTTTTTTCGCCGGCGCGCTGAGAAAGTGAGGTGAGGTGGGCGCTAGGACCGCGCGGCCGCCTGGTCGGACCGCGCGGCCTAGGGGCGCGCCTCAGAGAAATCCGGCGCTGTTGCTGATTGGTAGCTACGGGCAGCATCACTGGTAATGTTGGTACATTTTTTAGATGATGTGATTTTCAATGCTATGTAATTTTTTTAATCTTCAATATATGCAATAAAGTTTTCAAAAGTTAAAGTAGTTTCTTCAATGTGAGGCTGTGCTTGTGTTAAAAAAAAAACGTGATTGCGGAATTTAAAAAAAATTTAATTAAAGAATCAGAAAATGTGATTTTCAATTCTATTTTGTTTTTTTTTCTTGAATATATTCAATTAAGTTTTCAAAAGTTAAAGTAATTTCTTCAATACAAAGCATTTGCCTGTGTTAAAAAATACTTGATTGTGGAAACAACGCAATACAATTTATTGGAGTTTTTTTTTTAACCACACTCAAATTTCAGGAAAAAAACTCCCTAATTAGTCAATTGTTCTCTCTGAGTTTGAGTCTGGAAACTTGGGTTTGTATTTTACCATTTATAAGTTGTTATGTACATAATTAATAATAATAAGGGGTGAACATTTCCCTTTATTTCATATAATATTAAACATTGAAGTATTTCGCCCTTTAATCCAAGAGCAAAGTGAAATTCTCAGCTATACTTATCTCTAGACAAAGGGATGATCTTTGCCTCTAGCAATACAATAACAGGGCCTCTCCTGGGACACAAGGGGATAACTCCATTCAAGGAGAAGGTGGAATTTTCCTCGTAGTCTTATTTTTAAATTTAAAGTATATCCCATGGCAGTTAATGTAGATTATCCTCATCAGTCTTATTAAAAGGTACAGTTATTGATTTCTACCAGGGACACACATAACATCAATACTTATTTCTTTATTTTGGTTTGTCAGGGTCATAGGTTAATTTTAGCCAAAACGAGAACAGAGGAACACACAGTTTTAGAACAGAGAACAAAGGTTGATGGACACTGATTTTTCTTGGTTCAATCTATTGCCAAGATCGTTTAAAGGAGAAGGAAAGACATTGTGCACTTGGGGGTGCAAAATGTTAGGCACCCGAAAGTGATTGTATTGATTTACCGAAAACCCTGGGCTGGTGCTCCTATCAGCAGAAAACTGCACAGACCCAGGGTTATACCAATGAGCCAGAAAAAATTGCCAGCATTTTCGCCAGCGAATTGTGCACATTTTTCATAGTTTCATGAATTTCTCAATAAATTCACAACTTTTCGGCGAAACGCCCCAAATTCGCCCATCACTATTGTCGTAGAGAGTGCCTAAAATACCATATTTAATATAGTGAACTTATTGCACGAGGCTAAAGATTCAGCTTGTCAATAGCAGCAATGATCCAGGACTTCAAACTTGTCACAGGGGGTCACCATCTTGGAAAGTGTCTGTGACACTCACATGCTCAGTGGGCTCTGATTGGCTGTTGAGAAGCTAAGCTTAGGGCTCGTCACTAATTATCCAGCAGAAAATGAGCTTCCCCTGTAATATAAGCTAATGCTACAGGTTTGCTGATTATTACATTCTGATACTAATTGCTATTTTTTCGTAATTTTCTGACATTTTTTGCAGTTTCGCAAATTTCTTGGCGAACCAAAATGGGATAGATTCACTCATCACTACTGTTTATATACATTTAGTATATTTCAGTATACAGGTATGGGATGCATTATCCGGAAACCCGTTATCCAGAAAGCTCCGAATTACTGAGAGGCTGTTTCCCATAGATTCCATTATAATCAAATAATCCAATTTTTTTAAAATGATTTCCTTTTCCTGTGTAATAATAAAACAGTAACTTGTACTTGATCCCAACTAAGATATAATTAATCCTTATTAGAAGCAAAACCAGCCTATTGGTTTTTTTTCATGTTCACATGATTTTCTAGTAGAGTTAGGGTATGAAGATCTAAATTAAGGAATGATCCATTATCCTGAAAACCCCAGGTCTCAAGCATTCTGGATAACAGGTCCCATACCTGTATATTGAAATCCTTTGGGGGAAGTTTATAATTAGTGATGAGCAAATTTGTCCCGTTTTGCTTTGTCGAAAAATTTGCAAAACTGCGAGACTCATTTATGTCAATGGGGATCAAAAAAAAATTTCCTTGCAACTTTTTAAAGTGCGCAACATTTTTTTTGCTCCAAATGCAAGTCAATAGGCTTTTTTTTGTTGCATGACTTTTTTAACGCAGCAAATTTTTACTGCATTTTCAAGCCCATCACTATTTATAATTACTTCAGCGGACTTTACCCCTAGAATTCCATTTTTCGAAAGATTCCGTTGCATTTCCATGTCCAATAGTTTCTCTTTCTTCCAAGCAAAAGTCTTGAGTTTACAGATAATTGCCTTCAGGAGCTTATTTAAATACAGCCAATTCCAATATTAAATCTTAAAATGTCTGTAGAGTAAGATGTGAGATTGTTCGTGCTAAATTCCCTAATTATTACAAGTTATCATTAGCACGTATTGTGCAGGGCAGACAAAGCAATGTGATGCTAAATCTCCCGGGGACAAAAAGAAGTGGATTTTGCTTGATGGATATTTGCCTCCATCGTACTACCAATAATGGAATTAATATCAGATCATATAAATGTGAATTTTTTATTCTCAACAGTACTAAGCAATGAAGAGAGCGGCGCTTAGGGAATTTTACCTTCAAATTACGCATTTGAGTCATGATCTATTCTAAATTACCTTGCTACCTCAAGCATGCTAGAAAGAAAGGACATCTTTTGTTTGAGAACTTCAACACTTGATAGTTAAATTTTTTTCTATAGAACATTCTTTTGACGCAGTGCAATTTTTTTGGAACTTTTTTTGTCTCAATATTTTTGACTTAAGATGTAACCCTTGGAGGGGGAGACACGTTGATGTACAATTATTTGGAAATGAAGGCTCCCAGCCTCCCAGACACAAAGAAACCTATTCATAAAAATGTTAGGCTTGTTCTAATATTTATGGTTCAGCAGCAAACGGAATTTTAGACTGACGACAAGTCAAGTCATGAATCAAAACATTTTGCTACCAATAAAAGCTTTTTGACACAAATCCAAGCTTGTTTGTCAAGTCACAATTTTCTCATCTAAAAAATATGTAAATTTAAAGAGGTTTTGTTATCCAATGCTTTGCAAGAATAATAATTCAGCTTCTACAGGTATATTTCATTGTATGTCTGTTGCCTATTTCTATGCCAAACTCTATGTTGATTTCAGCTATTGCCATAGATGTTACCTGCAGAGGGGCAATTTTACTGCTTTCTGTTGTGTTTCATGAGCATGAGTATGGCCATTATAATTAGTGATGGGCGAATAAATTTGCCAGACGATAATTCACAATTCGCCACCGGCGAATACGTTTGCGAAACTGCAGAGAAAATTTGCTTTATAAAAATCATTGCAGGCGTCAAAATTGACACGCATCAAAATAATTTGGATGCCCTTTGACTTTAATGTGTTTCACAAAATTTTCACAAATTTCGCGGTAAATTCACAATTCACGGGACAAATTTGCCCATCACTAATTGTAATTAAAACATCCATTTTGACAGCTTTTTTTTTAAGGGGATCCATAAGTGGCGCATGCTTTTTTAATCCCCGCTCTTTAAAGGGGTTGTTCACCTTTGAGTTACCCTTTAGTATGATACACAGAGTGATATTCTGAGACAATTTGTAATTGGTTTTCATTTCTTATTTTTTGTGGTTGTTAAGTTATTTCGCTTTTTATTTAACAGCTCCCCAGTTTGCAATGTTAGTGATCCGGTTGCTTGATTTCAAATTACCCTTTTGATACAAGTAACTTTAATTTATGTATTTTTTAGTGATGGGCGAATTTATTCGCCAGGCACGAATTTGCGCGATTCACCGCCAGCGAATAAATTCGCGAAACGCCCGCGAAAATCCGCCCAAAAAATTAGCCGGTGCCGTTTTGTGAATTTTTCGCCGTTTCGCGAATTTCAAGCGAAATTCGCCCATCACTAGTATTTTTTACTTGTAACAGGGAAATTGCAAGGACTGCAACTGCACTTGTGGAGGTAAATGAGCCCTATGGTCTTTCAGTTGTTGTTTGTTGAAGGGAATCTTTAAACACCTCTCGACAACCTTTGTTGTCAAGTCAAGGTCTTAGTATTTAAGAATCATGATGAGTGAATCTGTCCCGTTTTGCTTCACTGAAAAATATGAATTGTGAAAATCGTGAAAGAAATCTGAATTGTACGAATTTTTGGGCTTTGTTCCAAAACCTGCAACTTTTTTGGATTTGCCGCCCAAAACCTGCAACTTTTTCGCATTATAGCCTGAAAACCATAAAAACTTTGTATTATTGAATGAAATCCAGCTATATCCTCAAATTGCAAACGGGACATCTGCCATTGACTTCTACATGAAGGTCTGAGTTGGAGTACTTTTTTATTTGGACTTTAAACACCATCAGGGTTTAATAAATCATGACAAATTTGAGATTTTTTTTCTACAAAAAAATTATGTTTTCCCCTTTAGAAGTCCGACCAGAAAGAAATCGGACTTTAGCAAATAACCCCCTAAATGTGAAATTAATTGGACCTTAAAAAAGCCACTATTTGTAGTCACATTTGAGAAGGAATAGTTGGTCTTAACAACTGATTCTAGACAGATGGCAAGTTTCTATTCTTTACTTGAATTGGGTACATGCAACGTTGATAGGGGGGTGCAGTTACCCCTAGCTACCTTCAGATATGCTTCTTCAGGTCATCAGATTAACAGGTGAAAAAAATTAGACAATATTTGACTTTTCAAATTTTTGGTCACATGGTTCTAAACCTGGACAACGTACGCCAGCAATAATTTGGCTTAAGGCCCCCATACACGGGCCGATAAAAGCTGCCGACTCTTATTGGCCCGTAAGTCGGCCAGATCTTGATCGGACAGGTTAGAAACTCCTATCTATGCGTATATGATGTCCCGCAATCCGGCCGCCCGTATCGGATCCATTATGATCTGATCGTTGGGCCCTAGGGCTCACGATCGGATCAGTCGATACCACCCACTTAAATGTGTGCATATCGGGCCAACATCATCAAACGAGCAGATCTCTACATCTATGGCCACCTTAATATTTGGGGCTTGGCTGCCTTTGATCAATGCACAAAACGTCACTTACTGTCATTACATTACATTTTAATTTAATACTTTGAAACACATGATGGTTTGTCAGTCAACAGTAAATAAATGAGCAGTCAAAATTCCTACAGATAAATAAAATGTAGAGACGAGATTATCACAAGGAAAATAACAGGCAGAGCCTATTTGTCTGTTTTTCATTGTTTTTCAGCTCCTGAATCAATAGTCCTGAAACTAAAGGGGTTTGGAGAAGGACTGACTTTGATGTATGTATTCCTTTTTTTTCAAGTAACTAACTATGTATTGTTGTGTATGTTAACATCAGATCAGTGCTTAGCTGGAGTAAAGTGTCAGGTAAAGAATAAAACACTCTTTCATGAGAATATCTTTCACAATATGTGAGAAATAAAACAACAAACAAATCTATGGTAACTAGAAGCGACACCTGCTAAAATCTGACTGTTGTTCTGGTTTCCTTTTTTACAAGGGTTGTACAATTATTGGGGTATGTTAAATTCCTTAAACCTTTTCATGTATGACCCTGATACCCAGTTGTTTACAATTAATAATGTAGCTCAGGACCTACGAATTAAAGGGGTACATATATAGGGTTTTATATAATTACATTTATCATGTAGCCCACGATAAATACCATATTTCTCCTGATTTCAAATTGGGCTAAAAATTATTTTTTTAAAAAATGACACCTTTTATGGAGCTCCCCATCACTCCTCTTTGGTTTGGTTTTGTATTAGAAAAAAAGAGTGGTGGGTATGTCCTAATTAGTGATGTGTAGTGATGGGCAAATTTGTTTCGTGAAATACTCGAAACGGGCAATAAAGTTTGAGAAACGACAATTCACTGGCATCGAAATGGGTGCAGCGTCAAAGTTGACACCAGCGCCCATTAAAGTCAATGGGCATCCGTAAATCATCAACGGCAGCTAAATTGTCAAAAAAATGTTGACGCCGGCGAATTTTAGCTGCAATTTTATTCGCCGTCAGCTAAACGCGGAAAGTCGCCCGAATTCACGCCTGCTGACTAAATTAGCCCGTCACTGAAAAATTGGTGAAACTGTGAGAACATATGGAAAATGGAGACGAATTTGCAGAACGTAATTTTTTACTTATAGCGACTTTTTTGTCTCAGCGACAATTTTGACTTAGTGACTTTTTTGTTTCAGTGAAATTTTTCATGGTGGCTTTTTGTTGCAGTTTCGCGAAAAATGTGCAAAATGCATTGAAGTCAATAGGAATCCAAAATTGTTATTAACAGCCCCTAATTTGTAAGTGTGAATGGTGTGCAAATTATTGAGTGCCAGCAGATGCTTAGAGCTAATGAGCCTTCTATTTGCCACCTGCCCTATGGCATACAGTAAGGACAGTGCAGAGTTCTGCACCCAGCAATACACTTAGCAACAGAGGTACCCCTTCTGCAAGTCCAATGTCAATGAGCTTGTGGCAGGGGCAGATGCAAATGAATAAGTATTAATGATAAGCAAATATGTCCCATTCTGAGAAATTAGCGAAACTTTGTGCAACAAAAATTTGCAAAATGCATTGAAGTCAATGGGCGTTTTTGCCACAGATTCATGAAAGAAAAATTGCACATGGCAAAACGTAATTTTTTCGACGAATCGTTGCCTGTCAAAATACTCTGCTAATCACTATTTAAAGATATTTGGTTCACAGTCTTTTGGGTAACAGGGCTGTTGTTTTTGTGAAACCACCTGTTAGCCATTTTCATCTTCCTCTGCCTCTAAAAAGACACATATAGACTATAATGGGGAAAAAAATTGTCCGCGTCCAAGAAAATTGCCATAGACTTCAATACATTTGGCAAATTTTTCCCAATTTCGTGAATTTTTGGCAAAAACGGATCAAATTTGCCCATCACTAATGGCAACCAATCAGAACAGCAGAGCCGATCAATAAATACTTTGTGCTATTCATCCATCCACCCATCATCTGTCTATCCATTCATCTAGCCATCAAGATATCATCTGTCCATCCATCCATTCATATCCACCCTTCCCTCATCCATCCATCCACCCACTCATCATCTGTCTATTCATTCATCTTTCCATCAATGCATGATCTATCCATCCATCCATCCATCCATACCTATCATCCACCATCTCTCCATTTATCTATCCATTCCTACATCATCTATCCATCCATTCATACCCATACATCCACCCTTCCCCCATCCATCTACCATTCACCCATCCATCAGAATCATCATCTGTCTATCCATTCATCTATACATCCATCAATACATCATCTATCTATTCATTCATATCTATCCATCCATCCACCCTATCCTCATCCATCCATCCACGTATCTCCCATCCATCCACGTATCCCCCATGCATCCATCCATCCATCCATCATCTGTCTATCAATTCATCTGTCTATCAATTCATACATCAATACATTATCTATCCATCCATCAATACACCATCTATCCCCACCTCTCTACTTCTATTGTGTTGATAATGGTTCCAGGTGCTCCATAGCTGTGCAATTGAGCTGAAGAGCTATAACCCATTTTGGAATAGCAAGTGGCTAATGAATTATGTTATAACATTTCTGTTTTAACATGATCAGGAACATAATTCAATAGGAGGTACTCAGAGAATCAAAAGATTTCAATGGCTTCACCTCTACTTACAGACCAATCACACTCCGTTACATAGAGTTTAGTGTTGCCTTTAAATCTTTTCAGGTTAATCCCTAGACTTTCACAACTGCATGCTGGTTTGTAGACAGGGCCATGCAAATAGAATTCCTAAACTGTTTGTGAAAACCCTTTGGATTGTATAATTTTCTCTTTGTTTGACGCAAAAGAAAAAAAAAAGGTTTTAACCCCACTTTTAACACTCTTCATTTAATTACAACTCGGAAAGGTTAGAAACGTTTTCTAACACATTCATTTACTGGGGGAATTATCTTACGGTGAAATATAATTAATCATCCTCTGTCATGCTTTTATTATAAACACAGCTCTCTAGAGTCAATCCTTTATTCCTCCTTCACTCATATTCCTTTCAACCTTCCTTTCTGCTCTTTCAGACCTCAGGTGGATTTCAACCCCACAGCCCCAAAATAAATGGATAGTGTTCAAAGCATTTGTCAAGACCATTATCAGCTCATAAACATGAGATCCGTGCATAAGGTTGGCATTTCCCATTTCTCCATATAGAGACGTCTGGCTATTCACGGTAACAACGGTAAAACATTAATATAATCGAGAGCGGCAACAGTTCCCAATGTAAGTCTAGTGAATGAGCTATGTGAATAGGGCTATAAAAACATCTGCACAGATCATAACAGCCATTACTCCTCAGCAGCCACATTTTTCTCCGGCTCACTGTTGTGTCCTAGATAGTGATGGGCGAATTTATTCGCCAGGCGCGAATTCGCATCGAATTTGTGCGATTCCTGCCCAGCGAATAAATTCGCGGAACGCCCGCGAAAATTCGCCAAAAAAATGCGCCGGCGTCAAAAAAAATTTTTTGCGAAAAACGGACGCCGGCGTCAAAAACGGGCGCCGGCGCAAAAAACGGGCGCCGGCGTCAAAAACGAGACGCCGGCGCAGTTTCGCGAATTTTTCGCCGTTTCGCGCGAAAGTCGCGAATTTTTCGGCAAAGCGAAACGGCGCAAATTCGCCCATCACTAGTCCTAGAGAATAAAAGGAAGGAATGAAGAGTATAATTATATACGGGAACAATAAGAAGACAAAAAGTCTTTTTTTTTCACTCATTGCCAATAAGGACGAGCGCAAGCGTGTTTTCCTTTGCAGTGCAATTGTCAAAATGTCTTCTTTAAAAAATATTAAATAACAAATAAAGATCAATATGGAATTGTAATAAAAATGTGCTTTCGGTCATTTTTTTTTCTTGTAACGATGACCAATAGTTATTCTGCTGTAAAATTATTCATACAATGAAACAAAAAGAGCTCATTTGGGAACAAGTCTATTATCCTGCTGTCGGGGTCTGCTGTCGGGATGCAGAACCAGGGTGCCCTGTATAGGACCGCCATCAGAAATCACAGGGCCCCATACAACAAAATTTCCTGGGCCCCCTGGGCTGCGCCCACTGCAAGCCCCACCTACAGGTCCGCCCTCCCCACCCCGCAAGTCTGCCCCCCACTACAGAGTAAAAAAACAAAAATAAATTGGTGGCTAGGCTTCGCACATGTTAATAAAAAATAAAAAGATATTGGTGGTCAGGGCCCCCCATAAAATAACATTTGTGGCCAGGGCCCCCTCATTAAAAAATATTGGTGGCTAGGACCCCACATGAGAAAATAAAATGGTGGCCAGGGTGGCTCCACATTATAAGAAAATTGGTGGCCAGGGCCCCTTAAACGTCCATGCCTTCCCGAAGTCAGCAGCTCTCAGAAAGATGGGGGGCCCGGCTAATCAAGTAAGTGTGGCGTGGCCGGGCCCCCCTTACCCTCGGGGCCCTCTACAACTTTCCCCCCCTGATGGCGGCCCTGACCCTGTATAATATAACGCACAAAAGCAAGAATTTTTAAGACCTCTAGAATCCTCCTGTACAGTTTTTTTGTGTAGGAGACCCAAACCTTTGAGTCTCCTCCTTTGGGTATGAGTTGTGAAAGTTACCGCTGTTTCTCAAAAGCAAACTGTGGGGTCTGCTTCCTCTATAGCTAATAAAAAAACCCTCCTCCCCAGCAGATCTCTTAAATGCGATGAGGAAGGTGGCCGCAAGCCAAGGGTGTGGCCAGCGAGAGGAGTGGGTGGGGCAGGGGTGGGGCATGGGCAGGGCAGAGGTGGGGCAGGAAGATTTTTTTTGCAGGGGGCGCATTGTATTTACACCATTGCCACCGTTCATACCTGTTCTCTCGACCAAGGTGGAGGAAGATCAGGGCACAGCCCATGCAGGCGTGAGTACAACTCCTGTGATCTGAAGCCTGATCCATAGAATGACACATGATATGGTAAAGACAGTGCTCACATACTGTAAATCCCTCCAGGACTCAAATATCCAATATACAAGTAAAGACCTCGTAGGTTAATCACATCCCAATTCACTGGCGACTCCATTATTAATTTAACGGCCGCATTCGGATTGGATTTATTTTTCTGCCGGCGCTTTAAAATTAGTGGAATAAAGTGGAAAGAAAGTTTTAACTGGCGTGTGTTAAGAACAAGTCAGTCCAGTACATCTCAAAGTGGTAAAAAAAACCCTTTTTTTGTAAGAAAACAGGGGGGAAAAACAAAAATGAAAGGAATTTTAAAATTTTAAAATCATTTTGTTTTTTTTGTTTTTTTTATAAAACTGTTTTATTTCCTTGAAATTACACATTACACAAGTCTTTCCTTGATGCTATCTATTGTATCAACATGAAACACTTCCAATAAAAGTCTTTTTAGTAGGGTTATTACTAGGGTTATTACTAGGGTTATTACTAGGGTTACCAGGCCACTGTAAATTCTGGCACGCATCTAAGAAATGCACGCTGCAGGGCATGTAAATGCAATTGCACTCAGTGCAGCCCTTCTAGCTGGCTTTTTAGATTTGTCCCTTGCTACTTTTTGAAAAGTTAGGCCTTTAGTTGATGTTAATAGTAGAAGCCTGTTTGGCTTTCCTTTGGATCACATAGAGGATAAGTAGGAGTTAAAAGTGTTGTATTGGTGGCAACAGACTGGCAGATTCCCCATTTGACGCAACATCTGAACAGGCAGAACACTGGGTTGTAACTTTGGCTACACACTCAAACATACAAATTGGCTATTACAATAGTTACTTGATATTAAAAGCACTGACTCGTTTATTGGTTGAATGGATTTACCACAATGTCAGATCAGAATATGCAACATTCTAATACATGAGTAATAATAATAATAAAAATCCCTGTAGCCCTCAGCATGCAGCCTTGTGCCTTTATATGGTCAAAGAACCCCTCAGTGACTTCTAATATCCTTATCATTTACAGTAGGGTGTACATTATCCCTTATAATACATGAGTGATACTCAGAGTTCCCTGTATAACTCAGCCTGCAGCCTTGTGTCTTTATATGGTCACAGAACCCCTCAGTGACTTCTAATATCCTTATCATTTACAGTAGGGGGGTACATTATCCCTTATAATACATGAGTGATACTCAGAGTTCCCTGTATAACTCAGCCTGCAGCCTTATGCCTTTATATGGTCACAGAACAACCCCTCAGTGACTTCTAATATCCTTATCATTTATAGTAGGGGGTACATTGTTCCTTATAATACATGAGTGATACTCAGTGTTCCCTGTATAACTCAGCCTGCAGCCTTGTGCCTTTATATGGTCACAGAACAACCCCTCAGTGACTTCTAATATCCTTATCATTTACAATAGGAGGTACATTATCCCTTATAATACATGAGTGATACTCAGAGTTCCCTGTATAATTCAACCTGCAGCCTTGTGTCTTTATATGGTCACAGAACAACCCCTCAGTGACTTCTAATATCCTTATCATTTACAATAGGAGGTACATTATCCCTTATAATACATGAGTGATACTCAGAGTTCCCTGTATAACTCAGCCTGCAGCCTTGTGACTTTATATGGTCACAGAACAACCCCTCAGTGACTTCTAATATCCTTATCATTTACAATAGGGGGTACATTGTCCCTTATAATACATGAGTGATACTCAGAGTTCCCTGTATAACTCAGCCTGCAGCCTTGTGCCTTTATATGGTCACAGAACAACCCCTCAGTGACTTCTAATGTCCTTATCATTTACAGTAGGGGGTATATTATCCCTTATAATATATGAGTGACACTGAGTTCCCTGTATAATCACAGAAGTCAGGATAGTCAGGGAACTCCTTGGTGATCTGTATTATCTTTCTAGTTTTTAGCAGCAGGTACATTGGGAACAGAATATCATTATAACAATAGACACGCATCAGAAGGCCAGTCTTGCAAACTCACAGTGTAGCAGGGGTTAAAAAAACAGATTGCTTTCTCTTTTTATAGTTGTAGAGGGTGACTCTGGCTATATCGGTACAAAGCCATCTGTTTAAATGCCATACTCATAATTTATCACAAACAGTAGGAGCTTGCACATTCATTCATGAGGTCTAGCTGGTCTAGCAGGGAGTCAACATCTTGATTTTATCTTTGCTCCGAGCCATGAAACTCTGTGGCTGAGGGTTAGTAGAGAACAAACATTGTTTGGCCAATATATAATGCCCTTTGTTCCATTGCTAGTGTTATGGCAGGGCTTGCAATGCGTTCAGGCTGTTCTATACTGTGGCTGAAATTCCGTTATTAATGATGGGCGAATTTATTCGGCAGTCGCGAATTTGCAGCAACTTTTATTTTAACGCCGGCATCGACACAATTTATACGCTGGCAACAATTAATTGACTTTAATGGGCGCCAGCATTAACGTTGTGTAAAAATCCGCGTTTCACAAATTTTTCACCCATTTCGCAAATTTCGCAAGAACAAATTCGCCCATCACTATCCGTTATTCATAACCAATTCTTATCTGCAGTCGGACGCTTGGTCATACCCCGAGTACCATCTGCCATTTGTAGCCTGGGAGGGCGGCAATGCTCTCAGCCTGTATTTTTGGCAAAGTGTTAATGATTTAGTCTTTCTCATTTCATGTAATGTGTTTCAGGGGTTTGAAGTGCACTTTGTGGATCATTTACAAGATGCATCAAAGTGCAAAACCACCATTCACCAAAGTGCAGGTCCCTTCTTGCCTTCATCTATACCTATCCCTTTATTCAATAGTAGTGATCAGTGGTGTAACTAGAGTGCGCCAGGCCCCCTGCAAAGAAATCGTCAGAGGGGCCCGACTCATTCTGATTCCCATCCTCGCACTCACTTCCTGTCCCGCCTCAGCTGCTCCACACCCTGTCTCTGCCCCACCCACTCCCGCCCTGACTCCTCCCACTCTATTTGTGTCCCTCTCCCTAAGAGAGCGGATGGGAAGGAGGGTTTTTTTTTATTAGCTATAGAGGAAGCAAACCCCACAGTTTGGGTCCCCCTGTTTCCACGGACCCCCCCCCCCGACTCTGGGGTCTGCTTCCGCTATAGTTACGCCGCTGGTAGTGAGGAGCAAATTTTTTGGCCAGGCATGGATTCACGGTGAGAACTTTTTCGATAAACTGCGTAAAAATATGCGAGAAGAAACGTTGCCGTGAAAAAAAGGCGCCAAGACAAAATTGTTGCAGAGACAAAAAATTTGCAATAAGAAAAAACGCCCATTGACTTGCATTTGGGAAAAAAAGTTGCTGAGACAAAAAGTCGCCAAGACAAAAAAGTCGACACAAGAAAAAATGGCCTTGACTTTAATGCATTTGGAGTGAGAAAAAAATTGTTGTGCATAAAAAAAGTTTGACATCTATTGACTTCAAAGCATTTTGCTAATTTTTAGATGTTTCGCGATTTTTTTCACAGTTATGCAAATTTTTCAACAAAGCTAAATGAGACAGATTCGCTCATCACTTCCCTATCCAATAGGGCAGATGCAAATACAAGGGGGTGGTGCAAGGGAGCTCTTTACCTTACTAGCAGCAAGAATGAGCAGCAGTGCAAGATGCCAGAAATAATGAAAAATAAAGTGCCCCCCCCCCAAAAACAAATTGTAAATAAACCAGAGAAAGGGGCTCACGGTTCACTCCAGTATAAGGGGCAGATTTGCTAAAGGGCGAAGTGACTAATGCTGGCGAAAATTCTCCAGCGTGACGTCATTCAGGCACATTGCCGATTTACTAATGGGTGCAGACGTAACTTCGCTAGCCAAAGAGACAGACACTAACGGTCATTTGCTCTGAATTTACGCTCTGGCGAATGGACGTAACTCCGCAAATTCACTAAGATGCGGATTTTACTGAACGTTACCTCTTTCGCCAGACTTCCCTTCGCCAGCTCAGACCAGGCAAAGTGCAATGGAGATTTTTTTCAGAGTGATAGCCTGCAAAAGTCCTTACATTTTTTTTTTGGGGTAACCAGGTTTCCCCCATACATTTTCTAACATATGGAACATAAACTAAACTGTGGGCTCATGTGTAGGGCAATATAACAACTCTATTGTCTTTATTAAGGTTCCCTGGACTTGTGTAATGTAATGTATTTGCTGCAACATATACGTCCATTCAACTTTAACTTCCCGCCGTATTCAAATTAGCCTGAGCGAAGACCTCTAATGAAGTTGCGCTAGGCATAATTGAACGCTAACACATCTGAGCTTTGATTGCCGAAGTAACGCTAGCAAAAATTCGGCAGCGTTCGGCGCCCTGGACGCAACTTCACATTTTAGTAAATTAGCATTGTCTGAGTGAATTTTCGCCTGGCGAAGTATAGCGATGTGTGCGAAGCCATCTCTGGCGAATTTTCGCAGGTTAGGGAATTTGCCCCTGAGGGAGCGTGATACAAGCTCAAAAATAGAAAAAGGGTGCGAGGTTCCCATAAAAATCTATGTCCTAATAAATAGTGATGGGTGAATTTATTCGCCAGGTGCGAATTTGGGCAAATTTGCGCGATTCGCCGTCAGCGAATTCACGAAACGCCCGCGAAAATTTGCGGAAAAAAATCGCCGGCGTCAACATTTTTTTTCTTGAAAAAACGGACGCCGGCGTCAAAAACGGGCGAATTTTTCGGCGAAATGGCACGAATTCGCCCATCACTACTAATAAATGATTTTTTTCATTTCATTATTTTTTCCTTGGCTTTTGTTTGGGAACCTCACACCCTTTTACTGTTTTTTGAGCTCTTTACTTTGCACTTGTTTTCAGTGGTCATTTGTCATACTGGAATTTTGGGTAAGAATGTTGCACTGTGATTAAGAAATAAAACAACTAACAGCCTGTGTTTGAGTTTGCAATGCATTTAGTCCCGTATCATATACATTGGCGGAATAATAATGAGCTCAGGCCTCTCTTGTATAATGTGGTTGGAGGGTTTGTAATCCAGGAAGTCCCAATTTCCACTTTGCCTTGGGGGGATTATAATGAGTTCAGTGTCATCTGGGGCTAATAATGCTAATATTGCACTCAGTCATCTCATGCCCGGCGGCTGTGGCTTTATAATACACTCACTCTCATCTCGCTGTGATCAGGGACAATATAATGCACGCAATCCTGTTTTCTATACTTTAATATCTCATGTACTGTGGCTAGGGATTGACAATAATAACCATTAGAACACAGTGCTTTGCTGGTTTATTTCTAATATCTTCTAACAAGGAGAATCCATTGCTGGTACTAATCCTAAACATGCTCATTCCCCACTTATTTTGCTCTTCTGTAGCTCGATGCCCTTTAAGGACTCAGCCAAAAAACATATTAGGGCTCATTTATAAACCCTGGGCAAATTTGCACCTGGGAAGTAACCCATGGCAACCAATCAAATGTTTGCTTTTATTGTTCAATCTGCAATTGGCTAAAAAAAGCCAGTCACTGATTGGTCGCTATGGGTTACTGCCCATGTGCAAATTTGCCCAGTGTTTATAAATGAGCCCCAGTGAATTGATACAAAGATTCCCATAGGGAGGAAGCACACCAAACATATGATTTGGTGCACCTGAGGAAGGGGTTGACCCCGAAAGCTTGTGCTAACACTGCTGAATAAATGTCCTAAAAGGCAAAATCATATGTTTGGTGTGCTTCCTCCCTATGGGAATCTTTGTATGAATATCGGGCTTGGAAGTAGCTGGAGGAGTTGAATGCACCCTAAAAGAAAAGAAAAGTAAGTGGTGTGCCGAAGAATATGTACCCCAGTGAATTGAAACATTGCTCTTTTGTGATATGTATAGTGTTATTCTCAAAAAGTTTTGGGTGGGGGGCTGATCAGTCTGATTTATGGTGATCCAGGGGGCTGCGTTTAGGGGATTATGCCTAAAAGCATTTGGAAATTGTGGGGGCGCTGGGCAGATGGCTTTCCAAGGGTCCTCTGCCTACTCCTAATCTAAATTCACTCCCCTCTGCTGCTCTTGCCTCCCTCTTCTGTCACTCCCCCCTAGGGATGTAGCGAACTGCCGTTTATGTGTTCGCGAACGCCGTTCGCGAACACCGGCAAAAATGCGAACAGTTCGCGAACAGTTCGCGAACTTCGAACATCCGCAAAATCGTTCGATTCGAACGATCGAAGGATTTTAATCGTTCGATCGAAGGATTTTCGTTCGAATCGAACGATCAAAGCCATTCGATCGAATGATTTCATTCGATCGAATGGCTTCAATCGTTCGATTCGAACGAAAATCCTTCGATTTTAGCGGTCGAAGGAATCGAATGGTCGAATGGTCGAACGATTTTTGTTCGAATCGAACGCGAACTCGTATTGGCGAACGTCGCGCGACGTTCGCGAACATTCGGCGGACGCGAACAGTCGAAGTTCGCGCGAACTAGTTCGCCGGCGAACAGTTCGCTACATCCCTACTCCCCCCTTTGTTGTCCTCCCCTCCCTCCCATTCCCCTGTCTTCCCTTCCCTTCCCTTCATTGCCCTCCCCCCTTCAATTCTCTCTGCCTCCATTATGGCACATTCCATGCATGCACCCACACGGGGGGGTTAGCTGACTGGGTAGTGTGCCTGGTCGGCTTGGTCTGGCCCAGCATTCAACATTTCATTTTTTGCTGGTTTGGATTGGACAATGATCAATACTATTGATGGATATTTAGCAAATCAAATGACCAGGTAAAACAATTCTTCATATAGATCAGTTACATCAAAATTGATATATGTCCCTGAATTTCTTATGTGCACAGTCAGGGCCATGTTTAGAGAGTAAATTGGAGACGGTAGGACACATGTATGTCTGCAGGTGCAGGTGCAGTGTGAAAAGCGCAATTTCAACCACAATTGCCGTCTATTTTTCCCACAACGCATCGTCCCCCCCAGTGGCGTAACTAGATGTTGCTGGGCCCCACATCAAATTAATTTTAGGGCCCCCAACATATCCAGTGTTTGTCCTGTTTTACCAATATATGTTCAAATTGCTCATCAATGAGAGCCTCATGGGGCCCCCTGTACCTCCTGGGCCCCCCTGCAGGCGCAGGGTCTGCTTCCTCTGTAGTTACGCCCCTGGTCCTCCCCCCCCAGAATTCCAGGTCAATGTGATCTCAAGCGGGTGTGTTTAATTCGACAAAATTAATGCAATGTGTCTGTGCTTTATTGCAAAATGTGTAGATAAGTCTGTCTGGCATTAGTAATGGGCAAATTGGACGCATTATCTTTCAGCGCAAATTTGCAAAACTGTGAAAATCTGCCGAAATGCATGGAAGTCTATGGGCGACAAAATTAGTTTGACTCGCAATGCAAATAATTGTTCACCCATTGGAGTCTATGGGCATCATTTTGAAAACTTGTCGAAAAATTTTGCTCATCGCTATCTGGCATCATTTCCAGTGTTGCCGTGTGAGTGATATAGGAACGACCAAACTGGTACTGATGCGGCAAATCAGACACTTTTCACCGAATATTCGCAAGACAGAAAAAAATTGCCAAATGCATTGAAGTTTATGGGGTTTTTTTCACAGTGAAACATGGTGAAATATTTCACTCATCACTGATTGATACAAGGGGCAGAGGGAACCCTGGAACTACTGCCTGGTCGGGAGGTGACAGTAGCTTCAGGGTTCCCATGCGTGAATAGGTGCAGCAGCTCCATGCGGGGAAAGTGCAGGGTCCGCAACTGCACATGCAGACGTTTTCTCTTTAGGAAACTGCATAATGTATATTTAATTGAGCCATTGTTTAAGAAATAACATAAATATAACTCATACATACCTATTTCTCCCAGTTTCCTGTGATCGAGGAAGTGTCCTGAAGTAAATCCTGTAAAACAAATAAAATCTGGTTACAATCAGCCCACTGCAATGCAAAGCATCCTCAAGCGTGTTAATGTAATCATTTTACTTTTTGCAGCATATTTCCTATTTGCATGTTGTAATTCACTTTTATTAAAGTCTAAGGGGTTGTTTATTAATGTCTGAATGGCAAAAACTCTAAAAATTCAAGTTTTTTTTACTATAAAATCCAAATTTTTCATTGGGAAAAAAATCGAGTTTTTTGAGATGTATTATACCCCGAGGATGGAAAAAATCTAGATCCAAAAAGAATTACCAGCAGCACACCGTATGATTCCTCTTACAAGTTTATGGCCCTAAGGCAGGGTGGGACTTTCAGTACAGCACCCGACACAATTTGGGTGTTTATTTTGGGAGTTTGAGCTCTCCATACTCGCATATGAATATGAATCCGAAACTCCGGCATCACAGACCTACTAAGGTTGTATATCAGTCAATGGGAGAGGACCGTGTCCTATTTGGAAATTTCTGTGGTCTGTGCTGGAATTAGCCAGAAAATCCAACTATTTCTGACTTTTTGTGCAAAAATCCAAAAAATTCAGGGTTTTTGGAAAAAAGCCTTAAAAAAAAATCGAGCTATTCTGGGAAAAAAACGATGAATAAATTGTATGATTCGGATTTTTACTTGATGTATTCATGTTTGTACCCAATTCAATTTAATCATGCTTTTTTCTTGTATTCTAGTTTGGTCTGACTTTTTTATTAAAATAAATACATTTTGATAAATATGCCCCCGGGTGCTGCCCATTAATACTGACACACCAACAACATCAGTTCCCTTAGTCGCTCCTCGGGGGTAGAGCAAGGGTGGTGAACTTGTGCTGAGCTAGCAATTACATTACATTGGCTCACCCTGACTGGATGCATCTCCAAGTATCAGGATATAGTCACACACATAATTTACAACAATCAGTTATAGCAAGTACTAGGGAGTAAGTAGTCATGGGCCTGACTACTGCCCTACACCCTGAATAAAATGTATAGTTATACAAAGGGTAGGCAGTATCACACATCAACCATTTACCTGGTCCCCTTAATCATAACCATGGTAACCATACATGTGTTCAAACGTAAAACAAAAATCTATACCAAAAGTGCACAGGTACCCCAGTGTTTCATTGTCTCTGAGGTCCTGATTTTTTAAAATTTTTTTGATACATTTGTGCACCAAGAAACAAAAAACATTTCATATGTGATATTGTATTGCTACTGTACATTATATTATGTAAACACACCCTTTACTAAGACCTTGGTTGCAAGTGGTACAATAATAAGATGTGCAAAAACAGAGACATGGTCTTGCTGCTCCCTGCACCAAGTTTTAGAGTGAAAATCTGGCACTAAGGGAATTAATGGTGGGCACTAGGAAGCCTTGTCCTAGGGGGCTCTCTTGCAGTCTGATGGTGCTCTCTATGTTATGCATCTTAATGTTGTGCAAATTAGGGGACAGGCAAGGGGAATGTGTGCAAAGTAGAGTGCAGGGTCAGACTGGGTCATCCAGGTCCCCCTGACCAAAGCACCCTTTTCCAGGGGTCCAACCTAGACCCCCCCATCCATGGTTAGCTCCCACTTACTTCCTCCTCTTTTGCCTCTATGGTTTCTGATCTTGGAAGAGGCTACTATATGAGAAAGGGAAGGGTTGCTGGGCCCACTGGGTTTTTTTTCCCCCGGTGTCTCGACAGCCCAGTCTGACACTGGCAGAATGCAAAAAAACATGGCAGTTTGTGCCTATTTATTGCATGTTTGCTCCCCTAAACTTTGTATATGACTCCTCTTGAGAGTCACTGGCAATTCAAGAAACTTGTACATGCCACCAAGGGGGCAGATCTACTGTATATATATTTTTGCTTTCACGTGTTACCCTGAATGAATAAACGACTAAGAACTGACAAAGAGGACAGTGGAAACGCAACATGCATGCCTTGATTTACAAAGGGAATAATTGCAGAACCCCCTTCAGCTCCAGTAGCTGACCAACAACTTGACTACGTGTCATTTCTAATACAGATACAACATTAAAGTTAACCAGTAAGACCACAAACTGCGCTGGTTCTACACTATCCTCACGCTGATTCCTTTAGAACAATGCTGAAACTCAGAATGTATGGCACTTGGAGGTCAGGTACTTGTTAAATAAAATCATGTCAGACTCCTTTATTTCATTCTGTGCATGTAGAACTCTTCAGATTTAGGTATTTGCACAAAACATAACAAAAGCTTGGAGAGAGGATGGAATTCTGCCAAAATGTGGCAAAAAAAACAAAACAAAAAAAAAGCCACGGTGCAGCGGCGCAAATAAAGCTTCTTATGGAACAGAAACCAACACTTATATCTGGGCTTTTAATATTATAAATAACACATTAAACCTGAACTTTACGGTTTGTTATTTTGTCGCCCTCAGGACTCGGAACAACACAAGAACGAGACCTCGGCAACGGTTCACGGAACTGGTGAATTCAGTAATGAATCAGAAAGTGCAGTAAATGCAGTCGTGTCAATAGAGAGGGTCAGGTGTTACATTGCAGAGATCAAGGAGAATTTGTGTGACCTTAATATCTGCCAGATCTGTTATGCCCCAATTAAGCCTTTTTCTTACACCTGGGGTTGCCTAATGCTGTCTTATACAGGTATGGGACCTATTATCCAAATGCTTGGGACTTGGGGTTTCCGGATAGCAGAGCTTTCCATAATTTGTATCCTCATACATGAAGTCTACTCGGGGTTGGACTGGGGGGCCCGGGGCCCACTGGGACTGCTGTCCAGGGCCCCCTCTGGCCTCTCCGCCTGCCCCCTACTATGAGTCACCGATGAAGGCATGCTCGGCACAATGTGCATACGTGAACGGCGCCAATATTTTTTTGTGGAATACCAATATGGGGAGAGGGGGTCTGGCCTGGCGGGGCCAATGAGGGTCGGGGCTCACCGGGGTTTAATATATATATATATATATATATATATATATATATATATATATATACACACACACACAGGTACCTGGGGCATTCCAGATAATGGATCTTTCTGTAAATTGGATATTCATACCTTCCAATAAGGATTAATTATATCTTAGTTGGGATCAAGTACAAGCTACTGTTTTATTATTACACAGAAAAAAGGAAATTTAAAAAAAAAAAAAACATTGGATTATTTTGATAAAATGGAGACAACTTTTCCATATTTTGGAGATTTCTGGATAAAGGGTTTCTGGATAATGGATCCTATATATATATATACACACACACATTCTCATTAATGCCCTCTCCACTCTTCTGTTAAAACCGTCCATAACAACAGAGCGTTCGCCAGGGACCAGACGGAATGTTCTGGGCGAGATCTTGCTGTCACATTAGCTTCTCTATGGGGACCAGAGCATCACCTATCTGAAGTCTGATCACAATTAAGACTGTTAACAGCGGACAAACAGCCTGCAATGATTTCACAAGTGCTCTTATCTGTTCAATTACTTTGAGACAACATTGTTTTTTGTCCTTGACCCTATCGTCAGTTCCTTTTCCCTGCTTTATAGTGATTGGCAGCCATTGTTTTTTTGTTTTGTTTTTTATTTGTTTTATTTTTAAACTTGGACAATCATCTCTAGCAAAATCATCATGGTTTGTTGTCCTTTAAAGCAACACAGGCAACCATGACATTTAAGGGATACTACTATTTTAAATGTATACACAGGTATGGGACCTGTTATCCAGAATGCTCGGGACCTGAGGTTTTCCAGATAATAGATCTTTCCATAATTTGGATCTTCATACCTTAAGTCTACTAGAAAATCATATAAACATTAAATAAACCCAATGGGCTGGTTTTGCTTCCAATAAGGATTAATTATATCTTAGTTTGGATCAAGTACAAGCTACTGTTTTATTATTACAGATAGCGATGGGCGAATAAAGTGACAATTCCGTGTTTCGCCTCGGGCGAACAAATTCCAGAAACTGGTGTAAAAATTTGGCGGTGTCAAAATTTTTTTTGACGGGCGTTGGAAAAGTCTATTGCGTCAAAACGCGCGTGAACATACGTCCGTTGACTTTAACACCGGTGTCAAAATTGACGCGATCATCAAAATTGCCGCAAATTTATGCGGGTGTCTAAATTCGCGTTTTGCTATTTTTTTGCCGTTGTTTGAATTTTACGGCGAAGAGAAACAGGAGAAAATCGCCCATCACTAATTACAGAGAAAAAAGTAAATAATACTTCAAAATGTGGATTATTTGATTATAAAGGAGTCTATGGGAGACAGTCTTTCCGTAATTCTGAGATTTCTGGATATCGGGTTTCCGGGTTACAGCTGCCACATCTGTATATTATTTTTAATTCACTTTTTATTCACTCATTTAAACTTCCCATTAACGCGATGGGTTAATTGGATGTGTTTCCCATTGGTGAGAGATTTGGGATAGAAAGCGAATTCCAAATTTATTATTTGTGGTTTTTATGGTATTTAGCTTTTTATTCAGCAGCTCTTCACTTTGAAATCTGGTTGCTAGGGTCCCAATGATCCCAGCAACCATGCATTAATTTCAATAAGTGACTGGAATATGAATAGGAGAGGGCCTGAATAGAAAGATGAATGATAATAGATTTGTAGCATTACAAAGCATTTTTTTTTTTTAGATGGGGTCCCCCATTTGAAAGCTGTGAGGAGTCAGCGGAAAAAAAGGCAAATAATTCAAAAACGGAATGCAGGTTGGCCATCGCTGATGTATTGATATTAAAAGTAATCACACAAATTAAGCAATTCCATTCCTCCCAACTGTCCCGCTTTTCTCAGGACAGCCCCGATTTTGATAGCTCAGCCGGCAGTCCGGGTTTGTTACTGCAATGTCTCGACTTTCTCTTTGATCTCCTGCACTGAACAGCCAGAAAAAGATACAACGTTTCTAAAACAAAATTAGCTTTTGGCAGAGAGAGCCCAGAATACATGGCAGGTGCACTTAGATACTTTTGTAACAATTTAAGATAAGCAAAGAGGCAATTGTAACAATTTAAGATAAGCAGGTCTCTTGGGAAAACTGACTGCTTAAAGGACCACTCAGTTTCATTAGCAAAACTGTAATAACTAGGGATGCACCGAATCCACTATTTTGGATTCCGCCAAATCCCCGAATCCTTCACAAAAGATTCGGCTGAATACCGAACCGAATCCGAATTTGCATATGCAAAGTAGGGGTGGGAAAAGGAAAACATTTTTTATTTCCTTGTTTTTGCACATGCAAATTAGGATTCGGTTTGGCTGGGCAGAAGGATTCCGCCGAATCCGAATTCTGCTGAAAAAGGTTGAATCCTGAACCGAATCCTGGATTGGGTGCATCCCTAGTAATAACAAATAAAAACTTTCGGAACCTGGCAAATTTTGTAAAATGAACATGGTAATTAGGGGGTGTGGCCACAAAACTGGTTGTGGTTAAAACATTTTCCTCACAACAAATCTTTTTGTCCCTCTTTCTATTTCCGAAATGTTGGGAGTTATGCAATTCATTTGAAATTAGTGCCAGTGGTTGGAAAATAAAAGCAAAATGCACTGCCGAAAATTCATGAAACGCATTGAAGTCAATGGAAGTTTTTCTCGTTGTAACTATGGGCAGTGACTTTTATGTGCAAAATACATTGGGGCATTTGTCGCCTAATTTTGTTTGTGTCAATTTTCCCCTTCTAAGGGTAAGGCCAGACGATAAGATTCGGGGAGATTTTGTCGCCTGGCGACTTATCGCCACGTCTTTTGCGCGACTATCTCCCCGAACTGCCTCAGCATCTTTTCCCCATAGGCTACAGTCACGCAAAAGACGTGGCGATAAGTCGCCAGGCAACAAAATCTCCCAGAATCTCCTCCTCTGGCCTTACCCTAAAGCAGCTCTGGCAGGGTGGGGTCGCTGACCCCCCAAAATGTATACATTTAATGGATACATTTCTTATCTTTGTCCCTGCTAAGCAGAAACTGTGGGTTTCATTACAGGCAGCTGTTAGAACTGATACTGTAGTTTCTGATACTCCAGAGATGCTGCTGATCTGAAGAATCTGAACTATGGGGCAGATTTATCAAGGGTCGAATTTCGAAGTAATGGGAGTTTTTTTGAACTCCCATAACTTGGAAAAAGACCAATCGAAATGTATTAAAAAAATCGAAGTTTTTAACTTCGGATGAATAGGCTGTATTCGAATAGTTCGAAACGAAGTTTTAACACGTTCGATCAAATTAGAATCAAAGGATTTCCCCTAAAAAACTTCAATTTTTCGAAGTCCACCAAATGACTCCAAATAGGCAGTCCCCCATAGGCTAAAACAGCAATTCGGCAGGTTTTAGACAGAAAATGGTCGAAATCTAAGTTTCAAAGAGACAGTACATAATACATTTCGATATTCAAATTTCAAATCGAATTTTTGCCTATTCGATAGTCGGAGTGCACGTAAATAGCTCATATCTAATACAAGTAATTCTAAAAAAACAAAAATTAGGTTGAAATTCTAATTTTATTTACTTTGAATTTTCACTTCGAACCTTGATAAATCTGCCCCTTATAAATCTTTCAAAATTGTAACAGTTCAGAATCTGCAACTGAATTACTGAGCTGCCAGACTCAAACAACAGAGACGGGGGCATTAAACTTTAAACTTAGATTTTGGAAAAACAGTAAAAAATAAATAATGGAAAGTAATTGAAAAAAGTCTTTATTTCTCAGGAACAATCTGAAAACAACTGAACTGAAAAAAGTGTTTGGAAGGTGAACGACCCCATTTAAAGGTACTTGAGCAGGCAGTGGTGAGGGTCTGGGTGGCTGTAGAGTTGCCACTAGGGATCGATGCATTTTTTCGCCTTGTTTCGCCACAGCAATAAAGCCCATACACTTGTATGGCGCCACGTGTCAAAAAAAAATGATGAGCGTCAAAAAAAAATCAATGCGCGTCAAACATTTTTTGACACCCAGATAGGGGCAAATTCACTAAGAATCACTTTGCCGCACTTCGCCAGGCGTAGTTTCGCCAGCGCTCCGCAAATTCACTAAAATCCGGGGGTAGCGTAAGGTTGCGAAGTTGCGCTAGCGTTGATTCTCTATGTAAAGCGAAGTTACGCTAGCGAAGGCTAATTTGCATACGGCGCGAAATTCAAATTTCAATGGAGGAACACGTATCAGCACTACAAATGCCTAGAAAACATTCAAATCAGCAAATAAAATTTTTATTTTGCCCTACACATGTGCCCACTGTCTAGGTAAGTTGCCATGAGTCAGGAAATGTAGGGGTGAAGGAGGGGAGCCCCAAAAATATTTCGATCTTTTTCAGCCTATCACCCATCATGTAGAAAACACGCCAGCGTTTTTTGGGACTTAGAAAAATTTTTGACTTTTTTTGAAACAATCCCTATCTACTCTATTGCGCTTCGCCAGGTCTGAGGTGGCGAAGGAAGTCTAGCGTAAAAGGTAGCGTTCAGTACACTGCGCAAGTTAGTGAATTTGCGTAGTTACGTCGCTAGCAAAAATTCACCTGACGTAAGGGTGCGAAGTAACACTAGCGAAACTACGACAGCGAATTATAGGTGAAACTAAACAGGTCAAATTCACTCAAGCCTAGTTGCCAACTTTCCTGGGGCTGTGATTTAGCGGTAGGCAGGGAATGAGGTTGAGAGGGTGGGGTGTGATGTTGAGGAGGAGGGGAGTGACAAAAAAGGGACAGGCTATGACATGGCGTGGCGAATCGCCGCATCAGTCTCAGGGAAAACTGTTCAGTTTTCCTAATTTGGAAAATCGGGCAAGTAGTTTGACCAGGACAGTCGTCAAAACCAGACAGGTGGCAACCTTAGTTGGTGGGGGCCCACGAGGGCTGGAGTCCACTGGTAGGGATGTAGCGAACTGTTCGCCGGCGAACTAGTTCGCGCGAACTTCGACTGTTCGCGTCCGCCGCAAGTTCGCGAACGTCGCGCGACGTTCGCCAATAGGCGTTCGCGTCAAAATTGTTCGATCGTTCGACCATTCGACCGCTAAAATCGAAGGATTTTCGTTCGAATCGAACGATCGAAGCCATTGGATTGAATGAAATCATTCGATCGAATGGCTTCGATCGTTCGATTCGAACGAAAATCCTTCGATCGAACGATTTCAATCCTTCGATCGTTCGAATCGAACGATTTTCGGATGTTCGAAGTTCGCGAACAGTGAACTGTTCGCAAATTTTGCCGGTGTTCGCGAACGGCGTTCGCGAACACATCGGCGGCGGTTCGCTACATCCCTATCCACTGGATTTTATCCTGGTGCCCATCAGCCCAGTCCAACCCTTTATCAGTCCACTGATGCAATCCTCTGCCAACACTTCTGCACATGTCCATATAGTAATGTATTCATTGGCCCTGGGCCAAACTATCAGATCAGCCCAAATCAGGCAAAGATTTGATCACTGTTTGACGAATAGTTGTGTGTGGACAACTTAAAGTTAATGCAAAGTACAAAACCAGGATGATGGCAAAGGTTCAGTGGGGTTGAAAAAACATTTATTTTAACAGAACCAGTGATGGTTCTCCTGTTTCGCATCGAGGAAAAGTTTGCAAAACGGCGAAAAAGCCACGAAAAAATCTTGAAAATCGGAAATTGACGACGTGCGTCTGAAAAGTCGTTTGCAGAAAATATGATGCTGTCGTTAAAGTCAATGGGCATCCGAATAGTGTTGACACGTGGCGATTTAGACGCGAGCGGCTTTTCAGACTCGTGTCCAAGAAATTTTTATGCCGACATTCAAATCTAGTTATGGGTTTTCAGTATGTGAATATTACATTACTGACACCCTTATTCCAAAGTGCAATGTTGCAGTTCAGTCACGTAGGGCTTTTCCCAGGAGATAAATATCTGGAAGCTTCTCCTGCGTGGAATGGCTGTATAAGACCATTAAGTAAGCAAAACACATTACAAAGGCGCATCCTCCCCTAGGGGAAAATAAAAGAAGTCTATACAAGAGAATAAATGAGACAAGGCATGTAATATAATGTAATAAACACTTGTACGACACTGTTTTTCCATAAATGCTAAACTTGTCTTTCTGAGCTTTACAGGAGCAGAGAGGCACAATAAAAAGCTATTAATCTGCCCATCATTAAAATGACCTTTTTCTAAACTATCATTGAAAAACGTGGGCCAGATCAGGATGCTCAGATGAGCAGGGGACTTTTAGATGAAGCAATGGGTGTGGAACACCGACATCCTTTAATTAATCAGTGGTAGTGATGGGCGAATCTCTCCCGATTGCTTTGCCAAAAAATTTGTGTTTCCCTTCAAAATTCGCAAAACGGCGAAAAATTTGTGAAAATTCGTGAAATCAGAAAGTTCACAAAAAAAACATGAAATTCAAACGTTTTCATGAAAAAAATCAGTGAATTTTTGCGATTGATTCGCAAATTTATTCGCCGGCGGCAAAACGTTGGTATTCGACGCAAATTCGTGCCAGGCGAATTTATTCGCCCATCACTTATCAGTAGGTCATTGATTCTTGGCAGCTTATATGGGGAGGCACTAGGAACTCCAAAAGGGGATCTAAAATAAAAATGATTGCTTTTCTGTGCACTTTTTCAGTTTACAGTACAATCATTTTCTATTTGAGATATTTGCAGTTTTAAACTGTTAACACCAGGCTGTGAGCACTGCAGCTCTCATTGAAAGGATGCCATAGACTTTAAAGGGATACTGTCATGGGGAAAAAAAGTAGTCACATGACTGGGGGCAGCTGGGAAACTGACAATATGTCTAGCCCCATGTCAGATTTCAAAATTGAATATAAAAAAAAATCTGTTTGCTCTTTTGAGAAATGGATTTCAGTGCAGAATTCTGCTGGAGCAGCACTATTACCTGATTCTTTTTGAATTTTTTTTTTTCCCATGACAGTATCCCTTTAACTGCCTGTCACCTGCATATTGTAGTAACTTAATCCTAGGGTCACGGACACTCTTCCAAAGAGAGATACTAAGATGAAACTGAAAGTCTACAGTCTTAAACTGAAAATATCCCTATTAACTTAAGCAGAGTCAGACAAGAGCACTCCATTGGCAGTATATGGGGGGAGACTTGCCCCTGTATGGGGGTAACTGGTCAAAGATTGGCCGAATATGTACTGACATATTTTAAAAGCCCATTGGGTAAGGACCTCACCAGCCCTTTGATGCAGCCCCATATCAACTGTTTTGCATACAGTATATCCCTACTGTAATCCAATCATTGGGTTTAGGGCCACACTATTAAATCTGGGTTGAATTAGGTTTGACCGATACAGAACTAACCACCAAATATAAAGAAGCCCCAGGGAGCAAACAGGGATGGAATAGATAGGGCTCTGATGGGGTAACATATCCACGAGGCTTGGGTTAGAGATGGGAAACATTTCAGTCTACAGGGCAATTGTCGGATTTAGAGCAGCTCCTCACCTCAGTAGTTGGTTAGTCGAGGTTCTATAGATTCTGCAGGAGGTGGTCATGTTGCAATTTGTAGAATGGTGAGTATTGGTAAGTAGCGATGGGCGAATAAGTTCACCAGACACTAATTCACTGCGAATTTACGCCGCCAGTAAATTTTATGTACGACTATTGACTTTAATGCATTTGGAATCGACCAAATAGTCCAAAATTATTTTGACCCCCATTGACTTCAATGCATTTCGCTAATTTTTCACAGTTTCACTAACTAACGGCACCGATTAGCCCACCACTATTGGTAAGCGGAGAGGGAGGTTTCCAGGATATATTTATAGGAGAACCCTTATAGATAGTTAGCAGGGGGCTGTGCCACAGTGGAGTCTTTTGAGTTCAGGTCCAAAAGGGGTTTTGGGTGGCTTGAGGCTGAAAAAGTGGTGGTGCCTATGTGTAATGTACTATTTAATGGTTTATACAGTGGCATTTATAGCTCAATCTGTGTTCAGTAGATCAACGAATAGCAGGTAGTGATGGGCGAAGTTCATCCATTTCGATTTGCTGAAAAATTTGTGAATTTCTTGCAAAGTTCGCAACATTTGCAAAATAGCGAAAAATTTGTTAAATCTCGAAAATTGACGGCCGCACCCAATTTTGGACGTGAAAAGTCGCTTTAGTCAATTAAAAGTCAGTGGGCGTCCGAATAATGTTGACGTGCGGCGATTTTGATGGATTGACTCCATTTTTTGACCGCCGACGAATTTTTGCAGGAGATTCGTGAATTTATTCACTGGCGACAAAATGCGGAAATTCGCAGCAAATTTGTGACAAGCAAATTGATTTGCCCATCGCTAGTAGCAGGGGTTTGGGTGTTGGAGGTACATGGCTGAGAACGGGTGTTATGGTAATAGGTGAGCAGGGTGCCCCATTAATACAGTATAAGTTCAGTAAATCAGATTATAACCGGAGCACTTGTTTCACCTTCACAGAACTTTCTTCTCATGGAGGATACATCCGCCTTCTTCAGATGTCACGATGATTAAAAACACCATGTAAATTATGTGATCATTCGCATCCAAGTCGCATTCTGCTTTATCACCTTGATTTTATTAAAGAGCATCTCCAACTTAATTTATATATGTAGTGATGGGCGAATTTATTCGCCAGGCGTGAATTCGCGGCGAATTTGCGCGATTCGCCGCCAGCGAATAAATTCGCGAAACTCCCGTGAAAATTCGCGTCAAAAAATTCGCCGGCGTCAAAAAATTTTTTTCGGAAAAATGGACGCCGGCGTCGAAAACGGGCGCCGGCATCGAAAACGGGCGCCGGCGTCTGAAAAACGGGCGCCGGCGTCAAAAATGGGCGCCGGCGTCAAAAACGAGACGCCGGCGCCGTTTCGCGAATTTTTCGCCGTTTCGCGAATTTCGCAAATTTTTCGGCGAAGCGAAACGGCGCAAATTCGCCCATCACTATATATATGTAAAGAAATTCGATTTCGCTGTAATCACTGTTGATGTATTATCCTCGGGAAAATGGTTACACACAATTTCTAAGCAGCAGAATTGTTAAACAGAACCGGTGAATCTGAGGAACCTGCACCTGGACAAGACATCTGGAATCAACGGCATTTACCTTCTGCTTTACTGTCGAGATATTTGGGGTATTTAAGGGTTTACTGTTAAAAAGGTAAAGGTACTTATCATGTGCTGAATGCTGATCAAATATATATATATACACTGTTTATACAGGTAATGGACCTGTTCTCCAGAATGCTCAGGACCTGAGGTTTTCCAGATAAGGGATCTTTCTGTAATTTGGATCATTACTCTTTAAGTCTGCAAAAAATAATTGAAACATTATACATTTAATCCCAACAGGATGGTTTTGACTCCAATAAGCATTAATGATATTTTAGTTCAAATACAAGGTACTGTTCTATTATTACAGAGAAAAAAGGAAATTATTTTTAAAAATTTGAATTATTTGATTTAAATAGAGTATATGGAAGCAGCCCTTCCCATAATTTGGAGCTTTATGGATAATCGGTTTTTGGATAATGGAATCCATACATGTACTTAGATTTAAAAAAAAAGGTCAAAGGCCAGTTCAAGCTCACAAAGGATAAGTTACATGTGGTCTGGGGTTATTACACATGATACTTTGTATTTATGCTAGTATGGGTTCCGGGGTATTAAACATAAAACTGGCACTGTATTTATTCTGCTATGTGTTTCAGGGTATAATACATAGGGATGTAGCGAACTGTTCGCCGGCGAACTAGTTCGCGCGAACTTCGACTGTTCGCGTCCGCCGAATGTTCGCGAACGTCGCGCGACGTTCGCCAATTGGTGTTCGCGTTCGATTCGAAGTAAAATTTCGTTCGACCATTCGACCATTCGACCGTTCGATCGCTAAAATCGAACGATTTCCATTCGTTCGAACGATTATAAGCATTCGATTGAATTAAAATCATTCGATCGAATAGCTTCGATCGTTCGATTCGAACGAAAATCCTTCGATCGTACGAATAAAATCCTTCGATCGTTCGATCGAACGATTTTATCGAGCGTTCGAAGTTCGCGAACTGTTCGCGAACTGTTCGCTTTTTTGCCGGTGTTCGCGAACGGCGTTCGCGAACACATTAACGGCAGTTCGCTACATCCCTAATAATACATGGAGCTGGCATTGTATTTTTATTGCTATGTGTTCTGGGGTACAATATATAATGAACTAGCACTGTATTTATTCTGCTGTGTGTTCTGGGGTATTATACTGTATATGAGATTGCCTGTTTATTTATCCTGCCCTGTGTTCTAGCGTATTATACATGGAATTAGCACTGTATTTATCCTGCCCTGTGTTCTAGCATATTATACATGGAATTAGCACTGTATTTATCCTGCCATGTGTTATTGGGTATAATATACAGAACTGACACTGTATTTATACTGCTATTTGTAGTGGGGTATAATATACAGAACTGACACTGTATTAATACTGCCATGTTTTTTTAGGCATGTTATACAGTATATGAAATTGCCTGTACATTTATCCTGCCATGTGTTCTGGGGTATTATACATGAAATATGAAACTGTATTTATCCTGACATGTTTTAATGGGTATAATATACAGAACTGGCACTGTATTTATTATGCCATTTATTATGGGGTATAATATACAGAACTGACACTGTATTTATACTGCCATGTTTTGTGGCTTGTTATATATGAAATTGCCTGTACATTTATCCTGTTGTGGGTTCTGGGGTATTGTACATGGAATTGGCACTGTATTTATCCTGCTGTGTGTTCTGGGGTATTATACATGGAATTGGCACTGTATTTATTCTGCTGTGTGTTCTGGGGTATTATACATGGAATTGGGACTGTATTTATCCTGCTGTGTGTTCTGGGGTATTATACATGGAATTGGCACTGTATTTATCTGGGTTATTATACATGGAACTGCCGCTGGGCTACTATACAGGAATTCATGTAGAAAATGTCTCCAAAACATGAAAACCCTCCTCCACCTACTGTATTTAAAGGACATACAGTATCACTTTATTGTATAAAAGTCATGAATGCATCTGCTCTTGCCATAACAAAAAACAAAGCATTAATTATACGTAAGTGCTGATACAATTGAAAAGAAATCCTTCCCATGCTGATAGTGAAAGTCTCAGGGATATTTTATGAACATGTGTGTCCTGTGAGAAATGTATTTATAAAACCTGACTATTATTGTACGTGTTTATCATCCGCCCTCTTGATTGCTTTCTTTCTTTGACCCATCCTACTTGGTGAGACAATCTACCCCCATGATAAATTTGGTTGCTTCTCTCTGTTCTTTTTTTTCCAATGTTTATGTTTGGTTCCAGTTGGGTGCCCAATACAAAAAGGTTTTTCTCTATTCAATGAATCATACAAAGCCCAACCTATTTGTAATTCCCATTGTAATTGCTTGAGCAATACTAGCAGTCAAAAGGATGAAACATTTCTTTTAATCATTCTATAAAAATCAGTAGAACTCTAAACGAAATATATTTGCGATTGACTAATCAGCATTGGTGGGAATTATTATGAGATTAAAGGGATTCTGAGCATTAGATAATTAAGGAGCTGTCACAGTTTGTTATGGTAACTTGTAGCAGTTGGTATTCGGAATATATTGTTCCATTTAATCTTCTGAGTAGGCTGCGCTTATTATGCAACCACAGTCTGTGTTGGTTCAAAGGGTGCCATTTAATTATTGAATGATCATTCTTAATTTTCAATTATCGTGGCTCTGGAGAGCAGCCTTTCAGGGGAAGGGCATCCAAAAGACATTTTCTTTCTATGACTTCTGAGTAAATGGTAAGAATCGTGTCATCTCCATTTAAGTGTTGACTTTGTTAATACTTGGGGTTATAGGCAGCAGCAATGGGGCACTTTTACACACAAGGGAGCTGATGCACGAGTTAATATACAGTAGTTGCTAAGTTGGGACATTTAGACATTTGCTTTTACTTTGAAATTTGTAGCAGACTAATCATACTGGCTCATTTATCAATTATAGGGTCGGTAGGGTAATCTGAAATTTTAGGTTCCCAGAGAAAAAACTTTATAGGGTTTTTCCCTAAATTTTAGAAACAAGACATTTTTCATAAACATATATTTTTCACCTGGGCAAGTAGGGCCAAGTAGGGGGTACATTATCCCTTATAATACACAAGCGATACTCAGAGTTCCCTGTATAACTCAGCCTGCAGCCTTGTGCCTTTATATGGTCACAGAACAACCCCTCAGTGACTTCTAATATCCTTATCATTTACAGTAGGGGGTACATTATCCCTTATAATACACAAGAGATACTCAGAGTTCCCTGTATAACTCAGCCTGCAGCCTTGTGCCTTTATATGGTCACAGAACTCCTCAGTGACTTCTAATATCCTTATCATTTACAGTAGGGGGTACATTATACCTTATAATACACAAGTGATATTCAGAGTTCCCTGTATAACTCAGTCTGCAGCCTTGTGCCTTTAAATGGTCACAGAACAACCCCTCAGTGACTTCTAATATCCTTATCATTTACAGTAGGGGGTACATTATCCCTTATAATACATGAGTGATACTCAGAGTTCCCTGTATAACTCAGCCTGCAGCCTTGTGTCTTTATATGGTCACAGAACCCCTCATATCCTTATCATTTACAATGAGGGGATACTGTATTGGCAGCCGTGTACGATACAAAGTCTATGTAGTTGGCCAGTATACTTATTCAGACTCAGAAAAGCTCAGCACTGAATGGTCTCAGTCAAAGAGAAGAAATCATTTTATCACTAACTGTGATTTACATGCTCTGTAGGTTAAGCCGAGTAGCAGACTCATTTCTCTCTGTTGATGGAGGGGAGAGCAAGGTCAATAAATGTCTAAAGAACATGTCAAACATTTCATGTGATTCCAGGCAGTTAATATGATGACAAACATGTAGCATTGTTTCGTGAGGCTTTATGCAAAAGTGACAAACAAGCTCCTAAGCCCCCTGTTTACTTTTGGTCTTTGAGCAAAGCCAGCTTAGAGTAATAGTTATAGAAATCCAATAAATCCATTGCACCTCGGCCTCGGCACAAGTAGGAAGAATCCGTACGACTACCTAGAAATGGCTGAAGCGTGCGTCCTCGAGAAAAAGTCAGGTTGAAATATAGGCCATTCTGTGAAGCGAAATCATCTTGAAATATCATTGGGATTCCGAGATCTATGGCAAAGAGCCCCTAAAAATAATTAGGAGGGAGATGGGAAAAATTGAGAAGACACAAAGCTCCTTCAGACTGTTGCACACGGATACAGATAATGACCGACATTCTGCTGAGAAACACTCCAACGCTTGTAATAAATAAGTTGCAGTCAGATGTGAGTGGGGAGGCAGCAAAGATGTAAGCGGCTTCCGTCAAAAGGGTTTTAGCAGCCCAACGAGAGTGATGGATGAGTTTCCAAGAAAGAGCGCTGGTTGGGGGGGGGGAAATAGCATTTGACGAAAACAACTTTTCAGCTGTAGGATTATTGCATTTTAGGCAATTGGATTGCGGCTAGCTGGAAATGGGAAAAATACAGACTGAAAACTGAATCATGTGCAGATGGGGGTGAAAAGAGGAGCAGAAATGTGATTAAATAACATAGCGATCAGCCTGGTGCATTGGAAGAGACGGGGGACTGGGTTCAATATTCCAAGCTTTATATTAGAGTCCATAAACCGCTGCAAGTGTAATGTGCCAGACTTTATTTCCAGCTACGGATGCAGATAAAGACATTGATTGATCAAGGCAGTGAAAGCACAAATCCAGTTAAACTCCCAAGCTTTCTATCCCCCTATATAGTAGGTACAATATTGACCCAAGCTGCATGGAAGCAGAGTGTTTAGCACACATTGAAACACATGCATAACAGAGTTAAGATGAAATACAGTCCCCTAGTTTGGGCCCCAAAATAAAAAGCCTTCAGATGGGATTCTGGATTAATTTACCAATTAATGACAGCTATAAGTTCCATTCCATGCAGAATTTAACGTAATTGGAAAATAGGCAGAAAACTGGCAAATGAGGTTCAATATTGATAAGGTGCAAGGGTTCTGCATTATGGTTGAAATAACCTTAACGTGAGTTTTACTCTAAATAGTAGTGTGTAGGAGGTATCCTAATTTAGAAGGATTTGAGGATTTTTGTGGATGACAAGTTGTCTCATTCCAGGCAGTGTCATTCTGTGGCTACTAAAGCAAATAAAGTTCTGTTTTGCATAAAAAGGGCATTAACTCAAGGGATAAAAACATAATTTTGACTCTTTATAGGTCCCTGGTGAGGCCTCTCCTTGAGCATGCAGTGCATTTTTGGACTCCAGTCCTTAATGAGCTGGAGAAAGTGCAGAGGCATGCAAATGAACTGGTAAGGTGAATTGAGAATGGGTAGACTGTCAAGGTTGGGGTTGTTTTCTCTAGAGAAAAGGCGCTTGTGAGGGGACATGATTACACTTTACATTACATTAAATTAAAGTACATTAGAAGACATTATAGACAGATCCTTTTTTCCCATAAAAACTAGGAACAGAACTTTTATTTTAAAGTAGGGGGTTTTTCACAGTGAGGACAGTGAGGTTGGGGAATGCACTGCCAGATAAGGTTGTGATGCTGATTCTGTTAATGACTTTATGAATGGCTTAGATTATTTCCTAAACAAGCATAATATCATAGGCTATTGTGATCTACAGTTAGTTATTAGAGATATTGGTATATATAGTTTGCTGTATATATATGTCCATAGATAGGTCTGTATAAGTATACAAAAAAGCAGCATGGAAGTATTTTTTAAATGAAAATGACATTTATGATTTGAAAGTCCTTCAGAAAACATCAAAGAGAATCAAACATTGTGATATCACCTAATTAGCATTGAACACTTTCCCAACTCAGAATAAAAATGGACAAGGGATAAAACGGTACTGAACAGGTCAGTTTCAATTAAAAATAACATAAACACTGAGAAAATTAAATGACCGTTGTTTTATCGCATTTATTCAATAGCTGGATCAGTATCTGAAGAACGAAGCTTAGAGAGCCAGCTTCAAACCAAGTCACGTTCTGTTCCAATGCTTCGTGTGCTTGTGTAGCTCAGAGCCATTTACTTTACTAGAAGTTGCTATAATGTATGAAATATTTGCATGCTATGGAGGAAAGTGTGGGAATCTGATGGCTGCACCATGGGGTATATTTATCAAAGAGTGAAGTTAATTGTGAAGTTCCGCCAGTAGAGTGAAATTCCGCCACTTTCCATTCATTTCTATGGGATTTTCACTTTTCACTTCACCCATTGATAAATATGCCTTTAAAAATCCCATAGAAATTAATTGTGAGCTGTGGAATTTAACTCTAGTGGCGGAATGTCACTCTTTGATAAATTTACCCCCATAAGTCTATAGCAGAATGAGTGATCTTCTCTCCAGCTTGTCTGTGGGGTCATTCTTTTCATTATTGTGGATACTTTATGGATTTTGGAATGCAGTGTATCTGAGGCAAAAGGGTGGGGCGGAACGAGGAGGAATTTTAAAGCATGACCAAGATGCACCTGGATCATTCACACCTGGGTTGGAATTTCTACAAACAATATCATAGAACTTGCATGAAGAATTTATTTGCATTTCCTATATTGCCTTCATCAAGGGGTTCTCTAGGACATCAAGCTCTCTCCTAAAACCAAACTAAAAGGGAGTTGAACTGTACTTCTTATTAAGCAGAGGGGCCAAACGTTTAACATGCGATACTTTTCAACTGCTTTAAATACATTTATTAAAAGAGACGCACCATAGAGTCGACCACTGGAAAAGATACACTTGAGTTTTAAGCATTGTTCTTATTATATTTACCCATAATAATAAGTGGGACTGATTGCAAGTGCTGGAAGAGACATTACAGGCTCACAAAAATTTCGCAAACTTCTGTTGACCCCTCAGTCATGGTTTACATAGCAACGGAGCAACAGGATTCTATATGGGAGATGGAGGGCCATGAGTTCATCCTACTCAACTGGAACTTCTGCTACATACAGTGACTTGGAGAAGACACAAAGAAACTCTCACAAAAAAGGAGCATTTTATTCACACATTTTCTAGCAATATAAATATACAAAGGCTAATTTATAAATGGTGCAAAGTGCAAACAATGCAGCATTTTCCACCATAATTCCTGCTTTGTGCAATGCACCAAAATGTCCACTAGTTACCTTGCGAATCAGATGGTGCTGATGTAGTTATTACATGCATTAGTAGACCCACTTGTGCAATATTCTTCAGTGTAGGTAGAGTAGGTGGATAGGTTCTCAGAGCAAGTATGGGGAGCACAAGGAGCATTTTTGGGCACAATTATCTTACATGAAAATACATTAAAATGCTCACAACTTTACATCCATTTTAACATACCATTTTTGCATTTTGAGGTTGCTTTGGGAAATTACCCCTTAAATACATACATTGCCAATACGGCTTCTTCACAGCCTTTGGGGGTAATGTAATAAAAGTCGGCAAAGTCTGCTACTGGTTTATCCACCATTAGCATCCAATTAGCTGGTTAGTACAGTACAGTACAGTGGGCTAGAGCCTATGACTAAGTGCCCACAAGGCATGAAACCCGTAAGGCCACCCCGTGAGATGTTCCTTTTTGCATAATAAATATTTTTATTTGCATCATATTTTGGAGTGAAGTCCAGTTTTTGTGCCAGCCTACCACTGAATCGAGAATAAAGGAATGTGAGGTTCAGATAGGCACATGGAGATGTGGTTTGGGAAATTACTAGCATACAGTATATGAGGAATGGATTATACTGGCATAAACATAAAGGTATGAGAGGAGGGAGTTGGCATAATGGGAAAGTGGTTTGGGATACATGGAGTCTAAAGACAGGAAAAAGTCCACTAGAAATGGAACAATTGGCCTGTGTAAATACCAAGAAAAAGGAACATATTCGTGTTTGGGAGAGGGGTAAGAGACAGGGGTAGAACTACCGGGGGTGCACCCGAGTCAGCACCATCTTGGGGCCCTCCGGATGCTTGTGCCGATGCAAAGGAATGCTGAAAACTGCATGTGGGGGTCTGGGGTGCTTTGCCTGCACCCAGGCCCTGACGGTGATAGTTCAGTCTCTGGTAATGGAATTTAAGAATACATGGAAGTTAGACGAAAAGTGAAGACTTTGTACTAGTGGTGGGGGGTAAAGAGGTGAAAACTGACAGTGTTCCAGCTTTACACAGGTGAGAGAGTGAGAAAAGGGGCAGAGAAGAAAAGTACAAAACAAGAGGAGAGAAGGGTAAGGACAAAAGAGAGGCGGGGAAAGGTAGAAAGTGTGAAAAACAAATATAGTGCAACATTTTGAGGCGAAAGTAGATAGACAAAAGACAGTATAAACGACAGCATTTCTAGCCATATTCATTTTTAGGGTTCAGTTGTCCTTTAAGAATTGATAGGACTGTTACTAGGAAAAGTGGTAATGAACCTGCAGCTATATATATATATATATATATATATATATATATATATATATATAACCTGGTCGGAATAATAATACTCCCAGAAATCAGAAAGTTTCTACTGCAGAAAAGAATTCAAAAATCTCTGCTCCACATTACAGTTTTTCATAATAAAGTATCCTTAATTGCGGTAAAATCACACACAAATGTATCCGATATTATACGGCCTTTCAGATTGTTTTATTTTTTTACATATTACAGACTATTTTTAATCGGAAGCGAATAGCAAATCCAATGCCCTTAATAAATGAAGTTCGTTAACAAGACACTGAGCTCAACATATTATAAACCAGAAAGAATCAAACGGCAGGGAAATGTAATGCAATAGAAGTTCATTAGTAACAAACCATGCTGGATGGATTCAATTACAGACAAATCAAAAGCAGTATTTTCCAGAAAATTAAATGGTCTTTTGGTGGAGTTTATATCCACAAATTCCAGTGCTTCATCTTTATGTCCATTAAGAGGCTTGGGGCTCTTTCTTAAAAACTTGGGATCTGTCTCTCTATATGTGTTTCATTTGTGCCCCAACGGGGTGGTTTTCGTCCCACCACTGAATTTGTCCTTCTGGGCAGTTCTGCTTTATGTAGAGCAGATATATTAAAGGAGAACTAAAGCTTAGCTAAAGAATTAGGTAGAAATGTTGTACATGATGTTTTGTGCTTCTGTACCAGCCCAAGGCAACCACAGCCCTTTAGCAGTAAAGATCTGTGTCTCCAAAGATGCCCCAGTAGCTCCCCATCTTCTTTTCTGCTGATTCACTGCACATGCTTTAATAATTATCAAACCTGTAGCATCAGCTTATATTACAGGGGAAGCTCATTTTCTGCTGGATAATTAGTGACGAGCCCTAAGCTTAGCTTCTCAACAGCCAATCAGAGCCCACTGAGCATGTGTGTGTCTATAAAACTTTAATCCAGAAGTCGGAAGCCGGCATTGTAAGGTCGCGGGGCAGGCAGAAGAGTTCAGCCCAAACCCGCCCGACCTGCGGGTATCACTAGTGGTACTTGTATCAATATGTATGTAACTCACTCAGCTGGACTAGGGGTAAATGACAGGGAAGGTATGTGTATGGTGCCCCCAAGTGTTGCGCCCTAATTACATGCCTTTTCTGCCTACCCCTAGTGATCAGTTCTTCTTATTCCGAATGAAGTGCAGTTACGCTTAATTATGCAGTTGGAGCTACTGCCATCTCCAGACCAGGCAATTGCTTCAGGGTTCCCTCAGAGCCCTGGGTCAATAGGCACAGAGCACTTGGGTCTAAAACATTGGGAGAAGACCTCCATGGAACACTGAACACTGGAAATTACCCCAACCAGACATGGAAAACTTTCATGCGTGAATGAGTTATGTTGAATTGTGAGTGTTATTGCATTCAATTTACATTGCTTCAACTGCGTCAGGTACAATTTCCCCCTTGTGCAACAATGCTGGATTTATTGGGAAAAAACACTGCACTGTGGGGAAGAAATCATAAGGACATACAGGGTTCCCTAGTGGATTTCTGTTCAGGCCGTTTCTTATTCATTTTCCAGTCTGTTATTCAATTTACAGTATGTCTTTAAACCTCAGTAACCAGATACCAATTAATATTCCAAACTGTAGGTTTGCGAAACAATGGTAAAAACTAGTGATGGGCGAATTTATGCCATTTTGCTTTGCTGAAAATTCTGTGAATTTACTGCAAAATGGCAAAAAACACATTGAAGTCAACGGGCATCCAAATAATTTTGATGCACAACAATTTTTATGCGCGCGCCAATTTGTTTTTGACGTGCCGTATTTTTTGCTGGCAAATTATCAATACAGCAAATTAATTCTCTTGCGGCAAAATGTGGAAATTCACCGCAAATCTGGCAAATTTACTACTTGTCTACTAGAAAATCATGTAAACATGAAATAAACCCAATGGGCTGGTTTTGCTTCCAATAAGGATTAATTATATCTTATATAATATAAAGTCATGTAAACATTTTATAATATAAAATCAGGTAAACATGAAATAAACCCAATAGGCTGGTTTTGCTTCCAATAAGGATTAATTATATCTTAGTTGGGATATTACAGAGAAAAAGGGAATAACTTTTCAAAAATTTTGATTATTTTTTATATTTTGAGCTCTTTGGGGTTTCCGGATAACAAGTCCCATACCTGTACAGAGTAAGAGTAAGTAAAAGCAAATAAATAAAACAGAATTATTTGCTTGGAAGATGGTGTTCCCATAAATCTGAATTTTTACGGATATGGGGTTTCCAAATAAGTCACCCCACATCTGTTATAAACATTAAGTTAAAGGGTAAATCCCTTTAAGAGTCTTTTGATTGAGCCTCATGTTGCCAGTAACATGGCACAGGAATAAAGGGATACCAGGAATGTAGAACCTATGGTGCTGGCACAGTGGTATTTACGTATATGGCTCAGCATGAATTCTGTGCTGTAGCTTTTATCTTAAGAGCATGCATGCTCATATTCATACAGCGCTGCGCAATATGCTGGCGGTTTAAAAATACATGGTAATAATAATTCAGCGATCATCATTATTCTAAAGTGTTGCCATTTTCTTCAGAGTCAGAACAAAGAGAAGTTCTCTTCTATGCGTCTCAGCGTGTGGCCAAAAATGAATATTTCTGTTGTGACAGACAAGAGTGCATTTAGAGGTTCAAGTGCAAAGTTTTATGCATATACCGTATATAATCGAGTATAAGCCGACCCGAGTATAAGCCGAGGTACCTAAATTTACCTACGAAAACTGGGGAAACTTATTGACTCTAGTATAAGCCTAGACACAACTACAGCCCTGTCTCCCTGCAGAGCACATTCTGCCAAAAAGCTGTGTGATATTGCAGTCACTGTTAATCTTTCATATAACCAACAGAGGGCGCACTGTTATTCTTTCATACAACCAACAGAGGGCATTGTGGGATATTGCAGTCTCTCCCCAAGTGAACTGTTGGTATAGGAATGATTAAAAGTGACTGCAATCTCAGATACTCGGGTCGGGTACCGCTAACCCGAGTATAAGCCGAGGTAGACTTTTTCAGCACATTTTGGATGCTGAAAAACTCGGGTATATACGGTAAATGAATTAGGCCTTACTAATGTATCTGATACACACATTGCACCATTTACAGAAAAGGGTGGCGCAAGTACTAGAACATGAATGGGGAGAAGAGTAGTGATGGGCGAATTTGTCCAATTTCGCTTTGCCGTGAATTTCCAGCAAAATTTGCGAAACGGCGGTTTTGACGCTGGATACAAATCGCCCGCATTAAAATTGGCACTGGCATAAAAGTTCCATTTATTGGCGATGGCGTCAAAATTGTCGCCAGAACCGTTGCCGGAGTTGAAAAACTTTGAGGCCGGCGTCAAAACCATCGCAGCAAATTCCCCGATTTATTCGCTGCCAGCGAGACGGGCACATTTGATGCAAATTCACGCCTGGTAAATAAATTCTCCCATCATTAGAGAAGAGCCCACTTAGAGGTATTTTAAAAGGTACAGGGCACAGCGTCTGTGGACCTGGTCGGACTGGTGGGACACTAGGAAAAAAACTCAGTGGACTCTGACTCTCGTGGGGTCCACTAACCAAGATCCTCTCTCTCACAGAGACCCTGAGCACTGCTCCCTGACCTCCCGCTCTGCCCCAATTACTCCTCAAGAAAAGAACAAGGTGCATAGGAGGGAGGTGCTTATGCCGATTGCCAGACTGGGCCAGTGGGACACCAGTAAAAATCGCAGTGGACTCTGGCCCTTGTGGGGGCCTGCTGATCCAGACCCACTCCATGGCAGAGACTCTGGGGCAAATTCACTAAAGGTCAAATTTTTCGCCAGCGAATACTCCACCACACTTCAGGGCTGATTCACCAAGGGTCGAATATCGAGGGTTAATTAACCCTCGATATTCGACTGGGAATTAAAATCCTTCGACTTCGAATATCGAAGTTGAAGGATTTAGCGCAGATAGTATGATCGAACGATCACAGGATTATTCCTTTGATCGAACGATTAAATCCTTCGAATCGTTCGATTCGAAGGATTTTAATCCAACGATCGAAGGAATATCCTTCGATCAAAAAAACTTAGGAAAGCCTATGGGGACCTTCCCCATAGGCTAACATTGAGTTCGGTAGGTTTTAGATGGCGAACTAGGGGGTTGAAGTTTTTATTAAAGAGACAGTACTTCGATTATCAAATGGTCGAATAATCGAACGATTTTTAGTTCGAATCCGATTCGAAGTTGAAGTCGTAGTTGAAGGTCGAAGTAGCCCATTCGATGGTCGAAGTAGCCCAAAGAAACACTTCGAAATTCGAAGTTTTTTTACTTCGAATCCTTCACTCAAAGTTAGTGAATCAGGCCCTCATGTTTCTTAGCCGGGCGTGAATTCGTTACCACTGCGCTAATTCACTAAAATGAGAAGTTGCGCCTCAGCAGTCGAACGCTAGCGTTAACTCATCAGCGTAAGCATTAACTAGCAATCTTTCAATAGCATTCAATCAATCGCTTAGGTCAATTTGAATAGGGCAGGTACATATAGGTCATATATATACGTCTTTATTAGAGATGTTGGTGCAAATGCTTGAAGTGGCCACTTATTATTACACATGTCCAAGGAACCAAAATAAAGACAAAAGATCCTCTAATGTCCTAGACATGAGCCCACCCTAAAGCAAATGTGGCATGTCCCTCAAATGGTTAAAAAAAATCGTTAACACAAAACTCATTAATAGTTGGAACTTTTGAAGGCAATCCCGCTTTAAAATATGAAAAATGCCAGCGTTTTTTTTTAGAACTTTTATGACTTTCTGGCGTACAGGATATGATGTCACTGAGGAGGAGGAAGCTTCATCTTATCAGTTCGCCAGGTCTAAGCTGGTGAAGGAAACTCTGACGAAAGAGGTAAAGTTCTGTAAAATTAGCATTTTAGTGAATTTGTGGGAGTAACCATTGTTTGCCTGAGAGAAAATTTGCCTGCCGATAGGGCACAAAACTGCGCTAGCGACAGTCTCATTCACTAGCAAATTGTCGTCTATGTCTGTTAGGAAATTGACAATGTCCCTGCGGATGAGATTTCCTGCGAATTTTCACTAGCGCTAGCCACTTCGCCCTTTAGTAAATCTTCTTCTCTGAGTGCTGCTCCCTGACCTCCCGTCCTGGCCCTGTTCGCAAGAGGAGAACAAGGTACATAGGGGGGAGGGGCAACTTGGGGTTACGGCGAGGGCCCAGGGAATCCCCTGTGGGCCCTGGACCCCCGTGTGAGGCTGCCAGCAGGGGTGCAAGTCAGCCCTTACATTACCAGTATTCATGGGGACAACACAGGTCTCTATGGTCCAATTTATTGCACTTTGCATCCTGCCCCTCACTTAGTGAATGATTAATACATCAGTGATTAGTGATGGGCGAATAAATTCGGCAGGCACAAATTAGCGAAATGGGAACATTCGCCGGCGAAAAATCCACAGCGTCAAAAAATTTTGGGAGCACATTAGAATTATTTTAACGCCCGTTAACTTCAATGCATTTCGCAAATTTTTCGGGACAACAGGACAAATTCGCCCATCACTATCGGTGATGTCCAGAAAATGATCATATACAGGCATGACCCTACTAACTTGATAGCAGTTTGGTTGTTTGGTAGAGGAATGAGCATGTTCACCTGGCTATATCAGAATGACGCAGAGATAACAACATTCACTCCTGAGCATACAATGAAATATAAGAGTAGAATTATTTTACTGTTGTGTTGCATTACGGTTTCATTCATGGAGGGTGTATGTAACAAGCTTTGCCCTTTCTAAAACCCTCAAGCCCTTTCAAGCCATCGCAGCTCATCGAAGAAAGGGTAAACACACTGGATCTTTGTGTCCTTGGTGATATTATTTAAAATGATTTTTCAAACCACACTATATTGATCCGGAGGTACAGTATTTATTAATAGACAATTGCAGCTTCGGATTCTAGGCCATCATTTTCCTCATTCTGTAGGTTATTTCCCTGTGACTTTTTATAAATTGAAATGTTAACAGTACTGAAGGTTTTGCTCCCTCAATTGTATTTTATTGACATTATCTACTATGTGTGCATGTGTTCCCTTCAGTTTGTTACAGCACTGTAGTGTAGAGAAGCCTGTAACTACTCCTTAGGTGTAGCAGGAGAGCCCTGCTAACTCCCTTTTGGGGCCTGGGCTTTCTGCAAATTCAAATCCTAATTTGCATATGCAAAGGGAAAAGTTATTTTGCATATGCAAATTAGGGACAGGGAGGGAAATCGCATGACTTTGTGTCACAAATTAATGAAGTAAAAAAAAAGTTTTCCACTTCCTACCGCATATGCAAATTCGGATTCGGTTCGGTGTTCTTTCGCGAAGGATTCGGGGGTTCGGACGAATCCAAAATAGTGGATTTGGTGCATCCATACTAAAAACCAGCATGGACAATGAATCCAAACAGAAAGCGCTCTTTATTTTACCTTACTTTTGGGGCCCTGAGACTCAGGTCTGTATGCTCCTGTTATGGCACACAAAGAGCTACACCCAGGGCCGAGCCAACTCACTGGTGTGCCAATGAAATTCTCTCTCATCACCCCGCTCCCATTCCAAGCTCCCGCAGAGATACACGATGGGTGGGGGATGGATGAGTGATGCGCCAAGAGGCGTGAAAGAGGTTTTGATGCACCAGGAGGTGAGCGAGAGGTATTTATGTGCAGGTATGGGTGCGAAAGGTAGTGGAGCGACAGGTTGTGTGTAAAAGGTAGTGACACATCAGTATGGGTGAAAAAATCCTCTTCTGACTGGTTAGAGACTAGGGGCAGCCAGGTAGAAGAGGTATGTGCCTAGTGCCTCCTTAATTGTGTGCCCTGGGCAAGTGTCTCTTCTGCTATCCTTAGTTTTGGCCCTTGCTAAACCTCCCTCTATTACCATCATTCTACTATCAGCTGGCCTTTGGGAAATGGAAGGTTCTATCCTTGCCCTGGGATGCCTGGGGTTAATAGCTCCACTGCTAGAAAGAAAGAATAAACTAGAGCAGGGGGCCCAGAAGACAATTATCAAGAGAATGTGAGTCAGTAAAAGAGAGACGGAGAAGGGAAGATGAAGCAGGTAATATCTGTACATAGCTGCAAGAGTAAAAACCATTCAAGATTAATTAAAAACAATTAATCCCAGAGAAAGCATTATGAGCAGTTGCTTTGTACTAGACTTGCCCTACTTGGCCGCTTTGAATCTTTGATGTGGAGCTCTCTGTTTTTTTTTTGAGTTATGTAAAGGCTATACAGATTAATCCCACAAAATGTGTTCCGCTGCAAGAAAACCTGAAATTTATGAACCTGCCTGGGTGCCAAGGCACCTCAATGTGCTGACTTAGGTGAAAAGAAGGGATATTAAGTCTGTGGTGGTGGCTATCTATTCATATTTTGGCTGATCAATAACGCAGTTTGCCACTTCTTTCAGTAACGTTGATTGATTGAATACCCTTAGCTGACAATAAGTTTGCACGAGTCACGAGACAGTGTGCCACTCGCTTTACTGTCATCTCAACTTAAAGTCTCACTGACAAATGGGTTTTGCAAAAGCAAAGATATGAAAACATGCATAAAGCAATATATTCAGATTCCATGGCATTGGTATAAAAATCATATTAAAAAAAAATAAGCATGCAGTATTTAAATCAGAATTTGAGGCTTGTGAACATCAGTTTTTTCCCATAGGCTGAAAGATTTGATATCTGCCTTAGTTCATATGTAACTTTTTGTCATGAACAGAGTCCCAAACCCAGAACTAACACCAAGGTCCCAGTAATAGTCCACTCTCCGCTACCAGATGTTGCAGGTCATAATGTGAGAAGACCAAGGAGAGAGTTCTGGGCAGACAATAGAACCATACGTTTGCAACAGGAACAAAGAACAAGGAGTGTGGTCAAGGAACAGTCCAGGTCGATACCAATCAGGAGAAGCAGTACAAATTCAAGAGACAAGAGAAAAGACAAGGTCACAGGCTGGGTCAAACACACCAATATCACAGCACAGAAACAGGATCCAAGAGAGTTGTCAAAGAACGGGCAAGGATCAGGACAGGCAGTGAACTAGAAATGATCAGGGACAGGCAAGATCAGGAATAGCAAGACAACTAGAAATAGCACACAGGAACTATGAAAATAAACCTACGTTGGCCAGTGAGTATTTGCCCCTGGCCCCTTTAAATATTTGAATTTCACATGAAAAACCCAAAAGCAAGCAAGCGTCATTTACAGATTGGCACATGATGAGGTAGAAGTGGCACGCATCGGCTGTGGGAACCACCCCATTCTTATACCTTTGTTATAGGCCACCCATAAATGGTCAGTTTTCTTAGGCAAGACAAATATGGGGATATCATTTTTAAGCAATTGTCTACATCAGTATCGAAATGATAGTGCAACATAAGCATAGGTTTATAAGAGCGCTACCAACTGGCAGGTTCTACCTACAGTTTCCCATGTGTAGCCAAGCCAGAAAGATGTATTGCCGTACTTCATCTTATTGTTAATGATGGGTGAATTTATTCGCCAGGCGCGAATTCGTGGCAAATTTGCACGATTCGCCGCCAGCAAATACATTTGTGAAACGGCCGTGAAAATTCGCCAGCGTCAAAAAAAATTGTCGCCGGCATCAAAAACGGACGGCAGCGTTAAAAACAAGACACCAATGCCGTTTCGCAAATTCGCCCATCACTACTAATTGTTTCTCCAGCTCACAAAAATGGTGATGGCTCCATCAAAATCCTAAGAGCATTTGGTCTCTGGACCCCCCTTCAGCAGTGAAAGACCGTTCCTTTTCCGTAATGAAGTTTGGAAATTGCCATGATGGGTTTCAGGATGGATTGTCCTACTTGCTTGTGAGCCCTCTGTCTAACCACACTTAGGGGCAAATTTACTTAGGTTAGAATGGTGAATTTGAAGTTTAAATTTGAATTTAAAACCACCAACTCAAATGCCACATAAAACCTGCCAAGTCCATGTAGAAGTCAATGGCAGAGGTCCGCTGAACCATTTAAATATGTTAATAGCCTTCCTGACATTCGAGTTTATTTTCGGAGGAAAACTCGATCCAAATTCGATTCGGCTTTTCGTTTGATATGAACAGATATTGTTATTATTTTGGGTTGAAAAACTGTTCTTTGTCTTATTCTTGAGCTTCATCTTCTTCTTCTTGGTGCCCCCATTTTTGAAACGCTTCTCCATTAGGGATGTAGCGAACTGTTCGCCGGCGAACTTCGACCGTTCGCGTCCGCCGAATGTTCGCGAACGTCGCGCGACGTTCGCCAATTTGGGTTCGCGTTCGATTCGTTCGACCATTCGAATTCCTTCGACCGCTAAAAATCGAACGATTTCCATTCGTTCGAACGATTGTAAGCATTCGATCGAATGAAAAGCATTCGATCGAATGGTTTCGATCGTTCGATTCGAATGAAAATCCTTCGATCGAATGATTAAAATCCTTCGATCGTTTGAATCGAACGATTTTAGCGGGTGTTCGAAGTTCGCGAACTGTCCGCGAACGTTCGCATTTTTTTCCGGTGTTCGCGAACGGCGTTCGCGAACATCAAATCGGCAGTTCGCTACATCCCTATTCTCCATCTACAATTTTAGAGGTACAGCACCCAAACGCTCTACACTTTTTTGTCCTATAGTGGAGCAGTTGCTTGTGCTTTTCTAAGAGATCACGCCCTCCATCTCTTTGGGGTGGCACTTTGCACACCCCCCAATTTTTCCATTGACTTTGACAGGGAAGATTTTCAAACTGATGTCACTTTTATATGTTTGAAGTTACACAGCCATATTAACTTTAAATGGAGGAATTGAACCTGCTGCCATTCTCCGAATCTTAACATCAAGGTCCCCAAACTCTTTATGGTTGGTCACTAGAGATGGGCGAATTTGTCCCATTTCGCTGAAAAATTTGCAAATTTCCTGTGAAATTTGCAAAACTGTGAAACGCTCGGGTCAATGGGCATCTGAATAATGTTGATGCGCAACGGTTTTGACACGAGCAACTTTTCTGTCACATGTTCAAACAATTTTGACGTGGGCAAATTTTAGTGGCTGTTTCAAGAAATTATTTGCTGGCGAAATTTGCAGCGAATTTGCGTCTGGCGAATTTTTTGGCCCATCACTATTGGTCACTGGTGGACTGCAGGTCAAGGTTACTAAAAGTGGGTGGAGCCACCAACAGTCAATCACATTTCTTTCATTGGATTCAGTGGGGAAATTTTAACTGCTACCTTTCTCACATGTTTAACATCAGGGTCCCCAAACTTTGCACAGTTTGCCAATGGGTGACCATGGATTATTCAGGTTAGAAAAACGTCAAACCAACATGAAGTTTGTTCTCAAACTCCCCTTTCTAGTTATCTAATATGCCATCTGTATTGTAAAAAATTGATCAACACATTTTGAACACAAGTCAACTATCATAACTTTATAGAACACGTATTTTTACAATTTCAGGGTGTAAATATAACACAGCTGAAAACAAACTTAGAAGCAGTAGAAGGTACTTGCCTTTCTTCACTCTCTACTACACTCGATACTTCACTCTCTACTACAGCTTTATATAAATATACCTTTGTTCCTCTACGGCCATTCTGAAACAGGGACTGAAGGCTGTAGTAGCTCTTTATACCAATTTCTTAATTACAAGTGTGAGCACAAACAGGCTTTCTCAAAATGTTCCCATAACATCAATGTTCCCAACATCAATGGGATGCAGCAGTCTAGAGCTTCATCAATTCACTATTTATTCATGGCATACTCTATAGGTTTGTGTAAAGACGCTGCTTTCATGTCTGCAAAATACAAATTCTCATGCATGGAACGTCCATGTAAAACTAGTCTTCCCTGTGAAATACCAGAACATGATGTGGCTGCACTGCAGGTGATTTATTGAATGTTGGCTAAATCCAGTGATAAAAAAAGCTTCCTGATAGACCAGCATGGGGTGTCAGAGCCACAGCTAACATGAGAGTTCTTTGTAGAAAAAACAAAGACAAGACAAATAAATAATATTTTAAAAAATGAAAGACTTCTGAATAATAAACACACCCTTTGCAGTTAAAGTTAGTTATTGTTGCATCTGGAGAAACAGGATTTGGTAAACTTGGTCTTTTCCTAAAGAATTGGCAGGTTTAAAGGGCATGTAAAGTGAAAAAAATAAAATCCCATTTTTACTTTCTTTAATGAAAAAGAAACCTATCTCCAATATACTTTAATTAAAAAATGTGCACCATTTTAATAAGAAACCTGACTGTATGCAGTGAAATTCTCCCTTCATTTACTGCTGTGGATAGGAATTGTCAGACGGTCCCTAACTGCTGAGAAGGGAAACAATAATACTTATGAACAGCAGGGGGAGCCCTCGCCTTACTTCCCAGCCATGCAGAACTCAAGCAGCTTTGTTTATAATGATCCCTAAGCAGCCCAGATCACACTGAGCATGTGCACAGTCTTAGTCTTGCAAAGATGTACAGTATAACAAAGTTACAAGATGGTGACCCCCTGTAGCCAACTTTGAAAGCATAAATTATTTGTTTGATTAGGCTTGTGGTGCAGTAAGTTCATGTTTATGTTTAGTATACAAAATACAGAATTTCTAGAATTATTCTATTTTAGACTTTACATGCCCTTTAAGTAATAGCCAAGAAATAGTTAATGGGCCTATTGATTATAATAAGGAGTGTCCTGCAGAATTTGTTTTCCAAAGAGTGACCCTCAACTCTTAAATCACTTATCTTGAAGTGCGTTTTTTATGTGACCTTTTTATAAAAGACAACGACAAACCACTCACACTTCAGTGTTTTTTTTGCCTTCCCCCTTTTTCTTTTGCCTGAGCCAAAAACATGGGTCCCTTTTTTTGTGACAATGGTTATTTATCAAAGTCCGAATTTATCTTAGTATTTTTTGCTACAAACTCTCAGGTTTTTTATGCTTATTTATTATTACATTTTCCCGAAAATTTGCTTTGCGGAAATAAAAAAAAGAATTTTTACAAATTGTTCAGACTTTTTTTTATCCGATTTTCATGATTTTTTCCTAATTTTCACCCAAAAACTTCGGGGTATTGCCCCAAGCTCACTGAACATCAGAAATATCATTGGGACTTCTCCCATTGACTTATACAGTATGCAACCTCAGTAGGTCTGAGATGCTGGATTTTCATATTTGGACTTTTCCATACTCGGGGATTAATAAATTCTGAAAAAATTGTGATTCGTGAAGTCAGATTTTATATGAAAAATCAAGAATTTTCCGTATTTCTTGCATTGGGAGTTTAGTAAATAACCCTCTAGGGTATTGTTCTGGCAACTGCATTAACATGAAATCAGCCAACAGTTACAAAAGGGGAAGAGAGACTGTAGATATATATTTGGATATGGAAACTTGAATTATGTCTAAAAATGATTTGCCAAGTTCAGTTTACTGGACAGAGTAATTCAAGCAAACTCATTGAAGCATGAAATCTGCATGTACTGGGGATGTGTCATCCTCAAGTACATTTGAATTTACATATTTTTTAATTACATGGATTATTTGAATGGTTGATTTCCTCTTGTCTCTAGGGTTGATTGTCTTCTTATAAAATGAAAACATCAGCATTGCCTTCAAACACCAAAGCTTGTTGGCATCAAAGCACAACTCTCCTTTACTGGTAATGGGACTATTAGTGCCATTGATATTGTTGTTCCCCAAGTGAAAAAAGTAAGTGAAGATTAAGGGGCCGATTCACTAACTTTGAGTGAAGGATTCGAAGTAAAAAACTTCGAATTTCGAAGTGTTTTTTGGGCTACTTCAACCATCAAATGGGCTACTACAACCTTCGACTACGACTACGACTTTGAATCGAACTATTCAAACTAAAAATCGTTCGACCATTCGATAGTCGAAGTACTGTCTCTTTAAGAAAAAACTTCGACCCCCTAGTTCGCCAACTAAAAGCTACCGAACTCAATGTTAGCCTATAGGGAAGGTCCTCATAGGCTTTCCTAAGTTTTTTTGATCGAAGGATATTCCTTTGATCGTTGGATTAAAATCCTTCAAATCGTTTGATTCGAAGGATTTTATCATTCGATTCGAAGGATTTTATCGTTCGATCGAAGGAATAATCCTTCGATCATTCGATCACGCTATTTGCGCTAAACTCCTTCAACTTCGATATTCGACCCTTTGTGAATCGGCCCCTAAGACTGTAATTGTGGTTTACAAGGATCTAAGGGGAAAATTTACTAACCTTTGAAAATTTGCCAGCGACGGCTTCGCTCACATCGCAACACTTCGCCAGGCGAAAATTTGCCAACACTAAGGGGCACATTTACTATTGGAAGTCGAATATCGAAGTCAAAGGATTTACTGCATTTACTTTGATCGAACGATCGAAGGAAAAATCGAATCGAACGATTTGAAGGATTTTAATCCATCGATCAAACTTCGATCAGAAATTACTTAGAAAGCTTATGGGGAAGGTCCCCATAGGCTAACATTGGTGCTCGGTAGGTTTTAGGTGGCGAAGTAGGTAGTCTAAGTTTTTTTTAAAGAGAAAGTACTTCGACTATCGAATGGTCGAATAATCGAACGATTTTTAGTTTGAATCGGTGGATTCGAAGTCGAAGTCGTAGTCGAAGGTCGAAGTAGCCAATTTGATGGTTGAAGTAGCCAAAAAAAAAAAATTGAAATTCGAAGTTTTTTTCATTCTAATCCTTCACTCGAGCTAAATTCACTAAAATGCGAAGTTGTGTTCAGGGCGCTAAACGATGGCGAAGTTTTGCTAGTGTTAATTCGGCAAGCAAAGCAAAGTTGCGCTAGCGTCGGCTAATTTCCATGCGGCGGGAAGTTAAATTTGAATGGACGTATATGTTGCAGCAAATACATTACACTACACAAGCCCAGGGAAACCTTAATAAAATAAAATAAAGTTGTTATTTTGCCCTACACATGAGCCCAGTGTATAGTTTAGGTGCCATATGTTAAGAAATATAGGGGGGAAGCCGGGTACCCTAAAAAACTGAAAAGTCGCCAGCGGTTTTGGAACTCCTATCTACTCAATTGCACTTCGCCTGGTCTGAGGTGGCGAAACAAGTCTGGCGCAAGAGGTAACGTTCAGTAAAATCCGCATCTTAGTGAATTTGCGTAGTTACGTCCCTTCGCCAGAGCGAAAAATCGCCTGGCGTTAGAGTGCGAAGTAGCACTAGAGTCTATCTCCTTCTATATCGAATTAACGCTAGTAAAACTGTGAAGTACCGAAATGACGTAACGCTGGAAAATTTTCGCTAACTTTAGTCATTTCGCCCTTAAGTAAATTTGCCCCTAAATCCGTAGTCCTTACATAGATACTGTACCAGGCAGGGAATGCGCTGCCCCACTGGACACATAACTTCTTTCTCACATTTATATTGCCTGTGTATAGTCTTATACTATTACTACAGACCTTAAAGGGATTCTGTCACAAGAAAACTTGTTTTTTTTTCAAAGCTACTACAGCAGAATTCTGCACTGAAACAGACTTTTTTTTAACATTTAATTTTAAAATCTGACATGCGGCTTGGCATAGGGGCAGATTTATAAAAAAAAATTATGGGATTTTTTTTTCCACAATTCAAACTCACACATTCAAAATACTCAAAATGTTGTGAGTTAATAAGAAAAAAAAAATCTAATGTAAAAATGTGTTTTTTTTACCTGAAAACTCCATCAATTCAATTTTTTAGGGACAAAATTTCAATCGATTCAATATTTTTGGGGACATTTACTTGATCAATAGGCTATGAGTAAGTGCCCGTTTGGCACAAAACGTGTTAGGCTATACATGTCATAATAAAGATTTTTTTATTTTTACAATTATTTTGGCCACTGCATTATTACTATTGGGTCTCTTCTAATCTATACCTTCATTTTTTAATTCTGGCTACCCTTGGATTGGGTTTTTTTTTGATGAGACTATTAGAATATTGTTATAATTATTCCTTAAGACTATGCTTTTTCACTTAATTCTAGGAGCAGGGCCACACACCATCATTTTCTATACTCAGCTTGAATATATTTCAGTATATGGACAAACAATTCCGATTTTGTATAACGGGGAAGGGGTTTTTTTTAGTAGCTTTATGCACAAAATATCTTGATGTCCTTAATACTGTATATAGATGTGTGCAAGTGCAGACAATTGTGTAACGTACTCGTCAGTCAAGAACATTGAAGGTAGCTGGAACACTCAGGTGCACAAGGGGCCCCGGGCTTTCTGCGGCGGAACCAACAAGGAACTTGTGCGTTTGGTAGAAAAAAGGCAGACGAGGCAGGCGGCAGGAAACAAAGTCAAAAATTGGCAGAAATCAAAAACCAGGAATTTCAATAGTAAATAATGCTTCAGCAGGATCTGTGAACAGAAGCCAGCTTGGGCCCTGTTAAAATGGAGAAAGACCTTTTTAAAGGAGAATTGGCGCCAAAAATTTTAATCTAGTGCCAAAAAATGACATCATGACGCTCAGCCTCATTTCCTCACGGCAGTAGCCAGAGAGATGTGCGGGAGGTAGGAGAACAGGTAATTCTCCCGGTGCATCTTACAGTACCCCCCCTTCAGGAGTACCCTCTGGGGACTTCCAAAACTTCTCAGGAAACTTCTTGTGAAAGATCTTGTCGAGGAGCATGCGTATCCGAAGCTTTCACCCCAGACCTCTCCTCTGGCCCAAAACCTTTCCAATGAACTAAGTACTGAACAGTGCCTCTCAATTTCCTAGAGTCCAAAATCTCTTGTACTTCGAATTCTTGATGATTATCGAGAATTATGGGAGCAGGAGGAAGTTTATCACCAGAAAAATATTCCTAACAAAAGGTTTGACCAGAGAAACATGGAAAGAGTCTGAAATGTTCATTCTAGAAGGAAGATCCAATCTGACAGATACAGGGTTAACGATCTCTTGAAGCTTGAAGGGACCAATATAACAAGTTCCAAAATTGGGAGATGGCAAGCAAAGTTTAATGTGTTGAGTGGACAGCCAGACTAAATCTCCAAGTTGATAGGGAGGACTAGAACAATGGTGTTTGATGGCAGCAGCTTTCTGACGTGAAGAGGATTTGAGGAGAGATTGGTGGGCCTGGGACCAGATAGACTAAGCCGGTTATTTACTAAACTCAGAATGCAAAAATCCCGAAAAATTAGTGATTTTATTTTTTTAAAAAAATCAGACTTTTAAAAAAAAATCACAAATTTTTCGGAATTTATTAAACCCAGAGGATGGGAAAAATCTGAATCTGAAAATCCGGATTTTTTTGATGTGCACTGGGTTTTTAGCAATACCCCAACGTTTTCATATTTTTTTGTGCTAAATCCGGTGTTTTAGGGTGAAAAATCTGAAAAAATCGTGAAAATCTGATGAAAAATCAGAAAAAATCTTAAAAATCAGATTTTTGACAATTTTTTCGGATTTTTCCCGGCAAACAACATTTTCAGAAAAGTGTATTAATAAACATTGTAGAAACTGCTCCCTGGTCTGATTGGTCCGCTCTGTCTGACCATCGCTTTGAGGATGAAAATCCTCCTCTATGCCTAAGGCATAGAGGAGGGGCTGGCACTATTTGATTGACAGCTGAGATTTTTAAATGAGCTTACAACAGCTATGAATGCTTTAATAAAAAATAGAAATAGGATTTCATGTATAATTTAAAAAGGACTTTTATTATACAGCTTTTTGTGTCTGGGTGACAGGTCCCCTTTACGCCGACCGGCAAGACTTATAGCTCCTTTTTTTTAAAAAATATTATATGGTAAAAAATGGATCCCCTATTGTAGAATAGACTGCATTCCATGACCATATAAAAGTACAAAACCAAAGGTGAAGTGCTTCCACACAGGCCAAGGAACTCTGATGTGACTTCTAATATCCTCATATTTTAAAATGGGTTATATTATTAATTAAAATACACATGTTTTGTGGATTCATGTGAAACACATTATATATTAAGCACCAATTACAGTATAAGGGTATCATTTACTGGATATTAGGGTTGCACCTTATCCAGGATTCGGTTCAGGATTTGGCCTTTTTCAGCAGGATTCGGCCGAATCCTTCTGGCCGACCGAACCGAATCCGAATCCTAATTTGCATATGCAAATTAGGGGTGGCAGGGAAATCATGTGATTTTTTTTGTAACAAAACAAGGAAGTAAAAAATGTTTTCCCCTTCCCACCTATATGCATATGCAAATTACTATTCAGCGGTTTGGCCGAATCCAAAATAGTTGATTCTGTGCATCCCTACTGGATATTCATGTCTCTTGTGTATTATAAGAGAAAGAAAAGCACTCTCTCACTTTTGGAACGTGAGTTAAAATACGATGGAGTTAAAATTATAATAGCGTTCCTTTCCCAGTCCCCCTGGGAGATCCTATTGAGTTTAATTCTTGCCTAAAAAAAAGTCATTTTCAGGACTGTTTACTGTAGCAACATTAACATAGCCATCTCCATTAGAGACTTGGGTAAGGCAAAGGTAGATTTTATTGCAGAATAAACAAATCTTTAGAGATAATATAGAAATAGCAAGGAAAGTTTCATGCTGGGTAAGCAGCGAGAGGTTTCAGATAAAATAATGATATAATTAGTTTTCTCTGTTTTTGTTTATATCAAATTGCATGACAGGTGCATTACTTTGCAAGAAAAAACGTAAAGGGAAAAATCATCTTTTCTCTTTAACTCAAAGCACATATGCACCAAAAATAATCTGACTGTGTTTCTGTGATCTCAGACTTGTTAATATTCCTTTCATTTCTCTCTCATTAAGTCTGATTTATTTTTTTTCTGTTAAAATGAGCCAGGGACCTTGCTGGCATGCAGTGGGTTTAGCCGCGGGTCCCGTTGGCATTCGCTGTTTCAAATATTCAAATTTAGCGAATTAAATGAATACTTTTAGCACCCATGGGTGCAAAGCCTAATAATCTTTTAGGGCGCATCTTGTCAAGGGTGTCAGAACATATGAACTTACCTATTCCACCTGTTAATGAAATATGTGCCCAATGTGAAATATGTTATCATGAGAGCCAAGAGATGAGATGGGGGTTGGTGGAGTTGAAGAATGGCTACAAGACAAGTCTGAATGACTTTCCCTAATACTCAAGAAGCTCATCTGAATGCTTGGCTATTAAGTTCATGATCATGGAAGTAGAGTTTTCTCAACAGCCCTTTTCTGCTGAATGAAGTGTCTTCTTCTCGTGCCTGACCTCACAGGATAGTGGTCTGGTTGCTCAGTAAGGGTGGCCATAAACGGGCAGAATAAAGCTGCCGATATCAGTCCTTTAGATTGAATTGGCAGCTTGTCTGCAGTGTGCAGGGGCTTCCGATGGGTCTCCCCAATCTCTGGGCAAATATCAGCCAGATATAGATTGGTGAGATTTGAATTTTCTATGTGATAGAGAACCACATCGACTAGTTGATGCAGTCCTTGTCCCGTAGGCACCCATTTCCTTCATTATAATCTGATAGTTTGGCCATAGGGCCTAATTAACCCAATATCAACCTGCCATTTATGGGCATATCAGGGAAAGCGAGGTCGCCAAACGAGCAGATCTTTTCGTGTATGTCCACCTTGAAAAGGATGTAAAGGTTCCTCTAAACCTAGAGTCTTACCTTCATATGAAGCAGGTTCATCTATGGTTTATCTTTATATAGTGTGTTCTAATACACATTCACTACAAAGGGGAGCATCATGTTGTACACATTGAGCTAAACGTTCTATCTACAAATTGAAATATTCTTTATTGTAACCTCTAGGACTTCAGTAAGTAATCCTATGTGGTATTAGTGTGAGTATCAAGTGTTTTGTAAACCGGTAGAGAAGGACTGAACGAATTGACAGTTGTGAAGAAACAAGACCGCCAAGTTCACTGCGTCTTCTACATTATCTAGTAAAGTAATTCAGTGAGCTACATCAGGATATCCTCCGCCTTACTCTACTCAGGGACTTTTTCCCCTTCAGTGGGTGGCAATGGCAGATGAACTAGGGTGGCAATGGCAGATGAACTAGGTAGGAATTATAGTATTTGAGCAAAAGATTGACCTTGTATGTAGGGATGCCCATCTCCTGCACATCTCCTGCATATTCTGCAAACCCAACAAATACTTTTTTGCAGTCGCCCCTGTATACAGTACACTTGATTGCTCAGCTTCCTAGCTTCACTATTAGGGGCCTATTTATTATGCTTTGAAAAACGAAATACACCAAAAAGTTTTTTTAAAATAAATGGCAAATTTATAAAGGTGTGTTTTAATTTAGCCATGCGAATGTCAGATTTACACTGCTTCAGACCTTGGACAGCCTTGATATGGAAAGTGAGCTCCAGTATGTGAGCTGGGCCAGTGGAAAGAAGGGTCTGGATGGCCTGTAACTTCCAGGACACTCCACTTTTCACTCCACCAATAGCAAAACAAACATTCTGTAGGGAAGTAGCACAGAATCCCTGCCCTGACCCTTCTTCTGCAGCAGTTCCCTGTAGTGAAGCAGGCACAGAGCCTGTGTATGTGTGCTGTGAGCCATTTCCTAGCAACCAGAGAGCTGGATGACCCCAACAAAAGCTGTCATTTGGACAAGGCTGGCACAAGAAAGGCAGATATTGTGCCTGGAGAGGAAGAGAGTATGAGAGGAGTCGAGATTGGAGGAATAAACATCAGCAAGGGATTCCTATCTGAGTATCCAAAGGGGCTGGAGTTGCACTGCATGTCCATAAGTAATTGACTCGCCAGAAGAGTTATTGTAAAGTATACTAAGAGCTTGGGACGTGAGTAGTGATGGACGAATAAATTTGCCAGGTGCGAATTCGGGGTGAATTTCCGCATTTCAGCGCGATGAAAATTATGGACGCGCATTGGATAAGTCACTCACGCCAAAACCATTGTGCGCCAACATTTTTCAGACACCCATTGACTTTAATGTCAGCGTCAAAATTGAAATGGGCATCAAAATTTGCATTTTGCTAATTTATCACTGGAAATTCATGAATTTTTTCGACGAAACTGGACAAATTTGCCCTTCACTAGACATGAGTATTATCCATATCCATAGCAAAGATCGCTCGAAAATTACAGGGAGGACTAAGTAAACTGACTTAATTTCTTTAGTTAGTCAGACAGTTAGCGCAAGAGTTGGTGGTGAGGCCCCTATTGCCACCCTCCTTGTATAAGTTGCCCTTTACATTTATAAAGAGGTATTTAGTTTACCAACTACTGTGTGTGAATTATTACTGTTTCCTAGTGGGGCCATCCGTAGGTGCATTCTTAGATCCCACTAGGGGAGGTACCAGGTACTCAGTCTCTCCCAGTACCACTGTGGAGGGGCTCAGTTTGGTCCCGTGCCATTAAGTAAGCACCACACATTGAGTGCAACAACGACAAAAGGGTTGTCAAAAGGGTTACAATTCATTAGTGACACTTTCCCAAGAGCTAACATCAATCACCATGGAGAAATTAAAGACAAACTACAACAATGCACTTATACATCTTCTAGTTACTTTACTTACCTAGAAATGTAAATCTGGTAAAAAGTAAAGCTCAAACAGAAATGACTTTCTCTTGTATCTTTGAAATGCCCAAAATAACTTCATTCTGTGGTGTTTTCCCTTTCTGGTCACCATCTGTTCTATAAATCTTTTGAAATATCTAACAAATTTATTTTACTTGTAAAAGCTGCACCGTGTTTCACTTAAGTTGTCTGTTCATTTAACTTAGTATCATGTCTTGTTCTGGTGCACCTGATGTTGAGCAGGAGGTAATATTCTCCTACAGCTTTAAAACAGTAGAAGACTCTTTATTTTAATCAAGGAGAGACGTGTTCTAATTGTGGCACTGATATGTTAAAACTGTTCATTGTCGAAGCTGACATATGATGCCCTTTGTCTTTTAATCTTTATTTTTAAAAATACTGTATATGAATTTTCCTGCATACGTGTAAATTGAATCAGGCGTTCAATTATCGCAGACTAGTACAACTTAAAAAAAAGAATATATTAACCTTAATAAACTATGTTTGTGCCAGATGTGCCTTGAACTCACAGGCTTGTTATAGGGAAAAAAGAATCCAAATTAAAATGTTTTCTTTTAAATTAGTGAGGAGTAGCTGTGTGCATTACACAATTGTGGGTATAAATCTGAGGTAAGGGAAAATTGACATCTGTGCATGTTTTGACGCTGGCCACTGGGAACTCTAGAACTACAACCACCTGAAAAATGGTGGTGACTCCATGTCTTTCCTGCATCCATACATGTACTTGTGCATGATTCAGAACAGGATAAGGGATGGTGCAGAGGACAACTATATAGAAGTACAAGCATTGGCTTTTAGGAATAATGGCACTGAGTTTTAGGATTATCCAAGCCAACAAGCCCCAGATCTAACCCAATGTAATTTTCAAGCTGGACCCAGGCCTGCATTTTCTATTTAAGTATCCAAGGGCCTATACCAAAGGTGACATTATTAGGGGGTGGCCCTCAGGTGCCATTTAGAAGAAAAAAAGAAAATTAATCTCCAGTCAAACACTTTTAGCTAAATCCAGCAGGGGAACTGATAGGAGGGAGTGGCACCGGTCTGGAGTGGAGTGGAGCATGAAGTTTCAAGGCTGAGGTCTAGTGCCTAGGACAGTGGCAGACCTGACTGCAGATGTGACTGCCCCCCTTAAAATAGACTTTTATATCCAGTCTAAGAAAATACAAAACATCAGTAGATGATCTGTAGTACATATTATTTTAATAATAAATCAAGGACTGCACTTATCAAATATGTAATTGAACATTGTATTCATACTGTGACCTTTAACACACTCCTTCTAATAATACATACAATGATATTGAAGTAAACTCTAGTTTTGAAGTCTTTGTAATGCAGGGTTGGTTCACTACCAAATTGCAAAAGTACAGTAATGGTACCTTGTATACAGGACCCAGTTCTTTTGTATTAGAAACCTTTCTCCATACAGTAGTGACTCTATTGGTCCCATCTTCCAAAATGAACAACTGAGGAACTACAGTTGATGTTCAACCATTCAAATAATGGCAGGGGGGTTGCTTTGCATTGACTTGAATTGGACATAATTGAGTCATTAGTCTCTGGCATCAGAGAGTTGCAAACACAGAAATATTCAAGGGCAAGATGTAAGTATCTCTGTCATGTAAAACAATTATTTTTTAGTTCATGTTTTAATTTCTTTCTCCCTATAAATGTTTTTCATCATAATAGTATTGCTTACGTTATTTTCCTACAGAAGAAGGTCCCAGAAGATGTAATTTTCTCCCTTTATAAATAGAATATATTATCGGTGTATTAATTAAGAATAAACTGCCTGTTTTCAGCCTTGTTGCTGCCCCATTAGAACATTGTTCATGCTCCAACCTATCAAGCTCACTCTTCCATCTACTGCATGTTTATTGCTCTATATGATCCCAGGCTTTAGCTTGGCCTCCTGCCAGCCGCATTAATGTGACATTCACTGATCAATCAACCTGTCTCATTACAACCTTCTGCTTGCCTTGTCATCATGGTCTACTGTTGTCAGAAGTAAGAAATGAATATCTAGTAGGTCACCTTCTTAAAATATTTGTTTCTCATAATCATAGTAGACCCTGAGCTAAGCAAATCCTTACTGTTGTTGTTTTGTTTTCTCTCCATTTCATATTATGTTCATAGAAAAGTTTCTTCTAGGGATGTCAACTCTGTATATCGCTATATCAGGAGTGCCCATACTTTACTAATGTGAGGTCTACTTTTAGTGATGTTGTCCCATTATGATCTACATCCATAGCATTCTGCTCCATGGAAAATATTATTTAAATATTGATTTATTGAGAAAATGTATATTGCTATAGTAAGCAAACAACTATGTCTTATGTAACCTTAACTTAATAAATATCTGAATGAAAAGCATGAAACAGGTGGAAGATTTAGACAATCTGTTTGTTGACAGTGTCTTGAGATCTGCTGATCACCAGCTAAAGGTCTACTGGCATATCCCAATCTACCTTTTGGGCACCCCTGCTCTATAAATATATATATATATATATATATATATATATATATATATATATATATATATATATATATATATATATATATATACAAATACAATATATATTGTGCCTGAATTTGCAGTCTTAAAACCATTGCCCTGTATTTTAGAGGTACAAGAGGAAAAAGGACCCTGCCCCAGAATGGTTGAGGTATGTACTACCTGTAATAGGACTCTCTAAGAGAGTAACATAGGCAGGTTAAGTAGCAAGAGCAGCTTGGCTCCAACTACTGTAGGAGGGATAGCAAGGAGGTAGCTCTCCCCTCAGGCAAGTCTGGCCTGTAGATAGGAACACATCCATTCATGCAACTTTCAAAAGTAACACCTGTATCTAGGAGTTGCATGACACATTGGATAATCCTATCATAGTGAATAGACAGAATCAACACCTCTGTGAATTTCAGAATCTCTGTGAGTTACAATGTGCCGTTGTGATTGGATTAGTTGAAGAGTTTATATGTCGATAACTTCCCACACCAGTCAGTTGAACTGAAGAACTGCTCGGATGAGTAGTGAAACGTCTTCAATAATTATTCAGCAAGTCCAGTTGTTTTTAGATTTACCTATACTAGATATACCATGACCTGGATGAATGAAAATCTTCATAATCATATAGCCTAATAGGGAATTAGGGCTAGTGAGTTCCCTGATCCAACGTGTGAGGATCCAGGTCAAGGTGCTGAAATCCTAAAGGGTGTATCTTTGCAGGTGTTACGCTATCATCTCAGGGAGTTCCACTGTGCTGTCTCTGAGGGACATGTTGTAGTCATGTCATGATTATCTGCTGGGGCCTCTGTGGCTTGTAAGTACAACCCTGTGGATCAGAGCCGGGCCAACCGGCCAGGCGCCCTAGGCAGCCTGGCGGGACAAGGCGCCGGCTCTGTGCGCGCTTGACTGTGCATGCGCGAAAGTGCGATCCAGTGCACATGCATGAAATGTGTGCGCGCATGCGCAGAAGCGCATTTCCGCCAGTCGAGGAGAGACGGGACTGGACACGGGGTAGGCGACAGAGCAGGTACGTGCCTGGTGCCCCCTCAGCTTTGCGCCCTAGGCACGTGCCTACTCTGCCTACCCCTAGTTCCGGCCCTGCTGTGGATAATTTGTCTCTGTTTGTTATGTTTGACTGCAAGAACCTCCTGGCGCCCATTTATTTATTGGTTAAAGCACAGTAGACTGTGGGAGTTGTATCACTACAGCACACCTTCATTTCTTTCCAGTGTTAGAATCCAGTGTAACCCATGTAAAAAGAGCTATATGACACCTATGATTAAGTACCGGAGGGTACGAAATGCATAAAGTGGGCCATTGTTGGGGTATGTACTTCTTTTATATGCTAACTTAATAAAAATCTTTTTTTACAATTAGCAGTTCATGGGATTGCTTTAGGTTAATGATGACAGTGTAACCCATGCTCTAGTATTCTAGCTGGTGATTAACCCTGTTGGTGTTAATAGCCCAAAAACGTATTACAACCATTTAACATAAGGAGCAAATCTGTCCTTTTTCACTTCTCCCAAAATCCAGCAAGTCGATGGATATTTTTTCATGGTAAATTTTTATGAGCAAAACATGTTGGAATCATTGGTTGTTTTTTCACAGCAAATTTGTTTCAGTAAAAGCGTTTTTTTTTTCCTGCAACTTTTTCAGCTCAAAAAAAAAACCCATTTCATTTTTTGTCACAGTTTCACAAAAATATTCTCAGATGGCACAATGTTGAATTTGGCCACAAATCCCTGCATGCTGAAATATTTTGCTAATCACAAAAGGTTCTTTCCAGTGATGGACGAATTGTTCCTGTTTTGCTGTGCCGAAAAATTAGCAAATTTGGCAAATTCTTCCCTGCGAAATTCACCCAAAAAATTCGGGGAAAAATTGTGATACTGGAAAATTGACGTCCGCGTCAATTTTGGACGCACATCCAAAAAAGTCAATTTTGACACAGGTGTTAAAGTCAATGGGTGTCTGATTAATGTTGCGATTTTGCTGCGAGCAACTTTTTGGACGCGCGTCCAAAATTAAAGCGGACGTCAATTTTCCAGTATCACAATTTTTTTTGACTAGATGAAAATTTGCCCATCACTAGTTCTCTCTTGGATGAGAACAAGATGTATAAAACAGATTTAGGAGCTTTAGTCCTACCCAGCATTCCCAACAAATCACTAAGGAGGGCTTTATAAAGCAGTTTCAGTGAAGGGGTACACATGCTTCTATTCCTGATTTAATGTGGCAGAATCAAAGATAAATATAGGGTAAATTGTTCAGCCTTTAAAAAGCAGTTTATAAGAGACTATATTTTATTTAACAGAATAGAAAACTTGGGAGAATGTCTTTTCTATGTATTTATGCCACTGTATGTGTATCTAGGATTTGGGTCTTTCTAATACATAGGACTTTTATCTTCCAAGGTGCCTCCAAGTAAGACTAGATAATGGTCACTGGGTTTGCCAGAGTGTTATTTAACTGTAAGCTCAAGTCAGAATCATTAGTGAGACATTGGTGCAGAATATATGTCCAAATTTGTATAGAAACATGTAAAAGTACTAAAATGAGACACTTGTTCTATATGCACAGGTAATAGACATTCTGACGAAACTAGAGTCACAATCCTGGAGACCAAAATCAAAAAGACAATGGGGCAACCCAGTTAAGGAGCCAGTCTCTTACTGTTTTTGGAAAGGTAGGCATGTGGCTTACAGCACTTAGAAGCAATTGTGTATAGATGTCCAGGCTTTGTGGTAGAAACATTCTGCTAATAATTCATACCTGCAAAGCTATCCATAGAAGCAACAATGTTCCGATCATGTTAGGCAGTCTTTAATGTGTCAGTGACCTTGGGAATTCTCAGTAGACTCTGGAGTTTTGCTGAAAACCCAGGCTTGGGGACCTCTGGAATTGTCAAAACATTATTAGAAAGAGAGAGAGTAACATATATAAGGGAAAATGAATTCCTTAGATCTGATTACTAATCCATTCTGATGTCGTCTTTGCTGCCATTTAATGTGAAACAGAATTAATTACTAATTAACCTTTTGTCCTAATTTAACATTGTTGATCGTTTGGACTGAAGCCCAGAGCGTTCATGGTAAATAGAGAAAAAGAAGATTGGGAGCAAATGGGGTATTTTGGAGCTGTGGTTGCCTAGCATATTCAGCCTAATTATTATTGATCTTTAAAGTGGAAGTAAAGTCTAAAATAGAATAAGGCTAGAAATGCTGTATTTTGTATACTAAACATAAAAATGAACTTACTGCACCACAAGCCTATTTAAACAAATGATTTATGCTTTTACAATTGGCCACAGGGGTTCACCATCTTGTAACTTTGTTAAATATCTTTGCAAGACCAAGACTGAGCACATCCTCAGTGTGGTCTGGGCTGCGTAGGGATCGTCATAAATGATCAAAACAGCACAAGTCAAATAATATCTGCAAGAAGCCGATACAGCAAGACTGACTAATATTCAGAATATATAGACTGCAATGGGTCCTGTGTTGTCATGTAAATTAAAGTGGATTTTATAGTTTTTGTATTATTTAATACAAACTTTCTCCAACTCTGCAGAACCAGTGGCTTCAGCAAAATAATCCTCCAAATAGAATCCCAGTTTATCTGTTTAAATCTGGCTCCATGATCTTTGTCCCTGCAGCTGGAGTTGGAAACAGTAAAGGGGATGTAAAGGCAAAAATAAAATCCAATACAAATCTCTAAAATCGCTGACTGCTCTACAGGGAAACAAACAAACCTGCTTGAGTTCTGCATGGCTGGGAAGTAAGGCGAGGGCTCCACCTGCTGTTCATAAGTATGATTGTTTCCCTGTAGAACAGTTAGGGACCGTCTCACAATTCCTATCCACAGCAGTAAATGAAGGGAGAATTTCACTGCATACAGTCAGGTTTCTTATAAAAACGGTACACATTTTTTAAATAAGGTTTCATTTTCATTACATATTTTTGTACACAATAAATAGAATTTGAATTTTGCAAGAAAAGGAGTGCGGTCTTTTCAATAATTATATGCATCAAACTTTGGACCTTATATATAGATATAGATATATACTTAACCACCCTTAACCAAAACAAATCTCTCATATTGGAATTAGATACAGAATAGCCCTTTGCTGTATTTTTTTTTACCAGAATCAAATAGCGGATAAGCTATTGTCTGCCCAAGCCACAGTCTTCGCTGTAAAGAACCAGGTTTTTTCTGGTGTCCTGCCAGCCCAGCCCGACCCTGAAGGTACATACTGGGTGGGGGGCTTAGAGGGTTGCAGTTGGGACAGGGGACCCAGGGGAGTCATGGTTTGAGTGTGGGGTCCTAGGGGTGTTGTGGCCCCAGAAGGCCCTGGATCCCCCAGTCCAACGCTGGCTCCATCTGTATACTATATTCATATAAATAAGCACTCAAGGTAAAACAATACAGACTTTTTCAGAGTTTTTTTTCCTTCTACTTTTACCTACTGCAGTAAAGTTAAGATGCAGGGATGGGCGAATTTGACCAGTTTCGCTTCGCCAAAAATTCGCCGCCGGCGAAATGTCGCAGACGCCCATTAAAGTCTATGGGCGTCAAAAAAATTTGTCGCGCGCCAAAACTGTTTTGACGTGCGTCTTTTTTTTTTGACGCACGCTGCCATACAAGTCTATGGGATGTTATTTTTTCGGCGAAACTAGGCGAAAAAATTCGCCCATCCCTATTAAGATGATCTGCATCTCATAACATATACAGGTATGGGACCTGTTATGCAGAATGCTTGGGACCTGGGGCTTTCCAGATAATGGAACTTTCCATAATTTAGATCTTTATACCTTAAGTCTACTAGAAAATCATATAAACATTAAATGAACCCAATGGGCTGGTTTTGCTTCCAATAAGGATTAATGATATCTTATTTTGAAGTACAAGCTACTGTTTTATTATTACTGAGGATTATTTGGATAAAACTGAGTGTATGGGAGATGGCCTTTCCGTAATTCGGAGCTTTCTGGATAATGGGTTTCTGGATAACGTATATCATTTTCATCTAGTCACAATATCCCTTTAGTCTATAAAGCTGATTCAAGATTCTGTTAAAATCCTTGTCTCCCACTTTTGTGCTCAAATTGCTTACTCAGAAATGAAAGCCCTTTTAAGCACAGAGTCTATTATCTCTCCGTAACTAATTCTGTAACGAAGCTGGGAGCGTGGTGCATTATTCAAATAATTGAGAATTATTACAGTCCATCCTTGACCTCCAATGTTTTATTCATGTCAGATCTCGTGAAAGAAGGCACATACCCAATTGGTTTCATCTTGATCTTTGATGTCAACCTTGCGAAGAACAATGTTTTTCTATTGTGACATGCTAGGATTCAGCTTGATCTGATTAACTCCATGCCATGTTGTATAAAACACTCCTTGTTCATTGCTGTGAAACAAGTGGGTAATAAAAGGAAATATGGAAATATGCCTTTATATATAAGCCTTTACATTAAAATCAATCTCTCCCCTCCCCCGTCACTATTAAACACTACTAAAGACAGTTATTCCTGACATTCTTAAGGGAGCGTTAGCCAAAAACAGATCATTGTATCATGCACAGAATATATGTATATCAATTTAGAACTCCTATCTGGAAACCTGTTATCCAGAAAGCTCCAAATAACTGAAAGGCCTTCTCCCATAGACTCCGTTTTATCCAAATAATCCAAATTTTTTAAAAATATTTCCTTTTCTTTAATAATAAAACAGCAGCTTGTACTTGATCCCAACTAAGATATAATTAATCCTTATTGGAGGCAAAACCAGCCTATTGGGTTTATTTAATGTTTATATGTTTTTCTAGTAGACTTAAGGTATGAAGATCCAAATTACTGGAAGATCCCTTATCTGGAAAACCCCAGGTCCAAAGCTTTCTGGATAACAGGTCCCATATAGTGATGAGCGAATAAATTCCGCATTTCACCGCCGGCGTCAAACAATTTTGGACGCGTGTCCGAAAAGCCGATTGCATCAAAATCTCCACGCGTCAACACTATTTGGATGCCCGTTGACTGTAACGCCAGCATCAAAATTAACACAGGCGTCTATTTTCGAGTTTTTGCGAATTTTTTGCCATTTAGCAAATTTTGAGGGAAATTCCCAAATTTTCCAGGAAATTCGTGAATTTTTTGGCAACTTGAAATGGGAGAAATTCACCCATCACTAGTCCCATACCTGTTTATGTAAAGAAGAAAATTAAATCTGAAGAAAGTTACTATAACGTAGGGATGCACAGAACCCAGTTTATGGTACAGCATTGGACGGGGGCTACTGTTGCACGGCCCCCTCCCCGCCCCCCCGGGTGTGCCGCGCATGTACTGTATGTACATGCCTGCAACTGCGCGCACTGTTTTTGCCATGACCAGCCCTAACAAGGGAGGAAAAACGTGCACAGTGTGTGGCCCAGTCCAACCCGTGATTCAGCTTTACCCCTAACTTTTTTCAGAAATGATTCACATGCAACAGAGTCCAAGTGCCAACCACGCACAGTGAGTAGTGATGTAGCGAACTGCCGATTTGATGTTCGCGAACGCCGTTCGCGAACACCGGCAAAAAAGCGAACAGTTCGCGAACAGTTCGCGAACTTCGAACGCTCGATAAAATCGTTCGATCGAACGATCGAAGGATTTTATTCGTACGATCGAACGATTTTCGTTCGAATCGAACGATCGAAGCTATTCGATCGAATGATTTTAATTCAATCGAATGCTTATAATCGTTCGAACGAATGGAAATCGTTCGATTTTAGCGATCGAACGGTCGAATGGTCGAATGGTCGAACGAAATTTTACTTCGAATCGAACGCGAACACCAATTGGCGAACGTCGCGCGACGTTCGCGAACATTCGGCGGACGCGAACAGTCGAAGTTCGCGCGAACTAGTTCGCCGGCGAACAGTTCGCTACATCCCTAACAGTGAGGTCATCATGTTGTGACATCATTTGGCATGGTTGGATTATGTTATTTTTAAGACATTACATCCATTAATTGAGATAAATTCGGACTTATAAATAAATAAATAACCCCCAGAATGTGTACTGCATTCATACTGTATAGGGGGTTATTTATCAAAGTCTGAATTTATCTCAATATTTTCTGCTACAAACCAATCAAATCCGCTCAGGTTTTTTGCACTTATTTATTATTATGTTTTCCATAAAATTAGCTTTTTCATGATTTTTTCGGATTTTTCATCCGATTTTCAAATTTTTTTGGGATTTTTTACCCGAAAACTCAGAAAACTTCAGTGTATCGCATGAAACCCTGCGCACATCAAAAAACCATTGGGACTTCTCCCATTGACTTATATGCAACCTGACAGGTCTGAGATGCCGGATTTTCTGATTTGGACTATTCCATCCTCTGTTAACAGTCCAAAAAAATATATCCCAACACCACTTCTGAGATTCAAAATTGATATAAGTGATTTCTATCTGCTTGATCCTTTATATCATTAAGAGTTACAGCGGTTAAGAATCCGTTCACTGTTGGTAGTAATTGGCCCGGGTGCACCTGCCCCGAGCCCTGCGTTTATTACACAATCCTTCCCACGTTCCTTCCAACAGTTGTTTGTATTCATAAGTAAATATACATAAGGATCAGCTTACCCTCTCCACGGGGTGACCCGGGTGCTGCCGCCCCGAGTCTGTCGCTAAGGGAGACGTTTCCAACTATTCACATCCAAGTCGTTGCAGCGCACTCCAAAGTCAAAAGGATCGCTCAAATAGGTTGTTGGTTAAAAATTCATCCTTTATTGGTTACATCAGTTTAAAAGAAGAAATGCTAACACATGGTCTGACGCGTTTCGTAACTATGTACTTCATCAGAGATGATCCTCTGGGCTTAATAAATTCAGAAAAAATCATGATTTTTTATAAGTCCGATTTTATAAAAAAAAAAAAAATCACAATTTTTTCGCATTCGTAGTTTAATAAATAACCCCCATAATCTATATTTGTTGAACACTGCAGAGACGGATCTGAACACTGGACATCAACAACAGAGGACTTGCTAGATTCAAATAAAATTGCAACTTTCCATTCTTTCACTGTCAAAACTAATTCAAGTTGTATTTCTTTACTGCCAATATGGTTTTAAAATCAAACACCAGAAAATGACTTCCCAAAAAGAAAAATGCTGTGCAATGATGCATCAAAATGCAAAGGCAGCATATTCTGCAGAAGGTTATTGATGCAAAGACATGTCTATTAAGGCTCCTCTGAAGTATTGTGTTTGTCAGTCACCTGCTAGGAGCTCTCCATGGACAGAATATTTGTCACTACAGATGTCAAAAGTTATGAAGAAAAGGTCCAAAGGTGAGGAAATAAATCATATATCAAATGCAATATTATAAAAACATATATTGTGCCCTGTACTTTTTACTGAGGAACGTCAGGATTGATAAAGATATTTTTTTTTTTCCAGTGGAAACTTGGCAACAAAAAGATCATCGTTTTGTTGCCAAGTTTCCGCTGGAAAAAAAAATACTGTGTTGATTGACAAATGAATTGCTGTCAGTAGGGAAATTACCAGACTAGCTCTTTGACAAAAAAACTCAGGGGCAGATTCACTTAAGGGCGAAGTGGCTAACACTAGTGACTTTTCTCGAGTGTTTCCACCCGCAGGCATATCGACCAATTCACTAACAGGCGCAGGCACCAATTCACTAGCGCACGGGACCGTCGCTAGCGTTCATTCACACGCTATCACCAGGTGACTTTTTGCTCTGGCGAACAATCATTACTCCTTCACCAATGTGTGGATTTTACTGAACATTATCGCTTTTGCCAGATTTGACTTCGCCAGAATCGCCACTTCAGACCAAGTGCTAAAAATAAGTTAGATCTTCCTCAATCTTCTGTCACTTAAGGTGGCCATAGACACACAGATCCGATCGTACGAATCGAGGATTCGTACGATTTTCGGATCGGGTGTGGCATGTTCCGACTTCTTTCTTCCGGCGGAGATCGGTCGTTTGGTCGATCGGTCAGGTTTGATTTTGACCCGACCGATCCCGCCGGAGCTCATGGCACATCGTAATCTGATCGTTCGGCCGTACGGCCGAACAATCAGATTACCCCCGATATAGCCATGCCTGTTAATGGCAACATCGCCAAACGAGCGGATCTTTGCATCTATGGCCACCTTTACATCATATCCTGTCTGCTGAAAATGGATTAAAGTTCCAAAAACGCTGACGGCTTTTCCTTTTATTGAAGCAGGATTGCCTGCAAAAGTCCTGACAAACTGTATTTTGGAAAATCAGTTTTTCTAGACATTTCCTAACATATGGAACATTAATTTTACAGTGAGCTCATGCGTAGGGCATTATATTAACTCTCTTGTCTTTATTAAGGCATCTTCCCTATGAAATGCTCACAAAGCCAAAGTAACGCCAGCGAAGATTCGCCAGCATTCAACGCCCGGGATGTCTCTTTAAAAATTCGAATTCGAACATTCGCCATCTAAAACCTGTTTTAGCCTATGGGGGACCTCCTAGAACCTATTTGGAGTCAATTGGTGAACTTTGAAAAATCAGAGGGCTTTTTTTGGAAAAACTTTAATCGAATTCAATTGAATGTGCTGTTAGTTCAATTCATACGATTTGAATTCGATTGAATACAGACTATTCACCTGAAGAAAAGAACTCCCATTACTTCTAAATTTGAACCCTATCACTAATCTTTAATATACCATTAGTTGTCACTCCCGTGTTGAGAAATGAAAGCACTGATGTTATCACAATGGCAGTGAGCTCTGAACATAATAAAGGAAATGGTACCTCATCAAGATTCACTTCTGATGCTCAAACTGGACATAACTTACTGACTGAAGGAACTTATTGAAATGCTATCCACCTCTTCTTTTCCTCCATGGCTTTGCCATGCTTTATTTGTAAAAATATATAAAAATAGTCATACAGTAAGCCATAAAATAATATATTGGATGCTTTATTTACCAGTAGATCTCGCCCCTCAATCTGGTGCATACACAAGATTGTGGGGTGATAGACAAGTTGTCTTAATAACAAATTGGCACTAAATTGTTCCTGCCTGTGTGCTGAGATTGTGTAATTCCAAGACTGAAGAAAACAAAATGTAAATAATGAATATAGTGTAAGTAAGGTTTATTTGGCTCAACTAACATGATTAGGGATGGGCGAATTTTTTCGCCTTGTTTCGCCGCAAAAATTACGTCCATAGACTTGTATGGCGTTGTGCGTCAAAAAAAAGACACTCGTCAAAAAAAATTCGGCGAGCAAATAAAATTTTTTGGATGCCCATAGACTTTTATGGGCATCTGCGACATTTCGCCGGCACAAATTTTTGGCGAAACGAAACGGGTCAAATTCACCCATCCCTAAACATGATAGAAAAGAATTTGGAATTATATCCTAAGGTGACAGGTCCCCTTTAAAGAGGCACATTTATCAAAGAAAAATTGATGGACACTTTGCCAGAATGTTTTGAGAACATTCTTCTGTTCATTAGTGTGTTAGAGCTCAGCGGGAGCCACAAAAATAAATGAGCACTGCATCAAAACATTTTAAATAAAATTGTACACAATGGGGCAGATTTATCAAAAGTCTAATTTTTTTCGAATGAAAAAAATGTGAATTTCGAGTTATTTTTGTGTACCTCAACTAGGGAATAGTCCAAATTTGATTCAAATTTGCAGAAAAATTCAAATTTCGAAATGTATCATGTACTGTCTCTTTAAAAATTCAAATTTGACCATTCACCATCTAAAACCTGTCGAATTGCTGTTTTAGCATATAGGGGACCTCCTAGAAATGATTTGGAGTCAAATGGTGGACTTTAAAAAATCGAACTTCTAATCGAATTTTAATTTTTATTAATTTGATTCGTACGATTCGAATTCGGCCGAATACAGACCTATTCGATCAAAAACTGACCTTTTCGACCAAAAAAAACCCTTCGACTTAATTTCAGTTGGTCTTTTTTAATTTGAATTTCGAAGTTTTTTCAATTCAAAATTCGATCCAAACAATCTAATTTAAATCATTGTTACCCCTGGTAAGATATATATCAATCTTTTATATACTGGCTGCTAAATACAATCGATTTCCTTAAATAAGAAAAATATAGACAGAAATAAAAATATATAGAAATCTGATCTGCATCTGACAGTATAGTTTGTCCCAGAATGCTTCTTTAATAGGAAAAAAACGATTTATTCAGTAGAAATGCGTTTTCATGTGATTATTAGTGATGGGCGAATTTATCCGGCAGGCGCAAATTCGCTGCGAAATTGCGCGATTCGCCGCCAGCGAATAAATTCGCGGAACTCCCGCGAAAATTCGCATCAAAAATTCGCCGGCGTCAAAAAAATTTTTCGAAAAAATGGACGCCGGCGTAAAAAACGGGCGCCGGCGTCAAAAACGAGACACCGGTGTCGTTTCGCGCAAATTCGCCCATCACTAGTGATTATAGCATCCAAATGCTTTTCTGGCACTGCTCAGCCATGCACACACACAATGTCTAAAGCTACGGATCACTAACATAAGAAAGCAGAAAACAGAAAGAACTGATTGAGGTCATTACCATTTTTAGCATATTTTTTCAAAAATTATTCTTAGAAGGAAAATGTTCTTTTATCTGCAGCCACAAACATAAAGGGAATCTCATCCCTCAAATTCATGAAACTATACTTATACTGTTACTGTATAAGTGAAAAAACATCATTAGTGATGAGTGAATTTTTTCACTAGGCATGAATTTTGCTGCGACAAAAAAAAACAAGAAAATTGTTGCAAAGACAAAAAAAAAAAAAGCCATAATAAAAAACTCCTATTTGACTTTAATGCAACAAAGTCACAGACACAAAAAAGTTGCAGACACAAAAAAGTTGCAGACACATAGGGGCAGATTTATCAAGGGTCGAAGAAATAATTGGAAGTAAATGAATTTGAATTTCGAGCTATTTTTGTGTACTTCGACTATTGAATAGGCCGAAAATCGAAAAAAAATTAGACTATTTGAATATCAAAATTTATCATGTACTGTCTCTTTAAAATTTCGACTTCTACCATTCACCATCTAAAACCTGCCGAATTGCTGTTTTAGCCTATGGGGGACCTCCTAGAACCTATTTGGAGTCAATTGGTGGACATTGAGAAGTCAAAGGTTTTTTTAAAATACTTGTAATCTGATTCGATCAAATAAGATGTTACTTCAAATCAAATGATCGAAGTAGCATCTATTCACCCACAGAAAAAAACGTAAATTTTTTTAATAAATTTCAGGGTTTTTTTCCTTGAATTTCGAAGTTATGGGAGTTCAAAAAAACGTTGAAATTCGACCTTAATTAATCTGCCCCATAAAGTCACTATGTAAAAAAGTTTTGCTTGTGAATTTTCACAGAGTGAAACGGGACAGATCCACTCATCATTAAAAATCATGCTTCCTTTCTCACAAATTCCCATTACTACATTTTCTGATAGAAGCTCAGTTTAAAATATTTTTCTATAATGTTTCACCTATGGGGACAGTATTGAGATAACTGATGTGTACATTTTAGAGAAAGTACCAGCACCAGTAAATAAATAGTGATGAGCGAATTTCTCCCGCAAAATTTGAGAACAAACGTGAAATCTGAAAGTTCACGAAAAAATCTTGAAATTCGAATGTTTTCACAAAATAAATCGTTAAATTCAAAAGTTTTCACTAAAAAATTGTGCAATTCAAAAGTTTTCACGAAAAAATTGAGCAATCCAAACGTTTTCACGAAAAAATCGTGAGAATCAAAATTGATGCCAACAAATTGTCACCAGTGAATCTGGTAACCACAACTTCATGCAGTCAAGTTTAAAGGGCATGTAAAGTCAAAAAAATAAAATCCCATTTTTACTTTCTTTAATGAAAAAGAAGCCTATCTCCAATATACTTTAATTAAAAAATATGTACCGTTTTTATAAGAAACCTGACTGTATGCAGTGAAATTCTCCCGTCATTTACTGCTGTGGATAGGAATTGTCAGATGGTCCCTAACTGCTCTGCAGGGAAACAATCATACCGTCTTACTTCCCAGCCATGCAGAACTCAAGCAGCTTTGTGTATGATGATCCCTAAGCAGCCCAGACCACACTGAGCATGTGCACAGTCTTAGGGGCTGATTCACTAACTTCGAGTGAAGGATTCGAAGTAAAAAAACTTCGAATTTCGAAGTGTTTTTTGGGCTACTTTGACCATCGAATGGGCTACTACGACCTTCAACTACGACTTTGAATTGTAGGATTCAAACTAAAAATCGTTTGACTATTCGACTATTCGATAGTCGAAGTACTATCTCTTTAAGAAAAAGCTTCGACCCCCTAGTTCGCCATCTAAAATGTACCGAACTCAATATTAGCTTATGGGGAAGGTCCCCATAGGCTTTCCTACGTTTTTTTGATCGAAGGATATTCCTTCGATCGTTGGATTTAAATCTTTCGAATCGTTCTATTCGAAGGATTTTATCGTTCGATCGAAGGAATAATCCTTCGATCGTTCGATCACACTATTTGTGCTAAAATCCTTCGACTTCGATATTCGAAGTCGAAGGATTTTAATTCCCAGTCGAATATCGAGGGTTAATTAACCCTCGATATTCGACCCTTTGTGAATCGGCCCCTAAGTCTTGCAAAGATGTATAACGAAGTTACAAGCTGGTGACCCCCTGTGGCCAACTTTGAAAGCATAAATTATTTGTTTGATTAGGCTTGTGGTGCAGTAAGTTCATGTTTATATTTAGTATACAAAATACAGCATTTCTAGCCTTATTCTATTTTAGACTTTACATGCCCTTTAATGGTGATTTAGTTTTTTTAAGATCAAGTTTACAAAAAGCTGGAATTTGAATGCAATATAAAAAACACTTTACAATCTCAAACCTTTGTGATAAAAGGGAAATGTTTCTACGTATTTCCTTGAGAGAGAATGCTAGGATGGTAAAGACTTATAACAATCACAATAAAATCACATTTTCAGCAAGTTTTGGGTTCCTTTTGTTGTGAAATTCCACCCAAAATTGCAGCATTAAATCAGGGATTACTAATGCACTCACTGGTATCAGGACATAAACATGTGCAAGTTCAGATTTTTTATATTGATGAAAAAAAAAAAGATTTTCAAAGAGAGTGAAAAAAAAATCATTATATCCAGGGCAGGAGGATAGATGGTTTTCTATTCAGATCAGTTCAGAGCCTTATAAACCGTAAAACGTCTACACAAGTGCATTAACCAAGTGCAATAAGCTTCCTCTCCATGAAAACAAACTATAAATTGATTATTTGCTTGAGTTGCATTCTTGTCAGGCATTCAGGGTTTTTTTTTTTCCAAATAATGTGTCTGCAGCTACTTTTCCTCGATGATACAAAATCCCTTTTGTAATGCTTACAAGATCTTCGAAGCCTAAAAAATATAATGAAGGGGATTTAAAGTTAGAAGGTACAAATCCTTTTTTTTATAGAGCATCTTGCTTTAAAATTATTATAGATAAAAAAATGCAGGAACATGTGAAGTGCGGATTCATTACTTAAAGGGCGTGTAAAGTCAAAAAAATAAAATCCCATTTTTACTTTCTTTAATGAAAAAGAAACCTATCTCCAATATACTTTAATTAAAAAATGTGTATCGTTTTTATATGAAACCTGACTGTATGCAGTGAAATTCTCCCTTCATTTACTGCTGTGGATAGGAATTGTCAGACGGTCCCTAACTGCTCTGCAGGGAAACAATCATACTTATAAAATGTTCAAATTTAAAAAGCATTATGCATTTTTCCTGCCACATGTTATAGGGTTATTATACAGTATGTTGGCACTATATTTATACTACAGGTATAGGATCCCTTATCCGGAAACCCAATATCTAGAATGCTCCGAATTACGGAATGGCTGTCTCCCATAGACTCCATTTTATCCAAATAATCCAAATTTTTAAAAATGATTTCCTTTTTCTCTGTTATAATAAAACAGTAACTTGTACTTGATCCCAACTAAGATATAATTAATCCTTATTAGAAGCAAAACCAGCCTATTGGGTTTATTTAATGTTTAAATGAATTTCTAGTAGATTGAAGGCATAAAGACCCAAATTACATAAAGATCCATTATCCGGAAAACCCCAGATCCCGAGCATTCTGGATAACAGGTCCCATACCTGTACTGTGTGTCCTGGGGCATTATATATGAAAATATCACTCTATTTACCCTGCTGTGTGTTCTGGGGTGTATGGTATTACTGTGTATTTATCCTAGGATGTTTTCAGCAGTATTTTATAAGTATTTTTCTAAATGAGATGATCAAATGTCTTCCTGTGTGCTCTATGAATTGTAAATAGAAACCATCCCAAAATCAGTTCTGTGCCCAGCAAATAGATTGGAACCCCACAATTTTATTAAAGCAGACCTAACCCCTAAAAATGAATGTGGCTAAAAACGTCATATCTAATATACTGACTTATTGCACGAGGCTAAAGTTTCAGCTTGTCAATAGCAGCAATGATCCAGGACTTCAAACTTGTCACAGGGGGTCACCATCTTGGAAAGTGTCTGTGACACTCACATGCTCAGTGGGCTCTGATTGGCTGTTGAGAAGCTAAGTTTAGGGCTCGTCACTAATTATCCAGCAGAAAATGAGCTTCCCTGGCTGTAATATAAGCTGATGCTACAGGTTTGCTGATTATTCAATTCTGATGCTAATTGCACTGGTTTCTGTGCTGCCATGTAGTAATTATGTGTATTAATTACTAATCAGCCTTATATTGTGACATTTCTATTCTATGTGTACTGTATATTGTGAGTGGGTCCCTAAGCTCAGTAAGTGACAGCAGCACAGAGCATGTGCAGTGAATCAGCAGAAAAGAAGATGGGGAGCTACTGGGGCATCTTTGGAGACACAGATCTTTACTGCTATAGGGCTGTGGTTGCCTTGGGCTGGTACAGAAGCACAAAACATCATGTACAACATTTCTACCTACTTCTTTAGTTAAGTTTAAGTTCTCCTTTAATATAAGGACACAAGTATGGTGATAAAAAATCTTTTTGTGTTGGAACAAAGTTGGAGTGGTTTTTTTTTGCATATACAAATTCCGTTGCTGTGATGGTTTTTTTAAAGGCACTTCCTTGATTATATGTCAGTAATCTCTGGAATACATTACATGCATGCTCTGGTTTTTGATCTATTTCTTTCTGTTTGCTCCCCAACAATTTAAATATCTGTTGTGCCATCTTGTATGCTGCACTCAATTTCACATCACTAAGACTGATTTGCTAAATCTCCTACTGTGCCCAGATATTCTGCCACCGTCAAATCAGGGCGGCATCATTTCAGTGTTCTCTTCCCTAAGCCACTCACTACAGCTGATGATACAGTGGTAGGGGTCCGCATCTTGCTATTGTTTTTCCCTTGCAGTCTTTGAGGAGGTCCGCAGGGGTATGTTCTTATGTTTCACCAACAAGTTTAATATCGGGTTTCTGTTGTTGTTCTGCTAAACAAAGGAACTGTTTGATCTTTACATGAGATTCTCACAACAGGCTCCTCAATAGCAAAGATGAGACAGGTAAATTATGCTTTTTACTTCACTATATAGACACAACGGACGCTGAGTAGCATTCGACATTTAGGGCTAAAAACTCATTGGTGTAAATAGGTGGAAGGTACAGTATACAGCATCAAAGAGCCCCCCCCCCGCAGAGCCCCCTCTTCCTCCCATCTCAGCCGCAGCTCGTACCATCCCACCCTCCCGCGCGCAAGATGGCGTTTGCCTTTTCCTGCGTGTCACGAGTCTGGGGTCAGGGAGGGAGGTAAGTAGTGGCTGTTTAGGGAGTGGGTCTGGGATGTTTTTTCCTGGTATCCTTCCAGCCGAGTCCAATCCTGACAGTATATACCCCAGAACAAATAGCAGGATAAATACAGTGCCAATTCCATGTATAATACCCCAGAACAAATAGCAGGATAAATACAGTGCCAATTCCATGTATGACACCCCAGAAAAACATGGCAGATAAATACAGTGCCAATACCATGTATAATACCCCAGAACACAGGGCAGGATAAATACAGTGCCAATTCCATGTATAATACACCAGAACACACAGCAGGATAAATACAGTGCCAATTCAATGTATAATACCCCAGAACACACAGCAGGATAAATACAGGGCCAATTCAATGTATAATACCCCAGAACACACAGCAGATAAATACAGTGCCAATTCCATGTATAATACCCCAGAACACAGGGCAGGATAAATACAGTGCCAATTCCATGTATAATACCCCAGAACACACAGCAGGATAAATACAGTGCCAATTCAATGTATAATACCCCAGAACACACAGCAGGATAAATACAGTGTCAATTCCATGTATAATACCCCAGAACACATGCCAGGATAAATACAGTGCCAATTCCATGTATAATACCCCAGAACACATGGCAGATAAATACAGTGCTAATTCCATGTATAATACCCCAGAACACATTTTGTTTATACTGTAATACCCCAGAACATATGTGTTGTGGAGGCTGCAGGCTGCCTCCACAATCAGCACTACCTGCAGGTAGTGGCCAAGCAAAAGGGGGGTGGTGGGGCCCATTTGGTTTTCTCCCGGTGCCTTGACGGCCCAGTCTGACACTGGTACATGACTAGGGAGTCAAATGTAGTGATGGGCAAATCTGGGCCGTTTAAACACCGCAAAACGGCACCGAAATCTGCGAAACTACAGCAATACCCGAAAAGCATTGAAGTCAATCGGTGTCAAAATAATTTTGACGCGCAAATTTTTTTTGATGTGAGCGACAATTTCTATACGCATGACTATTTTGTCCAAATGCATTAAAATCAATGGGCGTCCAAATAATTTTGAAGAGCGACAATTTTTATGTGCAACAATTTTGACAAGTGACAATTTGTTTTTGTTACGGTGGATTTTTCGATGCAGTTTCGTGAAAACATTTTTGGGCGGTGAAACATGAAAATTCACCACGAATCCATGACTGGCGAATTTATTTGCCATCACTTGTCAAATGAAGTTCATATACTAACATATTCCCTTATGGTATTCTTCTTAACTGAAAATATAAGCAAACGTTCAGGGCAGGGGTGCAACTTCAGAGGAAGCAATTATATACAATTTCAATAACTATTAGCAAAGCGGGTAAACCTCTTGACATTTTGAGAGCCTGAAAAATAATTTGCTAGTATATGCTGTCTTTGGGAAATGGCATTCCTAGTAGGAATATTTGTGGGTCCAGTTGTAAGTTCTAGTAGTGATAGTACTTCCTTCCAATAGTCCTCTAGGTGTGGACATGTCCAGAAAATATGATAAAGGGTACCAGATCCTCCAAATTGTCTCCAGCACCTTGGTGAGACTGTTGGATAGATTGAATGTAACTTGGTAGGCGTCATGTAACATTGCATGATGATTTTATAGTTTACTTCTTTGTGCGTGACACATTTTGAAGCCTTTTAAAGATTCTCCCATAATGCTACCCACTTGGAGAGAGGTATATCCTCTGCCAGAGATTGTTCCCATGATTGCATATACCCATGTTTATTAAATGAAGTTTCCGAGTACAAGTTAAGTATTCCGTAAGTATGTGATATAAGTCCTTTCCTGGTCGTTCTGGTAGCCATGATTGTATCCAGTGACAGCACTTGCGTTTAAGAATGACCTCTATCATTACTTTCCAGCAGATGTTTTCAGGCCCATTTCCAGTTTATGCAGTTAATACTGTAAGTCTATGGAATAAAAATTCAGCCTTTCCACAGCTTACAAATGAACGATAAGTGATCTAATCCAGACCCAGCGTAGTTCCATGTCTCAAGGTGCCTTCATTACTAGCTTTTTCTGCCTTATTAGTGGGTTTATTTATTAAGGCGCCACTGTGGTGGAAGAACTAATACGATTTATAGCTCCCACTGATTTATGCTGGTGGTGAGCACCTCCTGGACACTGTTACTTACTAAAAAGCTTGTCCTCAATCGTTTGCTTTACTTACAGGGGAGAATTACTGTACTAACCTGAGTAACAGTATATGGAGGGATTGCAAAGTTATCAGGTTTCCTTTCTGCTTTTTTTTTCTGATATGTCCTCTGAGAGACAAATTCCCTTTAGAGTATATTTTATCACTGCATCTGCAATAAAGGTGTTTCACTGACGCTTTCATTTGGATGTGAGTTTTATAGCGGCAGAACTCATCTGCCTGTTATATGACTGTCATTCCAATATAAACGAACCCTGCATCAGGGATGGCCACCCTGTAATTTGTGTGTTACCTGCCAACTCTTTCAATATAGCTGAACCAGTAGCCATGGAGGCCTGATATGCCTGGTCTTCTAATATTAGACTGGATTGTCCAATCTGTGTTTTGTCAAATGCAATTGAAGTAAATGAAGAGATGTCCAACTTGCAATACATTTTCTTACTCTAAAGCCAGAATTTACTTGCTATATGTATCCCTGATTTTGTACATAAATCCCCTTTTTGCAATATTCTGGGGCTGCTACCATTCTGCTTTGTAAGGCATATCAACATATACAAATTATATAGGGGTAGATGCAATGTTTTAATACATAGCATGGGCAATTCAATAAATTGCTGTTTTGTGTGATAACATAGTACACATTAGTGATGAGGGAAATTTTTCAAGCAAAAAAGACGCCCATTGACTCTAATGGGTGGAAAAAAATGGTTGCACAATTTGTCGATGTTTCGCAAATTTTTGGCAAAGTGAAACGGATCAGATTGGCCCATCACTAGTACATATGTGATGCCAGGGGGTGTGTCCTGGTGCCTTATTTGAAACACTGGGTTTAAAAGTCATGAGGATTGTATATTTGTATCATGTCTTGAGAAAGGTCTCCTGAGAGTGACCGAAACGGCAACCTAAATAAATGGCCTATTATTTAACGTCCTTGGAGTTTTGCTTGTTTCGGACTGTATATTAATTTTGTTTGAGCTAGTGCTTGGTTAATGGGGAGGAAGTCACTCTCTTAAAAGACAAAACAGCAATACCCAGGTTAACTTCAGGCAAGTTATTGTCTGTGTTTTATTTACGACAGGGTTTTTCCATAAAATAATTAAAACTACACTTTCCATAAAATAATTGAAACAGTTTCGGACTGGCCCACAAGGATACCAGGAAAACTCCTGGTGGGCCCAGGAGTCAGTGGCCCTCATGCTGCTAAACATTCGCCTATTTCATGGCCATTCCCTATTCTATGAGAACAAGGAGGCTAAATAGATGGAACAATAGATTATAGTACAGTATGTAAAGAAAACAAACTAGGAAAATATAGGTTGATTGAGGAGCTGAAGAATATTAGTACTGAAAGTGTGCCCCTCGTCTATAGTTTTATGGTGGGCCCTTGGTCTAAGGTTTTTGGGCGGGCCCCTGGTGTCCCAGTCTGACACTAAATTGAAACTACACATAACATTGTGCCTGGATCACACTTTCACACATCTGTGCCTTTCAGCCAACACCTTACTGAGGTTCAATGGAACCATTTTGATTGGATGTCTGTGACTTTACTACCCTCAAGGGTTTAAATGCCGGAGAATTCCCTAACACTCCAGTTGAACTGAAGAAGCCACCCGGATGAGTGCTGAAACGTTTTCAAGGAAAACTCTAAATGTCCAGTTCCCTTTGACTAAATTTTACACACAGATACAGATGAAACCAGAACAGATGCTGGTAGAATACATATATGGGAAACTTACTTTTTGATAGTGCTGCTATTATTTATATTATGTCTATTTTTTATATTTATCCATATGTCTATGGGGCAGATTTACATAGGGTCGAATATCGAGGGTTAATTAACCCTCGATATTCAACTGCCGAAGGTAACTCCTTCGACTTCGAATATCGAAGTCGAAGGATTTACTGCAATTAGTTTGATCGAACGAAAAATCGTTCGACCGAAGGATTAAATCCTTCGAATTTAATGATTCAAAGGATTTTAATCCATCGATCGAACAATTCAATTTGTTTAGAAGGATTTTAATCCATCGATTTAAAGATTTTCCTATGACCAAAAAAAGCTTAGAAAGCAGCTAACATTGCACCTCGATAGGTTTTACTTGCCAAAGTAGGGGGTCAAAGTTTTTTTTAAAGAGACAGTACTTCGACTATCGAATGGTTGATTAGTCGAACGATTTTTACTTCGAATCGTTCGAATCGAAGTCGAAGGTCGAAGTAGCCAATTCAATGGTCGAAGTAGCCAAAAAATCATTTGAAATTCAAAGTTTTTTTTATTCTATTCCTTCACTCAAACTAAGTAAATGTGCCCCTATATGTTTATGGAAATCTGTGATTTGTTTATATCACTTTCTCTGTTTCTCTCTTTACATACAGATATATAGATTTTCTAAATCCAATACCCCATTTTGGATTCTTTATGTCGTGTATTCATTGCTTTTTAATATTTGACATTGCTCTGTTCAATATAATTAGCAACTCGGGTAGCTATGTCATTACTTAATGAAGTCATTTATGAGTCATTAACCTTTGTTCAACTTCACATATTTGATGGAGAAAATGGAATGTGCATTACCCTGGGACCAAATAAAATAGTGAACTAACCTGAAAGAAAATTGACACAGTGAAAGACATTTGCTAGATGGCCATGTGTAAATATGTTAGCTATATTGGCAAGCAATACAAGTAATATTTATTTTATTTTACAAAAAATAACGCCTTATGCAACAATCTAGCCATCAGTTTCTCCCTATGTCTCCAATCAGAATTTTCTCCAATCTTGCATGACGAGGGCCGGCAGCGATGGTTTAAGAATTGCTCAGATTCACTCAAGAAGTGGAATTGAGCTGTGGGGGCTTATGTGAACATGGACATCAAGAACATTTAATTTGAACCCGGAGGGTATACGTGAAAATGGACTACAAGATCATCTGAGTTGATCCACGAAGGTAAAGTGAACATGAACTGGAAGAACATTTGAGTTTAGCCAAGAAGGTACAGTATACATGAACATAGACTAGAATATTGTTTCAGTTGAGCCGAGAAGGTAAAGTATACATTTACATGGACTGGAAGATCATTTGAGTTGAGCCAAGAAGGTACAGTATATGTGAATATTCACTGCAAGAACATATGAGTTGAGCTGAAATTGTATACATGAAAATGGACTACAAGATCACTTAAGTTGAGCCAAGTAGGTACTGCATACATCAACATGGACTGGAAAAAAAATTTGAGTTGAGCTGAGAAGGTACAGAATACGTGAATATGAACTGGAAGAATATTTGAGCTGAGCAGAGAAGGTACAATTAATGTGAACATCGACTGCAAGAGCATTTGAGTTGGGCTGAGAGGGTATACATAAAAATGGACTGCAAGATCACTTAAGTTGAGCCAAGAAGGTACAGTATATATGAACATGGACTGGAAGAATATTTGAGTTAAGTTGAGAAGGTTCATTTAACATAAACATGGACTGGAAGAACTTTTGAGTTGAGAAGGTCCAGTATATGAGGAAATGGACTGGAAGAACATCCATGAGTTGAGTTGAGAGTGTACACGTGACCATGGGCAGCGTGTTGTATAACAAATCCATTGCAGAAAATTTTGAGGGCATCTAGTTCTTTCACTGCAAAAAAATTCCTTTATGTGACAGAAAGGAATCTAAAAATATTGTTAGACAAACTTTACATCACCAATGCGTCAATCCTTAGTACTGTCATTTTCTGGAATATTTTGACTTTTAACTTGACAACTTTGGTAATAAAGTATAGTATCTTATATACTTATAGGCCAGATATATACAAGATTCCAATGGCTTCATTAAAACTTTTGAATACTGAATAACCATATCTCAGAAGTTTCTATATCCTTCAACTCAGACCCTGTCTGCAACCAATTTAGTTTATACTAATAATTTAATTCCCACCCCCTCCCTGCTCTTTACCTTGTGCCCTTGTGGTAGCCTTCATCTTGTTACCGTGTTCTAAGGCATAATCTTGTGAAGGATCAATATATCATTACAGACTTCAAATATTTTGCCTCAGCATAAATTTCTCAGTGATAAAAGCTGAATTTCCAGTTCCTGTTTAAGCCATATGCTTCAGTAGTTTTTAATTCATACATCTGAAAGGCTTCCATTTTTATTTTTAGAAATTGTTTATGCAAATCACTACTCCTGACTTGTAAGTTCAGTATAGTTCCAAAGAGAATTATTCCACCATCTCTGTAAAAGCTTCCTCCACATACAGTATATTGGTTTCAAAAAATGGAATGTATAATTGGCATAACTCCTTAACGAGGGAATTTACACAACCTTGGAAATATTTTAAAGAAATGTATAAATGGTGTCAAATATATCTCTAAATGAGCCCCATTTGAAAGTACTTGGATATCTCAACTAAAACTGGCTGTCCTTTTAACCATATCGGAAATATGGACACAAAAGAAACATTACTCTAAAGTGCTTGCTCTTTGCTTGGTGGTGCAATAGAGAATGGATGAGTCGTGAAGCATTCTGTTGAGTTGAAGGCACAACTAAAGTCTACTCTACTGTCTAAATCTAAACAAAGAACAGTGGGAGCTATGGAGCCTACAAGTTGTGCACCAGGTGTTGATCAGAAGAGGCAGTATGAACACATATTAAACCACCAGGAACCTAGACATATGTGCTTTCCATTGCATCAATATTGGAGCACAACAGAGCCCTTATTGCTCTCCAGTCAATGTAGAAATTCCTGCTTCAGAGCATTAGGCAATCTTTCAGGTTTGAATTAGTACCATCCCATGGCTTCTCTTATTGCCCTTTGCTCTCATGGCTAATGATGCCTTATTTAAGTGGCATAATAGATACCACTCTTAGTAAAATAAAGAATGCATAGTACATCCTAGCAAAAATCTGGTTTAAGGAGCATTATAACAAAAATAGCACAGTTACCTTTTAAAATGTATAATGAGCAGCCATCTGTCAGCCCTATCCAAACAGGATGAAAGTTTAATTCACTCGACACCTTTCTGAGGATTTCATCATAATTATGCACTCTGTGTAGCCTCTCTTTAAAGTTTTTTTTGCACCTCCATTAGTGCTGATCGGCCAGTTAGACAAAATGAGATGGTTCATAGGAGAGTTCATTGTTGACTAATTGGCTGAAGAAGATAGGCAACTTAGAGATGCTTTGCATTCTGCTTACATAACATATGCATTCTCTCCTTTAATTAGAATTGCTTCTTTGCTCCTTTTTATTGTCTACCTTAGCATACTTACATTAATGATAACATTCTGGCACAGGCACATATTTTGACAAAGTAGTGCACCTTTGCTTTGTTTACTTTTCTTTGTATGGAGCTATTAACCTTAATAAGGAGTTCTAAAATTACATCTATAGATTTTATAACAGCCTTTATAGATTTATATGTTGACCCATGCTAACTATAGATGGGTTAAATGGAAACCTACGACAGGGTAATTTATTGTATTTGCATATACATTTCTTAGAAATAAAAAGCATTTTGATGTACTGTAGTGTAAAAAATGGGAAAGGAGGTAATGAGGCGTTGAGTATATGTATAATGCTAGAAAATTATCAGACTTTTTGCATTTAAGGCCACATTTGGGGTTCTAAATTCAGTCTGGGCACAGAAAATACACAGTGATTTAGTGAACATTCAGTGTCAGTGATTTAGTGAACATTCCAAGAATATAAGACTGGAATTGGTGTTCCATTCAGATCTCAGCCTAAACAACCTTCAAACCTCAATTTAAGGTGTATCTGGGAGATAAGGTATTCTTTACAAAAATTTCCATAACTGGCCTCAACTTGAGCTGCATACACATGCAAACCACTGTAGGAGGGGGTAGAAGTCAGTCTGTTTGACTCACCACCAAAGAACATGGTGTGAGATGTTTTCCCATTGAACCCAACGTTTCACACTCAATGCTTTGAAGACATTGTAGAATAATGTCATAAAAAGGGCAAAAAAAGCATTGATGAATAAGTCATAGAACATTTTACCAATATGGTCACTTCTTTCAGATGCAATAGCAACACTAATTGTTTCTCTATTTCTTTCTAAGTGGCTTGATCATGTACCCTCTACCAAGAAGAGTTTGATATCAAATGGCACAAATGAATCTACAAGGCAAAGTATCATTAATATCACATGCCCTAATTAAACCTTCAAGAAGCTGAGAAGTTCTGCAAGAGAGTTATCTGTTGAGTAAAGCAGTACACATAACTCAGAGTTAAGCAGGACATCCACAAATAGAGCATTCAATATTCTAACACAAACTACTTTTTGTGAGGAATAAATTGAAATGTCAATCAATAGCGGGAATTAGGAAAGGTTATGGTGATGCATTCCCTGATTGGATAGACAGGTCCCTTCTCAGAGGTTTATATTCAACCGGCTAAAGAAAGTATTTTAATGCCAGTTTTAATTTCCAGCATAGAGTTGTCATGTCAATCTTATATTGACTTCATAAAGTTGTATGATCTATCCAGCATCATATTAAGTTATAAGTGCACCCTATTATTATTTATGAATTGAGTAGGTAGCCTTTAATCTTTTTTTTCTCACAATCACAATATCAGACTTCCTTAAGGATAAACAAAAATATGAATCTCATAAGGGTTTGTTGGCTGTATGGGACACAAACAAAAATAACATTTGAATGAGTGTATGAAACCAATGCTTGGATATGAGTCATTTTGAAAAACATATATATGTATACAATTTACGTATTACAGTGGGTGAAGATCTTATCAGAAATGCATTGTTTCTACCAGTAGAGGACTTGGAGCCTTTGACCAGGAATGCAAAAGACAAAACTACACAGCAGTTTTAAAATATATCATTTTATTTAAATAAATATATGTATTAACATAAAGCAGCACAACAATAATCATTAAAAAGTAGGATTTAATAAAAAAAAAGTACAAATGAAAAAAAATGAACAATGCACTAAAATATATGAATACCTTAAAAACCTCTAAAAAGAGCAAAATTTTCAGAAATTCGTAGTGGAAAAAAATCTGAAAAACTCTGGATTAAAAATCTTCAAATAGTCACTTCCCATTGATGTCTATAGAACCCTCCAATATACTTTAATTAAAAAATGTGTACCATTTTTATAAGAAACCTGACTGCATGCAGTGAAATTCTCCCTTCATTTACTGCTGTGGATAGGAATTGTCAGATGGTCCCTAACTGTTCTGCAGGGAAACAATCATACTTATGAACAGCAGGGGGAGCCCCCGCCTTACTTCCCAGAGCTCAAGCAGTTTTGTTTGTTTCCCTGTAGAGCAGTCAGCGACTGTATAGAGATTTGTATTGGATTTTATTTTTGCCTTTACATCCCCTTTACTGTTTCCAACTCCAGCTGCAGGGACAAAGATCATGGAGCCAGATTTAAACAGATAAACTGGGATTATATTTGGAGGATTATTGTGCGGCAGCCACTGGTTCTGCAGAGTTGGAGAAAGTTTGAAATATGTAACAATACAAAAACTATAAAATCCACATTAGATTACATGACTTGCTGTATCGGCTTCTGGCAGATATTATTTGACTTGTGCTGTTTTGATCATTTATGACGATCCCTAAGCAGCTCAGATCACACTGAGCATGTGCACAGTCTTGGTCTTGCAAAGATGTATAACAAAGTTACAAGATGGTGACCCCCTGTGGCCAACTTTGAAAGCATAAATCATTTGTTTGATTAGGCTTGTGGTGCAGTAAGTTCATGTTTATGTATACAAAATACAGCATTTCTAGCCTTATTCTATTTTTAGCCTTTACTTCCCCTTTAAGGGCTTTTTAGAAAAATAGAAAAACCTCACATTGTTCTAGAAAACGTAATTTGATTGTAGTTAAGTGGACCCCATAATGGTGGTCTGTTTACCCTGTAGTAAACAAATACAGATGCCAGAGAATTAACTAGAAACACAACTGCCATACAGCTCTACAATAATTAACTTGAAGCTTGTAAACTATCATAAACTTTGTTGTTGATATACTCATTAGATCTTCCTAATGCAAATAAGCATATCCTAACAGAAACAGAGAACAATTATCATTCCAGTGTGAATAAAACTCATAAAGAGCTGAAAGGTCAACAGTAACATTTATCTACGAAGAACTGAAACTTTCATCAGATCTCATTTTATAATAATAATGCTGTTTAGATTCAATTAGACAACTCATCCTCTGCTCTTCGAGACGACCACACTTTTGCAGATGAAAGAAGAGATTATCTAGAGATTATATTGGTAATTAACTGAGGAAATGGAATGTTGTGCTAAATTCCTGTGGGTCTTTCTGAAAGTGACATTGTTCCTCCAACTGATATTGTACAAAACAGTGTCTGAAGATGCAAGTGAAAATAAAAGCCATCGAAGTCCAGATGAGATCAACTGGAAAGATGATTCTCAACAGAAAACCAAAGCCCCAACTACTGATTGCATTGTGTTGATTGTGTTGCAAGCACATAATAGATATTCCCTGATTTAAGGGCAAAGACACACGCTCAGATTCAGATGGAGATTAGTTGGCCAGTGACAAATCTCCTCTTCTTCAGGACGACTAATCTCCCTGAACTAGAGCTAGAATGTAAATTGCCTCTTCAGGAAACTTCGGGTGACTTCGGAAAACGAAGTGCTCCGAGTTCCATCCCACCAGCGATTTAGATTCTAGCCGGCAGGAGGCAGTTCGGGGTCATTAGTTGCGTTGAAAGAAGAGGCGATTTATCATCAGACGACTAAATCTCCCCGAATCTGAGCGTGTGTTTCTGCCCTTAATAATGACTATGAAGACAGAAGCTCTAGTTCAAATGATCATTCCTCATCCCATATTAAAGTTGCTGGACATTTGAATACAATTTTTTTTGGAGTTAAAAAGGAGTACAGACAACGTTGGAATCTTTGGAAAATTGCATCTGAAATATGAATTAAGATGCCTTTAAAAAAAGAATAGTTTGATTAATATCCTTAAGTAATACTAAAATTAAAGACACTAATGCGGAAAAATGAGTTGACATATCTGCCAGAAGTAGAACAAAAGCAATTTTATAGTGAAAATGTATCTTTATTATGGCATTAATATTTCTGGCTATTCATCCATCTAAATATTTAATTAGAATTGTGTTCAGAGCGCTTAATACAGATCAATAAACCGTAATAAATATTCTGTGATGATGACGGCACAGTACTAATTATATATCAATGCGACACTTACTCTGTGTAAAATAAAATGCTTATGTATATTGACAAATCAACCAGCCGTCTTATTTATTCAGCCTAGTCAGATCGTCCTGTTCTTCAGGCTGGAGTTAAACGGAATACAAACCGAGTACAGATGAATCTTTGCGGTGAGACGCTCTACCTCACCAAATGCTACCGCAGGGAAAATTATTATTAAAGGGCGACAATGCATAAAATAAGTTTAGCATATTGTAATAGTCAAGGAAATGCATCTGAAAGTTTTCATAGTCTATGGAGGTTATTTGTTAAAGTCCAATTTTTTCGGCATCAGACTTTTAAAGGGGAAAACCAATATTTTTTGATAGAAAAAAAACTTGAATTTTTCGAGATTAAACTCCGATGGTGTTAAAAGTCTGAATAAAAAAGTCAACTCAGATCTGCCTAGTTCACGTGAAGTCATCAGCAGATGTTCTGTTGATATCCCGATTAATAATCCCGTTCAATAAGCCAAAGATTTCATGGTTACAGGCGTCAAATCCAAAAAAAATAGCAGGTTTTGGGAGTCAAATTTGAAAAAGTCGCAGACAAATCTGAAAAATTCAGATTTTGTCACAATTTTATCGTTTTCTCCATACAAGGAATTTTTCAGAAAATAATGAGAACTTTTCCGATTTTGATATTATAACCCCCTAAGTATTCCGTACTGGGTGTAATTGTTTATAAAGGTGGGCTCTGTTGGTGGCACTTACTGTAGGTAACACAGTTCCTCACAGTGAGGCAGATATTTCATATTGAAATTCCCATCACACCAACCATCTCAGAAATCTGAAGCACCTATGGGTCCATAGGTCCATGGGTCCATGGGTCCATACAATTAAGGATGGGTCCCCCTGATCACTTAAATACAGGAAAAGGTCATCAAGCAATAACGAATTGTAATTTAAAGAGAATGGTTAGAGGACCATGATATGATCATATTTTCTTTCAGAATTGTTTTATGGAGGGGAATACATATGCTGACGTAGAGTTATGGCATCTCTCTCTCTCTCTCTCTCTCTCTCTCTCTCTCTCTCTCTCTCTCTCTCTCTCTCTCTCTCTCTCTCATATGGCCGAGTTTAATGTGCCACTCCCCAAATTATATCACCTTTTACTGGTAATAGAAGCCCTGAGGGAGGTGATAAGGAGCTTGGGGCCAGCCTATCAATGAGACAATAAGGGGCAGATTTACAGTATCAAGGGTCGAATTTTTAGGTAATGGGAGATTTTTTTTAACTCCTGTAACTTCGAAATTGGAATAAAAAAAGACCAACCAAAATGTATTAAAAAATTTAAGTTTTTTTCTGCGGGTAAATAGGTTGTATTTGAATGTTCGAATCTAAATAAGATCATATTAGATCGATTTTGATTCAAAGTATTTTCAAAAAATTGACTCCAAATAGGTTCTAGGAGGTCCCCCGTAGGCTAAAACAGCAATCTGGCAGGTTTTAAATAGCGAATGGTCGATGTTTTAAAGAGACAGCACATGATAAATTACGATATTAGAATTTTTTAATTTTTTTCAAATTTGAATTGAATTTGGACTATTACATAGTCGAAGTACACAAAAATTGCTTGAAATTCGAATTTTTTTACTTTGAATTTTCAATTCGACCCTTGATAAATCATTCCCTAAGGGTCATTTACAAAAATAAAAACTGAAATACAAACTGATTTTCCTGAAATTTACATTTTAATTAAACAATAAGTTGGCCCTCTCTAACAAATGATAAGTCTTACAATAAAGAAATACTTGTGAGCTATCCAACAGCAAATATATACTGTACATGTTTAAAGGGGACCTGTCACCCAGACACAAAAATCTGTGTAATAAAAGTCCTTTTCAAATTAAACATGAAATCAAATTTCTATTTTTTGTTAAAGCATTTATAGCTGTTGTAAACTCATTTAAAAATCTCAGCTGTCAATCAAATATTGTCTGCCCCTCCTCTATAGACCTCTTGTAGTGGGTAAAAGTTATTGCTTTATTTCAAAGTACATTAAAACCATTGCATCCTGACGCGTTTCGTATCTAAGCGATACGTAGTCATAGGCCTATGACTACGTATCGCTTAGATACGAAACGCGTCAGGATGCAATGGTTTTAATGTACTTTGAAATAAAGCAATAACTTTTACCCACTACAAGAGGTTTCCGGAGTGCTTGCTGACTTTTTCCTAAACTCCACAAGTGCATACACCCGCAGCTACGGGTTCGGGGCGATGCACCCGGACCACTTGAGACGTCGGGTGAGTGCTTTTCCCTCTTTTACTTAAAGACTTCATACCATAATCTCCATTAATGTGATTGACCTGGGGTTTGTACACCCAGGTCACTGCTGTTACCGGGTGAGATATTTCTCATTGCTCATCCAGCGAACATATTCAGTAGCATTTTGCAATTTGTATTAGGACTGTGCAGCTGTTTATTTTTTCATTTGTTTGTATTGCCCCTCCTCTATGCCTTAGGCAATTACTTTCACTTTCCATTCAGCACTTCCTAGATGTCACTGCTCTCCCCACATTCCCCCAGTTCTCTTTACCCTTTAAATGTGTAGCCAGGACATGGGGATGGACATCAGGTCCCCCATTCTGGTGCACAAACAAGATTCTGAGATGATGCAAGACTTGTCTTAATAACAGTGTCCAAAAAATGGCTCCTGCCTGCTTGTTATAATTATGAATTCCCAGACTGGAGGAAACAAGATTCAAATAATTTATATAGTGTAATTAAAGTTAATTTTGCTTGACTAATGTGATAAAATGCGATTCTGAATATTTTTTTTTTGGGTGACGGGTCCCCTTTAAGTTTGTGCCATTTTGTTAAAGAGGGTCATGCCATCAATACACCAGCTGCAAGCCATAGTGCACAATGGTATGATCATAACCCAAGTAGTCATTCCTCATACAATGCAATTACTTTCCTGCACACTTACACAAATGGCCCAACTAATCAAGGCAATGTTTCTGCAGACCAATCCAAACTGCAGTCTTTCCACTAAACTCAGTATCCTTTATCTTTTAGCTTATAATTTGCTTTGGAAAACAACTCAGTGTTCATTCTGCTTTCTGCCAAGAAGGTTTCTGATTCAGAAAACACAAAGTGTTTTATACGGTATGAGTTGTTCTCTGTGATTTCTCAAATAAGAGAAATGTGCAACAACTAGGGATTATGGAATTCAAACATTATATCCATAATATGAGTGCCAAGTATAGACAATACAACTATATTATATTATGGAAGGAGCTCTGTGCATTAGAAGGAGCATGTATACAGAATACATACTCGAGGCAGTAGGCATTTTTGAAAAAGAACATTTTATGTCTTTTTAACATATAGATTTGATGCCTGTCCCAGGCCATTTTCCTGGGACCTGCACCAATAGAAGAACATTTGGACACATAGTAAGTTAGGTTGAAAAAAGACACACATCCATCAAGTTCAACTTTTTATGTCTATATATAACCTGCCTAACTGTTAGTTGGAAGGCTACAAGAAGGCACAAAACACAATTAAAAGCCTCATAAGGGGAAAGGTCCCTTCCGAATACTTTCTCCAAGATGGCAATCAGGTCAGTCCCTGGATCAACTTGTACTATGAGCTATCTTCCATAACCCAGTATTCCCTCACTTGCTAAACACCATCCAACCCCTTCTTAAAGCTATCTAATGTATCAGCCTGTACCACTGATTCAGGGAGACAATTCCACATCTTCACAACTCTCACTGTAAAAAAAATACCCTTTCTGAATATATAACCAGAACCTCCTAATCGGAATGGGTGCCCTTGTGTCAGCTGGAATAACCTACTGGTAAATAAAGCATTAGAGAGATTATTATATGATCCCCTTATATATTTATACATAGTTATCATATCCCCCCCTTAAGCACCTCTTCTCCACGGTGAACAACCCCAACTTCTCCAGTCTTTCCTGATTGCTGAGACTTTCCGTACCCTTTACAATTTTCGTTGGCCTTCTCTGGACCTTCTGCAATTCAATAGTGTCCTGTTTGAGCACTGGAGACCAAAACGATGGCAGCTCAATTCTAGAATTGGAATCTTTGCCCTTTTTAATACAGCTCAAGACCTTATTTGCCCTTGATGCTGCTGACTGGCTTTGCTTGCTACAGCCAAGTTTATTATCTACAAGGACTCCAAGGTCCTTTTCCATTATGGACTGCACTTGCCACTAGACACAAGAGATGAGTGTGCGTATATAACTATACATTAACTGATGAAGCAATTAGACCATTCACTCAAGACCTAAACAAGGACACTAATAAGTTAATTATAATTTGCTAGATCTGGTTTTCACCCTTTTGCATGCAGTCTACCATAGTAGCTAGCGAGCACTCTGACACAACTGGTTAGCTGAATAAATTGCTTGGTACAGTTTATAGGAGCTATACTGTAAAATAAGATATTGTCCTTCGTAATAAGCCCCATCTAATTTATCTCAGTCATAACTTCCCAGTTCTCATCAGCAGAATCCAATGATGACTCTGATGACCTACTGTTCTGTTCTCTGACAGAATCTTTTCCCATCACTTTCCTTAAGAATTATGATATATCCCATAAACTCGCTGACATGTCCCATCTGTACTCATTTCATTTTCAGAATCTTCAACAATTTGAAAATATTTTATCAGGAAAACATGTCCCACGCAGCCTGACATTTACACAACTCTCTATATACTCACAGATACACAGATAACTTCCGCCAGTTTTATTTCTACCTGACAGCTGGGTATTGAAACAAGGGAAACCTATAAAGGCAAAATCCACTCAAAAAGGTTTGGGGTTTTTTAGGGGGGCGATAAAGAAAATGCAATTCAAAGCAACTTTTTGGAACTTGGAATAGGAATTTGGAGAAGGAAAAATGATATTACTGGAGGTGCCAAGTTTTTCCTTCACACCCCCTCAGTTATTTAGTGCTCTTCAACCTCAAAAAACTAACCAGCTTCAGCTTCTGATCACTGAGCACTATGCCACAATTTTTTTGGTGGCATAGTAGTAGGGCACTTGCATACTACAGAAATTTTGGAGAGTTTTGTACTGTGCATGGGCTCAACTAAGCCTTATAGGGAGGGGTCTGGAATACTCTAAGAAGATTATAGTATGGCTCACAGTGAGCAGTACCTCCGGTCGATTGAGGCATCAGCTTGGGGTAACTGGTAAGAAATTGTAGTAACTGGGAGGTGCATAATAACTTGGCACCTACTGCCCCCGCAGTGCAGGCCAGTTTTGGAAATGCCAGAGAGGATGCTCTAATATACCATAGATATTCACTAGTGATGGGCAAAGTTTGCAGTTTCACCATTGTTCAATTAGAGGCAAAGTTGGCAGTTTCGTCACAGACAAATTTGTTCACGAAAACATGGCAAAAATTCACCACACAGCTCATTTCGGCATGCATCAAAAAAAAGTGCGTCAAAAAACACTGTGCGCGTCAAAAAAACTTGATCCGTGCGTCAAAAAATTAGGCGCTCATCAAAAACGAGGCGTGCGGTAAAAACCAGTCCTGCAAATTTTTACCCATTTTGCGAATTTCTGGGGAAGTGAAGAGCAGCAGATTTGCCCATCACAAATATTCAATATTAAAGTGGGCTGGTGGAGGCCTCTTTGGTTTGGGCGAATTTTTCCATTTTTTTGACGCCGACGTCCGTTTTTAACGCTAGCGTCAGTTTTTTTTGGACGCGGGCGACAACTTTTTTTGACACCGGCGAACTTTTGTCAACTAATTTTCGCGGCCGTTTCGCGAATTCGCTGCAAATTCGCGCCTGGCGAATAAATTCGCCCATCACTACTCTTTGGTTATTTGAAATGCCAGGGTCTATTTTCATTCCCGGTCCAGACCTGCCCGAGTGATTATTGCAGTTCTTGTATTGATATTTGCTTAGACATTTCACATCTTTGGTTATTCCTAGTAAAACAATGTGGACAATTCTCCTAAAGGTCTGTTAACCAGATGACTTCGGATTCATGGTTTGAGGAGTAATGTTTAGTCAACACAAATGGAGTTCATATATATATGTATGTATATATATATATATATATATATATATATATATATATATATATTTCGAGCTGTAACTTTTGGGAAATGTAGTTCCCAGCCTTGAGCTTGAGAGCCCATGGATACCCCTGTTGTAAAAATGAATACTTTAGAGTGTGTTTGTGGGGGACTGGGGAGTTTTTAACTAAAAAGTTGTCTTCTCTACCTCAACCAAGTTTGCTGATTCATAGAACTGGTGTTATTGTGTTATTGATTTACAGGCTTCAAGGTCATGCTCTTCAGTTCCATGCCAGATTAGTTACTGATGGCTTCTGACTCTTGGGATGATGTTGGCTAAATAAACAATAACCTTGTGGTTTGTACAATACTGTTTTTCAGAACCTCATTTACAGTAAAGCCAGAGGAATGTAGGAGAGATTTTGGAAATTGTTATTATTATCCTTTATTTATATTGTGCCAACATGTTATACAGCTCTTTCCAATAATTGTTCATCACTTACAGTGTATGAACCCCTGATCCAGTGTAGCTTATAATCAAAAGTCCCATTATACATGAATGTCAACTTCATCTGGGAAAAATTAAATTTTTACATAGTTGTCCATTAAAGGGGATTGAAGGGATTTTGTCATGGGAAAACATGCAAAATGCATCAGTTAATAGTGCTACTCCAGCAGAATTCTGCCCTGAAATCCATTTTCAAAAGAGCAAACAGATTTTTTAATTTTGAAACATGACATGGGACTAGACATGCTGTCAATTTGCCAGTTGCTCTCAGTCATGTGACTTGTGCTCTGATAAATGGAATCCACTCTTTACTGCTGCACTACAAGTTGGAGTCATAGCATCCCCCACCCTTTCCCACCAGCAGCCTATCAGCAGATCAATGGGAATGCAGCAAGATACTAGCTCCTTGGAACATATGAGAATAGCACTGAACAGTAAGGGTGTTATTTATCAAAATCTGAAAAGTTATCACTATATTTCCTGAAAAATACTCTGACCAAATTCTCATGCACTTTTCCCCCCTATTTACTAACATTTACTACATTTTTCTGAATATTTGTTGTTCAGGAATAAAAAAATAAAATCATGAAAAAATCTGAATCATACAAATTTTTCAGATTTGTCACTGTAAACTGATTTGATGCCCGAAACCTTGATGCCCGAATTTTTCGGATTTGACTCCCGAAACAGTGAAATCTTCAGATTATTGAACAAAACCTAGCATAGATCAGGATATCTACAGGATTTCTATCTGCCATTGACTTCTACATGAAATCAGCAGGTCTGAGTTGGAGTACTTTTTTATTTGGACTTTTAACAGGAGGAGAGTTTAATAAGATCTCAAAATATTCAGGGTTTTTTTTTCACAAAAAAATAGTTTTTCCACTTTAAAAGTCTGAACAGAAAAAAACTGACTTTAATAAATAACCCCCTAAAAGTCCCACTGCAACTCCTTCAGTTACATTGAGTAGGAAAAATAATAGCCTGTCTGAAAGCAGTTCCATCATGAAGTGCTGACTCTTCATTGCTTCTTGTTGGTTCAGGAATAACATTTTATAGAGTGAATTATTTGCAGTTTTTTGAGTGAGGGAGAAAACCAGAGTACCTATACTGATGCCAACATGCATTGACCATATAGATTCCTTGAAGACAGTATACTGATTGAAATTCGATCCAGAACCCCTGCTCTGCAAAGTAGCAATGCTATCAACTGACCTTTCTGCTCTTTGTTAATTCAAAGTTAATGTTTCATAAAATAGGGAATTGAAGGGAATTGGGTAGAAACCATGAACTGTTTAAATGGCTGTTTAATTAGACAGCTGTGTATAAATTGTAGCCAAATATTGCCTATAGCTGCCATTCAGCCTTTAAAACAGGGTTTATTTATAAATGAATGTTAATTGGTTGGGGCCTAAAACCACCTTGCTTTTTTAGGGTAAGGGCACATGCTAAGATTCAGGGAGATTTAGTCACCTGGCAACAAATCGCCTCTTCTTCGGGCGACTAATCTCCTCAAAAAGCCTTGCTGCCAGCTACAATCTATATCGCTGGCGGGATGGCACTCAGATTGTTTCGTTTCCGAAGTCGCCCGAAGTTGCCTCACAAGGAAACTTCGGGTGACTTTGAAAAACGAAGGGATCCGAGTGCCATCCAGTTGTCAATTTAGATCCGTTGGCAAAGCTTTTTGGTGAGATTAGTCGCCTGAAGAAGAGTCGATTTGTTGCCGGGTGACTAAATCTCCCCAAATCCTAGCGTGTGCCCTTACACTAACTATAGCTCTAGGGTTAAGGGTAAGTGTCAAAGCCTTATTTTTCAGTCACAATGTTTGCTGGGGGACTCGATTTTAAATGCACTACAAGCTTAGAATGCTAATAGAGAGGGTAGGAAGGGAAATATTTACAGGTGTATGTTAATGGACTGGGGCTTAAAAGCTCTTGGCTTTCTTATTATAGCTGCTAAATGAAGGGTAAGTGCACTATTGGTCTTACTACTCAGCCACACTGGTTGCTGGGGGTTTGATTTTAAATGCACTACAAACTTAGAATTCTCACGGATAGTGTAGGACTCGTACAATGAAGGGCCTTGACGTGACACGTGAGTTTACATATGTATTTTGGCCAGAGTAATAATAATGTAATAATTATTGTTAAAGGCAAACGGTGCACTTGCAATCTTTCTTCTTCTTTTTGTGTACAAATATTGGCTTTTTATAGTTTATAGCAGCTGGTCAACTCCAGATTGTGGGTTAGACCAAGCACTGGCACAAGGGTGCTTCTAGCAGCTGGTCAATGCCACAGTGTGGTTTAGCGTGAGCGCTAGCGATTTTTTTCTGTGTTAATCAATCTAAACTGTAAAGATGAGCACAACCAATGTTTCATTATAAGAAACATCAAGATGGTCTTTTATGTATAATTTTTTACAGACATGATGGATTATTAATATTACCTTGTTTGAAGGACATGGATGTCCCAAGAGAACACCAGACATATTTAGGTATGCTTTATCCCATTAGGGTAATTACTCATTATTACTCTTATTCTGCTTTTATTACTAAAAAGGGGGTCTCTCCTTGGTTGGCTGTCAAATGGATAGAGGGCAAACAAACAACATGATTTCCCGAGCACTCCCATAAAGATTCATTCCATTAAGAGACCCACTTGTGACTGTTCCCTGGAAAGATTCCTTTATACTGTTTGTTTCTGCTGCTGCAACAACCAAACAAACCAATGCTTTTATTGCTTCATTTATGATCTGGCAATTTTGATAGAAGAGTAGCAATGGTTCTAGCCATTATGCAGCACTTAGTAGGATCATGTCCTAATCCAATACACTAGTCTGCATATCTCACAAAATAACAATCTAAAAATCAGTACATATCCAATCTCGGCTGTGAATCTTCGCAGACCACAGCCTCTTACTCATAGCCCCTCCTACTTTATAACAAAACCCTCCCATTTTCTAGCAAGTCCCTCCCCTTTCCAGCATGTGATTTGGTAATAACCGGTGAAACTCAGGCTTTATTCATATTTCAACTGTTCGGAAGAGTACATGTGGATTTTTTTTTTTTAAATTATAAGATAAAAACCTCCTTTTAAAGTAAATAGATATTAAAACAATGAGAACATGACCATGCTTCCAGGCAGGTTACATCTGTTAAGATTTCACAGTTATAATACTAAATATTCATAAGCTTGCTGCCACAGAGAGTTTAAGCACCTACAGATATATTATTTAATGTGACCGTTTACACAGCCAGTGGGAACAAGGCAAACATTTCAGACTGATACTTTGTCTTATCCATGAACAAAATACTTGCATCCATTTTATACCGCACTGCAAGGTTTATAGAGATTTTTTTTTAAAGAAAAACTGTTTGCTATCCATCTTTTTTTTTTATTATTATTTTGTGCCAGGATGAATTGAAATGGCCCTTAAAAAATCTCATTATCACAGTTTTTTTCCTCCCGTATGAAGATTTAGTACAAAAAAGATTACACCGTGTCATTCCTAGCCAAGTGTACATAATTTTTTCACCAGGCAATTTATGCAAACAGAGGGAACACACTTCCTTGTATTGTTTCTTTACACAATGTTTAAAAAATAGTAAACCATGATATAAGCACAATACAACAGCGTGAAGTTTATTCACAATCATCTTAAATGTAATGGGGTAAAATCATTAATTCTTATCTTGTGGCTACGCCGTAGGGGGATTCTGCTGAAAAGCAACGGGCCGCCTAGAGCAGCCAGGAGATTAAAACAATAAACTATCCAGACTTTCAATGTTGCCGGGCTTGCATCTGTTACTGCAGAAGATACAATTTAGCCTCTGTACAACTACCTTTATTATAACAATCTTTATTCCCTGGTAGCTCTGATGGGTTTATTCACTGCTGTTCATAAAAGCAATCTGAAGGGGAAAGCTGGTCTACAGAGCTTAGCGCTAGTTGCATGAGACAACCTTTAGAAATGTTTGCAGATTCCAGGGGGAGTGTTGTGGAAGTACTAATGCCATCAACCCTTAACTTGAGTTAGGACAGCAAGATGCAGGGATTAGTAGTTTTGTTACAGTTCAAGTGCCAAAGTAATCCATTCCTCTTTACGGTTTACAGTGCATTGAACGGTCCATGTAGAACAAAGACCATGAAACATTAGGGGAAGGAAAAGTCTTCCCAACAATAACTAAAGCTGTAATGAAAGCAGCCAGAGGAAGACATGCCGGGAGATTGATGAAGTCCCTTACCTCCTGGCTCGTCTTTCCTAGATTGGCGGTATGCAGGCACGCACTTCCCGGCTCTGCTGATGCTGGCGTTTGACGCCAAGCGTCATGACGTCGTCAAGGGGTGCCAAATTTGAATTTTGGTGCCAAATCATCTTTAAAAGGCTACTCCTCCATTTTGAGAATGCCCAAGCTGGTTTCAGTTTATCTGTTCCTGCTCAAGCGTTTATCCTGTCTTTTGATATCCTGGTTTTGACTTCTGCCTGATCTTTGACTACGATTATTGCCGCTTGCCTTGAACTCTTCGCCTGACTCTGACTATACCTTCTCTTTATCCCTGCTGGTACCTAGATTACAGAATTGTTACGCACTTCCTTGTTGGCTTCCGCAGCAGAAAGCCTGGGGCCCCAAAAGGGCGTCAGTGAACACCGGAACCCGTGGGTAAGTCTGTGCATCCAAAGGTACCATTCACTACACAAGATTCCCAATAACAAGATCATTACAGAAGGTCAGTACTACTCATAATCAACTTTGGATGGAATATTTATTCTTACAATGGCACCCAACAGAAACTTGCCTTGTGGCAAATTCTTTTAGTGTGTTCCTCTAGGGTGTGATCTTCTGGTCCTGATACCTAGGAATATTTTGCCATCACCAATCCAGTATTATAATGTTACACTTCCTAGTGTTGGTTCCAAGACCACTTAATTTGTTTACATTGTAGGACTGAGATTGTGATGATACAAGTCACTATTTAGGCCAAGACTTTCAAAGGAATAGAGGACTTGAGACCAAAAAGACAAAATTTATCCTATAGCAGAAGAGGAAGGTTGAATAATGCTGTACACAGTTGCAAGGTGAACCAACAATACTAAACTAAAGTCTAATTCGGTTCTATTCACAAAGACAGTTTTTAAGATGGCTTTTGGGGCCAACAATGTTGGATCAACAAGTTGAATGACTGTCCATATATTGAATATAGGGAGAGGTTCACAGTACTTGGATCATGTCCTGGTGTTGCTACATATTGCAACTTTCATACCACAAAACCAGTACTTAGCATACAACATAAATGTTCCTGGCAAAAAAGAGACAGAAGATGATAGATAGATAGATAGATAGATAAATAGATAGATAGATAGATAGATAGATAGATAGATAGATAGATAGATAGATAGATAGATAGATAGATAGATAATAGATATATAGATGATAGATAGATAGATAGATAGATAATAGATAGATAGATGATAGATAGATAGATAATCGATAGATAGATTGATAGATAATAGATAGATGATAGCTAGATAGATGATAGATAGATAGATGATAGATAGATAGATAGATAGATAGATAGATAGATAGATAGATAATAGATAGATAGCTAGATAGATAGATGATAGATAGATAATCGATAGATAGATTGACAATCGATAGATAGATAGATTGATAGATAATAGATAGATGATAGATATATAGATAGATAGATGATAGATAGATGATAGATAGATAGATAGATAGATAGATAGATAGATAGATAGATAGATAGATAGATAGATAGATAATAGATTGATAGATAGATAATATGGATAAATTAATGCCTAGGTGCTCAAAAGGAAACAAACGTAGAAACAGTTGTGAACTAACTAAAGGCAATAAAAAAAGGAAGAATGAAAAAAACCTCAGCTCTTTGCTCTGTTAGTGGTCTATAGATGTGGGAATAAATCCCACATTTGCTCTGTTAGGGGTCTTTACTATAATAAATCAATGCCAAGTCAATTATAAAGGAAAGATATTTTGCTCCAAGCTGTATTTGAAAACATCCAGTTTCACTGGCACATCCCATCGATTTCAGCCGCTCCATCAATCAAACTCACTCCAAAGAGGTTTAGAAAAAGAAAATTGTTCTGTAATCAATTGAGTATGGGGTTATCCAGAATGAACATATTTCTGGAATGAATTCAGTAAAATATACCCAAAATGGACACAGTCCTGTAATTAATACAGTACATTTATTACTTAAAAAGTAATGAGTGGGAGCAAATACAGATTATCCAAAGGATCTGAGACTTACTTCAGGTTCTGAGTTTATGTTTGTTTTTCAGACATCTGATATACACTAGTGAGCAGAGATAGTCATCAAACAGAAATGTAATGCCCAAGTTTTCTGTGTCTTGAAAACATGCCTGTAATAAGCACCTAATATATGTTGGTATTGAAATACATGAAATGGAATGGTAATATTAATTTTCAAGTCAGTATACAATGGGACAGTTCTTATCATGAACCCAGAACTAGTGTTCTATGTTTACAAAAGTATTATTATCTACTGTTAATTATGACCCATGGGTAGGTCTAGGAACGTTCAATTTTTTTCAAATTCTTTAATGCTCTTGAAACTCTATGATCCAGTGCCAGCCCTTGAAGCGTGCCTGCTGGGCAAAAATATTATCCCCAACCAAAGGTGAAGGCTAATAGGATGTCCTAGTGTTGGCGGGGAGGCAATGTTTGACAAAAAAAAAAAACTACTTTTACTGTGGGCTCTATTAGCCTGCACCTTTGGTTGTGAATCATTTGTTTTCCCCAACAGGTGCCCTTTACAAGTCTTTGAAAAACATTTTCTCTATGTGCTGATCAAAAACTCATCTATATAGGCTAATTTGACACTGGGAAATTACAAAAAAAAAAGTGACAGTACAGTCAAATTCCACAGATTTTTATTAATTTATAAAGGAATTTATAAGGTGCGTACTCTCACTTTCACCAATTGATATCAGCTCCCAAAATCCCATAGAACTGAATATTAGAGTTTTGGAATTTCATACTGGTGAATTGTGGGAGCTGAAGTGTCCCATGGCCTGCAGCTGCCTTTGTTGCATGGTTCCAATCTGACTGGCCATTGTCTTTGCTTGAGCAACACAGATTCCATAGGTGACACATTAGTGACAAGGTCATGTTATGGCTTTCTCTTTGAGAAGAGAATTTGCATCTTCTGGGGGTCATCTGACTGGAGTATTGGGAGAGTTGATTTGTTAGAGTACAAGGATATGGAGTACCTATACAATATCAGACTTATACTTTAAAAGGTACAATGCAGACAATAAGTAGCAATTAATTATCTTGTCTTTGCAACATGCGCTTTTTCGGTTCAGGGATGTCACTAATAAACAAAGACATATTTTAGAGTCAAACTGTGGTTTGGGTGCATTATTCTTCCCTTATATGAATAACAAATTTGTTATATAAAATGTAAACTACGTCCAGCTTCATTAAAATTCATGTCAAAGCACCTTTCTCAACTGAACAACATCTCCCCACTTCTGTGTCCTACTTGTATATGCTTTCCTCCGAGCTGATATCATGATGCCTCGGTCTTTGTAACACAAGAGCATCTCTTTACTGCTCGGCAGCTAACACGTTCCAAGCCACTAAAGAATAGCTTGTCGAGTTGTGTCTGGAAGCTGCTTTCCTGCATCTGCTAAGAGATATAATCTAGCTCATTATTTATGCATTAACTCCAGCGTTTATGACCATGCTGGCTCTTCTATTACACCACAGAAATATTAAACTGACTGCAGATAAGGACCATTGAGTCTAACTAATCTGATCATTCTTCCTACTGTGAAATCCCCAGCTCTGCTTGATCCCGACATATTATCACTTTAAAGGTACACTGGTGTTAATGTAAAACTTGCTCCAACAAGAGGGGGCATGCTGCAACATCCTTAAAAATATATAGAAATATACATCTATATTTATGTATTTTTTCAGCATTATAATGCAATGATAGCAAACCTGATACTTTCCAACCAGTTTTGAAACTTAATTCCCAGAATTGGACTGGGATTTTTGCAAGAGCCGGCAACCCTGGGCTTAAGGGTCTTGCATCATAAAGAATATTAAAGAGCATTAAAACCCTTAGCCCAATAGGTTTTCTAGCTTTAATACAAAGAGCTATACCAATTGATGGTAGACTGTAGACTTCAGTAATTACAAAACTCTTGATCTACTCCTGCACATGACCTCTGGTAGGTAATGTAAAACATTTTCAACTCAAAAATGATACATAAGACTCTTGTGCAATATAAAGTGAGTAGCATCTTAAAATAGCTATTACAACATAAAGATGCTGGTAAGTACACCTTCTCTGTACTTTTTACTATCATCATCATCATCAATGATAGGCTGTAATACAAAGATTCTCTTTATTGATTGCATTGTCTCAATGAAAGGGAATCAACTCAAAAGAGGAGCACTAACATTGACTTTCAGAAGTGAAACTGTCAATTATATTGAATATGTTGTTCAAAGTGTCAGATAAAATAGTCCACCTTGTGCTGGTGAAACAAGGCTCCCTTGGGTCAAAGCAGGGTTTCTGGAAGAGATCCTTTCATATACACACTGACAAACCAACCAGTGAGAATAAAGCATAAATACTGTATTTACAAGAGTTACCTCTTAGTTACAGTGCAACTATGGAGAAGTACAACTTGTTTGGCTGCTAATATCTTTAATGAATAATGTCAATATTCATTTAGGTCAGATTTATTAAGGTTTGAATGGTAAATTTTAATTTTCAATTGTTTTTTTTTTTCAAAACTGACAAATTTGAATTTTAAACCACCAACTAGAATGTGAATTGAAATGTGAGATTTATCACACCTAGACCCTGAAAACAGTTCTAATTTGAATATTTGCCACCTAAATTCTGCCAAGTTCATGTACAAGTCAATGACAGAGGTCCGTTGAAACATTTGAAGATGTTAATTGCCTTCCTTACATTTAGTGGAAAACCCTATTTTTGGATCTTTCGTATTCGATCGAATGTAAGACATTCAAATTTTTTTATTGGAGTTGTGAGTACATCTGAATTTATTAAAGTAAAAACAATTCCTATAACTTTGAAATTCAACCTTTGATAAATCAACCCTTTAATGTACACGCTTGTGCTTCAATGGTGGAGAGCGATGTCAGCACATCCCAGGTTTGGCCACAAATACAAAAAGATCCCAGAGCCCCAGGATTTTTTCCCGAAAACAGGTTCTACTCCTGTACATTCCTTGGTGTGATTCCTTTGCTTTGTGGACTGACTCCTGATCTTGACCTCAGCTTGGACTACTGTTTACAAATTGGCTCTTCCTGAACTGACCCATGCCTGGATACGACCACTAGCTTTCCTTCCCCCTTGGATAATGAGATTTGGACTGTGCTGCTAACCAGCTTCCTCCTTGGTCCCTACTCCTCTTCTGAACCATGAGGCCCTGCTAAATCACTTGCACTTGTGCTCATAAATAAGCCTTTATATGTATTTGGAATTCAAAAAAGAAATAACAGAAACACGTATTCATATGTATTTTTTCCACGAATCTTATTCTTTTCTTAAAAAATAATTAGAAATAAAAAAACAGAGATGTATTCAGTGTAAAAACTAGTAATGGGCGCATTTGCGAAAAATTTGCGAAACGACATTCGTGTTTTGAATTTCTGTGGCAGTTTCGCGAATTTATTCGCCGGCGGCAAATCGAACAAATTTGCGCCTGGCGAATAAATTCACCCATCACTAGTAAAAACTACAAAAACCTCTAACACAACAATTCTCCAAGTAAGTAAGTATTCATGGTCTTATAAAAGTCAATATGAGCTGCGCTGATCCTTTTGAACCATTTTTCATCAATTTGGACTTTCATAGGTTTTCAGATTTTTTTAAGAGGTTTGAGTATTGTTTAGTGAAACGTTCAGCGTTTTTTTCTCCATTTGTATATTTTAAATTCAGATTTTTTAATAAATTTCATTACATTCTGGTTTGAGAGAAAGTCATTTTAGTTGTGTTTTCAAAAACTTCTAAAACCACTAAAATCAGAATGTTGATCAATAAACCTCCGTGCGACTGATCTTGACTTTTTTTCTTAGATTGGATGACAGGTGGTAAAGTCTTAAAATAAATTTTACTGTACCAGCCCAGAGGTCCAACAGCCATATAACTTTATTGGTTCAGGCCTTCAAAGTTGTCCAGAGCATCTTATTAGGCCATCTTTTGAGTGTCAATGGCACTACAAGTGCTCAGTAAACTCTGCGCTGCTGTTGGGAAGCTACAAGGGCCACGTGTAGAGGCACATGCATTCATTATTTTAAGGATTGAGGTAGCTACTGGCCAGTTACCAAGTCTAAAACATAAGACTAATAGGGGAATGTAATAAAAGTTGGTCTGCATTGTAACGACATGTCCCCAGCACGATACCGCACAGCGCTCATTTCGATTTTAATTACCGTAGCCAAGTCCTTGATACCTTTGTTTTGGAAATCGAAAGTAACCCCCACACTGAAAGACTGGGCACTTAAAGTAAATGAAATTTGCCGGTTTGAGCACTACAAATCAGATACGTGCAATCCGAAATGCCAAGAAAACTTGACACGGAAATGGTTCTATTGGCTCCAGTTTACTGAATCGCAGGAATACCGGACTCTTACTTCCTGATACGGCCACTGTATGCTTATCGCTTCCTTGGGACCCCTGGCATCCAATTGATATGCCACTGACATAGGATCATAATTCTCAGTTAATATATGGTGCTTCCCACTCTGCCCTTGCTGTGCTTACTTTTCCACCCACCTGTTTGCTACTATCTCCTGGATTATAGACGTGCCCAACATAGTTTATTTTTCTGTGGTTTTTGTTCTTTTCTTTCTTTTTCTCTTTATTCAGTAATTTCTTATTCGCAAAGTATGCCTACGTGTTTATGTGATTTGATGGTGTCTTGTGCTAATTTTTGTCTTGAGATGCCCCATGTTCAAGCACTATATCTTATATTATCTTTGAATTTTGTACTTGCAGGACTCTCATGCTTTTGTACTTTTGATATTTTGCGAAACATGTAAATAAAGAATTTAAAAAAAAAAAAAAGTTGGTCATGGAAAAAATGCGAAAAGCTATGCCTTTGCACAAATTTTATATAGTAGTAAAGGTAATAAAAGTTCTTACTGAAAAAGATGTTATGTTTGCTCCAAAAAGCTACAACACCTTCAAGCACTTGTTAAAAGTGTGCAATGCAAAATTTAAATTTGCAATGCAATAACAGTTAAAGGAAGAATATTTTATTGTGAAATGTGAATTTTCCTTATTTGTGCAAATAGTTTTTCTCTTTGAAACTTTTATAACATTCCCCCATAATTCTTTTTAACATTTGCCACAGAAGATATTCTGAATTGTGGGAACATGTCCCTTTTATAAGATTTAGATTTAGGGGCCGACTTCGAATCAAAGGATTCAAACTAAAAATCGTTCGACTATTCGACCATTCGATAGTCTAAGTACTGTCTCTTTAAAAAAAAACTTCGACCCCCTAGTTTGCCATCTAAAAGCTACCGAACTCAATGTTTTTTTGATCAAAGGATATTCCTTCAATCATTGGATTCAAATCCTTCGATTCAAAGGATTTAATCGTTCGATCGAAAGATTATTCCTTTGATTGTTCGTTCGCAGTTTTTGCGCAAAATCCTTCGACTTCGATATTCGAAGTCGAAGGATTTTAATTCCCAGTCGAATATCGAGGGTTAATTAACCCTCGATATTCAACCCTTGGTGAATCGGCCCCTTAGTGTGCAGACTTCATTGATATTAACATCTTTATCTAATGAACTTTTGGTTGCATCTATGATTTTTAAGCATTTGAAATATTTCATGCTTAAGAACTACGATTATTTGAAAAGTTATTTTTGTTGATTAGAACAACTTACCAAACCCTAAGGGGCATATTTATCAATGGTCGAAGTTCGAAGTTAAAAAAACTTCGAACTTCGAATTCAAAAAGACCAACCGAATGGTGGTCGAAGTTTTTTGGGGTCGAAGTAGCACTACTTCGATTCCAAGTTTTATTAACTTCTACCTTCAATCTCCCAAACTCCCCCAATTGCCTCCATACAGGTTCTAGGAGGTCCCCCATAGGCTAAAACAGCACTTTGGCAGCTTTTTGCTGACGAATGGTCGAAGTTTTAAAAAGACAGTACTTCAAAAAAACATTCGACCTTCCAACTTCTACGTTTTTTCAGCTTCGAATCAAAGTATGACTATTGCCTAATCGAAGTATACAAATAATAGCTCGAAATTCGAAGTTTTTCACTTCGAAACTTCACCTCAACTTTTGATAAATCTGCCCCCAAGTCTAATATATGAACTTTCCTTTAAAATGTAAGATGAAGAAACATTTCAAACTATATCAAAGCTGACCTCTTTTTTTTTAACCTGTAACTAAGAGGAAAGTAAGGAAGCCATGTTTCTCCAGATTGTAAAACAAAATAAAAACAACCTATGATAGTGATTTCCCGCATCTAAGTTTATACCTCAAAAATGAGGAGAAGTACAGCTAAATTATGTCTTTAATATAATTTTTTCATATGTAGCACCTTTATTATTCCTGGTGAGATATTTAAAGGGAATGTAAAGTCTAAAATAGAATAAGGCTAGAAATACTGTATTTTGTATACTAAACATAAACATGAACTTACTGCACCACAAGCCTAATCAAACAAATGATTTATGCTTTCAAAGTTGGTTACCGGGGGTCACCATCTTGTAACTTTATTATACATCTTTGCAAGACTAAGACTATGCACATGCTCAGTGTGGTCTGGGTTGCTTAGGGATCATCATAAACAAAGCTGCTTGAGTTCTGCATGGCTGGAAAGTAAGGCGGGGGCTCCCCCTGCTGTTCATAAGTATGATTGTTTCCCTGCAGAGCAGTTAGGGACCGTCTGACAATTCCTATCCACAGCAATAAATGAAGGGGGGATTTCACTGCATACAGTCAGGTTTCTCATAAAAACGGTACACATTTTTTAAATAAAGTATATTGGAGATAGGTTTCTTTTTCATTAAAGAAAGTAAAAATTGGATTTTATTTTTTTTTACTTTACATGCCTTTAAGGAAAGAAAATGTGGTTTAGGAGCATAAAAGAAATCCAGTCATTCTTTCAGAATTAAATACATCTTGTTCAGACTGAATAAAAAGCATAAATTAAGAGAACAAAAATCTTTTTGGAATGAAGTAGCATAAAGCTTAGGTAGACTTGGACAATCACCATACATACTGCAGTACATTCCTTCATTTCATGCACCTAAAGGGACAGTGCTTCCATTTTATTTAAGATATGAATATATGTGAATGGCTATATATTTTTAACTATCCCAGCCTAACCAACCATCTTTCTATTCTTACAGTAGGATTTAGCTTCTGTTACTAGATTTTTTCACTTCGCCAATTGAGAAAGTCACAAAAGTGGTGTGATTGGTTATAGATTAGTGATGAGTGAATATGTCCCTTTTGCTTCACCAAAAAAAAAAAATGTGTGAGACTGCTGAAAAATTTGCAAAACGCATTGAAGTCAATAGATGAAATTTTTTTATGAATGACATTTTTTTCCTTACACACACCATTTTTTTTAATGGCTATTTTTTTCTTGAGGCCTTTTTGTCTAAATGCGTTAAAATGATTCTTTTTTCTTGTAACGACTTTTTTGTGTCTGTGACTTTTTGGTCTTGCGAATATTCTATCTTGGCGACTTTTTCTGTCTCTGTGAATTTTTTTTTCATGTATTTTTGCCAAAGTTTAAAAAAAAAATGAGTTCTTGAATACTTTGAAGCAGTGCATTTACTGAAGATCCAGCATTTATGATGGGTTAAACAAGTAGGGAAATGATGACAAAATATTTTTTAAAATTGGGCTTTACTCAAGAGCAAATGAAATTGAGACTGTAAAGACAGAACCTGGGGGGAGGGGTGGAAGACTCAATAAATTCTATTTCTCCAAAACTTTCCATTCAAATAAAGGATTATTGAAAGCTTTCCCCGTAAAATAACTGATCCAAGTAATAACTATCCTAATAGTAATTGAACTAGTTGCTCTGCTGCTCTAATTGAAGGTAGATAAAAATGCTTCTAATATAATTGGGTAATAACTACAGGAATAAAAATACTTCTGTAGAGAAAAAAAAGCGAATGTTTGTGAGGAGATAAGAGGCTCTCAGCCAAAAATTACATTGAAAGATTTTCAGTCTTATACTTTTCTGTTCCAGGCAAAAAAAGAAAGTCATCTACAATATAGATGAGCATACATGGCAAAATCACCAAATGAATTAAAGCAGTACCATTTATATATATTATATATATATTTATTTTTATTTCTTCTATATTTCTATATTGGCTATATGGTAGCCTCTATGTCAACTAGCAGACTACAGGGGGCTCTGTTTGGCAGTACACCTGTTTTTTTTTTATTACATTAGAACTTGTCTCCAGGCCAGGAATTGAAAATTAAGCACCTGCTTTGAGGCCACTGGGAGCAACATCCAAGGGTTTGGTGAGCAACATGTTGCTTGAATCCACTGGTATGGTGCATAATTAACACTTGGGGGGTTATTTACTAAACTCCGAATGCAAAAATCACGAAAAATTCATGATTTTTTATATAATTAGACATTTAAAAATTTTTAATTTTTTCGGAATTAATTAAACCCCGAGGATGGAAAAGTCTGTGCTGGGTTTTGTGCAATACCCCAAAGTTTTCTGAAAATTCCAAACAAATCGTAAAATTCGTGAAAATTGGATAAAAAAAATCAGATTTTTTACCGCAAAGCAAATTTTCGGGAAAATGTAATAATAAATAAGCATAAAAAACCCGAGCGGATTTGATCAGAGTTTGTAGAAGAAAATATTGAGATAAATTCGGACTATGATAAATAACCCCCTAAGGGACCAATTTACCAACATCCGGACATCTTTTTTTTTGCGAATCATATTTTCTGTCTAAAAATTCTTGTTTTTCTTTAAATTTCTCTAAAATTTGAAATATTTGAGTTTTACAAAAACTCTAATACAAAACTTTGCCAAGTAAAAGCAACCAAGGTCCTAAAGAAGTCAATGGGAGTGGACATTTTTTAGACTTTCAGACTTTTAGAGTTTTTGGATTTTTTTTAGCTAGTAATTCACTGAACTACTTTACTTAATGGGCTTCTAAGTGCAAAAGCTCAAAAATGAAATGTTGACAGCTGGTTAATACATGTATTACCATAATAAAACAATTTCTCAATCCTAATTTTTAAGATTGATTTGAAATTGTGCAGACATTGAAAATAGTGATTTCACTGCATTTCAGTGTTTTTTTTGTCACATTTTAAAAACAGAGTTTTTGAAATTCCAGTTTTTCAATAAATAATAATAAAAATAATAGTAAATGGGCCTTAAAACCAACTTTTTGGTAGAGATGAGTCTCAAACTTAATTTGGGTCCCCTTAGAAAAAGATTAAGAAACTCTGATTTAAAGTGATTATTGTAAAGGAGACTTTTAGGGGGTTATTTACTAATGTCCGGTCAGGCTTTTTATTGCATAACTTTTTCTGTTTTTTTTTTTTTTAAAACTCGTTTTTTTCTGGATTTATTAAAGTCTGATGCTGCAAAAACTCTAAATCCGAAAATCCGGCATCTCAGACCTGCTGAGGTTGTATATAAGTCAATGGGAGAGGTCTCTATACTATTTCAAAAAGACCTGTAGTCTTTGCTGGAATTAGCCTGAAAATCTGACTATTTCAGGCTTTTCAAGCAACAATAAAAAAAATTCGGGAAAAAAAGTCTTGCAATTCGGGTTTTTGCTAGATTTTATTGTGTTTCCACCCACAATTAATAATTGTGGATTCTATTTTGGTCTGACTTTTTTTATTTAAATAATCAGAATAATTTGGATTTTAGTAAATAAACCTCTTTGTCTAGGGAAGGCCCACAGAAACAGTATAATAAATAAAAATATAAAATGACTGCAGATGACAAGTTACTAGTTTAGTAGATAGAGCACACTTACAGCTCTATTGAATTAGTATTAAAGGCCTTAACCAGATTCCTTACAATAAAAAATAAATGATGTCCTTTTTTCGTGCAGGTTTACTTTTCAACGATCACATAATGTATCATGCAGAGAATTAAAGATGATGGGAACAAGCTGCATTGTAAACTGGAAAGAGGAAACGGGAGTCTTCTGTCTGAGAGGTAATTTTGAGCATCTTGAATGGGTGATTACAGTTTAGTGCCAGTTTCCTTGTATAGTGATTGCATGGATAGCGTTCCAAATGATGCCCAGATTATATATTTTGGGTGAGAAAGCACTAAAACTAGATAAAGCATCACATGTTAAAGAATTTAATCTTATTCTCTACATTTTAGATCTTTCCTTGTAGCTGAGACATTACTGTAAAAAATATTCTCAAATGGGTCTTCCGTCGAAAGAGTTCTTAAAGTGATTGCAACTCAGGTTGTACATTTTTCATTCAGAAATTGCAGAAATCTGGGCTGTTTGAAATCTTCCCTCTTTTGTGTCTAAGGCACATTTTCTCTTGGTTGGTGTTCCTCTGTCATTAAAAGAGTTAAGATAGTCTTTATTAACACTAAGGGGCAGATTTATCAACGGTCGAATTTCGAGGGTTAAAAAACCCTCAAATTCGACCCTCGAAGTAAAATCCTTCGAATTCGAATATCGAATTTGAAGGATTATACCGCAAAAGCTTCGATCGAATAAAAGTCGTTAGATCGAACGATAAAATCCTTCCATTCGAACGATTTTAAGCGATCAATACAAGGATTTTTATTCTACCAAAAAAAGTTCTGGGGAAGGTCCCCATAGGCTAACATTGCACCTCGGTAGGTTTAAAGTGGCAAAGTATGAAGTCGAAGGTTTATCGAATGGTCGAATAGTCGAACGATTTTTACTTCGACTAGTTTGAATCATTAGATTCAATCGAATTTGACCAATTCGATGGTCGAAGTACCCAAAAAAATACTTCAAAATTCGAATTTTTTTCCATTCGAATTATTCACTTGAGCTTAGTAAATCTGCCCCTAGCTGTTACTCCCATTAATTGGAGTCTCACCGTGGGTTCATATTTTATTGGTGAACAATCATTGCCATTTACTAGACAATACCAGTTAAAAACCCATAAACTGATAATAATTGTAAGCTCATTTAAAAATCTCAGCTGTCAATCAAATATTGTCTGCCCCTCCTCTATGCCTTAGGTATAGAAGCGGGCCAAACAATTACTTTCACTTTCCATTCAGCACTTCCTAGATGTCACTGCTCTCCTCACATTCTCCCGTTCTCTTCACCGTTTAATTGTGTAGCCAGGGCAATGGGGATGGACATCAGGTCCCCCATTCTGATGCTCAAAAAAGATTCTGAGATGATACAAGGCTCTCCTTAATAACAGTGTCCACAAAATGGCTCCTTATAATTATGGCTTGTTATAATTATGAATTCCCAGACTGAAGGGAAACAAGATTCAAATAATGTATATAGTGTAATTAAAGTTAATTTTGCTTTACTAATGTGATAAAATAGGATTTGGAATAATTTTTTTGGGCAACTTGTCCCCCTAAAAAACGTATATCTGCTGTAACATCAAAAAAGCATTTCATATTAAGGGGCCACATTTTCAGTTTGGGCGTTTTGATCTTTCTTTACTTTATGGTTTTTGAGGTTTTCGTATGCTTTTGACACTGGGTTTTGTGTGACAATGTTGTGATTATCTTGCGACAAGTCAAAAAAGTTGGGGTTACCGCATCTTTTTCCCAACTTTTTCCCATTGGTGCTGTAATGTAAGGTATCCCAAACTCAGAACTACTTCTGGTCATGGCCCACTCTTCTGCCTATAGCATCCTCCTTTGACTTTGGGAGGAGCCCTCCACTACTCAGATGCCACCAGGACTTAATGAGGACCAAGGAGAGAGTTCTGAGCAGGCTAGGGAACCGAACGTATGAGGATAAGAGCAGTCAGCGAGGAGTGAAACAGGCAGGGTGAATACCAGATGGGCAATGCAGTACCAAATCATATGACAGAGTAGTCAAGGTCACAGGCCAAGGTCAAATCAAACAGCAGCAGGGTACAAAATCAGGAACCAGAGAATAGTCAAATGCAGGCAGAGGTCATTATACTGTAACTGGCAGAATGGCAAAGTCAGGAACACGAAGGAGAAGAGCATCCAGGAACTATTGGAATACACCTTTACATTGGGCATTAAGAATAGGACATTTGCACCTTTAAATATTTGAATTTGGTTCCAAACAACAATGACGTCACGCGGCTCACCAAATAAGGCCAAAGATACCCGAGCCTGGAAGCGGCCCAGATCAGGAGATCAGGCGTCCCCATAGTGAGCTGTGGGCGTCCCTGCCACCCCACTAGACCACCAGGTATTCTTACAGGTGCCTTTTCAGTTAGGATATTACAATCAATGACATTCGTGGAAATACGTTTATTCGTGGTTTCTTGTATACAAAAATTAGGAATTCACATGTCCAGACACTGTCAACAGCAAAAAGAGAGTAATCCTTAGTCCATCCATCTCTGTGATATAATCTGAATTTATATTTGAACGTAAATTCACTATGTATTATATGAACTGATGTCGCAGCAGATATAAGTTATTTAATATTGATATATGTACAGTATCACCACAAAAAATGATTGAGGCTGTTAATATACTAATATGAGCTTATTGTTCTAAGGGGAACATGGTAAAAGGTGTTGGTGTTTATGGATTATTTTTAAAAAAACTGGTGTTGTCTAGTAAATGCCTATGATTTTTCAGCACTAAGGTATGCCTTTTAATTTCATCAACCCATGGTGAGACACCAATATATGGAAGTATTATAACACATCTAATGTTGCTTGTTTGTTCTTGCAGGAGTCCTCCACCCCATGTTTAAAAGTTTAAATAGTAGGACAGTAATGCTTTAGGAATAGTGATGGGCAAATTTATTTGCCAGGCGCGAATTCACGGCGAATTTGCACGATTCGCCGCTAGCGAATAAATTCGGCAAACGCCTGTGAAAATTTGCGTCAAAAAGTTTTTTTTTGAAAAAACGGACGCCAGCGTCAAAAATGGGCGCCGGCGTCGAAAAAACGGGCGCCGGCATCAAAAACGAGACGCTGGCATCGTTTCGCAAATTTTTCGCTGTTTCGCGAAGCGAAATGGCGCAAATTAGCCCATCACTATTTAGGAATGATAAAAAAAAACGATACATTATAATCATGAAAATGTTGTACATGAACATTTATTTAAATGTATCCCAACCTCCTACATAACCTGAGAGAGAGAGATATCGGTACATATAGAAATTTTCACAGCGAAATTCCACATTTTTTTTGCTAAACTGTAAAATAAAGTCGCCTCTAGAAAAAACGCCTGGACCAAAGGCATTTGGAGTGAGAAAAAACTGGAGAAAAATACCCATTGACTTTAAAGGAGAACTGAACCCCCCAATAATATAACCCCCTACCCACTACCCTACATTGTCCCCCCCTCCCTGCTCCCCCTGCATAGATGATTACACCTGAAAGTGCCACTAATTCATTACTCATGTATCGGTGCAGAGTAAACACAGTAGAGCTCATGGCGCCATCATCCGTCTTTTCGGTTTTCTTCGGCCCTTCTTCCTTCTATTCTGCAATTTCCGGCACTTCTGTCTCATGAGCAGTTGCTACAAACTGGAAGACTGCTCCAACTGCACATGAGCCAGTATGGCATTCACTTCCCAAAGAATACAGAAGCAGGGAAGATGGCGCCCATGAGCTCTGCTGTGCATGGGTAACAAACATATGGCAAGTTGAGAAACTCGCCTCAGGCAGCAGCAGCCCGCAGGTTACCAGGGCCAGCAAAAAAAAAAGTTAAAAAACATTTGGAACTTCAGCTATGCTAGTGCAGAGAGAACAATTGTACTCTCGGCACTAGCAATGTGGTTCCCCCTACACCCGCTCCAGCATTCTAAATGGTATTCACTGGTGTGAAGGGAGGCAACATCAAATGCCATTTATCCAGCTATCCATACATATAGACTGAGAGATAGACAGAGGAAATAGATGGACACATGAGAGAGTGAGAGGTAGAGAAAGACAGACAGAAAAAGTCTGCAAACATTTGAGAAACGGTTGAACTATGACAATGTGCCAGTTAAATTCATTGAAAATTCTCATTAGTGTCTGAATCTTGTTCCCGTTTCCAAGGCATAAAATATTCTTTAAACTGAATATATTTAGATTCTGGGTAATGGCAATGGAAAAGAGTGTTGTGCATTCAGAGCCATACATATATATACACACACATACATACAGTATATATATATAGTTTTCTTAGGTAAATTAGGTACCTCGGCTTATACACGGGTCGGCTTATACACGAGTATATATATATATATATATATATATATATATATATATATATATATATATATACACATATATATACACACTCGTGTATAAGCCGACCCGTGTATAAGCCGAGGTACCTAATTTACCTAAGAAAACTGGAAAAATGTATTGACTCGTGTATAAGCCTAGGGGCTGATTGAAAATCAATCTGTACCTGCACCCACTGAATAACAATGAAAGGTAGGCCTGCCCACAGTTTAAAAAAAAACAGTACTCCATTCCATTAAATCAACTTGTTATTTATTAATCAACTAAAAATTCATGTTACACTAACAATTAATCAAGTAAAAATTCAGTGAACATTTAATTTATTTAATCAATTTTTAATTCATTGTAAGCACACTAGTCACAGTAAAATAACTTATAACTCAACCAGGGGCAGAGAGATGGAGAGATGCAGCAACTACAAAGGAGCATGGAAACAGGCAGTAAAAGTAGAGCAGCAAACTTAAAGGGGCAAACAATCTAAGAGTCCTCAGGGGTTAAATGTAAAATTACATTTTGGTGCTGGATTGTTTGCCCTCCCCCAGGATCACTTGCTCTGACAGCAGCACCCCTCCAGATCTTTTGCACAGACAGCACATCCCCCGTTCCTCCCCCCCCCAGGATAATTTGCTCACCGGTAATGTAGCAGAGGAGCCAGCTTAGAAGGAACACAGTGAGTGCAAGCATGCAGCCCCAACCGGCCCAGAAGATAAATCAGCACAGGCAGCCCCTCGCTGTAATCCCCAGTCGCTCCCTTCTCAACTCGCCTCTCTCTGATTCCCTCCACGTGCAGAGTCTGACATCAGGTGGCACTGCAGATAACGTGCACAACCGTCACCAGACAGGAGGAGCTGCGCTACGTCATACTCAGTCTCTTGATGCGCTATGGGAGAGGGAGGAGTGTTGGGGCCGCGGAAGGAGCCTTGTATCTGCGGCCGGTGAGGGACTGGCTGGTTATGCAGGGATTTAGGGCACATATGAGAGCTGGGGTTCCGCTGGGGAAGAGGGTGTCTATTTTTCCCCTTAGCTGACCCGCGTATAAGCCGAGGTAGAGTTTTTCAGCACATTTTGGGTGCTGAAAAACTCGGCTTATACGCGAGTATATACGGTATATATATTTGTTCCCCAGAATTGACGCACTCCAGGACTTCATAATGTAGTCAAACACAAAAAGAATTTAGTGTCAATGTTTTGGTCCTGTCTGGGACCTTTCTCAAGAAATAAATAAAAAAATTAATTATTTTTGTGTTTGACTACATTAATAATAAGTGTAATTTATCAAGGGTATTAATCTTTAATAGACTCTTATAATTCATATATTATAGACCAGAGGTACCTGGCTGCGCTCCTGATTGGCTGGATTCTTATCCATTCCATCTGTTATGATGGTGGCGCAGGGTTTCTGTGCAGTGTTTAGGGATCGGTTTAAATGTCTTTTCAATTGTTCAGATTAACAGTAATGGAAAGCTGAATCTTTTATTTTAATAACACAGTATTACATTTATTTTTTAAAGGGAACAAGATAAGTAATAAAAGCTAATGTTTCCCATAAATGCGTTTAAATACTATCATCATCTAAGACTTGGCTGAACAGTTTTTGTGCTTATCCCTGATCCTTTTTTAGTTATTTATTTTTCCAATCCAAATATTTTTCCATTGCAATTACTTTTTTACTTGCCAGTGGTCTATTTTACATTTAAAGATTTTTAATTGAGTTTGAGTTCCTATCGTAATCACGTTCCCTCTTATTTTAATAAAAAGCACTGAGTTTGCCCAGTAGCAGTAACTGATAGCAACCAATAAGATGTTTGCTTTTAAATGTCTGACCAATAAACACAACCTGCTGATTTGAGTCAACTTTTAGTGTGGTGAGGAGATTGATATTATGAGATCATTTGTAATTGGTTTACATCTTTTATGTTAACTGAAACAGAGAAAGGAGGACACCCTATGTAATAGGTGAACCCCAAATGACTCCTCTACCCCACAAGACTATACCCAACCCCCATTCCTAGTGATACGGTTATGGGCTGAATCTTTTTGCTTTGTGAATTGGGAGCATCTAAGAATACGGGAAATTAAGGAATGGAACAAAACAGCATTACTCAATCGCTTCTGTTGGTCAAAAAAGCCCTATGTTAATGTCCAATATAGGGTTTCTCTACTGGCTTAAAGCCACCGATGGCACAGACTTTTTCCCCCTATTTATCATTAAATGTTTCCGAAATGTTCTTGTGCGGGTAAAAACTTGATTAAATCATATAAAAATCTAAAAAAATTTAAATTTGTTGGCAAAAACCATAACTTTTATCATATTTGATGACAGAAACCTCAGGCTTTTTTGGATTTGACGCCCGAAAGCACAAAATCTCCGGATAATCGCATTAAACCCAGTGCACATCTGCCATTGACTTCTACATGAACTCGGCAGGTCTGAATTGGACTACTTTTTTATTCAGACTAATAAATCACTAAATAATCAAAAATTTTTTGAAATAATTGTTTTTTCCCTTAAAAAGTCTGACCAGAAAAAAATCTGACTTTAATAAATAACCCCTTATTGTGAAATTTAATGATGAGCAAATTTTTTCACCAGACATGGATGTGCAGCGAAATTTCATACTTAGCAAAAATCAGCCTCAACATAGACAAAAACATCACCATGAGAAAAAAAATGCCCATTGATTTTAATATATTTGGACAAAACTGTGTCAGAGACAAAAAAGTGAACAAGACAAAATTGTCGCTGAGACAAAAAAGTCGCCACAAGAAAAAGGCCCATTGGCTTTTGAAGTGAGAAAAAAAAATGAATGCTTATTTAATTCAATGTGTTTTGTAAATTTTTGGCTGTTTTGTTCATTTTTTCTCTTTTTCGAGAATTCTTCGGTAGGGATGTAGCGAACTGCCGATTTGGTGTTCGCGAACGCCGTTCGCGAACACCGGCAAAAAATGCGAACGTTCGCGGACAGTTCGCGAACTTCGAACACCCGCTAAAATCGTTCGATTCGAACGATCGAAGGATTTTAATCATTCGATCGAAGGATTTTCATTCGAATCGAACGATCGAAGCATTCAATCGAATGCTTTTCATTCGATCGAATGCTTACAATCGCTCGAACGAATGGAAATCGTTCGATTTTTAGCGGTCGAAGGAATTCGAATGGTCGAATGGTCGAACGATTTGTATTCGAATAGAACGCGAACTCAAAATGCGAACGTTCCCAAACGTTCGCGAACATTCGCCGGACGCGAACGGTCGAAGTTCGCGCGAACTAGTTCGCAGCAGAACAGTTCGCTACATCCCTATTCTTCGGTGAGCTTAAAGGGACAGATTAGCTCATCACTAGTGATCCGTTATCTGGAAACCCGGTTTATCCAGAAAACTCTGAATTACGGAAAAGCCGTCTCCCATAGACTCCATTTTACATATAATTTTTAAAAATGATTTCCCTTTTCTCTGTAATATTAAAACAGTAGCTTGTACTTGATCCCAACTAAGATATTGGAGGCAAAACCAGCCTATTGGTTTTATTTGTTGTTTATGTGATTTTCTAGTAGCCTTAAGGTATGAAGATCCAAATTACGGAAAATTCCATAATCCAGAAAATCCGAGGTCCCAAGCATTCTGGATAACAGGTCCCATACCTGTACCACAAAACGGAAGGGATATATTGACTCCTAAGAACCAACTCACCACCGATTTTATGTTTGTTTGTTAATGTTTGTGCTCTCCATCAGTAGATTCTCTCAGCCGACCACATTAAATTGATCTGTTTACATAAACGGTACACTAATGTGTCTTCCCATTCAAAACAAGTATTTAAAAAGCGTTTTTTTCCCCCCAACAATATACCCTTTAATGTTAAAAAAGTCCAGCACTCAAGCACATTTTATTCTTATTTTTAATGGATGGACTTACTGCTGTGTTTTATTATATCCCTTCGTTTTTTCAAAGTAAGCTTTTAGAATTATTTAACAGTTCATAAATCATGCCTGGGAGAACAATGAAACTTTATCCTCGATCCATCTAAATACATGGAGAATTAGAGACTTAAGGACTTTTAATTTTTTAAACTTGTGACATTAAATACATTAAAATAATGTAGATTCAATTTCCATTTGTTTGCATGTAAGCTTATATTAAATGAGTTCAATCTTTCGTCCCCAGCGTGAGCAGAATCAGTCAATAAATGATGCTTACATGGAAAATCTGGAAGTGAACTTTAGTAATTTCATTTAAGCACGCGCTTTGTACACAATCACATTTTTGTTTATTGGGAGTGTAATAGAGGAATAGATAACAGAATTTTTTTTCCTGGCTGAGCAAAGAGTGTGTTCTGAGTTTTATGTCACATGATATAACATGTCATGTCACCAGTAGTCCTATATGTAGCCAGAGGGTAGGTACTGTATGTCTTTCCCAGAATTGTCTTTGAGAAAAGCAAATATAGAGAATAACAGGAACTGTGTTCACTCAGGTTCGAAAAGCCAGTGCAGGTACAGGCATTAACCTGTGGGAAAGAGGTAGGGTTGCCACCTTTTGGCCTGGATGAATCTGGGCAGGGGGTGGGGCGTGATACAATGGGGTGGGACCTTGGCAGGGCAGGGGTGGGGTGTGGCATCAGGGGCAGGGCTATAAAGTGGCGATCGGTGATTGGCCGATTACCGCGTCAATCATAGGGAATCCTGCACTGTCAAAAAGCAAGTAATCCAGTTGTCAGGGGAGCAGCCTGTTCTGTATTCAGAAAAAGAAAGTTGACTTTGTTTATATTCCTTTGTAGCATGATTTCAAAATCTCCCTATTGAGGGAAAACCTTGGTTGCTTTATACTTGTTTGAAAATTACAGGTAACTGCATCTTTAAAAAAAAAAGGTTTTGCCACCTCCATTTGCCATTTGAGTGAATTCCCATACCACACAGAAATAAAGTACAGTGAGGGTGCCTGTTATCCAGAATGAGGACCTGGGGTTTTCTAGTAATGGGTCTTTCCGTAATTTGGATCTTCATACCTTAAGTCTACTATCAAATCATGTAAACATGATAGGCTGATTTTTTGCTTCCAATAAGGATTAATTATATCTTAGTTGGGATCAAGTACAAGCTACTGTTTTATTATTACAGAGAAAAAAGGAAATTAAAAAAAAAAAAAACATTGGATTATTTTGATAAAATGGAGTCTATGAAGACAAATTTTCCATATTTTGGAGATTTCTGGTTACAGAGAAAAACCAAAAAAGATGTTTAACTTTTTGGTTGCCCAAAGTATAAGGGGGTTATTTATTAAAGTCCGAGTGGTAAAAAAAATTAAAAATCGAGTTTTTTTACTATAGAGTCCGAATTTTTAGTGAAAAAAAAAAACTTCTAATCTGTCGAGCTTTATTATAACCCCAGGTCCAGGATGCAAAAAGTCAGAATCCGAATCTACTCCATATTCAACTTGTCGAGGTCCTATAGAAGTCAAAGGCTCAGGTCCTATTTGCAATTTGAAGTTATTAAGGTCTGCGCTTTTGTACAATAATCCAAACATTTTGGTCTTTTCTGCCAACCTCTTTGGTCTTTTCTTTAGGACCTCAACAACTTTAACTTTGGCAAATATTTGTTGTGTGTGGTAGGCAAAATTGTTGTGGCAGACTAAAAAATCACCCAGAAGCTCTAAAATATTTTTGCAAATTTTTTGCAATTTGGCAAATTGTCTTGAAAGTTTCTCTAATATTTTGGCAAAACGGGAAGGGAAAGATTTTTATTGACAAATATGTTTGGTAATGTTTTCCATTTGCCTAGACAATGTACAGTAATTCAGAAAATCAATGCAGGAGACATTGAATAATAAAGTCTTTTTTGGAATGCCAATGTTACTTTAGTCCCAACACTTATCTTTCTACAGATCTCTCCCTATGGAGTGCTTGTGAATGTAACGAGGCTTTACAGAGCAGAAAGTGTCAGTAGGAAAGTAATGGGGCCCTGAAAAAGTTTGTTTTGGCCTTGTCCCAGCACAGCTTAACACAACCCTGCATGTGGGATTGTAAACTGCTTTGCTATTGGATCCCATATATTCTTAGGACCCACTTGCACTGATAACATCTGCACAAACTGCAACTGCAAGTTTCAAGAGCAAGAACATTCTGAATCTTTAATTTTTTTCTCCCCAGATATCCCTTTTTTCATACATATTCCTAAATGGCAAGACATGGCATTTCACTGGAGAGCAACATGCTGTACGTCTCCTGAACTCTTTCAAGCATAATGAAATCCTATTGAGAAAATAAAATTATATTAGAAGAGATAGGGGCCACTGCTGGAAGCCATAAACGTGTCTAGGGCAGACTATAAAGCATGTCATATAGAAACAATTTAAGATTAGGTCCTTTATTTAAGCTTTTATTCCAGTTTAAGTAGTAGAGAAAATATAGAAGCAGATTGTGTAAGAAATATCCCACGAGGGGCACTTATTACCTGTAAAAACTCACAAAAGATCATAAAAAATGTGCAGATCTGTAAATAAAGGGATATGGCACATTGTTAAAGTGGTTTTTGAAACCACGATTCACAAACTCTAAAACCACAAATGTCAAGAAAAATATTAAAAGTTCAAATTATAAAAAGTAGAAACGAAAAAACACTCAATGATCTGAAAAAAAATATGAATACAAAAACCCTCAAAAAAACCTCAGACAATTCCTAGAGAAAAAAAAATCTGAAAACCTCTAAAAGTCTGAATAGATTTGAAGCAATCAAATAAGATCAGCACAATGCCCACTGACTTCTATAGGACCTCAGCAACTTTAATGTGGCACATTTTTGTATGAGAGGTTTTCATGGTTCTTACACTTGATAAATCTTGAATTTTTAGAGCTTTTTAAAAAATAAATTAAAAAAACCCACAAATTTTTAGAGATTTGTGGAAAAAAATCTAAATTCGATTGTTAGTAAATGTACAAAACTAATTGTGAAGCTAATTGTGAATTTTGAGTGAAAACATTTCACATTTTCTTAAAATTCTCGATTTCTGGTTCAAAATGGATCAGGGTTAGCTTGCCACAGCAGAGTATAGAACCAAGACAGTGTTTTTTTTTTTTTTAAGACTATTGGGTTTTATTTAATGTCTACAGGAGTTTTAGTAGATTACAGAAAGATCCTGTAAGGAAACCTTACCCAGGTATTCCAGTGATCCCCCGTTGGCATGCTGGGGCGCCCGCCATGCCTCCAGCGGGGACGCCCGCTGCATGCGTCTGTTCCCCTCCTATGCGGTCTCCTGGGGCACGCGCGGCGCGCACTTCGATTTCTTAAAGGCGCAGTGACGCTGGCGTTTGATGTCAGAGCACGATGGTGCCAAATTCAAACTATTTAAAGGGATATCAGCATTAAATTCATTGCCCATTGTTAGGTTCAATCAGCTTGTTCCTGGGTATTATATTCTTAGTGAATCCTATTGTTCTTTGGTGTATTGCCCCTTGCCTGCCTGCTTGACTACTCTGACCTCTCCAATCCTGACTGCCTGCGACTATTCTGAGCCTCTTTTATCCTGACCTTTGCCTGTCCACTGACTATTCTACACTCTTCTATTCTCATGAAAAGCCTGTCCACTGACTATTCTACACTCTTCTATCCTGATTCCGGTCTGACAATTCTCTGCTTGTGCCGGCACAGCCTGCCTGTTCCTGGTGGTGTTCTTCCTTCTAGTATCCTGGTGAGACGATCGTGCCCCTTTGCTCGTCCAGAACCGTTAGCTTTGCTCCTCTCTCAAATAAGACCTGTGTCAGGATCAGCCCGGGACTTGAACTCTGGTGGTTCTGTTCTGCTCATTTGCAGCACTTACCTCATGAGCCACTGGGGGCTCTCAGGGCTGGTTCTGAACTCTTGTGTCTATTGTTTCTGTTATCTGCCCATTCACTGTATGTTTTCCACCCACCTCTTTTACCCTCATGTGTTTCCCATTCCTAATCACCTTCCCTTTATAAACCCCGCCCTGAGCTTTGCTCAGGGCTGAGTCATTGATTTTATTCTGTTTGTGCCTGACCTGCGAATCTGAACCTGAATCTGAACCTGAATCTGAACCTTGCAAACCTTGTATGTCTTGTTCCTGAAAACCTTGTTGCCTTGTTTCCTGAGTGAGTACCTTTGTTCCTGTGTTCCCCATTTTTCCCTCACCATCTGGATTCCTCGATTAGCCTTTTTGCCTGTTCCTGCCTTTTGTGTTTCTGTGTTCCGACTGCAATAAACCTACTATTACTTAATCATCATCATGTCTTTGCCTACAATTACCTATGGCTACACCCCTGGGCTCCCACCATATCCACTCCCCTTGGAGTGGCTATCCTCGGTTACAGCGGTTCCCCGTTGTGAACGTTACAACCTGACGACATCCAATTAGCCAAAGTGAGAGCCGTGACCAGGGAGCTTAGCTTGGGTTCTGGATATAGGGTGCTGAATGTGACAGATCCATTATCCAGAAAACTCCAGGTCCCGAGCATTCTTGATAACAGGTCTCATACCTGTACTATGTTCATCACTGGGCTGGTTTGAAAATTAAATCAGTTGTGTCATGTCTACTATCTTACAGCTCATCGACAAATAAGGGAGGAAGGGGAAGCATTATCTATTTTTCATTTCCTCCAGCAACATATCAGATATAATTCTTTATGTAGTATCTGTAACATTGGCCTAATTATTCACATTCTGTATTGGTATGGTCTGCATATGCCCATCTTCTTGAATGCAAGTGCACAGATTTAGAGGGTTATTTATCAAAGGTTGCATTTTAGGGGGTTATTTATCAAAGTCCGAATTTATCTCAATATTTTCTGCTACAAACTTCAATCAAATCCGCTCGGGTTTTTAATGCTTATTTATTTACATTTTCCCAAAAATTTGCTTTGCAGGAAAAAATTTGATTTTTGTGAATTTTTCATCCGATTTTCATGAATTTCACAATTTTTTTCGTAATTTTCACTCGAAAACTCTAAAAACTTCAGGGTAGTGCCAGAAACCCAGCCCACATCAAAAAATCACTGGGACTTCTCCCATTGACTTATATGCAACCTCGACAGGTCTGAGATGCTTGATTTTCAGATTCAGACTTTTCCATCCTCAGGGTTTAATAAATTCCAAAAAATTCATGATTTTTTAAAAGTCTGATTTTATAAAAAAAATCACAAATTTTTTATTATTTTTGGAGTTTAGTAAATAACCTCCTTAGAGTAATGTGAACTTTTTTTTAAATTGTAATAAATTAGAGGGGCGTGGCCTGGACATGCTGGGGTGAAGACGTGTGTTCCTGAGCTCCGTTCCGTAAGCCATTTACAAGCAGCAATTTTAGCTCGACTACCTAATATTTCGCTATGGGGAAACAAAAGAAAGGCAAGAAAAGCCCGGAGAAACCTGATCAACAGCAGAAGACGCAGCTCGCAAAATATTTTCAGCGCCGTTCTGTTTCCTGCTCAGATGTGCCACGAGACGCGCAGCATCGGGCGCCATCTTGCAGCCCCCCTCCTCCTACGCACCTTGCCAAAAGCCACTCTCCTGATGGTCGCGGGACGCCTATAGATGTGTCGCAGCAGCAACAACATGCTTCGAGAGTGCGTAAGCATCTATTCTCACAACCAGAGCCCTTGCCTCACAAATCCTCACCGAGCTGGGACAGTGGTGACGACTGGCAATCGATGGCTCCGTCACTCCAGCTGCCAGTTAGGCCCGAAGATGACGGTGGTGCAGAGACCCTCCATCCAATCGCAAGTATACCTTCACTTACTGTCTCTCCCTTAGATGGTATTGTGAGTGGCCCTGTTCTTGACTTGTCTGGAGTACAAAGCACTCAGTCCCCTGAACACACTGCCCAGTCTCAGGCCGGAGGGCCGCACCCTTTAGTGGATATGGAATTGAGATCTCACATACTTTCATTACCTTCTAGGCAGGACATTGTGTCTCTCATTTCCCATACGGAATTGACTCTGAAATCTGAAATTTCGGCTGTTCATACAGAATTACTCCAACTGGGTGAAAGATATGGAGCGTTGGAGAAATCGGTCTCAGCCAATACAATTGGCATTAAACATGTGGCAAAAGATGTTGCTTATTTTGAAACACGGCTTACTTATTTACAAAACATGCTGGACGATCAAGAAAATCGTTCCAGGAGGAATAATGTCAGGATCAAGGGTTTGCCTGAAACGGTCTTGCCCCAAGACCTGTCCAGATCTACTACTGTTTTGTTTAACTCATTGTTGGGTGTGCCACATGACACTCCTATTGAAATTGACAGGATACATAGGGAACTGAGACCCAGAGATGTAATTTGCAGAATTCATTTTTACAAGGTGAAGGAGACGATTATGATCAAAGCTAGGGATCATGGGGATATGGAGCACGAAGGTTCCACGGTCAGATTTTACCAGGATCTTTCCAGAAATACCCTCCGTCAACGTCGACTTTTGAAACCTATTCTGGACTTACTCAAAGAACGCTCTATACGCTATAAATGGGGGTATCCTTTTGCTCTGATCGTTGTTAGTAATGGTAAATCATACTCAGTGAGATCCCCCTAAAGATATCCCTCACTTTCTGAAGGGATTGGGTTTACCCCACATCGATGTTGCGGACTGTGATTCTTGGGATTGGTTTCCGTCTGCAAGGGCCCCTCAACAAATTCAGAATTCTTCGCAAAGGTCCACGAAAAGCAATATCCCGAGAAGTGGTCAGTCCACCCCAACGAAAAAGCGTATCCTGAATACCTGACCAGCTCCTGGACATTAAGCCATAACATTTAGTTGGTTTGCTCTATTTTTGGTATCGTGGATCATTTGTTCTACTTTTTTGTAGTCGAACTTTAAAGTTATGTTTCCCATACTTGTACGGCTTAGTTTAAGGTTACGGAGTAACGGAAACTCCATTTTTTCTTTTTTCTACTCCCCCCTTTTTTATCTTTTTTTTCTACGTATTTTTTTTCTATTGCATCTGATTTTCACAAAATGCACCCCATATTGAACCAGCTACGACCCCCCCATAGGCCACAGAATCTGACTCAGGAATGCTTAGACCATTGTTGTTCTATTGTGTGTTTCTGCGCAGATTTCTCGACTGCTTGCAGTTGTACTCTCAACCAGTTTTGTTCTATTTTAGAAACATTGTTGTTAATGTTTTTTGCTCTTTTCTCTTTCTTTCTGCTCAGTCGTTCCCATTTGATTTTGATGATATTAGGAGATAATCATGGCTGAAATGAAGTTATGCTCCTACAACGTCCGTGGTTTCAACTCTCCGATGAAAAGGTCACAAATCCTAACAGGTTTACATAAACAACATGCTATGGTGGTATTTTTGCAGGAAACACATTTTAAGCTTGGTCACAGACCTAATTTTAGACATAGATATTATCACGATTGGTATTTTGGCGACAACCCTGAAGCTAAATGTAAGGGTGTTGCAATAGCTTTTCATAAAAACTTTCAATATACTTTAATTGATACTTTTATTGATCCCCATGGCCGATATCTACTGTTAAAGATTAACACTGGAGGGCATGTGTTTACGTTGGCTAATTGCTATGCGCCAAATCAAAATCAATGTACTTTTCTTGAAAAGGTTGTGACCAAGCTTGAAAATTTCTCTCAGGGAATACTTATTTTAGGGGGTGATCTGAACCTTGCTTTGGATCCGAAACTGGATTCATCCTTGGGTAAAACTAATCTATCTTATAAGGTTTTAAAGCGTATTAAACTGTTGCTACACAATAATCAATTAATGGACAGTTGGAGAGTTTGCCACCCTTCTGATAGGGATTATTCATATTTTTCCCAAGTACACCAGTCCTACAGCCGTATTGACTATTTATTTCTTTCTCATTTTGCTTTGCCATGGATGACGGCCTGCTCTATTGGTTTGCAAATTCTATCTGACCATGCCCCTTTATTCTTAACGTTAACTATTCCATCTGCTGAACGTAGATCATGGACTTGGCGACTTAATGAATCACTTTTGAGGGATAGTGAGTGTCTGACGGAAATTATACGGGAAACGCAATTTTTTGTCAAAACCCACCAATTGGATCCATCTCACCCGGTCATAAAATGGGAGGCCCTCAAATCGGTTCTTAGGGGTGTTTTTATTAAACATGGGTCTAGACTTAAAAAAGCCTTCTCTCAGCGCCTCACGGACCTTTTCAATAAGGCATCTTTCTTAGAACAAAAGCATAAAAATACGTTGGATGGTGAGACGCTGACGGAACTCACAGCTACGCGGGAATTGATAAAAGGAGAGCTAAATAAAAAATCTATTTCAGCTTTACAGAAATGTAAGTGCCTATATTATGAACATAGCAATAAGGCTGGTAAACTCTTGGCCAAAACAATTAAACAAAAACAAGGGCTCTCGTTTATCTCTGCTATAAAAACTCAAAAAGATTTTGTAGTTCATAAAACCCAAGAAATTGCTAAGGCAATGCATACCTACTATACCGGTCTATACAATATTAATTCCCATACTTCTAATTCAGGCGGGGCTTTTGTAGAAAAGCTTAGGGACTACATATCTCGGACAGCCCTGCCTGGTCTTTTCCCAGACGATATAGATTTTTTAGAGACTCCACTGACCAAGGAGGAGTTGAGTTTTTCCATCAGAACTACTCCTCCAGGGAAAGCACCTGGCCCTGATGGGTTTCCGGCATCCTTTTACAAAGCTTTACACTTGGAACTATCAGATACACTTTTGCTAGCATTTAACAATTTGGATACGAATCCTTGCTCCCCTTCGGCAATGTTAGAAGCACATATTTCTTTGATCCCTAAACAGGGTAAAGACCCTTTATCTTGTGCCAGCTACAGACCCATATCTTTGCTAAATGTTGATATTAAATTGTATGCAAAAATCTTAGCGGAGAGACTCAAAAAATTTTTACCACATTTAATTGATGCTGATCAGGTAGGCTTTGTTCCATTTAGGGAGGCGAAAGATAATACCCTAAAGGCTATTTCGATCCTTGATTATGCTGGACGCTCTCATCTTCCCATGTTGGCCCTGTCGACAGATGCTGAAAAAGCGTTCGACAGGGTCAACTGGACCTTTCTCAGGGAGTCTCTACTTCAAATAGGAATGGGCCCTAAGGCTATTCTCCGTATTATGGCTCTTTATAACAAACCTCAGGCTCGGATTAGAGTTAATGGGCAACTTTCAGATCCCTTCTCTATAAGTAATGGGACTAGGCAGGGCTGCCCTCTTTCCCCTCTCTTATATGCTATAGTGATGGAACATCTAGCTATTGCTATTCGTAATGACCCAAATATTACAGGTGTATGCATTAAGGGAATTGATCATAAACTTGCATTGTATGCAGATGATCTCTTAGTATTTGTCACTCAACCTATCACCTCTCTTCCCTCTTTGATGCAAAAATTTCAAGAATATGGGCGATTCAGTAACTATAAAATCAATTTTGATAAATCTGAGGCTCTTAATGTCTCCCTTCCTGTTCACTTGCAACAGGTTTTAAGTGGAATCGCACTTCCTTGCGTTACCTGGGTATTCATATTCCGGCAGACCTCACTGTCCTTTCATCTATAAATTATTCGCCTTTATTGTCTCAAATTTTGATGGATTTGAAGCGTTGGCGATCTCTCCCACTGTCCTGGTTTGGCCGCATTAATTTACTTAAAATGAATGTTTTGCCCAGAATTTTGTATTATTTTCAAACTATACCTGAAGCACCCCCCAAACGTTTTCTAGACACTCTCCAGGCCGCATTTGGTTCTTTTATTTGGAAAGATACTAAACCTAGGATCCCTAGATCTACATTAATCAAACCTAAATCACGGGGGTGTAGCTCTTCCACATCTTGATAGTTATCTGAGAGCGGTTATGTTGAGTAGAATAGTGGAATGGTTTTACTACCCTCTGCATAAACGATGGATACAATTTGAGCAACTCATAACTAATAGACCATTGCAAGCACTATGGTGGCTCCATCCTTCTCGTAGACCCTCTTCCACTACCTTACCCAAAGTCTGTAGGGAGACTTTGATTCGAGCCGATAAATATCTCCTTAAATCTCCTTCTCTGATTTCACGTGAGGGTCTTCTTACCCCTATTATTGGCAACCCAAATTTTGCTCCCGGCATGCTGAGTGCAGGCTTTCTTGGGAGAAGGTATAATGAAAGCTTTACTTGCGCACAGGTCTTGGATAAGGAGGTTTTATTACCATTACCACACATTTGTCCTGGAGAACCAGACTCTTTTTTGCTCCGGTTTAGATATAATCAGCTACGTCATTGGCTTATGGCTTCTCAAAGGAAAGTGCTGCGACAATCATCGCTTACTCCTTTCGAAGCTCTTTGTACGCTTAAATCCCCAGCTAGACATTTGATTTCTAGATTATATCATCTCACAGACCAGATGGGAGTACCTCCCTTGCCCACATATACATCTAAATGGGAGAAAGAATTAAGAACTGAATATACACTAGAGCAATGGAATACATGTTTCTCTTTAACACATAAGTTTTCCATAGCGTGCAAATCGCAACAAACGAACTATAAGATTTTATCCAGATGGTATAAATGTCCTGAAATTTTGCATAAAATTTACCCTTCTGTGTCAAACGAATGCTGGAGATGTGGCGTTGAGCTTGGTTCTCCATCCCATATCTGGTGGTTCTGTTCAGCCCTTCAGCCTTTTTGGACGACTATTTTTCAAACTATTAATAACCTTACTGGTGCAGACCTGTGTGCCGACCCCGCTATAGGCCTTCTATCCATGCTGCCTGGATCTCCTTCCAAATATAAAAAATCACTTATTGGTTTTTGTCTCAGTGCAGCCAGAACGGTGATCCCTCGCCATTGGCGTTCTACTTCTCCTCCTACGGTTGCAGAATGGTGGGCTGAAGTGGGGTCTATCATGCGCATGGAGGAGTTACTAAGCTTTGCACATGGTTCACAGGATCATTTTGTTAAGACCTGGGCCCCTTGGGTACTGTTTATGGAACAAGAGGCTCAGCCGCATTGATTGACGGACGTGGAGCTTTTCTCTTACCTTTCAATGTTGCCCTTATATTTGTTTATCATATAGATTGGGAACGTCTGAGCATACCTATCTCTTTTTCCTCTTCTTCTTTTCTGTTTCTTTGGCTTTTGTGCTACTTTACCTCTTTCGATTTTTCTTCTTTATGATTTCTTTCTTATTTTTCATCAAGTTTAACCTTTTTATTTGAAGGGAAAGGTGTTTTTCTACAAGGTTATGTGTTCATTGCCTTGGTTACTACGCTGCAACTGGATTGTTTATCTCTCTGTTACCGGAATTTCTATTTTGTATTACATTGCTCATTTGCTGAGATGATCTTTTCAGGATTGTGTATTTGCTACTTTGACTTTTGTGAAAATTAACCTGTTCCAAATGTGAATTTTTGTGTAACTTCCTTGTGGACTTTGTCTCCATGATTGTCATGTTTGATTTATATTGCCTTTCTCTTGCAATAAAAACAGATTATACAAAAAAAAATTGTAATAAATTAGATTTTATTCACAATTGGAATGGTATGTTATTTGTGAAAAAATTAGAAGGTTTAAAATTCGATCAAATAGTCCAGACCAAAAACTTGAATCTAATTCGAACTGAATTTTCCTCCAAAAAAATTTTTTTTTGACGTGCAACAATTTTTTCTCCTATGGACATCATTTTCGAAGTGAAACTTGGCAAAAATTTAGCTCATCACTACTGTTAGCATCATCAGATAGTTCGAGGGACCTCTGTCGTTGACTTCTACAAGAACTCGGCAGGTTTTAGGTGGAGAATAGTTAAATCAGAACTGTTTCCAGGGTCGAGGTGTGATAAAACTCACATTCAAATTCGAGTTGGTGGTTTAAAATACAAATTTCTGAGTTTTGACCAAAAACAACCTAGAAAATTTGAATTTGAATTTACCATTCGAACCTTAGTAAATCTGCCCCTAAGTAAGAGAAACTCGTACCCCAACTTGCATGCAAAATACTAAAGGAAATTTGATACGCCATTATATACTGTATGTTTTCTGTATTAATAAAGGAATTAAATGTATTCATGTGAATACAGGAGTTCATTTTGTTCCAATATTAGATATTAGGAAAATTAGGCTTGTACTATTTATTTGTCTTTTCTTAGGATCACCAGAAACAAATTTAAAAAATGCTGAACCATAGTTGTGTGATTTTTATAGTTGACAATTATTTGCATGCCACTTTATCCTCATAAACTGAGAAAAAAGAAAGAAAACAGCTTTTGCATAGGTCAAAATAAACCTCAAATAACCTTCTTCCTGGAAGAACTACATTTAATATGCACGTTCCCTTTAATGAGCATTATCTGACCCTGTGTCCTTTGTTACTGGAACGAATAATTAAAGTTTTAAAATAAATCTACAAATTCTAGCAAGACGTGACTCAGCACACACAGGAGTAAACAGCCTGAAACAGTATCCCAGTACAAAAAAATAAAGCCCGATCAATAAATGAGTGTTACATTCATCACACTGTGTTTAGTACTGTACAGGTCATTAAAGATCTCTTTACAGAGATGCCCTTATCTGTTCAATGACCTTCACACTTTGTGAATTCTGAAAGCGTTGACTTTGCAGATAAGATTTGTAATAAGGCCCTACCCTGAAGTCATTCCAGGGATCCCACTGGACCTCTGCATTTCAAGAAATAAAGCAGTCCAGCTGCAGCTCCATTGTGTCCAGTTCATGTAAACACCCATGCAAAACTGCCCACATTGGACACACGTGTAGTAAACACAACTTTACACATGGCTGCAATTATGATAGAATTGTAGTAAAATTATGGGTAAAAAAATTAATTGACTTGCATGTGTAATTGAGCTTGCAGCTGATTTGATCCCTTTCTGAAGTTGTCTATTAAAGCTACACCCGTTATGATACAGGTGCACTTCTTCATACTTTGTAGTCATTGTTTGGGGTAGGCCCTTTCTTTATTTAGCACCATAAAGACCATATGCAAAAAGCGAAGTCCATACAGAATGGGTTTGCTGAGATGGGAGTTGAAGAACTGTAGAGCCTTGATCTCAACCCAACTGGATTCTCGTTGAGTGAATTGGAATAGCAATTCAAACCAACGAACCAACTTCATACCTATGAATGGAATCCAATCCCACCGACAACTAACCTAATCCTTCCTAGCAGAGTAGAGACTGTTATAGCAGCAAAGAGAGGACCAGTTTTATATTTATCCACTTGGTTTGGGAATGTGATGTTGGCCAGGCAGCTATTCTCAAACTCGTGGTCATATAGTGTATATTATACAATCTCAGGTTCCTTATTAGGGATGAGTAAATCAGTCCTGGGGATAATTAGCGTAACTCGGAGCAGTGGGATAATTAGCAAAATGCGTTGGAGCAGTGGGATTTTGTTTTGCACATAATACTTTGGAGTAACTATGCAATGTCTTTTTTTCCATGCAAAATACATAACAAAAAATGGACCGGGGTACTTTTGGAGCAAAATACATTGGCATCAATGGACACTTTGTCTGCAATTTGAATAAAAATATTTGCAGCTGGTGAAATGCAGAATTTTGCCATGAAGGCATGTATGATGAAAATTTTTGCTCATCACTAATCCTAATACTCGGTGTCATTTGCAATTATACACTGGTGTCATAGGGATGCCTTCTCGTGCTTTATGGTTGTGTTTCTAGCTATTGCCTGTAGAAGAGTAGTCAGCAAATCGATTCTCACTTTTCTTTGGAGATAGTGCATGTTCTACAATGGCCACTTTGAATTGGCAAAACTGTGTAGCAGAAGATTGGACAGTACCACCAACTCTTCAAATTGTTAAAAAGTCTTTATTAATGCTTTTGTGGGCATCACCGCTATGATACCCGTGGCGATGCCCACAAAAGCATTAATAAAGGCTTTTTAACTATTTGAAGAGTTGGTGGTGCTGTTCAATCTTCTGCTCTAGCTATTGCCTCACATGGATCTTATCTCAAAGCCCTTGTTTATAAGACTGCAACCTTTGCATTATTAAGAGAAGAAAACAAATTAAAGCATAAGAGAATCAAACCATGTAGTTGCACTCTTTCACATGAAGGTTTAAAGTAAAGTCCAATTCAGGACATTCTTTTGGATTCCACTGGGGTTACCAAACCACCACAATAAGCTATGGAAGCAGAAACTCAGACTAAATTGGCTTACAGACCATTGGTAATTATTGTGTTCAAGAATGATCTGACTGGTGGGATTTATATTGGATGACACTAGCAGTCGTTTAGATCACATGATGATGGTCAGGGGTCTGTACAGGCCAATCAAGTTCTTCTTCTCCCATCTCTGTAAACTCAACCTTTATGGACCTGGGGGCATTACTGTGCTTAAACAGGAAAGAGCCTTCTTCAAACTGTGGCCAAAATTTAGGAAAGATAGAATTTTCAAGAGCCTTATGATGTGGTGGCACCTGTGTTAGTACTGGTAGATGTGGCTTAAGCCAGTTCCAACAATTATAAGTGGTGCCTGATGCAGAATAGTTATAACTGATATAGTTCCAGTATGGCTGTCATTGTACAGCTCATCTATCAACTGCAAAAGGGGGAACTTTAGATACTTTAGGCACTTGTCACTGTCATTAGTTTCTTGCAAATGAACATCTATCAGCAAATCATTTATGCAATTGTTTGGAACAAGGCTGTCCAGCTGGAGGCCCACCACCTACATGTGGCTCTCCAAGGTATTTGTATGGCTCCCAAAATGCCTGTGGACTCCACCGACTGCTCTGCTATACTCTGGCCTATGAATATGTCATTGTCCTATTACATAGAAGAAAATGGTTTGTGCTGAATGGGACCTTTAATAGTTGAGAATATAAGATGAGATCAAAATAACCCAAGTACCATAGCCCTTAAGTATATGCTTGGTGCACTTCATTTTGCCCTAAGGTAGCCCAGGGCAAACATACTATCTGAAATCACCCCTGTTACAGTATACAGTATGCAATGTTAGGAAATAGAAGATAAATGAGATGCAAACACATTTTTGAACCATGTGAAACCAGCTGATATTTTATGTCAGTGACACATTTAATGTGCTTTGTCCATCCATCTTCATGTCACCTCCTGCAGGAAAGGCATCTGTAGCTTTGATTCAGTTAAAGTAGATTAGTTCAAATGTGAATTCCAAGACTCAACCTCAAAGGACCGGAGCAGTTTACACCATGAAATCAGCATATGCAGGGAATGTAGCATTGATGTATGGGTGTATTACGGTGCGGGGTGACCTCAGGACCTCCTGTTAATGGAACTCCCTGCTGGATTATCATTCATTCCACCCTCCCAGTTCTAATACCTTTCAGTCGGCTGTTGTTTAATGTTCCTTGGACCCCACCCAAATGTATTAGTACACTGCCAGCATTGTGCCCACAGTATAACCTCCTGTGCCTGAATTATTTTATGTATACTGTATATATGCATATATATTTATAGTATGTATAGTATATACTGTGAAACGGTAACTGGAGATCAGTTTGAAGGGAGATATATTTCCCCTAGGTCCATGTTTTACTCCCATATGTACAGCAGTCCTGAGTGGGTTAATTCCCCTAGAAAGTCTTATCTAGGGAATAATTAGCAGACTAGATCATCTAGCTGCTAGAGAGGGGGATCGTCAGAGCTACACGCTAAAGCTGGCCATAGACGCAAAGATCTGATCGTACGAATCGAGGATTCTTACGATTTTCGGAACGTGTGTGGAGAGTCCCGACATTTTTCCTCCGGCGGAGATCGATCATTTGGTCGATCGGACAGGTTAGAAAATTTCTGTCGGCTGCCGATAATATCTCTGCGTGTATTGCCGATCGTATGATTTTCGGTGGGAGACTGTCACTAGCTTTGGTTGGACATAGATATCGTACGATTGCTGTCAGGGGCAGAACATTGCTGATCTGTTCTTTAACTAATCTGACTGGTAAGACTTTGATCTGAATGGTTAGTGGCGGGTCGGGAGATGGGAAAGTCCGATCGTACGATGATTTGTACGATCGGATCTTTGCGTCTATGGCCAGCTTAAGAGCACTGAGACCTGGGACCTGAGTGTAGATATTTGGAGCTGCTGTTTGTTTGCCCAAAGGAAAAAGGATGTTGGAAAGGTACTGTAACTTTGTGGAGTTGTACTTTTGTGTTTGGCCTGGAATCCCAGTATGGGACCAGTAGTAGAAAAATACCCTGTGTATTAGTTAGAGCCCAAGTGTGGCAAGGATTTTGTTTTGTTCTATTTTGTTTTATGCCGCTTTGCTCACAGAGTCTGTATATGTGAACAATAAATGGACTTTGTCCTGTTAAAGAACTGTCTGTTCGTCTGATCCTGCTCACAAAAAAAAAAAAAAAATATATATATATATATATATATATATATATATATATCTATCAAACAAGGGAAAGTTGTGCTCACCACTATTTTTTAAAACCATTAGGCGGGGGTGCAAAAAAATAGTGGTGAGCAGAACTTTCCCTTGTTTGTTATAGTTATACAGGAGCAGTGACCAGCTCCATGTTGTAGCTCCCACCCTTCCCAGCTATAGTCAGGTGATCCCACTGGTGTCTAATAAAAGGGCAGCCAAGTTGGGGAGTTTTACTTTGAAAGCAGCAAGTAAGTTGCAGGTAAAACTTAGTCCCTTTGTAAAATGTATAATTAAGCCATTGAATTCTTAATGAATCAGATGAAAATTAAGCATAGGACTGGCCAGATATGGGATGACTTTGACGTAGTTGGCAGCTTAAATATATTGCAATATATGGACAAACAATGCCTGTTTTGTTTAAAGGGTAAGGCATTTTTCAGTAGCAGTATGCACAAAATGTCTCTGTCTTAAATATATTGATAATGGGTTGAGTGCAGAGGACCTTTTGTAGTTGTGTATATGTGTATATGTATATATATATATATATATATATATACATATACACACAGTATATATATGGGACCTGTTATCCAGATCGGGACCCTGGGTTTTCCAGATAACAGATCTTTCCATAATTAGGATCTTTATACTTTAAGTCTACTAGAAAATCTCATAAACATTAAATAAACTCAATAGGCTGGTTTTGCTTAATTTTGATTAATTATATCTTAGTTGGGATACTGTTTTATTACAGCAGAGAAAAAGGAAATAATTTTTAAAGATTTGAATTATTTGGATAAAATGGAGTCTATGGGAGACTGCCTTCCTGTAATTCAGAGCTTTCTAAAAATTGGATTTCTGCATAACAGATCTCATACCTGTATATGTATATGGTAAACTCATGATATTAGCTTTACAAGTACAGGTGTCCAGTTCATGTAGCGGATGTAAACCTCCCTTAGCAATAATGCCTGACCCAAATGTTGCATGACTCCAAAGGGCTGATTTAATAACATCTGGATTTCTATTTTTTCATGAATCATATTTTTTTTTCTTAATTTAAGGTGGCCATACATGGGCCGATAAAAGCTGCAGACGGACAGAGTCTGCGGCTTATTGGCCCGTGTATGGGGCCCTCTGACGTGCTTCCCCGATCGATATCTGGCCGAAAGCCGGCCAGATGTCGATCGGACGGGACTAAAAATCCCGTCAGATCGCATCCGCATCCGACCGGCCATCCCATCGTTAGGATCTGATCCCTTGGCCCTAGGGCCCACGATCGGATCAGCCCGATTTCGCCCACCTAATGGGTGAAGGATCTGCTTCGACATCGCCAAACGAGTGGATCTCTCTGTGTATGGCCACCTTTACTTTTTTGGGAAACAGGTTTTCTCCAGACATTTCACAACATATGGAACATTCATTTTACAGTGGGCTCATGTGTAGGGCATTATATAAACTCTCTTGTCTTTATTAAGGTTCCCTGGACATTTGCAATAAAAAGTGGTAACTTCAAGCATTAGCACCAACATTAATAATAAAGACGTCCATACAACTTTAAATTTCCCTCCCTATGCAAATTAACCTAAGCACAAGATCACAAGTTTCGCTTGTCACAAACGAACGCTAGTGCATCTTCGCTGAGAAATGCTCGCACTGCCGTAGTAACACTAGAGAAAAGTCGCCAGCATTTGCTGCCCCATACAAAACTCTGCATATTAGGGCATTGGCGTAGTCATAGCGCATTTGCACCTGACAAACTGGTGGGAGCTGTTCAAAGCTGACGCTGACGAAAATTTGCTTGTTAGTGAATTTAAAGTCTCCACATTCTGCAACATATTATACGTACAGGTATATGCTCAAACCAACACTGCTTCATAAAACTATTCTTCATCTCTACAGGGTTTTTATCCCCTCGTAATGAAGGAAAATCTTTCGCAGTTTAGGGGGTTATTTACTAAACTCTGAATGCAAAAATCCCCAAAAAATTAGATTTTTTTATAAACAAAATCTGACTTTTAAAAAATCACAACATTTTTGGAATTTATTAAACCACGAGGATGGAAAAGTCAGAATCCGAAAATATGGCATCTCAGACCTGTCGAGGTTGTATATAAGTCAATGGGAGAAGTCCCAATGATTTTTTGATGTACACTGGGTTTCGTGCAATACCCCAAAGTTTTCTGAGTTTTTGGGCGAAAAGCATAAGAAATCATGTTTTTCGGGTGAAAAATCCGAAAAAATCTTGAAAATCAGATTTTTCCCGCAAAGCAAATTTTTGGGAGAATTTAATAATAAATAAATGTAAAAAAGAACAGAGGGGATTTGATTGGAGTTTGTAGCAGAAAATGTTGAGATATAATCAGTCGAAATTATTAAAAGATTCAATTTTTTTACAATTCGGGTGAATAGGATAGACCTGAAAACTCAAATCAGATTTGATCGAATTCGATTTGAGTTTTTTCTCCAAAAAAATGTTGATTTTCAAAAGTCCACCAAACTACTCCAAATTGATTGTAGGACATCCCCCTTAGGCCAAAACATGAATTCAGCAGGTTTTAGATGGTGAATAGCCAAATTTGAATTCTTAAAGGGACAGTACATGATAAATTTCAAAATTAGAATTTTGATTTTTTAAAAAACAAAAAAACAAATAAAATTTGCACTATTCCCTAGTCGAATTACACTAAAGTAAACTCATAAATCTTAATTTTTAAATTCAAAATTTGAATTTTCAGTTTGACCCTCGATAAATCTGCCCATTAAGCTATGAAGATCCAAATTACAGAAAAATCTATTTTTCTGAAAACCCCAGGTCTCTAGCATTATATATATTAATATATAATAGCTGTAAGTACTTGGGAACGAGCCTATCTGTGTATGTGAACAGACAAATAAAACACTTTAAGGCTTTCTTCAAACAATATCATATTCTGACACATCTAGTGTTTGCCTCTTGTTGTTTGCACAGGATTTGTTCCTGATCATCTGCTTCGACTGCTGAACTTGTGATTAACCATAAACCAATGTCATTAACCAGCGGGCCATGAAAATCCAACGTGTTCCAGGAAGGTTTACCTTGAGCTTTATGTTGTTAGGAAACAAATAGAGAATGCAGATAGAGGAACGCTTGAGCTTGTATCAATATTAGCCATCATAGAAGAACTCTATGAACTTCCTACAGTACAAAAATACATTTATGAAAGATGTTCACAGACATGTTAATGGGGAGATATTTATTCACTTTATACCAGGGCTTTTCTTTCATGTATTTTCCAATAAACTCGTAGTAAATCAAGGTCATGGCAATACAATATTAAGTTATAAGGGGTAATTTACTACAAGCAGGTTAGGGTGCAAAGTGCACCCAGTATGGATGTATCCATGAGGGGTGGTTGATGGAGGCATGTAAGCAAATATTTGCTTATCATGGAGTCTACAGGAGATTACCTTCCTATAAGATGGAGCTTTTTAGATGATGGCTTTCTAGATATAAGATCCCATACCTAATAAGATTATCAGGACAAAACAGTAACAACAAAAAGTGAAGGGAAGGGATTGTATTATCTAATGATCTACCTTGCAATAACAAATCATAGAGTCGTTTCAATTCCATATTTTCTCTGTTTAGTTTAAGAAACAACAAAGATGAGTGATTAAAACAATTGGCAAAAATTATTTTCAAAAATAATTTTCAGCTCATTTCAGGGCATGTGCGTACTGATGTATCCATGAGGGGTTGATGACAAATGTACGGAAGCAAATTTTTGCTTATTATGGAGTCTATAGGAAATGGCCTTCCTATAATATGGAGCTTTTGAGATGATGGGTTTCTAGATATAAGATCCTATACCTACTTAGATTATCAGGACAAAAGAGTAACACCAAAGGGTAACAGGGGTTGTATTACCTAATTATCTACCTTTCAAGGACCATTCATGGAGTAGTTTCAGTTTAGCCCAAGAAACAACAAAGTGATTAAAACAATTGGCAAAATTTATTTTTTAGCACAAACCCCGTTCAGGTTCAACAAGGGGGCATGTGGCCCCTTTACAAATAGTTTCTTTATTCTACTGTAATCCCACCAGCTGCCACTGGGTCTGGTGACTTCTTAAAGTCCCAGCATAACCAGACGGAGGAATCCCGGTAAGAGAGAACAAGGTGCCATGTTTACAGATAGAATCAGTCTAGACAAGTCCCTCACCTTTCATGGAAGAACAATGTAGCAGGACAAACAGATGAACTTTAACAGAAAAGCAAGGATTTATTGTCATGAGCAAGCTAAATGCATCATGAAGCCATCACTGTTTATGCTGTAGAAGAAAGTACATCAAACTAAATTAAGAAATCAGATGAAAACCAGGGAAGTTGTGCAAGACGTGTTTTACATTTGATAAGTTAATAGAATTAGAGCTGTGTAAAGTGCCACCAAGAGATTTGTTAGTGTTTGGCTGAATTTTCTAGCAAGCAATCATTCTCAAAGCTTTTTGGGGAAACAGTATAAACTTAACAACTGAAAGCTTTTGATATTTACTTAAGCTAAATTTACACAAAAATGCAAGCCCTAGTCTAGGTATTCAAAAAGTTCCTGTGCCAAACTGTAGGTACAAGAACCCTCTGAAAGCGAAGATCAATATTTCAATGAAGTCTACTGGCTTTTCTTATTAAAAAGATAGCCTTTTCAGCTCCCTTATTGCAATATCAATGGAGCCTATGACAGTCCACAATTCACTGAGCAAGTGCAGCACCACCAACAACAAGTAGACTAATGTATCTCCAGTGGTCACAGGCATGTGGTTGGAAAAATACACCTTAAATGTTACTTATTAATAAAGATCATCTATACTGTACCTGGGATCTCCAACCTTTTTTACCCGTGAGCCACATTCAAATTTAAAAAAGTTGGAGAGTAACACAACCATTCAAAAAGTGCCAGGGGGTTTCAATTATGGGCTGTGCTTGACTATTGGTAGTCCCTATTTGGACTGGCAGCCTACACGAGGTGCTGTTTGGCAGTACAGCTGTTTTTTATGCAACCAAAACTTGCCTGCAGACCAGGAATTCAAAAATAAGCACCTTCTTTAAGACCACTGGCAGCAACATCCAAGGGGTTGGTGATTAATATGTTGTCCACAAGCCACTAGTTGGGGATCGCTGATCTAGACCCATACCAAACAGCATGGAGACCCATTTTTGAATTTTGACCCATAGGTTAACAGATCTATAGGTCCAAATCCATCTTAGAGCAGACATTTTTGAAACTAGCCTGGTAAGTTTAAAGGAGAACTACATTTTTTTATTAAAAAAACCTACACCTACACTACATATACTCCCCTCCCTGCTCCCCCCCCCGATCCTAGCTGTTACTCCTGCCCCTAATTCTTTACTTAGCCCTCGGTGCAGATTCAGGACAGCGGATTTCACGGGTGCCAACTTCTTCTATTTGGTACATTTCAGGTCCTCTTCCGGCAGTTTGACAATTTATGTGACTTTCGGCACATGTGCAGTTGTTGCGAAATGGAAAACTGTTCCAACTGCGCATGCACCGATATGCCCCACATTTCCAGAAGATTACCAAAGAGAAGAAGATGGCGTCAGTGAACTCTGATGACCTGAATCTGCACCAAGGGGCAAGTAAAGAGTTAGGGGCATTTACCTAGGGTAACAGCTAAGTTGGGGGAGCAGGGAGGGGGGTCTATGTAGGGTAGGGTTTTTTTAAGGGGTTAGTTCTCCTTTAAAGGGGACACAATTTTGTAGAAGCTCTAGAAAACAACAATCAGTATCCTGATTAGCCCGTATCCAAAAATAATTTATTCATTTCTATGACGCTCAGAGCAGAACCTCTTCCATTTATTTCTTGAGAAACATGGCTGGCTGGAAGCTCTGTTGTTCAAGTTGTGTAAATTTGTCCCTCTTCAGTCACTCAAACTATATAAAAAACACATATATTATTGGACTTCTTGTGTTGAAGCTGTGTAGGCAATTTGAGCTATATTTATGGTATGGAACATTTAAGGTTTTTAATTAACACATTTCACATGTGAAAACACTTATTTCCCACCAGTTCTGCTAAAAAACAAAGACTTGCCACCTAAAAAGGCAGATGGTGACACTCTACTACTTTTCAACATTCAATGCATCATGACAATCAGAAGAACTCAATGAAAAGTGTTAAACTTGCCTTGTTATCACAAAACCCCAAGTGACATTGACACAATATGTAACCATGGTCCTTCAGAATCATGGGACGTCATACTAGAGTTACTCCAATATTACCACCCAGTTCTGGAGCCCAGAAGTTCTGGAGAACTTAACAACAAAATGACTTACCAACTGTGAAAAAGTTTGTAAAGGCCCAATGAACATACACATAAATATGTATCACTTGTTTTGTTCTACTTAGCTTGTATGAAGGTTTTGCTGGGTGCATTGTCTAAGCATCTGTTCTTCTTGGTTGTCCGGACAAAACAGCACTCTTCACAGTGCTCCTGCATAAGCAACTTTTGCCCAGGGGAGTGGGTGCATGGTGTGAGATGCAGAGTGCAGTGTCAGGGGGCACAATCCAGCCCTACCCTTATTTTCTACCCCATCATTACATTTGCCACTCCAAGACTTGCTTGTCTCAATAATTCACAAATTAGGGGATGGGTAGGGAGTGGTTGGGAGTTCCTCAACCCCTTCATAAATACAGTGTTACTGAAGGCAGGCAGCTCTGAATTTATTGGTGCAATTGTGGGTCTCTGCATTCCATTTCAGTCTGGGAAAAGGTGTAGGCAGTTTGCAAAGAGAAAAAAAAAGACAGCAGCTGTTCTTTTCACTTTGCACACTAACATTCCTTAAGTTAATGACCCCAAGGGGTAGATTCACTAACAGGCAAATTTTTGCCAGCATCAGCTTAGCACAGCTCTCACTAGTTCGCCAGGCGCAAATGCCCTACAACTACGCCAATTCACTTATATGCGGAGTTTCGTCCTGGGCACCGAACGCCACCACTAAAAAGTTACCACTTTTTATTACAAATGTCCAGGGAACCTTAATAAAGACAAGAGAGTTAATATAATGCCCTACACATGAGCCCACTGTAAAATGAATGTTCCATATGTTATGAAATGCCTGGAGAAAACCGGTTACCCAAAAAAAGTTTACTTATGAAGGCAATTCCGCTTAAAAAAGGAAATGTTGTCAGCGTTTCTGGTACTTTAATGCATTTTCGGCACACAGGATATGATGTAAGTGACAGAAGATCGCCTGGTGGCGAAGTCAACTGCCGAAAGAGGTAACGTTCAGTAAAATCAGCACTTTACTTTATTTGCAGAGTAACAACCTTTTGGCAGAGTGAAAAGTTGCCTGGCGATAGAGTGTGGCTTTTTCCCGGAAAGTCCAAATTTTTCAGATTTTTGCCTGAAAAATAGTGATGGGTGAATTTATTCGCCAGGCGCGAACTCGCAGTGAATTTTCGCGGTAAAAATTCAAAAATGGACGCCGGTGCAAAAAACGCAGTTTCGCAAATTTTTCGACATTTCGCAAATTTCGTGAATTTTTCGGCAAAGCGAAACGCCACAAATTCGCCCATCACAACTGAAAAAATCCAAAATAGTCGGATTTAGGGTCTAATTTCAATGCAGACCACTAGTGATGGGCGAATTTATTCACCAGTCACAAATTCATGGCGAATCTCCGTGTTTCGCAATATTAACATGAAAATTTGCCCGCGTAATTTCCAGCGAAATTTTGGTGCCAGTGTTTGGCGGGCATCAAAATTGACGCAGGAGCCAATTCCAATGCCAGCGATAATTCCAGCGAAAGCCCATTGACTTTAATGCAATTGAACTACAGTAAATAGGAACGCATCAAATTCACTGGTATCAGAATTGTCACTGGTGTCAAAATTTTCATTTTAGCCATTTTGCGAATTTTTCGGCTCAAATGGGAAAAATTCGACCATCACTAAAGACCACAGAAACTCCCAAATAGGATAGGGACCTCTCCAATTGACTTATATACAACCTTGGCAGGTCTGAGATGGACGATTTTCAGATTCAGACATTTTGCAGCATCAGGCTTTAATAAATCCCGAAAAATTCAAGGTTTTTTTTCCACTAAAAATACAGATTTTGGCATCATGGCCATGAGTGGTACAGTACTATCTGCATTCAGCAGAGCTACATTCATTATGGGTGGGTATTGTAGGCATTTAGGCAGAACATACAAACTACTTCTATATAGAACTGGCTGGAATCAAACCTAGAACCTCATCAATGCAAGAAAGTAACACAGCCAGTGTCGGACTGAGCCGGCGGGACACTGGGAAAAAACCCGGTGGGCCCCGGGCTCTTGTGGGCCCCGCCAGCCCAGATCCACTTCTTGGTGTTGGGGGTCGCGGCAAAATAAACATTTTGCGCACAAACGCTGCGCTGCACGCATGCGTACTGAAGTGGTGCTGTGCACACACGCAGAGGCCCAGCGAAGCGGTGCACTATAGCGGCAATGGGGGCCGGAGGGGGGCCCTGGGCAGTAGCCCCGGTGGGCCCCAAGCCCCCCATTCCGACCCTGAACACAGCCTTTGTAACCATCGAATGGGCATCATTCCTTCTGCCCTGATTATAAACCACACGTCAGTGTTTTAATCTTAATTAGTAATTTGTAGCTGAAAGGACGTAGACTAACCAAGTCATGCGATTATAAGAAGTAAGGCTTTGCAGGCAAGCAGAAATGTCCATGGAAAAAAATAAGAAGCAAATCACTTTGATGCAATGCATTAATTAAAAGCATTAAACACAAATAGCTGCTATCATAGATTAATAATAGAGTGCCTAAAATGCTGTTAAACTGTGAATAGATTTTGCCACTGTACAAAGGATTTAATTACTGAGACGCCGGGCCATGCATTTAGTTGTGTTGCTCCAGCCGTCGCTGCAGGGGAATTAACAACACAATGGGCAGCGGAACAGCAATACATCATTGGCACCTTGATCCGGGTGCTCCGTAAGAAAGAATGGTACTGCTGGCAAAAAAAAAGAACTGGCAAAAGCAACACATATATATGATATGTTGCAATTCTAAAGTGGAATTATTAGTCATCCACTAATTAGCAGGGTAAGCTGTTGGAATCCTAAATTCGCAAGGAAAATGTTAATTAGATTATAATTTATGTCGAGCATTCCCGAGTATAACTACCGGATCCCCCTCTACAAGATATTGAACTTTAGAAATACAGTCATTTGCATTTTATGATGCTATTTTTCTCTTAAAACACAATGGTGGAGACAACCCAATACTTTGTTACTGTCTGACAAATGATTTCATTGCTTCGTGTGCAATAAGCGGAAGTGGTTACAACTTTTTATGCCATCCACATATATACTTTTCGGGAGCGTTGCGGCACCTGATTAAAAGTCTACAAGTGACTCAGCAACAAAAGAGAACCCAAGGTTACACTACTGGGTTGGGTCAACAGGCATTACTGACTTGCTGCAAGGGAATCACAGCTAATTCTGTTATTAAGACCCAAGTACAACCTAAGCCTTCTCTGCCCCCTTGGCTGTCATCGGAGATGACATCAGAAGATGTGGGCTCCCAAAAACACTATCCTAAAACTTATGAAGGTCAACTTTCTGGAGAACAGGCCTAAATGAAAAATTGTGCGTATTGCAGCTTGACAATGATAACACGTGCTCGATGGTGGTACATTTTCAGCCCGAAACTACCCAACTTGTGGGCTCCATGAGTTTGAGGCCGGCCTGCACTCACTATTGGAGAATTCTCTACCATTCAATAAACAACTTTGATGAGTGGTGAACTTGCTCTAGACCTACTGTACAACTACTAACTGTCGTATGCATCCCTACTGTATATAGTCAACATATGCATGAGCTAACTTACTGTCTAATTAAGCACATAAACTGTAAGCTGTCCAACAGGATCTAACATGTAAAATAACCTTTAGAGACTATGTTTATCAATAAAATAGTCAATGGTGATGAATACATTTTGGTTTAGGTCTCAAGAGTAGTGATGGGCAAATTTGTCCCGCTTCGCCAAAAAAACTCTGCAAATTTACGGCGAAATCCGTGAATTTACAGCAAAATTCGCAAAACACCAAAAAATATGCAAAGCACATTGAAGTCAATGGGTGTCAAAATCATTTTGACTCTACTTCAATTATTTGCGACACCTGTGACAATCTTTATACGCACATTTGGACTATTTTGTCCAAATGCATTAAAGTCAATGGGCCAATAATTTTGATGCGTGGCAATTTTTATGTGCGCAACTATTCTGACGCGCAGCAAAAATTTTTTAGATGCGCCAGATTTTTTAAATGTCGGCAAAACACAGAAATTCGCAGCAAATTTGCACTTGCCGGATTTATTCGTCCATCACGACTCAAGAGGCAGATTAGAAATCAAATTATTTATTAATATATGTATATGAATGTTATTATTTTCCCCTATTCTCTGTAAAGGTGATTAAACACAGGTTCAACCTTTTATAATATTCCATTATTTTCTTGCTCGTGGGCTGCAGCTCCCTCAGTGGGGACAACCTCATACATGTGCTTATAGCCTTCACAGAAATCTACCATTACATAGTTATTCCCCAATAAAATTTGACTTTATATTTGAAATGTAGGTTTCATTCCACTGGTGTAACTACAGAGGAAACAGACCCTGTGGCTGCAGGGGGGCCCATGAAGCCCTAATTAATGAGCAGTTTCAGTGTATATTGACAAAACAGGAATCTGGATATAATTTTTGCATTTATTTGCTTTGGGGCCCAGTAATATCTAGTTTCATTGTAATTATTCCTCTAGCTTGGGACAATACTTTCTGAAAATATTACATTATAGCCTTTTGTTTGATAACGGTAATACAAAGGAACATCCTAAAAAACCTCCCTTTAAACACCTTCTTGGTAACTGCCAGCCATTTAGAACCACAATCAACAGTGGTTGTGACTGATAAGATATTGACAGCTAGATCTACGCAGTGGGTCCATCATTTAGAAGACTGATTGGCACTGCTGTGAAATACTATGTGCCTGGATCAGCTGTTACCATTGGTTTCCTAAGGGACTCATCAGGCAGGCCGACCCCTAACCCTAAAGGCAGGTGGATTTTTTTTTATTGCTGCTTCAGTCAATTAAGCCCATGAGACATCAGTCTTGAAGTCCCCTTGTGACACCAACAACAGGCAACAATGATGGCATGCAAAACAATATAGCTGTGCAGCGCATACTGTATATCCATCAGGAAAATTCTGCAATACAAGTACAAGTACATAGAAGAATGGTTACTTTTGTGGAGATAACAACATCCCTAATTAAGCACAGAGAGATAATTTCCTTTTTTTTCAGTTGCCTATTCTGTTTTTATGTCCAGCCTTTGATTCATTTCATTTTGTTGCTTACTGCCAGACTACAGATGCAGCCACTTTGGTTTGTCTGTTTGACACAGAATATCTAAACACAGATATCCCATTTATCTCATTTAACACAGAAAACTGCGTCACAACATCCCATTTAATTAAAGCATTCACCATTGTGAACAATGGAGCTTTGGTATGCTAATGAAAAGGTTAAATGCATTAAATGAGTTAAGATGACTTAAGATAACACAGTTTCTTCAATTACCCCTGAGTCATGACGCATTTAACTCACAAATCCAAGTGGCTTCATCTGTATTCTCCATTATTAGCGTCTGGTATAAAGAGCAGAACAAGACATTATACATAACAGCATGGGTTCTCTACAGAATTCTGGAGGTGATTGATAGAACAATTTCTACATTTAAGATTTCAAGCAGCTGCAAAAAAATAAAAGAGCAGAAGAAGAAGACAATAAGACAAGAACATAATAGCTGACAGCTAATCTATAAAGGAAAACTAAGAAGACCCTTCAGGGATTGCTAAACCCTTCCAATAGAATTGTAGAGATGGGCAGGTAACAGATTCCAGACAGTTTATGTCTGCCATGTTTTTGCATTTAGGTTTTTGTTTTGTTGGATAGTTCACAGTTCACATTTCCTTTGACAAAACAACACTTTAAATAGAATGAAATGTTAGACCATGGGCAGTGCCAATATGTTGGACAACCACACTACAGGAAATCACCAAACTGTTGGCCTGGGCCGGTGAGCCTCTTCTAAAAAATTGCTCCAGCCCAGAGTATTTTCTTCTAGAACACTATACCACCAAGTTTTATCCTCTTCTCAACTATCCCTAATACTGATTGAAGCTTTGATAGACCTTCTGTCCCTGGTTCTTCTAGAACACTACACCACCATGTTTTATTCTCTTCTCAACTATCCATCATACTGATTAAAGCTTTGATAGACCGTCTGGCCCTGGTTCTTCTAGAACACTACACCACCATGTTTTATCCTCTTCTCAACTATCCCTCATACTGATTAAAGCTTTGATAGACCTTCTGGCCCAGGCCGGTGTGCCTCTTCCATATAAATTGCACCGGTCAAGTGTACAGTATATTCTTCTAGACAAGTGTACAGTAGATTCTTCTAACACTATGCCGCCACGTTTCTCAAGTGTCTCAAGTTTCTCTAATACTGATTAAAGGGGCTTTTCACATTTCAGTTAACTTTTTATTCAGCAGCTCCCCAGTTGCTAGGGCCAAAATTACCCTAGTAAAACACATATTGATTTGAATAAGAGACTTTACTATGAACAGAAAAATACCTAAATAGAAAGATGAGTAACAGAAGGTAATTTTTGTAGTTTTACAGAGCATTTGTTTTTTAGATGGGGCCAGTGACCTCTATTTTGAAAGCTGGAAAGAGGCAAATAATTAAAAAAAAACTATACGAATAAATAAGGTTGCTTAGAATTGGCCATTCTACAACATACTAAAAGTTAACTTAAAGGGGTACCAACCCCTTTAAAGCTTAGATAAAACTTTTCTCCTGGAGTACCTCTGTGAAATTGTCCCAGCCTACGGTACTTGTTTTAAAACATTGTGTTTTATCTTCTTTTTAAGTATCCTTCATGCTGATTATAGCTTAGCTCAACATTCTGGCCTCGGCTTCTATAAAAACAGAACCCCCCAAGAGTATTTCTTCTTAGAACATTTCACCACCATGTTTATTCCTCTGATATTCCTCATGCTGACTAAAGCTAGACTAAACTTTCTAGCAAGGGCCAGCGTGCCTCTTCCATAAAAATTTAATCAGCCCAGGGTATTTTCTTCTAGACTATTGTGCTACCATGTTTAATAATCTTCTCAAGTATTCCTTGTGCTGATTAAATCTAGGCACATGCAGTAAACTCAACAACTATTCTGTGTATGTGCAACACCCAGAGCAGAGCATACTTGGGAAGAAGATTAAACATGGGGGGCACAGTCTAGAAACTGTCTATAAAATCCACTTCTGATGGATGAAGTTGAGACATTACTTTGTCAATCTTTTGAATGGAAATGGGTAGAGCAGAAAGAGGTGGCATTATGTGAAGGAGAAAAGCACACCGTGGGAGAAGGTGTTGATTGGAAGCTCTGATGAGCTAAACTGTTTCACAGTAGATATCATGACATCTTTTGTGCACAAGTCAAGGTTTTATTCACCTAGATAAGGTTTCCTATTCTAAAAAAAATCATGCAAATATAGTGTTAAAACTTAAAGTTAAAGATGATGGAGATAAATGCTAAGTCTGCCAATGAAGGAAAATAACCTGCCATCAAAGCAATCTGCATCTCTCTTCTAAATGACACACTGGCCACTGGGTTTTTTTTTTCATTTTATGCCAACGACAGGAGAAAGAGATGAGAGCAAAGTGTTGGAAAAGTTTTAAAATTTTAATTTTACCAATTGAAATTAGTAGTAATTAGTAGGGAAGAGCCTTATATATGAACAGAGCAACATGAAGGCAGCCAGTCCTTTCCTACCAAGCATGTTCAATCAACTGTATGGCCTCAAAGTAGTTAATGAAGAGTGCCAGGGACTGTGGGGAGGTAGTATGGATCAGTGGGAACTCAGGGCAAAACTATTTGGAGATGAGGGATTGGTGATGGATTCTAATATGAGGGTTGATATTAAAAGGGAGATCACTCACCAGCATCACTGGTATCTAGAGTGCAGTGCAGGATTGGCAGCGTGTCTGTTCTCCCATAATGGCGTCTGATCATCCCATTTCATTGTTATATTTTACAATGTTACTTAAAAGGATTTTATTTTCAAATAAATTGCTTACATTTGTCAATATGGTCTTACTTATGGTACCAATGTTTTGCTGGTGGGTAATTGATTTTGGTCCTTGCCATTTGGGTCTGGTTAAAAAGCGTTTTGCTCTTTACATGGCTGCGGTGGCTGGAATCTGGGGTTATCTATGTTTTGGCATGATATGGCAAGGACAGTTATCTGTTTGATTAAACATGGTTTAATAAAGCTGTGGCCGACCTCCAACCATTAAGAAAGGAAAACTAAGTCTGGTGTTTTTCATTTTTACAGGTTGCAAGGAGAAGTTTGTATGTTTCACTAGTGATGGGTGAATTTCTCCTGTTTCGCTGAAAAATTCACAAAACACAATGGGCGCCTAGAAATGTACTTGGGCATAAGCCCTGCCTCTAACAGTAGGTAATGTACTTGGGGTGGAATGTTTCATATGAATAGTGTGCACCAACACCATGGATATGTTGTGGGGATGGGCAACAAAGCACCCAAAAATATGTTCTCATTTCCCAGAATTAAAATCACAATATAGTGATACAGTACTGATAAATCAGAAGGTACAGTATTTTTGGAAACAATCACTCCCACCTGAGCCTTAATATTATCATAACCCCACCTGAGCTTTGGCACCGTTCCCACTGAAGTCAGTTACTTATAATATGAATCCCCATATAAGTCAGTGTATATGGCCAACTTTCGCCTCCCCAAACAAAAAAATTACCTTCAGCCTATGTTAATACTCCTTAGGGTGCAAGGGGCACAAAAACACTCCCATTAGTCCTTATTTACCAGAAGTTGGAGCAATGCTGCTTTCTGCACAGTGTGCCAGATTTTGGCTTTTAGAAGGCAAAGAGCAGCATCAGGAGATGCAGCCTAGCCCTTAGGCAAGCATTAAGGACAGGGCCCCATTGCCACCTGCCGGCCCAAGAAAACAAGTGTGCGGGCCAGCGAGCCACCTCTTGTAGCTTTAAGAGCCAACTTTTAATCCGGAAATCTAGTGCAGAGAGTGATATTGATCTCAATGTACTAGTGATGCTGCCCCTCTTTGACCTGCTCCAACGCTGATTTTTAAGCATGGAGTGGGAGAGGGGGAGCCATCTGGCCAACAGCAGCCCCAGAATCGCCACTGGCAAGGGTTCCTGGTGCAAAGAAAGTCCAACTGTGGCATTGGTTTAAACTTTGCACATTTTGTTTTGCATTGTACGTGACCCCTATTGAGAATCAAGAATGAATCTGACTAAGGCCACAGTTTTATAAACAATGTATTTAAACATCCTGGAAGGATTAGAGACTTGAGAGGGTTTCTGTCATAAGAAAACATGTTTTTTACAAAATACATCAGTTAATAGCACTCCTCCAGTAAAATGCTGCGTTGAAATCCATTTTTCAAAAGAGCAAATAGATTTTTATTTTATATTTAATTTTGAAATCTGACTTGGGGTCCCTATGGCTGTAGCCCCTGAGGGCCCCAGACCCTACCTTACCCTTAGGGGCTGATTCACTAAGGGTCGAATATTGAGGGTTAATTAACCCTCGATATTTGACTAGGAACTAAAATCCTTCGACTTCGAATATCGAAGTCGAAGGATTTAGCGCAGATAGTACAATCAAACGATCGGAGGATTATTCCTTCGATCGTTGGATTTAAATCCTTTGAATCGAACGATTCGAAGGATTTAAATCCAATGATCGAAGGAATATCCTTCGATCAAAAAAAGTTAGCCCAGCCTATGGGGACCTTCCCCATAGGCTAACATTGACTTCGGTAGCTTTTAGATGGCGAATTAGGGGGTTGAAGTTTTTTTTAAAGAGACAGTACTTCGACTATCGAATGGTCGAATAGTCGAACGATTTTTACTTCGAATCCTTCGATTCAAAGTCGTAGTCGTAGTCGAAGGTCGAAGTAGCCCATTCGATGGTCGAAGTAGCCCAAAAAATACTTTGAAATTCAAAGTTTTTTTACTTCGAATCCTTCACTCGAAGTTAGTGAATCAGCCCCTATGTGTCCAGGTAACTCCAATCTCACGAATACAGGAGATGATTTCTGACTTTGTATTGGTGGATATCATCAATATTAGAGGGTATTCTACAGATCTGATTTTGGGTTCCAAACAGTGGCTTAACTAGAGTGCACTGGGCCCCCTGCAAAAAAATATTCAGAGGAGCCTGGCACACTCCAATCTCCATCCTCCCACCCTGCCTCTGCCCCGCCCCACCCACATCCTGCCTCTGCCACACCCACTCCCCACCCTGACTCTTCCCACTCCCGCCCGACTGTTCCCTGGGCCCCCCTGGGACTGCAAGGTCCGCTTCCTCCATAGTTACGCCACTGGTTTCGAAAATTCCAGTTATGAATCAACAGCAAAACAGGCAGTTAGAAAGGTTCAGCTGTCAACTACCAACAACCAGGTCCGGACTGAGAATTAATTTAGGCCCGGGCATTTCAGGTACACAGAGGCCCACTCAGCCCACATAGAGGCCCAAACAGCCCCACCAGCCCACTAAATACTGACTTTCAATGGGACCTTATAGCAGCCCCTCTGGCATTTGCCAGAACCCACAGATTGCCAGTCCGGGCCTGCCAACAACATTCCAGCTGGAAGAAAAGGGAATTACAACACATTCTGGAGTTTCGCTTACACTTGATTATTCAATGCCCTGTAATGTTTGCAAATGTAAAACTGCTCTTAAAAAATATTCCACGTTGCTGTTCCCTTAATGGAGTTATTGATGGGGTGTGACTATAAATTAAGAGCAGAAGAAATGCAGTTTTCAGCCCTTTCTATGGGAGCCTTTTGCGTTGACTCTTTATTTTGAGCAATTTAAAGGAAGATAGCAATCCCAGCTGTTCCATGCTGTGCTTAACAAGAACACAGTCCTCGGATAACAAAGCAAGCGATCTGTCAATAGGTAGCATCAGGTCTGGGGTTTGTAATTCTAATTTGCAATGCAGAGATCTGTTTCAGCAGATGATATGATTTTGCATGGCGTACCAGGCTTTCATATGGATTGTGTTTGTTTACTACAAATGCATTAGCGACTATTCGCCAAGCTGTGCCTTTCCAACATCTGACGAGAACTTAGGCTTTATATCTTGTGCAGCGAAGCCCTTTGATGGGTAAAGTGTAAAAGCTCCTCTTCTTTGTATTCAATTGTTAAAGCCTTATACATGGGATGCCTGCTCCTCTCCAGCTGAGTCTTACCTACAATATTCTCCATCTACTTGACTGCAGGGAGTTGTAGTTCAAAAATAGCTGTAGGACTGAGAGCCACATGCCTTAAATCGTTACAGATTTTGTCTCAGACTCAGTGGAAGAAATGTACAGAAATGAGAGGGTTACATTGAAGCAAAAGAAGGAATGAAAGAAGGTGAAGGAGAGGGTTGAAGTGTGAGCCCTGTGTTAAAGATGGGACAATTTGTCAGAGTGTTGGCTCAGCTGCTTCCAGTTTGCGTATATTTTGTAGGCCTAGAGAAGCGGATCTGCTCTGTGCCCCGTTTTCATTTGTTTGAAACACTTCCACTTGTGTGTCTGTTGTCACGTATTTGGGACGAGCTCTGCTCCCATCCGCTGTGTATGGCTGCACTCAAACAAATCTTATTCAAATCAATGGATCTTGGGCACAGAGCGCATCTGCTTCCCTCAGTCTGCGCTTCTTAGTCTGCTCCTAGCGAAAGCTTTTATAGATCAATTCCTCACACTACAGTATCTACTTCAAGCTCTCCAGTAACAACCACCCCCTCCTGCTAGGATTGCCACCTGTCCGGTAAAAAAACACCAGTTTTGAATTTCCTCTTGACTGGACTCTGTACTGAATGAAGGGGCAGTCAGCCAATCACCTGCCACTGCCCCCTGATGTCACAAGCGGACCCCATAAACTTTATCACCCAGCTGCTGATGTCACCCACCCAACCCCCTGATGGATTTTCTTTGTATCAAAGGTGGCAATGTTCCCTCCAATAAAGGGGTTCCAAAGAGAAAGACCCACATAGTGACTCGTTTTGAGTAGGGATACCAGACGCCCCTGGACGACCTACAATACGGTCAGGGAATTGGAAAAGGCTCCCCGTCCCACATCTGAACTAGGCCCAGATCTATCTATCATCTATCTATCTATCTATCTATCTATCTATCTATCTATCATCTATCTATCTATCTATCTATCATCTATCTATCTATCTTCATCATCATCATCGTCTATCTAATATCTGTCTATTGATCTCTTTGTCGCTCTATCGCTCTATGTATGATTGAATAGAATAAAACTAAGGAGATAATCGTTTCACATGTCCCTATTGATATTTCAATTAAAAAGGTGAAAATGGAAAAAAAGAAGGCTTATTGACTCTTAATAATTCCTAAAAGTACCCATTGCCTTGGCTCTGATCTTGTAACTTCTTGCTCTGGGGCAGAAAAAGGACACATTTTGCTGTTTTTGCGGCACAGAAGAAGTGGCTTTTACGATACAACATTATAATGTATATCCTAACGTTGTCATTAGGTGATGAGAATATTATGATTATTTTTTTAGCTTCATTAATGTTTGTTCCTTTGGAAGTCGTCACCAGCACTTTTCCCTTTCTTTTGTCTCCCACAGTTATGGGAGCATTTGAATGCATTACTCTGTGACAAATGGCTTCATTTGATCCATAACTGATTTCTCTGCCTGCCAACTACAAATAAGAACAAAGAGGGGAGAAAGATCACTATACCTAAATGTGACCAAATGCTTTCAGAGGTGAAATTTGCTTTTAATGTATTTTTCATGCTTTTGCCCACTTATCTCTGGCTAATGTATTTATGATTTCTGGTAAACAAGTCTGGATATTCTCTTGCTCTAATTAGCCACTAGCTCTGGATAGACAAATGACAAATGCTTAATTAGATATTAAGTCAGTGTTAGACGACTGTAACTTTAATTGCAACAAATAAACAGATTTACAAAAAATGTGATTCTCATATTCAGTAGCCTCTGGGTATGATTTATGGAAACCTGTAACCATAACATTCCCCTTAATGTTATAATCCTCTTTCATGTTTAGGAGAACATCGTTGGGGTTTTATTATGTATGTTTCTGCCCTGATTGACGGTATGAAGCATTAACTCAAAGATAAAGTCACATCTGAGAGTTGGCATTTGTACTTGTTTGCCTAATGTTCCTATTTGGAATACATTTGTTTAGATTTTTGCACATCTAATGAGTGGTGACCGGTTCTCCAGTACTGAATATATCAAGCCACTGGTATAACTAACTTACTACTAGTGATGGGCGAATAAAATGCGAATTTCTGAGTTTCCCTCGTGGCGAATACATTTGCGAATCTCCCGTGAGAATTCGCCGGTGAATATTCGCCGGCATCAATTTCCGTTTTTTAGTGAAGATGTTCGAATTTCAAGTTTTTTTTGTGAAAACGTTCGAATTTCACGATGTTTTTGTGAAAATGTTCAAATTTCATGATTTTTTTATGAAAACTTTCCAATTTCACGATTTTTTGTGAAAACTTTGCGATTTCACGATTCTTATGTGAATTTTTCGGGAGAAATTCGCCCATCACTACTTTCTACTATTTTAGCAACTTTGCATTTTCTCACTTGTTTAAGAGCCATCAGGCCCTTTAAAGCTACAGTATTTCAGGTATCTTCCAGTACAACTGATTAGTGGGTGAGAATTCTGCAGCTACACTTACCTTTTGTAATTTAAATTTATATTCTTCAGAGAGTTTATTATATGAGCCTTTTTTAAATGTAAACATGGTTATCCTATCTCCTCCTTTTCACTTTTTCTCCAATGTAACCAATCTCAACCTGACCAACATTTCCTAATGCCCTTCCCCAGGGTCAGAATGGGGGGCCCAGGGCCCACCGGAGTCGGTACTTCGCCCCCACGGGTCCTCACCCCAGTGGTGAAGATACTTCAGTGGGCAGATACCTCAGGCCCCCCACCCCAGCCGCAACACCCCCCCCCTCCGTGGCTACCCTTTTTTCTGATCGTGGCTAAAACCAGGGACCAGGAGGGAGGTCGGGAGACGACAGTAATAGTGGGTCTGGCCCAGTCTGACCCTGCCCTTTCCTTTACCTGATTAGTTGCTCTTCCCTTACTCTTCTGTTTCAGTAATGTCCCTTCTTAGCCCTGGAGACCTACTGGACTCTACTCCAAGTACAAAATGCAATAGGATATGTAGCACTTCTGACTCCAATGCCATTCAATATACCATCCACCCCAAATGCACTTAATGTGGTCAGTGTCATCTTATACTCACAACTAAAGCTGGCCATATACGCAAATATCTGTTTGTTTGTTGAGCTCGGCAAACAAGTGGATGTCTCCCGTGATATACTCACCTTGATGGTGGGTGGGTGATATGATGCTGATCTGATTGTAGGCTGTAGGGCCCAACAATTGGATCTCAATGACAGGAATGTAAGAGGTCGGAGCAGGGACCACATCAATGAGCCGATGCTGTCCTCGCTCCGATGGAATTTTTAAACCGGTCTGATTTTCAGCCGGCTGTCCATTAAAGGGCATGTAAAGTCTAAAATAGAATAAGGCTAGAAATGCTGTATTTTGTATACTAAACATGAACTTACTGCACCACAAGCCTAATCAAACAAATAATTTAGGCTTTCAAAGTTGGCTACAGGAGGTCACCATCTTGTAACTTTGTTATACATCTTTGCAAGACTAAGACTGTGCACATGCTCAGTGTGGTCTGGGCTGCTTAGGGATCGTCATAAACAAAGCTGCTTGAGTTCTGCATGGCTGGGAAGTAAGGCGGGGGCTCCCCCTGCTGTTCATAAGTATGATTGTTTCCCTGCAGAGCAGTTAGGGACCGTCTGACAATTCCTATCCACAGCAGTAAATGAAGGGAGAATTTCACTACATACAGTCAGGTTTCCTATAAAAACGGTGCACATTTATTAATTAAAGTATATTGGAGATAGGTTTCTTTTTCATTAAAGAAAGGAAAAATGGGATTTTATTTTTTTGACTTTACATGCCCTTTAAGGAAACCTGTCGGAGGGCCCCCTACATACTCCAATAAGTCTGTTGCCAGCATTTATTGACTGGCAGATATACGCTCCTTCTTTCAACTGATCTTATGGACAGAGATTGTGGGGGGGCTATTTAGCATCTTCTGTAAAAAAAAAAAGGATATACCAGCGTCCCCTGACTTTAGCATAGTTTCAAGGTCTATAGAAACACAAAGGAAAACAAACACAAACCTTGGGTGGCAGAAGAGGTAAATCAAACACTACGGCTAGAAATTTATCACAATGACTTGCAGGTTATTTGATCTTCTTTTTTTATGAAAGAATCCATTTGTTTCATTACACAGAAATGTATAAAACACTTCTATATAACGGAATAGCCGAGCAAGGCAGGATTATTTATGTCACTGTCACTGTGGAGAGGCAGGTCATACTTGTTGGCCACAAGCTGCTATGAACATAAATGCTCTTTGGTGTAAACATAAATATATATTTATATATGTGAAATGTCAGCCCTACCAGAGAGTTATGCCAGAGGTATTTACTGCAAACAGGACAGAGGGATTAGAAATATACGTTACAATGAATTAATCTAAATGTCTTATATGATGTTTTTAGTTTCAGCCGCAAGTAGTTTAGGGGCAAATTTCTCCTGTTTTGTTTTACTGAAACATTTGCAAATTTCCTGCGAAATTCACGAAATGGTGAGATATTCGTGAAAATTAATGCCCGTGTCAATTTTGGACATGCGTCCGAAAAGTCGCCTACATCAATTTTGACGCCGGTGTTAAAGTCAATGGTTGTCCGAATAGTGTTGACGCGCTGCGATTTTGACGCCATCGACTTTTCGGATGCGTGTCCAAAAAAGTCACACGGAAGTCAGAGCTGCTGAATAAAAAGCTAAATAACTCAAAAACCACAAATAACGAAAAATGTAAATCAATTGCAAATTGACTCAGAACATCACTCTCTACATCTTACTAAAAGTTAATTTGAAGCTTAAGCAGGTGCACATTAGCTAAAAGCTTCATCAGCATTAGTTTGTGATTATTAAGGTTTATTATTTATTGCAGCAATAGACAAAAATCAGCCGAAGAAAGTTAAAACTTGTTTTTCTTCCTTGTTTGTGTGACAAAACGTCACATGATTTTAAGGATTCAGATTCAGTTTGTCGAGGCATTTGAATTCTGTAGAATCTTGCTGAAAAAGCCAAATCCTGAACAGAATTCTGGATTTGGTGCAATTACCACCATGTTCAAAATGATGGCTGTTCCATTGTTCTCTGGCATCAGTTGTATGTCTGTACACAAGTAACTGTAAAGAATAGTGTCAAAGCAAATAATGGGGCAGATTTATCAAGGGTCAAAGTGAAAATTCGAAATTAAAAAAATTCGAATTTCAAGCTATTATTTGCGTACTTCGACTAGGGAATAGTCCAAATTTGATTCAAATTTGAAAAAAAAATTATAAAATTTATCATGTACTGTCTCTTTAAAAATTAGACTTTGACCATTCACCAACTAAAACCTGCTGTTTTAGCCTATGGGGGACCTCCTAGAACCTATTTAGAGTCAATTGGTGGACTTTTTTATACAATGCTCCTTCAATTCGTACGATTCGAATTTGAACGAAAACGGACGAACGAACGAAAAAAAACTTAGATTTTTTTAAATAAATTTCAGTCTTTTTTTTTATTCGAAATTCGACCCTTGATAAATCTGCCCCATAGTCTTGTATCCATCAGAGCTCACTTGCACTTGGCTTTATGAATGTATCCTTATTGCTTGTTTAATATCACAATGTAGTATGAAAATCACAGTTGAATTCTTGCAATAATAGATGCAATTGCGAATTGACTCCATTTATTGAAATGATTTGCGTTCAAAGCCATTCTTTCCTTATAGTTGCCCTTGATCAGTGATCCCCAAGCAGTGGCTCATAAGCAACATGTTGCTCACCAACCCCATGGATGTTGCTCCCAGTGATCTCGAAGCAGGAGTTTATTATTGAATTCCAGGCTAGGAGGCTACTTTTTGTTGCATAAAAACCAAGTGTACTGCTGAACTGACCTTCTGATAGGCTGATGGTCTACATAGAGGCTACCAAATGACCAATAACAACAATAACCGCCCTTATATTGCACCATTCTTAAGCAATAAGGGATGGGCAAATTTTATACCCATAGACACCCATAGTATATGGCGCTGCGTGTCAAAATTTTTTTGACACCCATAGTCTTTAATGGGCGTTGTCGACGGCAAATTTTTGACGAAACGAAAAAGGGTCAAATTCGCCCAAGCCTAACCAGCAGAATCCAACAATATTGACATCTCTTCATTCTTTTGGCTGCTAAATGTAGACAAGACATAGACAACACTAAGGGGCCGATTCACAAAGGGTCGAATATCGAGGGTTAATTAACCCTCGATATTCGACTGGGAATTAAAATCCTTCGTCTTCGAATATCGAAGTCGAAGGATTTTAGCGCAAATAGTGCGATCGAACGATCAAAGGATTATTCCTTCGATCGAACGATAAAATCCTTTGAATCGAACGATTCGAAGGATTTTAATCCAATGATCGAAGGAATATCCTTCGATCAAAAAAACTTAGGAAAGCCTATGGGGACCTTCCCCATAGGCTAACATCGAGTTCGGTAGCTTTTTTTAGATGGCGAACTAGGGGGTCGAAGTTTTTTCTTAAAGAGACAGTACTTTGACTATCGAATGGTCGAATAGTCGAACGATTTTTAGTTCGAATAGTTTGATTCGTAGTCGTAGTAGCCCATTCGATGGTCGAAGTAGCCCAAAAAACCTTCGAAATTTGAAGTTTTTTTACTTCGAATCCTTCACTCGAAGTTAGTGAATCGGCCCCTTAGCGAAAAAAATACTTTTAAAAAATCCCTATTTTTCATAAAAAGTCTTAATATTAGATGCTGAAAATAATAGTGTTTGTTTCCGTCTCTGTAAAGATCTTGGCCTTTGTGGTTCTACCCAGCATGTAAAGATTTTAGATTTTTTTTTCTGAAAATGCTGCTCTTATTAAAAAAAAAAAAAAAAAAAAAGTCTAATAACGTACGGCAAGAAGAAAGCCGGGATGGTAAGTAACAAACCCCAATGCTCCAACCCTAGCAACGAGGAGGACAACATCTGTAGATTAAGCCGTTCTTTTAAGCCAAATTCAAAGGAAGATTTAGGTTTATATTGACTGAGTGATGTGAACATGCTGTTAAGTTACCTACTTATGGGATGTAAGCACACAGCTAAAATGAAAGCTCCAAGATTAGAGACGTCTATGTCTTTTGCTGGTTTGACTGCAGAGATGGACAAGGGAACTTGTTCCGTATAATCTGCAAGGATTTACTGTTTGATAAGAATATAACGTAGGCAAGAAATAACACAATAGTGCTGCCCAATGACACTGTGCCTTTACTGGACAAAGCAATGGAAAGCAAATTATTGTTTTTCATAGAATATGTAATGGGTTTGTTCTAAGATATAAGCACCTATTGCTCTGTTTGTCATGGATTCTACAACAACTCTCTCTCACTAGGGGGCAGATTTACCAAGCAGCGAATTTTCGCCAGCATCTGTTTTGCACCCATCGCAACACTTTGCCAGGCACAAATGCGCTCAGACTACGCCAATACACTAATATGCAGAGTTTCGTCCTGGGCGCCGAACGCTGGTGACTTTTCGCTAGCGGCAGTGCAAGCATTTCATAGCTAAGATGTGATCTTGCGCTTAGGTCAATTTGCATACTGCGGGAAATTTGTATGGACGTCTTTATGTTAGATGTTGGTGCAAAAACGTGGTTTTCTTCCAGGCAATACTTGGTTGAACCCCCTTTGGCTGCAATTATAGGTTTGCCTATTTTTCTAGGCAAAATTGCAAGGTTGAATTGAGATCTTGATTAATCTCAGTCATATTCAGATATGGCTTTTACCAGGCCATTCTAAGACATTGAGGTTCTTGATTTTAAACAACTCGTTGGTAACTTTAGCTGTGTGTTTAGATTTATTGTCCTGCAGGAAGGCACATTTCTGCCCCAATGGCAACAAACAAGAATGGTGAGTTTTTCTCCAAAAGGTAATAACCAAAATGCAGTTAAAAGTTTAAACCATTAATTAGGACATCAAGTTGAAGGCCTGATGCATTTCGTGTCTGTTGGGGCACTTACTCATAGGCTGTGAGGGACTATGAATAAGTGCCCCAACAGGCACGAAATGTGCCAGCCTTCACCTGTATGTCCTAATAAATGGTTTGAACTTTTAACTACTATACATTTTGGTTATTACCTTTTATAGAAAAACTCACAATTTTTGTTTGTTGCCATTTGTTCATGTCAAAGAACGATCGATCCATCGATCGAAGGATATTCCTTTGATCAGGAAATTGTTAGGAAGCCTATGGGGACCTTCCCCAGGCCCGGACTGGCAATCTGTGGGTTCTGGCAAATGCCAGAGGGGCTGCTATAAGGTGCCATTGAAAGTCAGTATTTAGTGGGCTGGTGGGGGATGGGTGGGTCTCTGTGTGGGATGATTGGGCCTCTGTGTACCTGAAATGCCAAGTCCTATTTTAATTCTCAGTCCGGACCTGACCTTCCCCATAGGCTAACATTGGCCTCTGTAGGTTTTAGGTGGCAAACTAGGGGGTCGAAGAATTTTTTAAAGAGACAGTACTTCGACTATCGAATGGTCGAATAGTCGAACGATTTTTAGTTCGAATAGTTTGATTCGAAGGTCGAAGTAGCCATATTCAACCATTTGAAATTCAAACTTTTTTTCCTCTATTCCTTCACTCGAACTAAGTAAATGGGCCCCTTAATGTTGCCCTGAGGGATGTGCAAAGTTCTCCAGAATGTCATCCCTGATATGGTCCCCATGATTCTGTCTGTTTATTTATATTCTCTAAGAAACTCTATGGCCAACCAGGTGTTCAGTCGTTAATATTTATTATCAAACTAATTAACTGTACAGTCTGTTCAACAAATTATGTGACTTCTGCTTCACCTGTGTTTATTTAGTGGTTTCAGTGAAGGGTGGTTAATATATCTCTATATTTTATTTGGACTTTAATAAAATGGAATTTGAAGCATGATGCCATAAAATCCCAACTGAATCCATTCTGATTCAAAGTTTTAACACAAAATCCAAGGGGTGAATAATGACAAGGCACTGCTTATCTTGCGCTATATAAACAAATGATGATGATGATTCTAATATTGGAATATATTAAAGTCATTAACAGAAAACATAACTGCAGTGCGAACAGTTTTTCCTTTGTGTTCATTTCTCCCTTGTATATTTTAGCATTTGTTTCATTTCATTTTGCAAGCCGCCCACTAATTGCACAGAAATTTGTGTGTTTTAGACTTTGCACCAGTACACCGTAATAAAACATATTAATGGAACAGTGTACCTTCCAGAATATGATTAAATAGATGTGTGTGCAACTGAAATTTACCATATCGCTGTCTGTAAACAAGTTTGGGTAGAAGAGTATTTGCTTTTTTTCTTTTTGCAAATTTTTGTGCAACATTTATTACAAGTTGGTTTCACCGAAGCAAAGAGTGTACTTATTATTGGCCTTGGGAGATGTTCATATTAGAACTGATTTTTAGTTTCTGTTTCTTATGCTGCATTGTTTGTCTTTATTTTCTGCCTCACCCTCTAATGTCTCTTTTGCACAACATAGATAGGACAAAGAAGCTGCCCCTCCAGACAAGTGCCTACTTAATATTTGGCCAAAAACATGAGGTCTGTTGGACAGATTAGAATATCCCATGGAAAGGTCCTCTCCCTAAGGGTCTCCCTAGGCCTGCGGTATAATTCAATCGTTGGGAGCATGTATGGAGAAGGTGCATGGATGGTTGGTTTTGCACACTGCATGGGTGAACAAATTGAAAAAAGTTCACTTGTTACACCAAACTAGCAGGTTTTACCTTGTATGCCCACCTTTAGGTACAACTAACAAATGCAAAGCAGGTTCATTTAGAGCTGAATTTAAATGGTGATTTCTTCTCTAGTTGTTCAGACGTTGTCCATTGTTTAGTCTGTTATTGTCAACATTGGCTGGTTGATATCAGCACAATGTGCACCTCCCATACTATTATCTTACAGTTGCAGGACTCATTTGGGTCATTTATACATACTGGGCAAATTTGCACCTGGGCAGTAACCCATGTCAATCAATCTAAGAGTTGCTCTGTTTGTTCTACCTGCATCTGATTGGATGGAAAAAGTTGATCACTTATTAGTTGCTATGATTTACTGCCCTGATGCAAATATGCCCAGTATTTATAAATGATAATGAGTTTAAGTGGATTCTGGCCACGGCAATGCTGACATCCAAGCATCCCACTGAGCATGTGGACGCCTGGTACAATCCTTACCCCCTACTCATCTGGTTGTTACTCTCCTGAAAAATTGTTTAGCTGCCCTATCCCATGCTATACAGGATGAGTCTGAATTTAAATAGTTACATAGTTAAGTTGGGTTGAAAAAAGATCAAAGTCCATCAAGTTCAACCCCTCCAAATGAAACCCAGCATCCATACCTACACACACTCCCACTGAAACTATATACACCAATATCTATATTAATTGTATATAGACTATTGTATAGGATATTATGTTTGTCCAAGAAATCATCCAAGCCTCTCTTAAAGAAATTAACAGAATCAGCATCAAAACATCACCCGGCAGTGCATTCCACAACCTCTCTGTCCTCACTGAGAAGAACCATCTACTCTGCTTCATATGAAAGTTCTTTTCTTCTAGTCTGAAGGGGGGGCTCTGGTGCGATGATCCATTTTATGGAAGAATAGATCTCTCGCTAGCTGTCTATAATGTCCCCTTACAAACGTCTTTTCTCCAGAGAACAACGCCAACATTGACAATCTTTCTTCATAATTTAAACTTTCCATTCCTTTAACCCGTTTAGTTCATGTCTCGGCACTCTGTCTAGCCCATTTATACCCTTCTTATGGACTGGAGCTCAAAACTGCATTGCTTACTTCAGGTGAGGCCTTACCAGGGGCATATAAAGAGGCAACATTATGTTTTCATCCCTTGAGTTTATGCCTTATTTTAAGCAAGATAGAACATTATTTGCTTTAGTGGCCACAAAATGACACTGCCCAGAATTAGACAACTTGTTATCTACAAAAATCCCCAGATCCTTCTCAATTAAAGGAAAACTATACCCCCAAAATGAACACTTAAGCAACAGATAGTTCATATCATATTAAGTGGCATATTAAAGAATCTTATCAAACTGGAATATATATTTAAGTAAATATTGCCCTTTTACATCTCTTGCCTTGAGCCACCATTTTGTGATGGTCTGTGTGCTGCCTCAGAGATCACCTGACCAGAAATACTTCAACTCTAACTGTAACAGGAAGAAGTGTGGAAGCAAAAGACACAACTCTGTCTGTTAATTGGCTCATGTGACCTAACATGTATGGTTTGTTGGTATGTTTGTGAGTACAGTGAATCCTACGATCCCAGGGGGCGGCCCTTATTTTTTAAAATGGCAGTTTTCTATTTATGATTACCCAATTGCACATAATACTAGAAAAGTATATTATTATGAAAATGGTTTATTTACATGAAGCAGGATTTTACATATGAGCTGTTTTATGCAATATCTTTTTATAGAGACCTACATTGTTTGGGGGGTATAGTTTTCCTTTAAGGAAACTCCCAACACACTGCCATTTAGTGTATAACTTGCATTTATATAATTTCTGCCAAAGTGCATAACCTGCATTTATCAACATTGAACCTCATTTTCCAGTTTGCTGCCAAGTTTTCCAATCTAGTCAAACCTCTCTGCAAAGTGGCAGCATCCTGCATGGAACCTAAAGTTCTGCACAATTTTGTATTATCAGCAAAAATAGAAACTTTCAATGCCCACGTCCAGGTTATTAATAAACAAGTTGAAAAGTAAAGGAACAAGTACAGAGCCCTGCGGTTCTTCACTAACAACACTGGTCCAATTTACCACCACACTTTGTAATCCCTCCCTCAACCAGTTCTCTATCCATGTACAAATACATGTTCCAGGCCAACATTCCTTGATTTAACCAATAACCTTATTTTGGTATTGTATCTAATGCTTTAGCAACATCTAAGTACAGTAGATCACATCCACTGCCATCCCAGAGTCGAGGTGCCTGCTCTCCTCCTGATAAAAGGCAATGAAATTAGTCTTGCATGATCTGTTGTGCATAAAGCCATGCTGGCAATGCAGCCAAGTATCTTATCCCTTAATAACCCTTCAGATATGAATTTGATTGCTATATGCCAGGCAACTACTTATCCCTCACTGAGAGTAAAGAAACCACAACTCTGGAATGCTGGTTGCACTGTGAGCAATGTGACTTCTATATACTGCACACAGCATGAAAGGGTTTAAAAATCTATTTAAGGACTGTAGAAGAAAACATGCAACTTACAAAGAATAAAAACCATTTGCAAATGGCCCTAAAATCATACTAAAACCATGAAAATCCCATCTGTATACCGTACATACTCAAATCATTTAAAATCTGTTTTCAAAACCTGAGTATATAAATAAGTGAAACACTAGCGTCAGACCAAGACTGCTGATAAATTAAACATTAATCTGTTTTCTCCTTTATAATCCCAGTATGGGTTACAACTCTATTAATAATTATCGGTCTGTATGTATAACTTTCCTTTGCAACTGTCATCTCATTTTCATATTTATACATTATTTAAACATCTATTTTCTTTAGCAGCTGTCAGCTGAATAAATGAGACTTTCCAGCTCCAAAGAGTCTTGTAGGAGAGCAACTTTCACTCTCTATTCCCTTCGGATGCACAGAAAATGTTGGGTGTTAATTCTGTTTCCCCCCAGGGGTGGCAGCACTGTGCAATTATGCATAATGTATAGAACATACAATTACTCTTTGAAATAATAATTACAGGAAAGGCAGCCTGTTGGGGAAAAAATGTGCCTGGCACCAAGGAGCAAGAAGCCTATGCAGCTGACGGGAAAAAATGAATATGTAGGTTAGAAACCATAGGGGACATCAGGGGCTTTATTATTTATTTTAGCTACGTCCTCTTGGGAAAACAAAGAACATATCATTCAGTTCAAATTCAATTTGGATACAAAGGACTCGTGCAATAATAATATCTTCCCTGCTTGTGAAAAGGATAAAAAATTAAATGATAGCCACGCAAATGCGATTTCACATAAAGTAATAATTCATTTAAAAAATTAATTTCACTAGTTCTACAACCAACCAGAACTAGCTTTTTTTTTTAACTTATTGCAAAATGATCAAAGCTCAGTGCTGATTGGCTGTTATGAGTAACTGCAACGATGCAGTTGGAATCTTATGCTCTTATATGAGCCTCTCTAGGCTGGAATGGCAATCGGTGGGTTCTGTAAGGTCCCATAGACAGTCACCATCTAGTGGGCCGGTGGAGGACTATTTGGGCCTCTGAGACTTGGAATGCCAGGGCCTATTTTGACTCCCAGTCCAGACCTGCGTGCCTCTCAATCTGTAACTGCTGGGAAGCACAATGGTTTCGATTCTAATTTTGCTGCATTAAATTAGCCCATGGTTCCTAGAGCGGATGTTTACACTGTATCCCTCAAGCAGTTTAAGTGCTGGGAGCCAAAGATGCATCACACACTTACTGGAAGAACTGAAAGGACAAGCTGCTAGACAGCAAAGAATGTGTTAGGTCCCAAATCAATAAGATACATAAGGTTACAACAACAGCAGCATTGGCCTCTAATACATAATTCAATTATTCACTGAGCTCCGAGCTCTAATATGACATATTTAGAAATAAAAAGATGGATTTAAGTCAAGCTTTTAAAATAAAACGTAGTTAATAGCTCTCAGATGCTGAACACTGGAAATCATTGGGTCTGTGGGGATGTATTCAATAGTCATCCCTTAGAAACATTTGTCTACTTTATTAGTTACTGTATTAGTTTACCATAAAACGTTTGATATATGGACCTTGCTTCTGTGGGCTAGAGGAGTGGAAGAACTGGGACCAATTGTAGCCTGTTAGTAGACACCATGGGGTACAAAAAAAATTATAGTTTGCAGTACTTGAAACATAAGGCCTTAATGATCATAGTAGCAGTATTTGTAATGAGCGATTATTCAGTGAGTAGCCAGTCCAAGAATTGTAAATAGTGTTCGTGCCCTGGTGATATCTCCCAACCGAGGGCTTAATCTGAGGATAGAGCTAATGGTCAGTCGTCATGACCTGTATGTGCTGAAAGCAAAAACTTGTTTCTACTAAAGCTGAACTGCGGCAATTGTATTTGCCCTTGGCTTTTTATCAAATCATTATTAAAGGTCCAAGAGCCACTGATACCTTAAGTCATTTTGCACAACACCATATGGAGAAAACCAGGGTCACAACTACAGAGAAAGCAGACCCAGAGGCTGCAGGGGGCCAGCAGGTATAGGGGACCAATGAGACCTTAATTCATATACAATTTCAATAAATATTGGTAAAACAGGTCAACCTCTAGATATTTTGTGGGCCTGAAAACTAATTTGCTTCGGGGTCCAGTAATATCAAGTTACGCCTCTGGAGAACACAAGGGCTCACATTTAATGGCAAGAAATGTGGAACAGTAACACCAACAAATGAAAGTATTTAGGAATGACAATATTATGCACTGTTGCCCTGCACTGGTAAAACTGGTCTGTTTGCTTCAGAAACTCTACTATAGTTTATACAATTAAGCTGCTGTGTAGCCATGGGGCAGCCATTCAAGCACAGGATACACAGTAGATAACAGATAAGTACTACTATAGTTTATATAAACAAGCTGCTGTGTAGCCATGGGGGCAGCCATTCAAGCACATGATACACAGTAGATAACAGATAAGTACTACTATAGTTTATATAAACAAGCTGCTGTGTAGCCATGGGGGCAGCCATTCAAGCACAGGATACACAGTAGATAACAGATAAGTACTACTATAGTTTATATAAACAAGCTGCTGTGTAGCCATGGGGCAGCCAGTCAAGCACAGGATACACAGTAGATAACAGATAAGTACTACTATAGTTTATATAAACAAGCTGCTGTGTAGTCATTGGGACAGCCATTCAAGCACAGGATACACAGTAGATAACAGATAAGTACTACTTTAGTTTATATAAACAAGCTGCTGTATAGTCATGGGGGCAGCCATTCAAGCACAGGATACACAGTAGATAACAGATAAGTACTACTATAGTTTATATAAACAAGCTGCTGTGTAGCCATGGGGGCAGCCATTCAAGCACAGGATACACAGTAGATAACAGATAAGTACTACTATAGTTTATATAAACAAGCTGCTGTGTAGCCATGGGGGCAGCCATTCAAGCACAGGATACACAGTAGATAACAGATAAGTACTACTATAGTTTATATAAACAAGCTGCTGTGTAGCCATGGGGGCAGTCATTCAAGCACAGGATACACAGTAGATAACAGATAAGTACTACTATAGTTTATATATACAACAAGCTGCTGTGTAGCCATGGGGGCAGCCATTCGCTTATCAAAAATTCACTCATCACTACTTATTAATACTATGTGCCATTTTTATATTGTGTTTTTGAAACGTCATGCCACTGCACAGGAAACCAGTTGATATGGACCCATTTTTTTGGTGTCACTTGCTAAAAAGCTGACAAATGGTCTAACCAAAATCTTTTGGGCCCCAGTGCAAGATATTACCTTGAGACCCCCTACTTATTTCCTCCAAACACTCTATGAGCAAATGTTGGTGGTTCTTCTGGTTGGTAGTTGCTTACTCAACGTATAATAATTAGGAGGGGGTACATTTTCATCAACTTGCTCTAGAACATCAAAATTTAAATAAAAAATAGTTTTAGCAGTTAACCGCCACTTGCTGCAAAATAGCTAGATGTTATGTAAGGCATTTGACATTGTAACATGAAGCCGGCTGATAAATAATGCCCAGAGTGTAATGGAGAATACATTCCTCAAACAAACAATATCTAGCATAGGGGACCTGCCAATGAATAATGTAAAGCTCTTTCCACCGTGACTATAAATTCAGAAGCTCCTTGACAAAAGGTGCCCAATAATTACAGGCTATTGTGGCTTCCTCGTGAAGCTCAAAGAACCATTATGGCAAGCAATCTGCCTGTAATTTTCATTTACTTGCTCTAATATTGGGTCAAAAATAATCATGAAACTATCATATGGTCCTCAATGTCCAAAGAAAACCAAAACCCAACAAATTGTTCTTTTGCTTGTTGGTGTTTATCTCTAAACCTGAATCAAGAACAATTTCCCACCATGGGCTTAAATGTGGAACTACTGGGTCTATTGGTTATAATGTAAATGTTTCCAACAGAGGTCCTTCAAGAAGACCAATACTTTCTTCTGTTGATACCACTCTCCTATGCCCGTGTTACATATTTGGTCAGAGTGCTTAAGTTGGGAAATAAACTGTGAATCCAAAAAATATTTCAGGAAAACTTTTAGGACTATATACGTTAATTTCAAGCATTATTAGACCATGCGCTCCATGATTTCTGCTCAAGAAGATACAATAATTTTCTCGCCACTTATAGAAGCTAACAAGATTTCTTGAGAAAATAGAAGGTAGAACAGCTCTTATCCCAACTGCATCAATAAGCCTTCCTGCTGCTATCTTCAACCCGTGTCCTTTTGTTCTAACTTTATTCTTTGGGGAGTAGTTAATACAAAGAAAATGATATACTACCTGACAAATGCTGCTTATACAATAGGGAATAAGAGGAACGCATTAAAACAAGGAAAATACGAGCTGGACGAAGAGTATTATGGGAAAGGTAAAAAAAAGACACTGAATTGTATTGACCCTGGAGAGGCTTCCTTTTGAGTCAGAGCTGTTTAAGGTCGAGATGTCTCAGAGATGACATCTAACATAGAAACATTAAGGTTTCTATTCTAGGCTGAAGGCCAAGAACTATATACAGGTTTGGGACCTGTTATCCAGAATACTTGGAACCTGGGGCTTTTCTTATAACGGATCTTTCCGTAATTTGGATCTTCACTAAATTCATTTAAACATTAAATAAACCAATTAGACTGGATTTGCCTCCAATAATGATTAATTATATATTAGTTGGGATCCAGTACTTGGAGTTGTGTGATTTCCACCAACACCAATGTCTGGAAAATCAGCATCCAACTTGCACTCAATTTACCAATGCAGCTGCTAATTGATCTGCAATTACACTAAAATCCTGAGAATTACATCTAAGAAAAACCCTGACCCACTGGGGTTTCAAGCAAACTTATGACTCCCCAAGACAAGTCAAAACATGTGCATTTTGCTGTTTTGACAGATTCTCTAAATTCTCTAAATCTTTTTCCGCACACAGCCTGCAGTGACTTCTAAGTCTTGATTTTATAAAACATCAAGAGTCCTATTTTACAGGGAAATTATACGCTTGTCATTTTCAAACAAAAAACATAAATTGCACAATTAGCAACATTTCAGCGTGGCAGTTATGAAGGATGCAGGGAAAAAAAGTGAGTCTCCAATTTTCTAATTAGCGAGTGCCAAATTATCTCTGTGAGTAATTGTTTGCAGTGACACTGTTAGATGGGAGCGTTACCTATTGTGTGATGATTTAAAAGGGAAACATCAGTTATGTGTGAGATATGTTGATTGTGTAGTAATATATTGGTGAAAAATATCCTTATTACATAATTGTCCCCAAATGAATCCGAATTAACCAGCATCACCCTGGAATTAATCCTGGTGATCTAGATCAAGCTGTTTTAAGAGCTTGGTCTAATACTTCTATACCTACTTATTACCTGTGGTAGGATGGGGCTTTGTATGAAGAGGAACCTTGATGGTTCTAGGAAGGAATATTTAGAAGATTGTAGGGGGGACAGATTAGGTATTAGTAAAAGATGGGTAGTGTACCTGTTGGGAACCAGGGAACAGTATTCGTTATACCCTTCCTTAGAGTAAGGTTGGGTAAGGAGTGTCGTAGAAGTCTAGCTTACCTTGTCACAACATGTAGAGCAGTGATCCCCAACCAGTGGCTCCTGAGTAACATGTTCCTCACCAACCTATTGCATTTTCGTTCCCACAGGCCAAAAAGCAGGTGCTTATTTTTGAAATTCTGGCTTGGAGACAACTTTTTATTGTATGAGAACCAGGTGTACTGTCAAACAGAGTCTCCTGTAGGCTGCACATCCACATAGGGGTTACCAAAAGCCAATCACAACCCAAAGCTGGCACCCTCAGGAAGTTTCTGCATGCTTCTGTTGCTCAGCAACTTTGTTACATTTGAATGTGGCTTACGGGTAAAAAAGTTTGGGATCTCTGATGTAGAGGAATGTGTGCCAAGGGTATGAGACTAGGCCACAGTGTTTGGTCCAAAACAAGCTATGTGGTCCTAGCGCCCGATCGCTGCCCTAGCGTCGGCCATCCGTGCCCCCTCCCGCAAGTGCTGAAGCACTGAGGAGCTTGGGTGTTAATGGTGGGTGGTAATTTCCAGTGGCATAACTAACTATAAAGGAATCAGACCCCAGAGGCTTGCTTACCTTATTTAGCATGAGCAGTTGGGGAGCAGCACTCATGAGTTGGTGGGTGGGTTTTGCAAGGACTGGGTAGGGGTTTTTTTTGTTGGGGGGGCTGGTGCATTGTTGTCACACTGCTGGTTATGTCCTATGACAAGGGTCCCAGGAGGATGGTGTTAATGGTTTGCCTGCTTTTACTTGCCCACCTGTTGTGAATGGTGGTCTGCATTGCAGGCAAACATCTGGGGTTTTTGGTTGGTAAGCATTTTACTGGGGGGGGGGGGGTGACTAGCAGTGTCCTGTTACATTCTACTTGGATGTCATCATTGTCTCCAAGGAAAGTGATTGGGTAAAGGTGGAGTCAAGAAATAAGCCCTGCCAGATTGTTGCTGCACAGTCAAGTAATGGAGGACGTCACTTATTTGTCATCAAGACAACGTGGTGCAATCTGGCACATACTGTAAGTGCTATTTCCTAATAAAGCAATGCTCATTTCACCACACTTCTTAGGAAATAGTTCTGACTCTGTGCATGCTATCTCCTTATGGAGCTGCCATATTGATTTGACCACAAAAATACACACACGAGTGCTATAATGTGCACACAAATGAACAAACCATTCAACACTGTATTTACATATTAGGAACCACAAGTGCCCATAGACTAATGTAGCAAAATTGTTGAGCTACAACTGCTTAAGTCTTGGTGCCCTTATGGCATTTTCAGAGACACCTGTTGAAGAAAGATGGCGCTGCCAGTTTGTACAAGAAATGTCAATCTCCCATGACTTGTACTCGCCATTGTCCAGCATTAAACAGAGCACAGACCCCACTAGCAATAACTGCACTTTGTGACACCCTCCAGTGCAGCCCATCATCAGAAACCTACTAGGGATCCAACAATGAGTTTTTTTTCATGAGTTGCAACTAAGATATTTTCCCCCAGCGCCCACAATCAGCACTGATATAGCCAACTTGTAGGTGTCTTAAGGGAGCAGTATGCAAAGTAAAATCTTTTATCTCCAGTGTCTAGGGATGTAGCGAACGTCGGAAAAAATGCTCGCGAACATATTCGCGAACTTGCGTCAAAAATGCGAACGGTTCGCGAACGTCGCGAACCCCATAGACTATGGGAAGGCGAATTTTAAAAGCTAGAAAAGACATTTCTGGCCAGAAAAATGATTTTAAAGTTGTTTAAAGGGTGCAACGACCTGGACAGTGGCATGCCAGAGGGGGATCAAGGGCAAAAATGTATCTGAAAAATACATTGTTGACACAGCGCTGCGTTTTGTGCTGTAAAGGGTAGAAATCACACTACGTCACTCAGGTGATGTTTCTGGACACGGAATGTGAAAAAGCTCACACAGCTAGGTGGCAGTTGTTTGAAGAACACACTGGGCAAACAATGCCTGCAAGTGCACTACTATTGGTGCACTACTATGAAGAACAGCAAACAGCACTGGACACGTTAAAGAACAGTAAGATAAGTAAAATAAAAATATATATATATATATTAAAAAAAAAAATTATTCTGGTTGGTGCTGAACTACTAGGAGCAGCACACCAGTCCCACTCCCCAACACAGCTAGACTAATAGCACTGGGCTCTTATAGTAGCAAAGTAAAAAAACAAAAAAGAAAATAAAAGCAGTCCTTACAAGGACTATTGGGTTATTACAGCAGTCAGCAGATGAGATCAGAAGCAGTGCCCACAGCAGCTACATACAGAGCACTGCAGTAGAAGGTAGATTACTAGTCAGCAAAGCTAACGAACCTAAACTCACTGTCCCTCAAATCCCTGCAGAGTTCTGTCCCTACAATAGAGAGCAGTATCAAGTAGATTACTAGCCAGCAAAGTTACTATCAACTATCCCTCAAATCACTAACAGCTCTCTCCCTACACTAGCTCTTCCAAGCACACACAGGCAGAATGAAAAAACGCTGCAGGGCTTCAGTTTATATATGGAAGGGGAGTGGTCCAGGGGGTGTGGGGGTGGTCCAGGAGGGAGAGCTTCCTGATTGGCTGCCATGTATCTGCTGGTCTGGGGGAGAAATGGCAAAAAAAAGCGCCAGCTAAGGCGAACCCAAATTGGCGAACGTCGCGCGACGTTCGCGAACATTCGGCGAACGCGAACAGTCGATGTTCGCGGGAACTAGTTCGTGGGCGAACAGTCTGCGACATCCCTACCAGTGTCCAGAATTTTGCTGCACTCTACAACTTAAAAATTACACTACAAGGTGCCCTAATGTTACCACCTGCCACAGGGCAGTCGGAATGACATGCACGGAAAGGGGTTGGAGGGGGATGGGAGGGGAACACGAATGTGCCTCCTCCTGCCTGCCTTATGAATATAGAAGTGAAGGCTTGTCTGTTGACTGCTCATACATTGGGGTTGGGTGCATTTTGAACTGAGAGTAAATCGATTTAGTCCCCCCATGTGACCTCAGTTTACATAGGGAAGTCCAGTAGATGCAGCTGCAGTATATACTAATCCAGTGCCAACATTTAATCCGCCCGTATACTCCAGCTGCCCATATTGATGGAAAATGGTAATTTTTCTTAAAGAGCAGCTAAACGAAAGCAAATGATGCTTCCCAAATAGCATTAATATGATAAATCATGGGCACTTAGCAGTGAAGTCAAGTTTAATAAAGCACAAGTTAGTTGTCTAGTTAACAAGTTGTGCTCCATTCACACACAAGACAAAATTGAGCTGTAGAATTCTGCCAAAGGATTGCATTTAGGTTCCTTAAAAAACACAATCAATTAGATGTCTAGTTTGGGCTTCAACATCCCCAGCGTTCCCCTTACTTGCTACTCAGGTGTGAAATTATCTGAGTGATGTGAACAGGACGTCAAAATTCCACTCATCTGTCAGTGTAGTGGATTATTTCTTGAGAGACTGAAATTGGCTGCCTGGGATCAGCCGACCATCAATCTTACGGAAAGGTATGGAAAAACAGCCGGAAAAAAAAAAAAAACTCGCTATAGGCAAAGCTGTGCTGTTCCTAAGCAGGTGATGAAGCAGATGTAGAACCTTCACTCTATCTGTATCACAGCCCTGAGTGTCATTTTTTCCCATTTTCAGGGTAGTTGGTATGCGACGAGAGTCTACCTCTTCCTGCTTCATAAAGGAGGTCATTTTTCAAGCTTAGGCAAATGGTGCTGACTGAGCTACATGTCTGCTTGTCGCTCATTTTTTCCCCCTGCCTAATAATGTCACTTATTTCGGATGATTGTACAAACTGGGGTTGTGGTTCCTGCTGGAATTTCTAGTTATTTGTCTACCAGCAGTTAGGGGAACCTCTGTTTATTCAGGTTTCGTCTGGCTCTGCGGAGCAGTACATGTCTGGTCTCTGTCAGTCAAATGGAAGAAGTGGGTGTTGTCCTTTAAAATGTTGTGATTTTCACTGAATTAATACACAGTGTAATGCTTTCATACTAGCCGGTTGTTCTATAATGTTCTAGCTATATAATTCTTTGAGCTTTATTTTCTCATATAGGCACATCATAGTGGCACAATTCTGAGAGCTAGACCAAACAGGATTCACGCTGAGGGCAATACTACTTGGGTCAGCACCAGTGGCTTAACTAGAGTGTGCTGGGCCCGACCTGCAAAAAAATCTTCAGAGGGGTCTGGAGCACTCCGATTCCCATCCTTCCACCCACTTCCTGTCCCACCAATCCCCCTCCTACTCCCCAGCCCAACTCCGCCCACTCCTACACCAACTTGTATTCCCCTTCCTCACCGCAAGTAAAAGAGCAACTGAGGAGGAAGGGGGTTTCTATTGGCTATAGAGGAAGCAGGCCTCACAGTCCGGGCCCCCTTGTTCCCCAGGCCCCCCCGGCGACTGCCGGGTCTGCTTCCTCTATAATTATGCACCCTGCCTTCTACCTTTCTCCAGCCACTGGCTGCCACTCAGGCTTTACACCAAACCCCTCACTGGCACTTGCCAGCTGGTAGCTCCATGTTTACCCTAGTGGGTTGTGTCAATATTTGCGCCAGACTTATACCCCTAGAATCACATGCTAACTCCAACCCTACTATTGTGGTCTTCCTTATTTTTTTTGCAAGCATGCTCCCTCCAGTATGTGTTTGATGCCATTGAGCCCCCTGCATCAAAAAGGGCACAATTTGGCAACTGCTCATTCATAAGCAGGGTGCAAGTTGTTGGTAAACCTTTAGTAGGGTTGGAGTTACTGTGATGCTATGGCTCCAAGTTATCAATACAACCTACTGATGGAACCCTTGAGCAGCTGCCATGACCAAGGTCAAATGATGCAATTTTAAGATGCATGCCAAACAACTATGCAAAAGTGCAAGTGTCTTTAAAAAAAGTAGTGTTTGAGGTTGATTTATTGAAAATTTCAGCAAAAACTCTAGTCCCGCCCACCTGTTCCACTTCCTGCTGCCTCAGTTTCCAGGCTGTGTAGGAGAGCAGGCAGTTCTCAGGACACTGCACTGAAGGAAGGGAGCAGTTAGGCTCACCTGAAAATTTCTCATGTTGATTTATAAAGTCAAATTCAATACTACATAATCCCCCCAAAAACAGCTACACTGGGCAATGCCGGCATATTTCCTGCAGTCTCCCATTAAAAACCTCCATAATCGCTCAACAACCAAAACATGGCATTTTGCTATCCAAGTGTAAGTGATGTTTACAGGCCAGGCTTACAGCATTAACTCTTACATCAACCGTATTGTGTCTTGCTTCCACCATCAATTCCACTTTCAGTTTTCAGTTCCAACAACAGAGGGAAATATTCACAGACAAACAAGAGCAGAATCCTTGGCACGAGACACAGAAATTACATCATTTTCTATGAAGGAGGAAGTGCAAATACTGTAAGTAACAAGTTAAAGGGAAAGTCGACACTGCCAGTATTGTGTAACTGTATATTTCATTCTCGGCCATCAGTTAACATTTCCTATTAATATACATGAGTCTTCCAAACATGACAGACATTTCAATTTTTGGAGATCAAGGTCAGCCTGTGGGAGGTGATTTTATGCATATTAACTGTTATTGTTTTCATTTTCCACCGTGCGGTGAATCATTTCAGCTCTAAAATTATTTGTAGTGAATGGAGGACAACAATAAACTCTTACAGACTTCCATAAAGTGGCCTGCAGCCATTCCCTGTCTATCACAACCATTATATACAGTACAGGGATATTTATGTTCTTCATTCTTGACTTCTCTTCTATAACTGCAAGTGTTATTTCCCCAGGGCAGACACTGTGTGTAAAGTATTTGTACATTTGTATTTTATGTTCCCACTCGCCCCACTGTCACTACAACAATCCACAGACCATGGCAACGAGGATTCTTCAACAATATATCCATTAACTTCTATCCATCATGTTTCTATCTCTACATATTTATCTATTCTTCTAATTATCATTTATCTATTTATCTATGCAATCTATTTTTCTATCTATCTATCTATCTATCTATCTATCTATCTATCTATCTATCTATCTATCTATCTATCTATCTATCATCTATCTATCTATCTATCTATCTATCTATCTATCTATCTATCTATCTATCTATCATCTATCTATCTATCATCTATCTATCTATCTATCTATCTATCTATCTATCTATCTATCTATCTACTCTAGTTGTATTCTATTATCTATATCTATTATAAAGCACTGCGTATCTTGACAGCGCTATATAAATAAATGATGATGATGATTATCTATCAATCTATCTACTGTGGATCTATCCTTCTATCTATCTATTTATCCATCATCTTTATTATTACCATATACTTACCCCCTCAGTCCCACTGTCTATCTCTCTTTTTTCTTCTATTACTGATGCAAAGATATAGCTTTTTGCCAGGGCCAAAACGATGGGTAGGCATAAGAGGTGCCTACCTAGGGCGCAACTATGTGGGGGCGCTGGACAGGTACCTGTTCATAGTTATTCTGTCTACTCCAAGTCTGTGTTCACTCCTCTGCTGCTCTCACCTCCCTCCTCTCTCCTCCCCTTTTGCCACACTACCCCCTCAACTCCATCAATCCCCTGCCCTTCCCCTTGCCTTCCCCTTTGTTGCTCTCCCCTCCCTCCCTTCCTCCCTTCACTTCTATTATGGCACATGCATTCACTCTTGAGCATGGACATGCACATGGGGGGGTAGTGGTTAGCCGACTGGGGTGCCTAGGACACCCTATCGACTTGGCCTGGCCCTGCTTTTTGCCATTGTTTTCATGACCAGGTTCCAATTTACAAAATATCCAAACACATTCCTCTTTAATAATTTGACCACCACCACTCAATATTAATTCTATTAAAACAATAAAATCAATACTCATGTCACTGTTCTATTGTGTGTTAGCATGCATTTATACACATTTGTTATTTTTGAGTTTCAATCGAAGGCTGACAGGGATATTGGGAGTTATAGTTTATAGTAGGGATGCACCGAATCAACTATTTTGGATTCGGCCGAACCTCCAAATCCTTCTTGAAAGATTCGGCCGAATACCGAACCGAATCCGAATCCTAATTTGCATATGTAAATTAGGGGTGGGAAGGGAAAAACATTTTTTACTTCCTTGTTTTGTGACAAAAAGTCACGTGATTTCCCTCCCACCCCTAATTTGCATATGCAATTTCGGTTCGGCCAGCAGAAGGATCCGAATCCTGCTGAAAAAGGCAGAATCCTGGCCGAATCCTGAACCAAATCCTGGATTCGGTGCATCTCTAGTTTATAGTTTATGTAGGATTCCAAGTCAACAATGGTTCACAGATTGGTAATTTATGGCTGACATTGTTCTGGCCCCAGTATTATGCATCTCCAAGGACCCCCTTGTTTTCAGCTCTGACCAATGTTCATTGGCACAGAAATGTATAGAAACAAACACACAGAAATGCAAATTCACATATTTCATCTACTAATGAAAATGATTATTATTGATGTTTTCTAACAGCTTTCAAGCAGTAATCACTATTCTGAAACACATCCAACACCCGTCTATAGTCATCATTGGCAGATCCACAGGTGCCCAAAAGGCTTGACGATCCAGTGGAAGTTCACTTTCAAAGTAAAGTAATCAAAGCACATTGCATTGACACTATGTATGTCATACTATATACTGTTTATACATTTTTTTTTTCAATCATTGATCAAACTTTTCCTTAAATACTTATCCTCCTGGGCTTGGGTTGTTGGTTGTTAAGCTCAGAGAACTTAGCAACCAGACAGCAGTTTAAGTTCTCATCTGCACAGCTGCTAAACAATCACAACAAAATCATAAAGAAGACCAACTGCAAGTTGGCCTGGAATATTATTTGCTACGTACATCAAACTCCAAGTGAAACTTTAAAATGTGAACCATGATAGAACAGCTATGGCTTCAATGATGCATCTCCTACCCAATAACCCCATGATAGCCCTTGGAGATGCTGGTAGTTGCAGTTCCCCAACAGCTCCTTGATTTAGGGAGAAATAAGCTGTTCCTACCTGATTGATGCAAGTGATGTTGCTGGAAACTGTGATGAAGAGATCCCTGACAGAGCAGCAACATGCAAGCACTTATCCACAAATACAGGACCCAAGACATTGCCGAGACCATTGCCACTCTCTAGATGAAATACAGACATGAATTATTATCTTGTCCCTTTACACACACGCATTTTAAACTATTACAGGCTTTAACGAACGACCATCTCATGCCTTTATGGCATCATACATCATATCACAAAGGTTAAGTGCACTGAAGTAGTTAGAGGGAAAATATATGTCAACAGGGGATGGATGAATATGTTTAATAATTTAACAGTACAAATGACATTCTAATGATCTGCTGCATGCTGGGGCCATGAAAGTCTCAGCTCGCTATGTAATTGACACCAACCCTATGGAAATAAAGGTTTCCAGAAACCCCTTTATCCAGAAAGCTCTGAAATCCAGCATTAGCATATCCCAGGTTTCAGTGTTTGATTTGTATCTTCTCCTAACATCTAAAGGTATTTGTGTAGCCTTAAGGCATGGTGTCTAATTTTTATTGCTGGTTTAGAGGAGCATTTCTTTCTTTCAAGAGTGTCTTCTGGCCAAATCAACCAATAGTCAGCTCAGCTGGCATATGTCCAATGCAGCCCATAAATTACCATGCATACATACATATGGTTCTCTCTCTATATAGAGAACATTTTCCATTTAAATTGAATTGAATTCTTGACTACTTCCCCTATCATAGATAGAAGTTCACCGGTCATTTTTATAAAGGGAAACATATCTAACTTCAGACACTCTCCATATTCAGCCAATCACATGACACACTTTCTCTTTCCATAATCCAATCAAGGGAAGAACTATTCACTGAGCCAAAGGACATTAGAGCAAAGAGGGTCATTTTATTTTATTGCCTGACCTCAAAATAAAATGCTTATTCACTTGGAAAAAAATGAGGTCTGCATAAAATCCTTCAATGAACATACATGCTTGCACCAGGGATTTATATGACCCCCTCGGTGCATGAAAGGCATTTGGATACTGTGTATGCGTATTTGTGTATATGTATATGTGTGTGGTTTGCCTTAGTGTGGGCTTAAATATATATACTGTATATAAGTGTGTGTGTGTCTGTCTATGTATCTATCTACTTATCTCTATCCACATAAAATATCTACATGGAACAAGGAGATCGATTTCACATAGGAGTAGAAGCATGAAACAATCCCCATTGTAATCCAGAGATATTCCTATTTTGGGGAAAGGGTTGCAACTGTGGGAATGTGTGTAAATTAAGGCAAGATTGTACTAAGAGAAGGGAATTTAACTGTGGCATAGCGTGTATAGTAAAGCAAAAACCAATATCAGTGGGATAGTGTGCATAGTAAGGCAAGGGGTTGAACTTGTGAATTAGTAGTAGTAGTAATATGAGTAGCAAGGTCATATGGTGTAATGCACAATAGTCTTAGGTAAAGGGTAGTATACTGTGCATAATATAGCAGCATGGTTTGTAAAATGGATAGTGTGTATAGGAAGGCAAGGTGTGTCAGGGAAAATAATGTATATATAGTAGGGCAAGACACTGTAACCGTGGGATAGTGTGAAATAATATGTTTAATAATAGTTTAATAAGCAGCCCCAACTGTCTTCAAACTACATCTAATGACATGTACAGCTTGTCAGGGGAGGCTGGGAGTTGTATTCCTACAACATCTCGAGATCTGCCAGCTGAATTAGAAATAATTAGCTACAGGGTGTATTACTATTTATAGGGCCCCCATATATGGCTAGAATAGCCACTAAACAAATATGCTCACCCCATAAGATTAATATATATGGAATAGCTAAGTGCTCTTTACTCCCTGTGTGACTATCCCTCTGTCTGCCCGGTGCACTACAGGATATAGTATTAATGAATCCCATCATGCCCTGCTACAGCATTGGCAGCAGCATGTAAAATTTATACACAGATTCTGTTTTACGGGTGCTGCCAGCTTTTCAGTTCTCCTCTAAAAAAAAGTGTCCAAAGATGTCCATTGTTTGTAGCTGTGAAAAATTCAGCCTATTGGTATTTAATGTTATTCAAGTCCACAGAAAAGCATTTGTGTTCACTTCTATTTCCATACACACTACAGGTATGGGATCTGTTATCCAGAATGTTCGGGACTTGGGGTTTTCTGCATAACAGATCTTTCTCTAGTCTACTAGAAAACTATGTAAACATTAAATAAATCCAATAAGCTGGTATTGCTTCTAATAAGGACTAATTCGATTTTAGTTTGGATCGAGTACAAGGTACTGTTTAGTTATCACAGAAAAAAATGAAATCTGTAAAAAAAATTAGATAATTTGATTACAATGGAGTCTTTGGGAGATGGCGTTCTGTATTTCAGAGCTTTCTGGATGATAGGTTTCTGGATAATGGATCCCATTTATGTAAATGTATATATATGTTTGTGTTCCTTATAAATCATTCACCTGCTATAGTATAAGTGAATGGACAAGCTTTTCCCTGTCTCCTTTACACAGTAGCCTCAATCGATATCCGATTTCCAAATCTGCATTCTCTCTCTCTCTCTCTCTCTCTCTCTCTCTCTCTCTCTCTCTCTCTCTCTCTCTCTCTCTCTCTCTCTCTCTCTCTCTCTCTCGCTCTCTTCATGTGCATGAAAAAATCCCCAAAGCTCCTTACCTGAGTAATCCAGCCAGGGACAGAAAGCTCCAGGTTTGTTCATTGGAAAAAGATCTTAACACTTTTTAAAATCCATCTGCTCCAGAGTGTATCCTTGTATCAACCATGTAATAGTGTCATAACAGGTCCCAAATAATCGACTTGTTCTGGGGAAAAAAGAAAGAAAGAAAAAAAAAAGGGACAAAAGATGCTTTGGGTTGGTGATTTTCCCCTCTCTTACAGTATTTCTATAAGAAGAAGAAGAACACATAAGAGCTTACACTGGCTGTTCAGAGAAAGTGGCCAAAAATTCAAGGGTAAAAACCTGCTCATTTTAGCTTTTCCACCATCCCCTCCTTCTGACTGAAGTGGTCCGTTTGCAGTGGTGCTGAAAGGACAGCTCCTGATAGCTTCAGTACAGGGATGGAGTGGTCCAGTTGCAGTGGTGCTGAAAAGGCAGCTCCTGGCAATTAGATCAGCTTCAGGGTAAGGAAGAAGTGTCCAGCTGCGATGGTGCTGAAAGGACAGTTCCCGTTAGCTTCAGTAAAGGGATAGAGTGGTCCAGTTGCAATGGTGCTGAAAGGACAGTTCCCATTAGCTTCAGTACAGGGATAGAGTGGTCCAGTTGCAGTGGTGCTGAAAGGGCAGCTCCCGGCAATTAGATCAGCTTCAGGGTATGAAGTAGTCCATCTGTGGTGGTGCTGAAAGGACAGCTCCTGGCAATTGAAGTGGCCCAGCTGCGGTGGTGCTGAAAGGACAGCTTCTGATCTCCCAGTAATGAGCTCAGCTTCAGTTTAGGGAAGAAGTGGTGCTGAAAGGACAGCTCTCGTTCTCCTGGTATTTTGAGCAGACAGAGGCAGCACCGTGCTATGAACAAGGCAGCTGCTTCTACTGCGAAGCCTCCCAAGTACCGTAGACTATTTCCAGTCCTTCCCTTCACTGGCAACTATCATATGTCTTAAAGGGACACTGCCCACAAATGTATCAACCAACCCAATCCACGTGGGAATCTGCCCACCAACTTTCAATGTCAGTTTTAGTGTCTCATTACACAAATTGATTTTTACTCCTCTTCAGCTTCCAGTTTCTTTGAAAGAGGGGAGGGGGTGTTTAGCTTACAGCCATTTTTTACAATAGGAAGGCAAGATCAGTGATTGAAAGGAGCGGGTTTGCTTTAGTCTAAGGAAGGGGAGGTGGGGGGTTATAAATGTATTTAGTAGTGTTAAATAAAACACTACTATATTCAAATAACTTTGAATATTATAATTTAGACCATTAAAATAATTAAGAATATGATGTGTGTGTAAGAAGGATATTATTTTATTCCACATCTAGCAGCAAGTAAATGTTGAAGTCCTTAACTGTCTTCAGGGGTTAAAGCCATGTGATGCAACCAACACTGTTGGCACCTTAACAAGGGAATATGGTTGCTGCTTCAGAAATGAAGAGAAGAGGGAAAGTGTTACATGGGTGTGATTTGGGGCGTTAAATGTTTGAAACTATTTTTGTCACAAACATGAAGAATGCTAGGATTGTTTTACAGCATGCCCCCCCCCTCAAAATATTAAGGAGATGTGGCATAGGAAGGTATGCACAAATTAAAATAAATAAACATTTGTTTTGCACTTATTGTAACAGCCCAATAACCTAAAAATAACCCTGCTTTGGACAAAGGTTCATTTCAAACAAGGGGAATTTTAGGGGTTCACTGAAACAACAGAAAAAACTCCATGGGCAGTTTAGTGGTTGGGAAAAGAGCATTTGCCCTTGGTCTCCATGTTGACTAGTAAAAAAGGCACATACTGTAATCTAACAATACTATACAATATATGTATGTTCATCAGAGATGGCCAGTCTACAGTACTGCAGCAGTCATTAAACTATAACCCCCAGCAGGCCCTGATAGCTAGAGAATCTCTAGTGTGTTGCTGGAACATGTAGTTTATAACAGTTGGGGGGTCACGATTTTGACATCCCTGATAAAATGTTTTTTTCCATTCATACTGCGTCCTGCATTTCCTAGTGCTCCTACACCTCTGTATACCCCTCTTTCACACTAAGCTCCTTTCATTTTAGAGAAGGTAAGTGTTTCAACTCTAAGAATTGCCCCTTTATGCCACAGCATGAAGCAGATATACAGGAAGGGGGTAGGGGGGCACTGTGGCCTTCTGCCCTGGACAACACAATAACCTGAAACGCAAGTCAGGCAAAAGGTTGAAGTGCTTATCAGTCTCATCTGCTATATAACTATATGCATTTGAACATGAACTAAATATCTGTGTATAAATAAGATTCTTGAATTTTCCAGCACTTACCATAGTTACATAGTTAAATCAGATTGAAAAAAGACAAAGTCCATCCCAATTTGAGTAACATCACCCACACCTGTACCCCACAACAATTCTGAATGGAATATTTCCACCATGGATACTTATAGTAACACCCATATGTGCTTCAGATTCATCTGAAACCCTACACACGCTTGGTTAAGACACTCTTTTTGGTTTGGAGCTTTCCTGTCTAATTTGAAACAATTGGATGTAGGTCTTCCAGCCTATTAAAGACATCCAGTCATGCTTTCAGTGATGCTTTGCAGATGAGTCCAGCAGAAGCCACGCGCATGGTGGGCCAGTCCAACACTGAATATTAGGTTTACAGCAGGGTCAGACCTGGGGGGGGGGTCCAAGGCCCTTTGAGCCCCAAACTTTAGAGTCCAATCCTCTTACCTCCATAGCAAACTCCCCTGTGCATGTCCACCCACCAGCTCTTAAAGTGACACCTGCCCTCTTGTTCCACCCTCCAATCGCACCACCAAGCAGCCCCTCCATCACTTGTACTGCCTCTTTCTCCTCCTAAAGTCTTTCAACCACTGGTCCTGGTGGGTTGGGGGGGGGAGCAGGCCTGGTCAGTGGGATCATGAAGGCTGGGGCCCACCAGGTTTTTTTTCAGTGCCTCATCAACCCAATCCGACCCTTGTCTACAGGAGGAGATGGGGAAGCTAATGGTCAGCTGCTAGGGTTTGGATGAAACTGAAAGTAGAATTAGTAAATCCATTATAGAAGGTTCAGAAAAAGAAAGCAAAAGGAAAATACACACACACAGGTGTATATATATATATATATATATATATACAATCAGATTTCCATAAAACAAGTCCACATGTAAATGAAAATGTAGCTATAGTTGCCCTTTAACTGACAGCACAATTATCAGAAGGATAACATAGAGACAACCACAGTTATAACTGTAGGTCAATAGCAGCACATCTGTGCACACTGGTTACTATATAAAACAGGCAATAGCTTTAATACACATCCTAGAAATCTAACAAATAGGGCAGTGCATGATTTTCTCTGTTTAGTGAAATCCATACATTAAGTAAGGTTCCTTTCCTCCCTCTGTGCATGATTTTGACCGACTCAGCTATTAATCATCACTGAGCAATCTTGTTAAACCAGTCCTGGGGGCTTAATATGTAATTTATTGATATCCCAGTATTCTACGTGATATGAGATTATACTTGTAGCGATCATATTTCACAGTATTACACTGGTGTTTTCTCCTCTTATAATTTTATATTTAGAGATTTTGCTTGTGGGGATTTTTAGGGAGCCGGGAAAGATTTTCATTCACTGCCAATATATGATTCTCTAATTTATAGCTTCTGCTATCTTTTAGCTCAGTTTTGTATAAATTATAATCACTTCTCAAGGCCCCCTATTGGCCATATTTTCACTTATTTGCTAAACGAATGCTCCTGTAAGGTTAAATCAGTTTCTTTGCTGGTGCACATTATTTTATTTCACAAATCTGTTGTATCTTGGCTGTGTGTCAACTATACCAAGGCATGAGTGAATGTATTATTATATTTCGTTTTGCAAGAAAATTATTATTTTTTTACATAGTTTTAAAGAGATATCTTACAGTATGCAAAGACCTGCAAACCAAGATTTTTCCAAATTGCTGAAAGCAAAGTATGATGAGGCTGTGGTGGTTCATTTCTACCTTCATGAAATTCAAAGGTAAATCTCTGTGACTTTGGAAGTGACAGAAGATATCACCATAGGTTCAGAAAAAGGGAATACTGTTTGGTCGTCATTAGGAATATTTTGGAAGTTCTCACTGCACTTAGGGGCATGTTTACTAACATTGGAGATAAATATCTGGAGAGATTTCTGGAGATGTTGCCCATAGCAACCAATCAGATCTTTGCTTTTGTTTTCTAACATGGCTGTGGCTGTTTAAATCTAATTGCTGATTGGTTGCCATGGGCAATATCTCCAGAAATCTCTCCAGATATTTATCTCCAATGTTAGTAAACATGCCCCTTAGTCTTGACTGCCAGCTGTTGCTCTGAGATAAAGAGGTGTTGTTCAGCACACTGAATATCCCATATAAGGTTTATTCTTCCCTATATGTCCAGAAGAATCAGGACACCTGCCTTAAGGTATTAATATGAAGTTGGTCTTCCTTTAACTGCTATAAAAGCAGCTACTTTTTTGGGAGTGCTCCCACTATATTTTGAAACATAGTTGGTGGGATTTGCTTCCATTCAGCTACAAGAGCATTAGGTTAGACACTGATCATGGGATCAGGCCTGGCTTACCAATAGTTATTCTAAGAGGTGTCTAGTTGGGTTGAGGTCAAGATATGTGAAGACAAGTCAAGTTTTCCACTTGCTTTGCACATGGGGACATTATTGTGCTGAAACTGGAAAGGGATGCCAACTGCTTACTCTCTTGCGCACATCGTCTTCCTCCTTGTGTTTACGTTGCTTCCACAATTGTACAAGTTGATGCCATCGCCATTATTGAAAGGCACTAGATTCCTATTCACATTGCCCAATGTAAGTCTATTTCATAACAGTTCCTGGGTGTGATTCAAGTCTGATTATCTGTTCTTTGACCCTTGCATGTCCCTGACTTCTGGTAGTTCTCTGCCTGTTTCTGACCATTCTCTCGGATCCTGAATTTGTACTGCGTTACTGATTTGTTTGACCCAGGCCTGTGTCCTTGATTACGTCCCTGACTTCTTATTCTGTACTGCATTGGCATTGACCTTGGCCTGTCCTTCGATTTTGCTTCCTCGATCCTCCTCTAACATTCAATATGGTTCCCATGTCTGTCCAGAACTTATGCCTTTGTTCTCTCACTCCTGGTGAGTATCATCCGAGTAGCAGAGGGCTTGTCCTGAAGCAAAAGGCGGCGATTACAGGCAGAAGTGTGAGCCGCGACCAGGACCTTAGCATTTGTTCTGGGTTTTGGGATACCATATGTAACATATAGCCTTAATAGAAAGTAGCAATAACAAAAAATGTTTTTAGATGAGGTCAGTGAACCCAATTTGATAACTGGAAAGAGTCAAAAGAAAAAAGCAATTCATTGAAATACTAAAAAAAAATGAGGATGAGGATCAAAGTTGTTAAACCATTCTATAACATGCAAAAAGTTAAAGGGATCCTGTCATCAGAAATCATGTTTTTTTCAAAACACATCAGTTAATAGCGCTACTCCAGCAGAATTCTGCACTGAAATCCAAGAGCAAACAGATTTTTTTACATTCAATTTTGAAATCTTATATGGGGCTAGACATATTGTCAATTTCCCAGCTGCCCCTGGTCATGTGACTTGTGCCTGCACTTTAGGAGAGAAATGCTTTCTGGCAGGCTGCTGTTTTTCCTTCTCAATGTAACTGAATGTGTCTCAGTGGGACATGGGTTTTTACTATTGAGTGCTGTTCTTAGATCTACCAGGCAGCTGTTATCTTGTTTTAGGCAGCTGCTATCTGGTTACCTTCCCATTGTTCTTTTGTTTGGCTGCTGGGGGGAAAATGGAGGGGGGATATCACTTTAACTTGCAGTACAGCAGTAAAGAGTGATTGAAGTTTATCAGAGCACAAGTCACATGACTTGGGGCAGCTGGGAAATTGACAATATGTCTAGCCCCATGTCAGATTTCAAAATTGAATATAAAAAAATCTGTTTGCTCTTTTGAGAAATGGATTTCAATGTAGGATTCTGCTGGAGCAGCACTATTAACTGATTCATTTTGGAAAAACATTTTTTTCCCATGATGGTATCCCTTTAACTTAAGGGTGAACCACCCCTTTAAAAGCCCCTTGCTCCCTAAATATAAAGCTGACAATGCATTCAGGGATTATTCTTACCAAGGAATTGATGTTGTGCCTTCAGTTAAAATGTGTGAAATGTTCCTCTTTGTACCATCGATGACACTTCTGACTGAATCCTTACACTACATTCGTATTCCTGCTTTTCACAAAATAAACACCCTTCCTTTCTGAAGAACATGTAGAATTATTCTAATTTACCCTTGGAGGAAAGGAAACAATTAGGATCGAAGGCACATTCCTTGTGTGGAGATGGATAGCCCCACATATTTAAAATGAACACAGTTTTTACAACACAATTAGGTTTTTCCCAAAACAGATTAAAATATACCCCATGGAACTATTCCAGCTTCTTAATCAGTTTCTAATGTTTGTTTTTTTTCACTAGCACCTGTTCTGTAACAAGAAAATCTGTAAAATAAATGTATGCTGTGACGCAGAATAGATTTAACACGTCCCTCCGCATTCCCAGTCATGTCATCTAACTATAGGGTAGGGAGTGCTGCCTAATGACAGGCTCATGAATATTGAACAGAACATACAGGCCCAATTTTATCTTCTCTTCTTTTCTAGTGTCAGTTGATGATGTGGAATAAAGAAATTGACTTTACCCTGACATCACTTCCCTTTGGTTCTTTGCTAAAATAGCCTTGGGGCCAACCAAAACTAGAGGAGCCTCTTTAATTATATAAAGTAGGAACCCCCCTTTTTTTTCAGCAGTTGTACTTAAGCTACAATATAGGTTGGCCAACACTAAGGAGGTTATTTAAGTCCAAATGCAAGAAACTCAAACAATTTGAGTTTTATTTTACTATGTAATCATAATTGTTAGTGGGAGATTTTATTATACCATGAGATGGAAAAAGTATGAATCCTCCATCTCAGACCTGCCGAGGTTGTGTATAAGTCAATGAGAGAGGTCCCTATTCTATTTGGAATTTCTGTGGTCTGTGATGGATTTAGGAAAAATCTGACTATTTCAGGCTTTTCATTCAAAAATACGAAAAAAATACAAAAAAAAGTCAAATCTTTGCTCGATTTAATCGAGTTTATCCCCAATCTGAATAAATTGTGTTTTTAATAATAAACAAGGTCCAATAATGGATTCTTGTATGGTCAGACTTTTTTTATTTAAATGCTGTCTCCTTCTTCTCTACTGTCTCCTTTTTGGTATACTATCTCAATCTTGCCCTGCTGTCTTTATCATGCTTTATTGTCTCCATCATGCACAACTATGTCCTTGCTGTATTAACTCCATCTTGCCCTACTATTTCCTTCATCTGCTACTGTCTCAATCTTGCTCTATTGTCTCTTTCATGCTGTATTGTCTCGGTCATGCTTCACTGTCTCCATTGTGCTCAACTGTCTCATTTTTGCTATATTAACTCCATCTTGCCCTATTGTTTCCTTGCCACTATCTCCATATTCATCTATGGTCTCCTTCTTGCTACTGTGAGCAAATCTTACCCTGGTGGTCTAGTGTGGGGATGGCAGGGACGCGTGCCGCCCCCTCGGTGGGGACGCCTGCCGCGCCGATCTGTTTCCCTGCAGGAGCCGGTTACTTAGGGTGCGCGCCTCTTCCTGGGATTTATGCGCATGCGTGCTGATGTGATGACGTCAGCGCGCAGTGGCGTGAAATTCAAATGATATTTAAAGGGATATCTAGTTTTATTCTGTGCCCGTGATAGGATTTGTTCCTGGTGCTATTAGCTGTTGCTATTCTGTTTGTATCTGATCCTGAATATCTGTCTTGACCCTTGCCTGCCTGTTTGACTATTCTGATCTCTGGAACCTGATCCTTGCCTGAAACCGACCTTGACTCTGCTTAATCCTCCTATTTGACTTTCTGGTTTGACCTCTGCCTGTTGTTTGACTCCGATTCTGCCTCAACCCATCTGATTGATTACCTGGTTTTGACCCTTTGCCTTCCTGATGATTCTGATATCTGCCTGCCTCGATCCAGCCTGTCTGACCATCCGCTTGCCTTGACCTTTTGTACCGTGACCTTCGGCCTAAAAACTCTGCTAAACAGCCGTGCCCCTTCGCCAGCCAGAACATCTCGCCTTGCACCCCTCGTTAAGTCCAGATGGCACCCAAGTAAGCTGACGGTTCCTCCCGAAGCCCAATGGTGGTCACACTACTGGTGAAGCCGAGCCGAGACCAGGGTGCTTGGCATTTGTTCTGGTATCGGGTGCCGGCCGTGACAGCTACGTTGTCTCTATCTTGCTCTACTGTTTCCTTCATGCTGTATTGTCTCGCTTCACTGTCTCCATTGTGCTCAATTGTCTCCTTCTTGCTACTGAATATTGTCTCCATCTTGCTCTCGCCTTCTTGCTGTAGTGTCTCCATCTTGCCCTAATGTCTCCTACTTGCTCTCCTGTCTTCTTAGTGTTCCACATCTCCATATTGCCTCATTATACCTGCTGCCTCCCACACTTTCCTACAACTGCTGATCTGCATGGCCCAATGCATTTCATCCCTCTGTTTGGAGACCCTAAAATAGCTCTACCCCTATAGTCTTTGGCCTTATGGTATAAATAGAAATATTATTGATCAAACTCAAGTTTCTGTGAAAAGTAAAAAGTCCCTTTTAAAAATCTACTATCATAATACTTAGCAAGGGTGAAGAAATTCAAATTTTTTAGTACAGCACATTGGTCCAATTGGGGCATAAGGTTAATGTGGGCATGACTTAAATATTGATTAACATGGCCAGGAGAAAATTAATGACTGAAGGTTCCTAGATTTTGTAGAGGATACAATTAATGTTGTACTGCACTCATGAATGGCAATGTTTTGTCTTGAAAATGTAAGACTGGTGGTAATTAGTAAAACTCAGTGGATGGGCTTTATTGTCTCATTTCATTTGTATTGATACATTGTCTTAGCAGCCAGACAAATGCACTGTAGATATGTAGTGTGAGATAATAGATACATGTGTGTTTCTGTTTAAATTTGATGAATTTATCTGTCTTTTGTGCTATGAACAATATAATGCTGGGGGTTTAAGTCAGGCTTTTATGGAATTTCACTGCTGTGATGAATCACCAGATGTTTTTCAAGCAGAAAAAAACAGACCCACCACAGGGACTATTACTTCTCACCCTTTATTTATTCAGCAGGAATACTGTTTTGTGGAAAAAAACAAAGCAGATTTTCCAAATCTGGTAAAATAATTATTCTACGTATCCATCATTAATTATAGATTAAAAGTAAAAAAAAACTGTTATTCTGTGCTATGAGTTTCACACATACAATATAAGCTGCAGGCTGAGTTATACAGGGAAGTATCATTCATGTATTATAAGGGATAATTTACCCCCTACTGTAAATGATAAGGATATTAGAAGTCACTGAGGGGTTCTGTGACCATATAAAGACACAAGGCTTCAGGCTGAGTTATACAGGGAACTCTGAGTATCACTCGTGTATTATAAGGGATAATGTACCCCCTACTGTAAATGATAAGGATATTAGAAGTCACTGAGGGGTTGTTCTGTGACCATATAAAGGCACAAGGCTGCAGGCTGAGTTATACAGGGAACTCTGAGTATCACTCATGTATTATAAGGGATAATTTACCCCCTACTGTAAATGATAAGGATATTAGAAGTCACTGAGGGGTTGTTCTGTGACCATATAAAGGCACAAGGCTGCAGGCTGAGTTATACAGGGAACTCTGAGTATCACTCATGTATTATAAGGGATAATGTCCCCCTACTGTAAATGATAAGGATATTAGAAGTCACTGAGGGGTTGTTCTGTGACCATATAAAGGCACAAGGCTGCAGGCTGAGTTATACAGGGAACACTGTGTATCACTGATGTATTATAAGGGATAATGTACCCCCTACTGTAAATGATAAGGATATTAGAAGTCACTGAGGGGTTGTTCTGTGACCATATAAAGGCACAAGGCTGCAGGCTGAGTTATACAGGGAACTCTGAGTATCACTCATGTATTATAAGGGATAATGTACCCCCTACTGTAAATGATAAGGATATTAGAAGTCACTGAGGGGTTGTTCTGTGACCATATAAAGGCACAAGGCTGCAGGCTGAGTTATACAGGGAACTCTGAGTATCACTCATGTATTATAAGGGATACAGTACTGTAGTGTTTAGGGAAACGCATGTTATTAGAGTGCATGTTGCACATTTGTCATTGACTAAATGCAGATGATAAACAGGGAATGGGGCCAGAAGATCTGTATGTGGAAGATATGGATGTCAGACCTATATTGGGTCTACTACAGAGGCAGAATCATTTGGTCCCTAATTACATGATCAGGCTGTTTGTCCTTCAGTTGAGCAAAATGCAAGAGGACAGTTTTTTTCTTTAGGAATTAACAAAGATCCAAGACGTTTACAGTGACTGAAGCATTAGCCATAGTAGTACTATATGTTGTAATGTGATGCAAAATTAAAAGCTGGATAGTAAAAAGGCCACCTGAGCTATTGCGCTATTGAGGAATATTAATGGTGTTGTTTCCTTATGACTTCAAAGTAAGAGCCTAATAACCAAGGTTGTAAAAGCAAAGAGAAAAGAAGGTTCTCAGCCATAGGATGAGAGAAACTCAGTTATTTTGAAAAATACCCAAGATGGCCAACTCTCAATGTCCTTGCAGAGCAAAGTGTGCAGAAACTGAATGTGTGTCACGTATGCTGTTGTGTAACACACAACACGGTCCAGAAAAAGGACAAGGTAAAGAGAGTTGAGTACTAACGTGTTCTGGACCAGGCCAAGGTCGAAGGAAGGCTTAGTTAAATTGTAGTCGGGTAACAGGCAGGAGTTGTAAGGCAGGCAGAGATCCATCGTAAGTGAAAGAAACAAGTCAAGGCAATACCAGAAGTTGAGAACCACAAGTTCTAGAACTGATTGAGGAATATCACCAAGCACTGTTCACTTCTGCTGGCGTCTTTATAAAGACAAGTTTTGGTGCCAGCAAACATATACATATATGGACGTTTAGACGATCATACAAGCAGCAGGTATCAAGAACATACATGGGCAACCCGGCATATACGCACAAACAAGCACCCTACTATAACTATAACAGCCTTACAATGTGTTTGCAGTTGCAGCCATTTCTTGCATATTGACATTATCCACAATTCCACTAACACTGGGCATTGCAGGAACTCTCTCTTCCCTTCACTCCCAGCATTCACTGGGCTCTCTCCTTCATCTAGGAACCAACCAAGACTCCTCAAGGAACATCTCTGCTACATAATACAGCCTTCAGACCTCATTGGTCATTTTTTAGAGGCTCTTCCATCTTCTGCAACCCATTGTCCCACTAAGATGCACTCTGTGGACAACCTGGGTGTGGTTCCTCCTAAAACATATTACATTGAGAACATCAGCAGTTGAAGCAAGATAATAAAAATACTGTATGAAGGAAAATCCCATCAGTATTGGAAGAGTGGGAATGTAATGAATTCTCTTCTGGGTCGTTAGGTACTGCCATTGACCCCCATTAGCAAAACAAACCTATTGATATATAAAACCAACCAAAAAACAACCGAAAGGCTCCTTTTCCTTTGGATCATGTGAAAGGTCAGGATAACAGCAAGTGCCAGAGCAAAGAAACACCCAACAGACCACCAGCATGATCTGCCAGGTGACCTCTGTAAGCAGCAGAGATTGAATTCTCACTCCTGATCTAAATACAATGTTCAAAAGACACAGGCAACAAACTCAAATGCTTCGAACGAGAGGTTAGAGGAAAAAGGCAAAAATCTTGACAAGGTTTGTAAATAAATCGACGGTGTTCCTGCTGAATAAAGGAACTGTTATCTCCAGCAGCTCCAGTCGTGTATCATCTCTACTCTCCTCTACCGCTGATGTTTCATGTTAAATTATACATTGTTTTTGTTTGTTATTATTTATAAAGTACTGACACTCTGCGCTGTGTGTTACATGTTAATATGTTTAATATAAAATCTAATTTCCAGCCCTCAGGCTTTGTAGTGAAAGCTCTTATTGCCTGAAATGAAGGAGTCAATTCCTACAAGTTTTAACAGCATCAATCTTCTCCGGTTCTCCAGTCCTCATCCTAATCCTAATGCCAATTTGTCCAATAAAGAGAAGTACAGGTATGGCATCCATTATGTAGAAACCCCATTATCCAGAAAGCTTCAAATTCTGGGAAGGCTGTCTCCATAGACTCACTTTTAACCAAATTTATCCAAATGTTTTAAAACAATTTCCTTTTTCTGTGTAATAATAAAACAGTAGCTTGTATTTGATCCCAACTAAGATATAATTAATCCTTATTGGAAGCAAAACCAGCCTATTGGATTCATTTAATGTTTATATGATTTTCTAGTAGACTTAAGGTATGAAGATCCAAATTACAAAAAGATTCATTACCCGGAAAACCCCAGGTCCAGAGCATTCTGGATAAAAGGTCCCATTCATGAATATGAATTTATTCATCGGAGGCGAATCGCGCAAATTCGCCGCAACTTAGTGCCTGGCGAATAAATTCGCCAATCGCTAGTGGCCATACACAGGCAGATTTTTTACTTCCAAACGACCGATTTCAGAACGTTCCTGAAAATATCGATAACCTATCAGATGGTTGATGGTGTACGTACGATCGTCTCGACATTATAGTTCGCAAAATTGATCTGATGAATTTAAGAATTTTAGTCTTTCAGGGACAAAATCCCTCTTTGCGCATGTCAAGATTGTAGCACAAGCCAACGAACATATACAGAACAGCGAACATATACGGAAGGACCCGAACGTTCTTTGCTGAAAGCTTCATTTGAACCATATGAACTATGTAAAGAAATAAATTGGTGCTGACTGCAGGAATATCACCCTATCACCTCATATGTGAAAGAAAGTTTATTATGCCATAGCAAGATATAAATCCATATGTCTGTATGGAGCAGGGAAGGAGAAACTGACTCTACACTACAGACAGTGACACAATGCTGGCACCATTCCTCGTTTGTTGAACAACGTTCGTCCGCACATGAAGCAAACGATACGGTTATATCTGTTTATATAATCGTTTTCCATGGATGGCATATCGTATGGCAAGATAATCGTCAAGCAATCTTTTAACGATACGATCGTTCATCGCAGAATGATAAACGTATGCCCGTGTATGGCCACCTTAAAGGGCATGTAAAGGCAAAGAAATAAAATCCCATTTTTACTTTATTTAATGAAAAAGAAACCTATTTCCATATTCTTTAATTAAAAAATGTGTACCGTTTTTATAAGAAACCTGACTGTATGCAGTGAAATTCTCCCTTCATTTACTGCTGTGGATAGGAATTGTCAGACGGTCCCTAACTGCTGAGCAGGGAAACAATCATACTTATGAACAGCAGGGGGAGCCCCCGCCTTACTTCCCAGCCATGCAGAACTCCAGCAGCTTTGTTTATGAATGATCCCTAAGCAGCCCAGATCACACCGAGCATGTGCACAGTCTTAGTCTTGCAAAGATGTTTAAAAAAGTTACAAGATGGTGACCCCCTGTAGCCAACTTTGAAAGCATAAATTATTTGTTTGATTAGGCTTGTGGTGTAGTAAGTTCATGTTTATGTTTAGTATACAAAATACAGCATTTCTAGCCTTATTCTATCTTAGACTTTACTTCCCCTTTAAGGAACATCTTAGTGCTGCACCTTTTGGGGCTTTGTTGTATGATTTTTGCAGACTTGTTTTCTGTGGGGAATACGCAGAAGTTAACAGTTCCTTAGGGTAAAAGTCCACAAGTGATTTTCATCAGATTATGTGTGTCTGATTTTATCTGATCCTCCATGCAACATGACAAACACCATACACCACCATGCAACAGCACAGCAACACAATGCAACACCACACAATGCCATGCATTAGAATTTTACACTAAGGAACTGTTCATTTCTGTGTATGAGAAGTTAACAGCACATCTATTTAACCCATTATATTTTGACCCATACATCTACATCCGATACCATCTTACCGAAGCCCTTAGTGAGTGAAAAACGTTATAAAACAAAGTCGAAAGCATCGCGTTGCGTTGATTTAAAATGGCAAAACCACAAACGGCCACATCTATTCATATATCAAATCTGTGCACAAAAATACAAAATTTGATTAGTAATAAATCACCTGTACTAGATTAAAGGAACCATAGCACTAAAAAATGTAAATGTTTTAAAAGAATGACAATACAATTTGTGTTACCCTGCACTGGGAACATTGGTGTGTTTTCTTCAGAAACTCTATACAGGATACACAGTAGATAATAGATAAGTACTACTATAGTTTATATAAACAAGCTGCTATGTTGCCATGGGGGCAGCCATTCAAGCACAGGATACACAGTAGATAACAGAAAAGTACTACTATAGTTTATATAAACAAGCTGCTATGTAGCCATGGGGGCAGTCATTCAAGCACAGGATACACAGTAGATAACAGATAAGTACTACTATAGTTTATATAAACAAGCTGCTGTGTAGCCATGGGGGCAGCCATTCAAGCACAGGATACACAGTAGATAACAGAAAAGTACTACTATAGTTTATATAAATAAGCTGCTGTGTAGCCATGGGGGCAGCCATTCAAGCACAGGATACACAGTAGATAACAGATAAGTACTACTATAGTTTATATAAACAAGCTGCTATGTAGCCATGGGGACAGCCATTCAAGCACAGGATACACAGTAGATAACAGATAAGTACTACTATAGTTTATATAAACAAGCTGCTGTGTAGCCATGGGGGCAGCCATTCAAGCACAGGATACACAGTAGATAACAGAAAAGTACTACTATAGTTTATATAAATAAGCTGCTGTGTAGCCATGGGGGCAGCCATTCAAGCACAGGATACACAGTAGATAACAGATAAGTACTACTATAGTTTATATAAACAAGCTGCTGTGTGGCCACGGGGGCAGTCATTCAAGCACAGGATACACAGTAGATAACAGATAAGTACTACTATAGTTTATATAAACAAGCTGCTGTGTGGCCACGGGGGCAGTCATTCAAGCACAGGATACACAGTAGATAACAGATAAGTACTACTATAGTTTATATAAACAAGTTGCTGTGTAGCCATGGGGACAGCCATTCAAGCACAGGATACACAGTAGATAACAGAAAAGTACTACTATAGTTTATATAAATAAGCTGCTGTGTAGCCATGGGGGCAGCCATTCAAGCACAGGATACACAGTAGATAACAGATAAGTACTACTATAGTTTATATAAACAAACTGCTGTGTAGCCACGTTGGCAGCCATTCAAGCACAGGATACACAGTAGATAACAGATAAGTACTACTATAGTTTATATAAACAAGCTGCTGTGAAGCCATGGGGGCAGCCATTCAAGCACAGGATACACAGTAGATAACAGATAAGCTTGTTTACACAGCAGCAGTTTATATAAACTGTAGCGGTCTTTTTACCAGTGCAGCACAACACTACATTATATTTTCGTTGCTTTAAAATATTTTCATTTGTTGGTGTTACTGTTCCTTTAAGACCCTCTGGGGATCTTTATAACAGAATCTCCGGGGCCCATAGCGCTCAGAACATTGCTGGTGCCACACTCTGCTCCATGATTAAGCCTATTATATTCTACCTGATTGTTGTGAACAGCCTGGCATTTGGCTCAGTGTTGCATTAACACAATTTCCCCACACTGCTGCCTGCACATATTATGCATTGCCATTGTCTCCATTCTTTGCTATTATAATCCCTTGCTTTCATGGGCTACCCAACCCCTCCTCTCCATATATCTGTGTTTGTCACTCGATTTCCAGAAGCCAAATAAAGATCCTGGCACTGACTCAATAGAGGAAACTAAAATAATGAAACAAACACCGAAGAATATCAAAGTACAGGAAATTCAGTTACGGTAAATGCATAAATGGATTTTTTTCCAGTGTGTTACTGTTTACAAAACCCTGTTTTATTGCTGTTTATATTGCAGTAAATGATGACTTATTTATCTGTTATTAGGGTCTCTCTATCTTATTTAAGTCTGCTAAAAAATAATTTAAACACTAAATAAACCAAATAAAATTGTTTTGTTCCCAATAACAATTCATTTTATCTTAGTTGGGTTCAAGTACAAGCCACTGTTTTATTATTATAGAGAAGGAAATCATTTTTAAAAAATTTGGATTATTTGGATAAAATGGAGTCTATGGGAGATGGCCTTCCCATAATTTGGAGCCTTCTGGATAACAGGTTTCCAGATAATGAATCTCATACCTGTACACTCAGGGAACAAGTTAGATCACTTGGTGCCTTCCTTCCAAGCATTCTTCTTTTACACCCTTAAATGTAGCAGTTAAGCAAATGTGTTAGTGTTCCACTTGTACACACTTAGGACAGAAAGTAGTACAGGTATGGGACCTGTTATCCAGAATGCTTGGGACCTGGGGTTTTCTGGATTAAGGATCTTTCTGTAATTCGGATCTTCAAAAATCATGTAAATATTAAGGGGTTTAATTACTAAACTCCAAACGCAAAAATCACGAAAAATTGGACTTTTAAAAAATCATGAATTTTTCAGAATTTATTAAACCCTGAGGATGGAAAAGTCTGAATCTGAAAATCCGGCATCTCAGACCTGTCGAGGTTGCATATAAGTCAATGGGAGAAGTCCCAATGATTTTTTGATGTGCACAGGGTTTCGTGCAATACCCCAAAGTTTTTGGAGTTTTCAGGCAAGAATGTGAATTTTTGGGTGAAAAATCATGAAAATCGGATGTAAAATCCAAAAATATCGTAAAAGTATTCAGATTTTTTTTATTCCCGCTACGCAAATTTTTGGGGTATATTCAATATATACAAGTTGGGATCAAGTACAAGCTACTGTCTAATTATTACACAGAGAAAGGAGATCATTTAAAATAATTGGATTATTTGGATAAAATGGAGTCTTTGGGAGACACCCTTTCCATAATTCGGAACTTTCTGGATAACGGGTTTCCCAGATAATGGATCCCATACTCGTACTACCAAAAGGTACAGACATCAATATAGCGAGTAAGGGAGGTGTATTATATTCGATTCCAGAGGATGGAAATGTGATGCATCTCAATTTGAATGAAATTGATGAATATTAGTCCATGTTTTGAATGTAAAACAGGCTCAAGCCACCTTTTCATTTAGATATTTGCTTTCTGCTCTGCCTTTTGCACCAAATTCACAGGTATAATCCATCAGTGACGTGACGGGGGGGGTGTTGTTTGCCAAGGAGTGGGGGATCATGTAGGGATGAGTTGGTGGTTGGGGGTTTAACAATGCACAATGGCTTTTCCCACTCATCACTATTGTGTATCAGCAGTCAGGCAGCTTCAATTCAGCCAGACTAGGGGTAGACACAAGAAGTGAATGCCAGCACCCCTATCTGCTATGATGTACCCCTACTGGCCCTGGGCCCTATACTTCTAAATTTGCATGGCATTGCCTAAGGGGGCACCAATAATAAGCCCTCTGGTTATCTGGGCCCTGCAATATATTAAAATGGGGTCCTTCTGAAAAGAAAAGGCCCTTTGTATGTGTAGGGGTCTGATAAATGAGCCACCCTTAATAATATTGGCAGGCAAATCCCCAGTGTGATAGACACCTAAATGGGTCCTAATGGGGGGCCTATTTCATTATTTTGCCTTAAGCTATGTCCTTGAAGTTCAAACAGTGACTAGTAGATGGCACTGTGTGATAGTATAAAGGTCTGGGTAACCATGTGTTCAGGTTCCACTTTGCTTTAGCCCCCTACCTGAGTAGGCAGGAAGGGAATGGGTAGTGGAACCTAGGTACTTTGGGTCTAGTAAAGGATAAGCTATACTCTGTAATAGGTCACACTTGGATTGATAGACTTATTTAGTTGAGCAGCCTAAGGCTCCACCAAGGAGAGTCAGTGGGATTAAGATCCTGGGTACTAATTGCCCTGAAGTAGGGACTTTTAGGGATGTAGAGATTCCCCTGGTTCCACTTAGGAAAAAGGCTGAAAGCTGGTTGTACCTTCAATTGCTGCTTCACAGCTGCTGTTTATGTTATCTTGCCTGCAGGGACTGGGCTATTCATTTGATGCTTGTGAGTATGCTATCCTCTGTTGCTATATGTTCCTGTTATTTCTATAAACTTCTCTGTGAATGAAGCTGTTGAATAAACTAAGTTCTCTGGTTAAGTCATGAGTCAAGAGTGAGTTTATTGTCATTTCATCCATATACGTTTGTACAGTACACAGTGTGATGTCCTCTAGGACCATGGTGCTATACAACACAACATAGAAGTACCGGACAACAGACAAAAAGTGCAAGTGCAAAAATATGCAACTCCTGCAAGACAGGACAGCACAGTGCAGGGACAGGACAAGACAGTGCACACTCAGCAGATGTAATATGTTAAGTAAATAATGCTAAACGTCAGACATGATGGGTGTATCATTGTGATATGATAGTAGTAAGAACATGATAAAGAACATGACAAAGTGCAGATGTGCTCGTAGAGAACAATTGTATCCAATGGCTAATTATTTATACACTTGCGTACAGTGGCTGTGTAACGTTGTGGTATATAGTAAGGTCAGATAGAGTGTGTGTGTGAGAGAGATCTGTCTGGTCCCTGAGTATTCAGGAGCCTTATGGCTTGGTGGAAGAAACTGTTACACAGTCTGGTAGTGAGGGCCCTAATGCTTCGGTACCTTTTTCCAGTTGGTTAAGCATAAAGAACCACTGGCGCCCAAATAGCGCTCTATTACAGGTGCACTACACCCTGCCTCCACACTGTTTTTTTTTTTTTTTTTGCCGCAGTTTCGTGATTTTTTTCAAGGATGGCGGAAAGCGGAAATTCACAGTGAATTCATGCATGCCGAATTTATTCGCCCATCACTACCTAACTGTCCTCTGTATATTTGTAGATATGATATTTCATATGTATAATGTAAAATATCTTTTTTTTCAGTAGCCAAAAATGCTTGATTTTTAAATGGGTTATATAAGGAGGTAAAAGGTGCCGCATAAAGGGTTTACTTAAATGACTGCAGAAATATAAATCACATTTCTAGTGAGGGCTGTAAAGGGGATTCAGAGCAATATAACAAGGCTGCAGCCTGCCTGCTAAAAGCAGATGCAGTATCGGTAAAATCCCATGCAGTTATATATAGAGTTCATTCACAGTAGGCATTGTTGCTTTTCTGCTTCTTGATTGAACAAAGCTGATTACTGATTGGTTGCTATAGGTAACTGCCCAGGTGCAAATTTGCCCAGTGTTAGTAACGGAGTCTGATTATCCAAATGTCAAAAAAGATTGTAATTGAGGTTTTTAATCGCAAAGGGTTCTGTGACCAAGGAAATTATAAAATACCTTAATATGAAATACCTTTTATTATATATAGAATATGAAAGAAGGGATCACCATATTAAACCAAGTCATTCCAATTTAAAATACTCCAGTCTAGGTATAGTTCCTGTTACCCACAATGCTTGGGACTTGAGGTTTTTGGATAATGGATCTTTCTTTAATTTGGATCTTCTTAAATTTACTAGAAAAGCATGTAAACAGGGTCAGATTAGGCTTGCAGGACACCAGGAAAAAAATCCGATGGGCTACGGCTCTCATGGGCCCGATGGGCTACGGCTCTCATGGGCCCGAACTGCTTACTGCCCAAACCTGTCACCTCTGCCCCAGACCTCCCTCTCCTGCCCTGGTTGCCGCAATATAAATATATGTGGGGAGGAGCCCATAGGGGGCTTTTTGGCAGGGGTGGTCCCCTAGTCTGACCCTGCATGTAAAGATCAAAAAACCCAATAGGCTGGTTCTGCTTCCAATAAGGATTAATTATATCGTAGTTGGGATCAAGTACAAGCTACTGTTTTATTATTACAGAGAAAAAGGGGAAAAAAATTAAATTATTTGATTAAAATAGAGTCTATGGGAGACCACCTTCCCTTAATTCTGAACTTTCTTGAGAACAGGTTTCCAGTTGCCAGATACTATACCTGTAATATAAAACAATAAATAATGTGAATGATCGTGCTCAAAATCGTTCTCATTCTCGGCAGTGCAGAATTGCTCAAAGTTGAGTGTGTCTGATTCAGTATCATTGCGTTCAACTTGCTGCCATTAAATCCTGATGCCGATGTACAATGTAGTTTCTCCTACCGCACACCTGTAGTTCACCAATCCTGCAACTGGTGGTGCGTTTCTTCCGTTGTCCCGGCCGGGTCCCTTAGCAACGAATGTGTATAGAAAAACAGATCCGCACACACACTGGTTAATGCAGTCGGGGAGTATCCCCTTTTATTCAGCCACCAAACATTCAACGTTTCAGGGGGGAACATGCACCCTATCACCCACCCTTCATCAGGATGTATCCTTGTTGGTGGCTGCACCCTTCTCCCCTTGTGTCCTTGAAGAGAGAAGGAAAGTCGTTTCACACTGGGGGGTGTCAAATGTTATAGGCACCCCCAAGTGAAAGTATTGACTTACCTGAAACCCAGGCCGGTGCTCCTATCAGCAGAAAACTGCACCGGCCCGGGGTTATACTAGTGAGCACCATGGATCGCTTCTCTTCCGGCTTCTTGTTTCTTCAAATTTCCCGGGGCAGGCACATGTGCAGTAGAATGAAATAGCCGACTTTTTAGTTAAAGTTCTGCTTTTCACTCTAATGCGCAGCCGCGAGAAGAAAGAAGAAGCCGGAAGAGGATCGCTCCGTGGTGCTCACTGGTATAACCCAGCGCAGGTGCAGTTTTCTGCTGATAGGAGCACTGGCCCAGGGTTTCAGGTAAGCAATACACTTGGGGAGTCTAACATTTGGCACCCCCAAGTTGGAAACGACTTTCCTGCTCCTTTAAAGGACACCAGATGTTATTATTTATGGATTGGTTATCAAGTTGTTCTCCTAGCGTTTGTCCTGCTTATTTCTACCTCCTTACTTGCCCTTTGGCCTCAATCTTGTCTCTGAAACTCTGCTGCCTGCCTTGGATCTGTTTACAATGACTTTGCTTGACCCCCCAGGGCTTCGTTTTGGCTTTGCCGCTTCTTTCTTTGCTGAGCAACTTGTTACAGTTAAGCCTCCATCCAGTGTGAGACACTTGTCGGCCTTATTTCATCACATCTGCTGCCCAGATTGACATTCAGTATTATCCATTAATCAGTTAAATGAGTTGGGGGTAACTAATTCCTCTTGAACTGTTTTGTATTCATTTTGAGGCAAATAAATACATTAGATGTGGCCCCTCAGTAGTAAATCATTTTTATATATGTTTCTGTTGTTCTCTCTCTCTCAGGTTATCTATCTTCTTCCTCAGTCCATCTATCCTTATTACTGTCTATCCATTTACCCGGCTCTATCTGTTTATTAATCACTATGCCTCTCGTTTGCAATGGGTTCTATGTGGTTATGTTGTATACACCAAACTTTCTGTTACATTAGAGAAACCCTTAGCTGGAGCTATAACTTTCTTGTAATGGGATGGAAATGAATTCATTAAAATGCCATTCCGTGGTCAGAGGAAGCCATTATGTTTTGGCAGTCGAGCTTCTCTTCTAAATGTCTGCGAGCAAATAGTTTTATCAAACACACTATTGGAATTACATCTTTACAAAAAAAAAAAGCCAGTCAATGAGAATCTTCTGCCAAGAATGCCTTGTCTTTAACAAGATGTAACTCTGTTTTATAGTCGTATTTTTTCATTGTGATTGGTTTGTTACCGGCCTGTTTCAATATCCCCTTGTTCTCCTTTTTGGATTGCTCAATGTAACTAGAATATCTGGGGAAAGGCTTCTAAAATAAACGTAAAGATTTGAGTCTGACAGAACTGATAAATATATAAGTAATAACTTTCATTCTACATTTTACTTGTCTATTAAAAGGTGAACTTTTTTAATTGGATAGGTCTCCTATTCCTCCTATAGGGCTATGATCTAGAACAGTAATAGATGAGTGGTCAAGAAGTATTTGATTATTAATTGCTGATTACATTTTCTTGTTTAGTAGAGAATATTTTAGTATTCTTTGATGTCTATGTCATGAATAAAGTATGTGGTCGACGTTAATGGATACACTGGTATTGTCACAGTTGTACAAAGGGGTCGTCTGCAGGGGTATAACCAATTGGATCTCCCTTCCATCTATAATATATGAGAGACACATTTGGATCAGAGTTGATGTATCCACTTTGGCTTGATTAAATGCCTCAATTGACCCTCTTTTATGTAGACAACTTGCATGCTTAATCTATCTACCCAAATTAAACTACAGCAGCTTCATCCATATGCTGACTTGCTAGTCACTGACCACCATAACACTTGAAGTGATGTCATCATAAAACCAGAAGTGACATCATCATACAACCAGAAGAGAGATTGAAGCCTTTGGAAACTGTTTGTAAAGTAAGGTATTCAAACCCAGACAAAACCCTAGGTCCCGGCATCAGCTTATGCTTCCGGCTATATCCGCCGCCTTTCGCTGCTGGAGAAGCCCTCTGCTACTCAAATGCTGCCAGGTCTTATAGAGAGAGGACCTCCTTGGAAGTTCTGGGCAAGCTAGGGAACCAAACTTGTGCAGGGAGAACAGATAACAAGGGTTGTGGTCGAGGGACAGGCCTAATCAATATCTATAAGGCAGGGCAGTACCAAATCAGAATACAGGAACATAGTTGGAATCACAGGTCATGGTCAAAACCAACAGTAGTGCAGTACAATAACAAGATCCGACAGAATGGTCAAAGAACAGGCAGAGGTCAGGATAGGCAGCAGAACAGCAAGGGTCAGGAACAAACAAGACTAAATCACACCCAGGAGCTACAGTATAGAAAACAGACCTACAGTATGTTGGGCAGTGAGTTATTGCCCGTAGCCCATTTAAATATTTGAATTTTGCACAAAACGCAATGCAATCTTGGGATATGAGATATTATTTTGGGGCAAGTTTGTTAAAACTTGAGATCCCTTTTTTCCCATCGTTCAAGAATTTCAATTTTATTTTAATCCTAGTTTTACAAACTGGAGTTTTTATTATATATCACTCAAAAACATCTTGAGACTTCTAACGCAGTCCATAGGAGGTATATTTTCAACATTCAAGCCGTTTTCATAATCAAGTTTTTTAATACAATCAGATTTCTGCTAGTGATGGGCAAATCTGACCCGTTTCACTTGGCCAAAAATTTGAGAAACAGCAGCAAATTTGCCAAACGCATTGAAGCCTATGGGAAACAATTTTTTTTGGACACGTGACAATTTTTAATAAAACATAAGATCAAGTTTTTTTAAGTTTTTGTAATCTAGGTATTTAGAGAAAACCATATTTGAATTTATTTCTGCTATCATTTTTTAAAAAAAACGGAATAAATGCCAGGTAAGATTCCCAAATTATTTTTTTTGTGACTGCGGGTTGAAGGATTTACCTGGGATCGTTCTAAATTTTGCTGCAAAAGGGTAGGGTTTTCCAAAGATTAAAAAAAAGCCAATAGAAAATCAATAATGTCTATCTTTTAATTTAGTAATGCTGGTTGGTATAACCTCTGTTTCCCTAATCTGTTCTAAATATGGAAGGGAAAATGTTTTCAAAATATTTTGGGAATGTTTTAAAAGTTTGAAAATGGTAAACAGTGTTACAGCTTATTATTTGGTTTAGGGTTTCTCTCACAATGTGATGATAGCGATGAGCGAACTGAAAAATTCACAAAACGAAGTCAATAGGCATCAATTTTTTAATTTTTTTTCTCACTCCAAATGCATTAAAGTCAAAGGCCAGTTTTTATTGTGATTACTTTTTTGTCTTGGTGACTTTTTTGTCTTGGCGACTTTTTTGTCCAAATGCATTAAAGTCAATAGGCGTTACAATTAAATAAACGTAGCTTGTCCGTTTTTCCTAAATGGGGTGGAATTTCATCATGATTTAAATTCATTTCTGCCCAAAGTATCCGTTCATCTCTATAGCTTGATTATATTTACTTAGAACAATCCCATATTTATGATGTGCACAGATCAGCCCTAGTCAATTTCTATTGATTTGATACACCCAATTTATACACACTGACTAGTGATGGGCGAATTAGCGCCAGCGAAAAATTTGCGAAACGGCGCCGGCGTCTCGTTTTTGACACCGGTGTCCGTTTCGACACTGGCGTCCGTTTTTTTGATGCCGGCGTCCGTTTTTTGGCGAAAATGCGTTGGCGTCTATTTTTTTTGACGCCGACGAATTTTTGGGGCCGTTTCGCGAATTTGCGCCTGGCGAATAAATTCGCCCATTACTAACACTGACCACAAATCTCTGCAACTCGGGATCAATCAGCTAAGATCAGCTGAAAAATATATACATATATGGGACCTGTTATTCAGAATGCTTGGGACCTGGGGGTTTCCAGATAACAGATTTTTCTGTATTTTGGATCTTCATTCCTTAAGTCTTCTAGAAAATCATGTAAACATTAAAAACCCCAATAGGCTGGTTTTGCTTCCAATAAGGATTAATTATATCTTAGTTGGGATCGAGTACAAGTTACTGTTTTATTATTACAGAGAATAGGGAAATAATTTTAAAAAATTTGGATTATTTGGATAAAATGGAGTTTATGAGAAACAGCCTTTCCATAATTCAGAGCTTTCTGGATAAATGGTTACTTATTTCACAGCTCTCACTAGTAATGGGGGCATTTATTTGCTAGGCGTGAATTCGTGGCGAACTGCCGCGTTTGGGTGCAGGCGAATAAATTCGCAAATTTAGTCGGGACGTCAGAGATTGGATAGCCCTGGAGTAAATATATATATTAATAAGTATTTTTGTTTACATTAACACTGATTTTAGGGACAATAAATGTACATACATTGATGAATAGGCAATGTCTTGTAATTTTTTATGTGTGCACCAATTTTGGAGCGACTTTTTTTTTTGTGTTGTAGTGAATTTTCGACAGCGAGTTTTAACTCTTTCTCGAAAACATTTACAGGCGGGGAAATGTAGAAATTCGCCACAAATCCATGCCATTACTAGTCGCAATTCAGCTTTACATGTGACTTAGTGCAGGCTTAAGTAGCATTCTTGAATACAGGTACAGGTATGGCACATATTATCCAGAATGCTGGAGACCTGGGCATTTCAAGATAACGAGTCTTTTTGTAATCTGGATCATCATACAGAGAAAAGGGGAATTATTATTTGAGTCTATAGAAGATGGACATCTCATAATTTGGAACTTTCTGGATAAAGGGTTTTCCAGATTACAGATCCCATACCTGCATCTTAAATGTATAGCGCCATTACTTCAAATTTGTGCGACCACACTTACGGCTTAATTGTAAATGACCCATTCTTACTTTTAATTTCATGCAATTGTACCCATTGGATGGATCTAATAGGGAAGTTTATAACAGTGACTAGTGATGGGCGAATTAGTGCCGTTTCGCCGGAAATTTTTTTGCATTTCCCGCGAAATTCGCGAAAAGGCAAAAAATTCGGCGGCACCCGTTTTTGACACCGGCAGACATTTTTGACGCCGGTGAAAATTTTTTTTCAACACCGCGAATTCGCGCCTGCTGAATAAATTCGCCCATCGCTAACAGTGACCATAAACCCCATTTAGGTCCTCTTTCTCATTGTAAACAATATCTTATTGTTCAGTCTTTCTTTATATCTAAGATATTCCACATACTTTATTAGACAAGCTGCTCCTCTGTAGACTTTACTCTCTATTTCAACACCAAACTGTACACCAAAACGGCATATAGCTATACCAGTGGATTATAAAGTAGAATAATTGCTATTCCTCTTCTGAATCTACACCCCCTTAAACGAGAACTAACCCCTAAAAATGAATGTGGCTAAAAATGTCATATTTTATATAGTGAACTTATTGCACGAGGCTAAAGTTTCAGCTTGTCAATAGCAGCAATGATCCAGGACTTCAAACTTGTCACAGGGGGTCACCATCTTGGAAAGTGTCCGTGACACTCACATGCTCAGTGGGCTCTGATTGGCTGTTGAGAAGCTAAGCTTAGGGCTCGTCACTAATTATCCAGCAGAAAATGAGCTTCCCTGGCTGTAATATAAGCTGATGCTACAGGTTTGCTGATTATTCAATTCTGATGCTAATTGCACTGGTTTCTGTGCTGCCATGTAGAAATTATCTGTATTAATTACTAATCAGCCTTATATTGTGACATTTCTATTCTATGTGTACTGTATATTGTGAGTGGGTCCCTAAGCTCAGTAAGTGACAGCAGCACAGAGCATGTGCAGTGAATCAGCAGAAAAGAAGATGGGGAGCTACTGGGGCATCTTTGGAGACACAGATCTTTACTGCTAAAGGGCTGTGGTTGCCTTGGGCTGGTACAGAAGTCAAAAACACAATGTACAACATTTCTAGTTTACTTCTTTGGTTTAGCATCAGACAAATATCCTGTTGGCCCTTGCAGCTGATGACTAGCATTGTTTGCTACAGATAAATTTATTATCCACAAGCACCGCCTGTTTTTTTTCCATCAATGATTTGCCAATTTTAGCCCCATGAATGTACTGTGAAAGTGTTGGCGTATTATTATTATTATATTATTAAATCCCAAGTGCACAATATTATATCAATCAACATTGACTCTAAACTGCCACGTCCAGACCTCAAGGATTTTATATTCTGGATGAATTTAGTTGACACATAATTTTGTTTCATGTGCAAACATGGTTGTAAATGACTTCTAAAGATGAAATGATGGACCCAATACAGAACCCTATAGCACACCACTTATTACCACAATCTATTAAGAACATGTACCATTTACAGTCATTCAGTGCTTGGCCCTACAAATACTTATTTATCTATTCACTAATAACACCACCAAGACCAACAGTCCTTAGTTAAAAAAACAAATGTTTATTTAGAAATGTATAAAAAGCTTTGGCTCAATCCAAGTACATTTTATCTTGTGCACTACCATCATCCCCATCATACTACCAACCACATGTACATTTGTTTGACATGATGTGATAAATATTTTCATTCTATAATGGACCCACACGGCCTGAATGTTTTTACAGTTGACACTTATCCAGTTAAACTGTAAAATAATCATGTCAACATATTCCCTATCAAAAATTCAAAAATATATTCCCGGTCAATTCTCAAAGTTAAAAAATCACTTTTTATTCATCATGAATATTAAAAAAGGCATACGGACCAATTGATGCTCCGCCTTAATTTTTTAACTTTGAGAATTGACTGGGAATATATTTTTGAATTTTTGATTTGAGTGCCCTTTGGAGTTGGGGGCTATATTCCAGCACTTTTGGCCCTTTTTTGACAGGCCTGTATAGACTGCAGCAGTTGAGTAGTAAAAATTTTTTTTGAACATATTCCCTATGCCCATGCAGTTGATGACAGCATGAACTTATGGTATAGAACAATATTTAGAAGATTTGATGTTACCATTTAGAGAGGAAGATGGAAGAAATTACTAAGTTAAATGCACCTTCTTCCTTCCATGGCTTAATCAGTGTAATAACTGCCATTCCTGATTTTTTTATCCACTGGTGTCGTAATGCTATTTTAAGTATCAAATATCAAGATTTAGCTTAAATATACTGTATTTAAATTAGGATTGTTCTTCACCCCTTCAAAAATACACCCTGCAGACCCTGAGAATACCTTGTGGTCTAGTGGGGCGGGGGCTCGCGCTGCTTCAGGGTTTTGAAGTGAGCACTGCGTCTGACATCATTGCGGCCAGTTGTTCCTCGCCTAATGTCGGTCTACGTTCAGTAGTTTCTGGGTGCAATTGTTGTTTGTCTTGTCTGTTCCTGACCATTCCTAGTTTGCTCTGTCCTGACCTTTGCCTGTTTATTGACCATTCTCTTGAGTCCTGTTTCTGTACTGCAATACTGTCGATTTTGACCCGGCTTGTGACCTCAACTATGTTCTTGACTCCTGATTTTGCACTGTTCTGACTGATTGGTATTGACTCAGTCTGTCCCTTGACCACGTTCCTTGTTCCCCATTCCTCTAGTTTCCATTTGGTTCTCTTGCCTACCTAGAACTCTCTCCTTGGTCCTCTCACTTTAAAAACTGGTGGCATCTGGGTAGCGGAGAGCTGCTCCCAAAGCAAAAGGCATCTGTTATAGGTGGAAGCATGAGCCTGTAATGGCTTACCCTGGTGAGGTTCGTGGGGGTCGGCAGGGATGCCCGTCGTGCTGCTCAGTAGCTTCTGCGCCGGTTCCTATGGGCGCGCGCTGCATGCACTCTCCTTCTTAAAGGCGCAGCGCACATGACGTCAGCGCACATGGCGCCAAATTCAAACCAGATTTAAAGGAGCTTCAGTGCTGTGTTCTTTGCCCATTATAGGTAATCTCCTTGGGAGTTCCTGGTGCTTCTGTGCTATTATAGCTTCTGTTATTCTGTTATTTGACTACCTGTTGTGACCCCTGCCTGCTTCTGACGATCCTGACTTCTGAAATCCTGACCCTGCCTGGTAACCGACTCCTCTATTTCGGTATTCCATCTGATTGATCTCCTGGTTTGACCCTTGCCTATTTGACTCCGTTTGAACTCTGCCTGCCCCGATACGGCCTGATCTGACTTTGCTTTCTGTCTATGCCTTGTTCTGTGACCTTCTGCCCAAAAGACTTCTGCTTCACTGTTGTGCCCCTTTGCTGGTACAGAACCCTTCACTTTGCACCTCTCGGACCTAGCGGCATCCGATTAGCCGAGGGCTCTTCCCGAGGTGAAAGGCGGAAGCAAGAGACAAGAACAGGGTGCTTAGCATCGGTTCTAAATTTAGGGTGCCAACCGTTACAGAGCCGAAGCTGGTACCTTGGTGTTTGATAAGAGTTTGGGATACCTTATGTAACAGGTCTGCAGCATGCATCTAGATTATCTAGACAATTATTAAAGCTGTGCACCTGCTGTTCATTTACGTTCCGTAATTCACATCCTTTTCTTTTCTAAAAGTTTTGTAAATTTTTGCCAAGTGACAGTTGTCAAACATTTTGTCAATTCAGTTAATCAAAAGGACTGAAGTGAACGCAGGTTCTGTCGAGCTTCTCACGGATACTTACAGTTCTTACAAGTGCAGTGTTGCAGTGCAATGTGTTTTTATTTCTTAACCTTGGGGATACTGGCCTTTTAAGTAGGATTCTGTAAAATTATCTAAGCCCTGGGGACCTATTATCAAGCTGGGCAAAATGATTTATGCCAAAGCACCTACAGCATCAACAGCTTGATAAATACGTTTGATTTTGGGAGGTGATGAGTGGCCAACAGACTGTAATATGTAAGGATTCAGAATAATTTATGACCACAGCTGCAAATGCAGTGCTACCAGAATGGAAATTACTTTAAAGGTACTTGTGTCCAATGCTCCTCACCCTCTAGGGATGTAGCGAACTGTTCGCCGGCGAACCAGTTCGCGCGAACTTCGACTGTTCGCATCCGCCGCAAGTTCGCGAACGTCGCGCGACGTTCGCCAATAGGCGTTCGCGTCAAAAATCGTTCGACCATTCGACCATTCGATTCCTTCGACCGCTAAAATCGAAGGATTTTCGTTCGAATCGAACGATCGAAGCCATTGGATTGAATGAAATCATTCGATCGAATGGCTTCGATCGTTCGATTCAAACGAAAATCCTTCGATCGAACGATTAAAATCCTTCGATCGTTCGAATCGAACGATTTTCGGATGTTCGAAGTTCGCGAACTGTTCGCGAACTGTTCGCATTTTTTGCCGGTGTTCGCGAACGGCGTTCGTGAACACATACTCGGCGGTTCGCTACATCCCTACTCTCCTATAGTTACACCCAGCACTTGTGCATCTGTCCTGCCCAGGGGGCAGTGTGAGGACAAGGGTCAGGAATAGGGGTATGTGATGGAAGCTGTACATTTCTGGTGCCCCCTCCAATGCTGCTATTAAAGATGGCACCTTGAAGTTGGTGGTAATTCCAGGATTCGCTCTGTAGGCTGCATCAATAAGTGCAGCAGACTTGCACCCAGTGAATCATGCATACATGTCATAATAATGGTGAGAGCCAAAAATGCCACAATCAACACCCTGACAAACTATTTTGGGAAAACAACACTGTGCTCCAGACATAATGAGGCACGCGGAAGTTTACTTTGCATCACTGTTTTTTTTTACACATCTTGATCAATAGGCCTCCTGGAATCATACGATTATTGCAGAGCACAACCCAAAAGGAAACATGGAGGAAGATCAAATGAAATGTTTTTCCGTGGGGAAGAACAAATGAAAACTTTGTGAATTGTTTCCTTTTATTGTAACTATTGGTCCTCAGATTTCCCAAAGGACCTTGATCCTGCGGTCACGCCAGGCTGTCTATCTGTCCAACACATTGGCGGCCAAGAGCACAAGCCTCTTTAAAAATGTCTCCCAAAACTATTTCAAAGAACTTTTAAAATATGTGAGTGACATTTCTTCCAACCGCCTCTATCTTTTATCAGTCGTCTTGTGTTTGCATGAGCAAAGTAATAAATGAATAAAAATGGAAAGCTGCTCTACTTGCTGAAACATGGAGATGAAAACCTTTGGTTATTAGTCTCTGCTTTAATAAATTCCCTTGCACAGCTCCGCCAGACATCTCATAACCGCTCAAATATATGTACAGTCATCTAATGCTTCAACAAAGATAATGCACATAAAAACAATGTATCATTTCCAGCAGTGGCTTATGAGAAGCTATTTGCTTGGCTTCTCAGTTGCTTTCAGGTTGTATTTGTCTCTTGGTGTACATATTCTCCTGCCATATGCTGCTTTGCCTCAAAATAGGGGAAGAGTGCTGATGAATTTTCCTTAATTCCGTCTTGTTTACTTTATTTGCACAAATAGAATGAATGATATGTAAATCAGATTTCCTAACAATCAGGCTAAGGTTATTTCTTCAGAGACATCCATATTGTAATGGTTTGCGGTTTAGCTAAACAAGAACATAATAAAGAACATATTTAGAACCTGTTTTAGAGAGAAATAATTGTTGATTATATTGAAATTGGTCAGCATGGGGGAGGGGAAGAACATATTTGGTGATTTGCACATTTTGAAACAAGAGGATTATTCTTCTGTTGATCTATTTTAATTGGAATTGGAGAAATTTGAATATTAAAGACAGAACACAAATGCTGGCGAAGTGGAACTTTCAGATTTATTTGTTGGACTGTTGTGAAATGATTGTAAATGATTCACATTGACAATGTAGAGGTAATCCAAAGGGCCCCTAAAATACAGAGTCCCAAAAATGAATCCCAAAACCAAGACTGTAATCTAAGTGGATTAAAGTCTTTGTATCCAATTCTTGGAAGATGTTCACATACTGTAGATACACTACCTGCTCATTTGCTTGACTGATATTTGACTTGACTTTAATTAATTAAATACAATTCACTAGTGATGAGTGATTTTTTTTGGATTCATTAAGATTTTTAAAAGACCTTTTTGTTTCTGTTAAGATGGCCATTGACGCACAGATCCTATCGTACGAATCGAGGATTTGTACGATTTTCGGATCGTGTGTGGAGAGTGCCGATGTCTTTCGTTCCGCAGAGATTGGCCGTTTGGTCAATCGGACCCATTCGCCCATTGCGAATCGTAAGATGAACATTTGGCCATACGGCCGAACGTTCAGATTACCCCCAATATAGCCATGCTCGATAATGGCAAATCGGGGAAAGATCCACTCTTTTGGCAATGTCGCAAAACGAGTGGATCTTAGAGTCTATGGCCACCTTAAGACCAAGCTTATCTTGAAAGTTTGTTTAAATGTACGATTTGTCCACCAACTAAAAAGACTATTTCAAGCAATAGTGTATAGTTAAAGCCAGGAAAACTGTCTGGAGTAGCTGCCTTCTTGGCCCTGCAAACAATTGGACACTGGATACATTTCATTGTCAATGATGAAAATATTCTAACCTGACTGATGTCAGCCGAAAAATCCTTAGATGCACAGATAAGTCGGTAGCCACTAACCTTCACAATAATTTGACGGATGTATCAGATCACACTTAAATTGGACTTTAAGGAGAGAATAATCTTAACATATAGGGTGACCTTAAAGGGATACTGTCATGGGAAAAAAAAATTTCAAAATGAATCAGTTAATAGTGCTGTTCCAGCAGAATGCTGCGCTGAAATCCATTTCTCAAAAGAGCAAACAGTTTTTTTTTTATATTCAATTTTAAAATCTGATATGGGGCTAGACATTTTGTCAATTTCCCAGTTGCCCCCAGTCATGTGACTTGTGCCTGCACTTTAGAAGAAAAATGCTTTCTGGCAGGCTGCTGTTTTTGCTTCTCAATGTAACTGAATGTGTCTCAGTGGGACATGGGTATTTACTATTGAGTGAGGGGGTGATATCACTACAACTTGCAGTACAGCAGTAAAGAGTGATTAAAGTTTATCAGAGCACAAGTCACATGACTTGGGGCAACTGGGAAATTGACAATATGTCTAGCCCCATGTCAGATTTCAAAATTGAATATAAAAAAATCAGTTTGCTCTTTTGAGAAATGGATTTCAGTGCAGAATTCTGCTGGAGCAGCACTATTAACTGATTCATTTTGAAAAAAAAAAATTTCCCCATGACAGTATCCCTTTAAAGGAATTGTTTAGTATAAAAACTGTTTAAATAGACAGGCTGTGCAAAATAAAAAATGTTTCTAATATAGTTAGTTTGCCAAAAATGTAATTATAAAAACTGGAGTGACTGGATGTGTAAAATAATTGCCAGAACACTACTTCTGGCTTTTCAGCTCCTCCTCCGACCCCCTCCCTGACCCCTCCTGACCCCCCTTGGTCGTTGCAAAAAAATTTGGCTCTTCTTTGGTACCCGGGCCAAAAAAGTTTGGGGACCCCTGCTTTAAGGATATTGCATATGTCCACACCAATGTATTTGTAAAATGTAAAATGAACACTGGATTTGACTGAAATTTCCAACTAGTGATGAACAAATCTCTCCAGAAAAATTGGCGAAATACAATCAGGTCAATAGGTGTAGATTTTTTTTTAAGCGCAACAATTTTTCTACTCCAACTGCATTAAAGTCAATGGTCCGATTTTCTTATGGCGACGTTTTTGTCTTGTACTTTTTTGTCAAGGAAAAAATTCTTTGTAACTGATTTTTGCAAAAAAAATTTGCAGATGGCAAAGTGTTGAATTCTAGGCTTGGTCAGAACATTCGCTCATCACTATTGCCAACAAGTGAATAAGGAGAAACACTTGTATTTCATAAGCAGTGTTGGACTGGGGTGTCCAGGGAACACCGGGACTAGTGTCTGGTGCCCCCCAGTCTAAAGTATCTCCAGCCCCCCCCCCTCACGATATAGCTTACTTATTTATTGCTGTGATTGCCGCCTGCTGTTCCCATCAAAAGAGCCAGGGTCGGTGGGGTCCTGCCTGCTCAGTCCAATTCTGTTCATATGGGACTGATAAAGGGCAGAGAAGCTCCACAACTGCCACTGCATGGCTGAAATTATTTATGGCTAGAGGCACAGTGTGTTTATAATAAGCAGAACTAGGCAGAAGCTGGAGGGAAAAAGAAAGAAGAGAGAACAACACACACTATTCCTTTATTCTATTTTTTATTAACAAATCCTGCTCTTTAAAATACTTTCAGAATCAATAATTCCACACTGGAGTCCGTTCTTCATACCTGGTGTAAAGGAGCAGATGCTACACAAGCCCTGACGTTACAGTATTACAACATTTGTTGCTGCCGGTGTCATCACGCTTGGAAACCTTCCGCTGAGGTAAGCCAAACAATTTGAAAAAAAAACATATGGCGATGAATAAAAATGGGCTGATTTTCAAAGAGTTCCGTCATTGAAAAAAATGCCTGCTTCCACAAATTTAAATGTGCACGATAAAGCAAACATGCACTGTATTTAAAACATTCCTTTAAAAAAAAAGTCTCATTAAAAATAGCTTCTCTCACCTACCAGTTGATTAAATTATTTAATGATATTAATAATGATATTATTATTAAGTAGTGATGGGTGAATTTGTTCCATTTCACGGGGAATTCGTGAATTTTCGGGGCAAAGTTGTGAATGTTTTCGCCGGTCGCGAAATGAGGGAATTCGCGTCTGGCGAATACATTCGCCCATCACTAATTACAAGAAAAACATGTACAGGTTTGGGACCTGTTATCCAGAATGCTTGGGACAGTTCCATCATTTGAATCTTCATACTTTAAGGGGGTTATTTATTAAGCTCCAAATTTTTCTGGTCAGACTTTTCAAGGGGAAAATAAAAAATTTTTTGTTGGAAAAAAACCTAGATTTTTTCAGGATTTATTGACGTCTGATGGTGTTAAAAGTCTGATAAAAAAATTGCTCCGACTCAGACCTGCCGAGATCATGTAAAAGTCAGCGGCAGATGTCCTGTTACCCATTGTATGATTCAATGGTCATAGGTTATGAGCGCAAAATCCAAAAAAATCATATGGATCAAGTTTTTTACACTTTTATCATGACTTTTCCAGCACAAGAAAAATTTGTGAAAATGTATTGCTAAATAGGGGGAAAAGTCTTTGCTGATTTTGTCGGAGTAGTTTTTAGAAAATAGTGAGAACTATTCGGATTTTGATAAACAACCCCCTAAGTCTTCTAGATAATCATATCAACATTATATAAACCCAATAGGCTGGTTTTGCTTCCAATAAGGATTAATTATATCTTAGTTGGGATCAAGTACAAGTTACTGTTTTATTATTACAGAGAAGCAGGAAATTGTTTTAATAATTTGGGTTATTTGATTATAATGGGAGACAGCCTTTCTGTAATTCAGAACTTTCTGGATAATGGTTTTCCTAATGGATCCCATACTTGTATTTGTTCCTTAGGAGCAGAAGCATAAGGGCACTTTGAATACCATTAATTGTTTGCTTTGATAGGCTGTACCACAGTCACCTTTATAGTCATTGATGATGTTGAGGTCTATTCGCAAAATAACCCTTTCAAATAGAATCCCTGTTTATCTGTTTAAATCTGGCTCCATGATCTTTGTCCCTGCAGCTGGAGTTGGAAACAGTAGAGGGGGTGTAAAAGCAAAATTAAAATCCAATATAAATCTCGACACAGTTGCCGACTGCTCTACAGGGAAACAAACAAAGCTGCTTGAGTTCGTCATGGCGGGGAAGTAAGGCGGGGGCTCCCCCTGCTGTTCATAAGTATGATTGTTTCCCTGCAGAGCAGTTAGGGACAATTCTGACAATTCCTATCCACAGCAGTAAATGAAGGGAGAATTTCACTGCATACTGTCAGGTTTCTTATAAAAATGGTACACAGTTTTTAAATAAAGTATATTGGAGATAGTTTTCTTTTTCATTAAAAAAAGTAAAAATGAGATTTTATTTTTTTGCCTTTACATGCCCTTTAAGCGCCACACATTTTATTGCGTGCAACAATTTTTTCTCACTACAAATGCATTAGTCAATGGGAGTTTTTTTTGTGGCCACTTTTTTGTCTCAGCGACTTTTTTGTCTTGGAGACTTTTTGTCTCATCAATCTTTTTGTCCAATTGCATTAAAGTCAATGTTTTTTTTTTCTTATGATGTTGTTTTTTGGTCTTCGAGACTTTTTTCTCTCACCAACTTTTTTGTCCAAATGCATTAGTCAATGGGTGTTTTTTCTTATGGCAACTTTTTTGTCTCTGCAACAATGTTGTCATGGCGACTTTTTTATCGCAGTGAAATTTTTCAAGGCGGAAAAATTGCAGATCCATGATTCCATGCCTGGAGAAAAAAAAATCACTCATCGCTAATGAGGTTAATACTAACCTCTTCATGGAGCTCAGTGGAGGAAGATAACATCTCTTACTTACAAAGTTTGAGAAATGTTCTTTGAGAGATATTTGCTTAATTAAACCACCCATGCTGTGGGCTAAATAAGGCCGATCCAAATACATCATTTACTGATCAACAAATGGATGGCACAAAGTAATGTTGTGCATCATGCTTGGACTAACATAGCTCTCAGCTAATGGGATATTCTACTTGGCCTAAACTTCTATTTCAAAGAACATGAAGATGTCTGGGAGAGTTGAGTTTTGGTCCCAAACATGGGAATAGGCTGCACAACACAAAAGAGACTTCTGGTTGAAAGAAAAGATGACAAATTTAGGAGCAGATTTTTTAAAACTAGAATTTAATTTCAAATTTAATTCTTCCAAATTTAAGCTATTTTTCAATTTGACTTTTCACAACAAATTCAAAATTTGGTAAGTTCATTGAAAATGAAGGGTAGATTGTGATTTCACTGAGATTAAGTTGATTTGACTTGTTTTTAAGTGATGGAGCTTTTGATTTTTTCAGTTTGCTCATACATAAGTGAACTGTTTTATTATTACAGATAAAAAGGAAATCATTTATAAAAATGTGAATTCTTTTCATAAAATTGAGTCTATGGGGTATATTTATTAAAGAGTGAAGTTAGAGATCGCCACAGTCCTCTAGAACAAAATTCCACCACTCTATTCATTTCTATGGGATTTTGAGAGGTGTATTTATCAAACGATAAACTTTCACCCATTGATAAATAGTCTTTTAAAAATCTCATAGAAATGAATGGAGAGTCTCAGAATTTCACTCCAGAGGACTGTGGCGATCTATAACTTCACTCTATGATAAATATTCCCTCATGGGAGCTGGCTAGAGATGGTCGAATCTGACCTGTTTCGCTTTACCGAAAATCCGTGAAACATTGTTAATTTTTTTTTTTGATGCACACAATTTTTTTCACCCATTGGAGTCTATGGGCATCTTGTAGGCAGCGAAACCTGGTGAGATTTTGCTCCTCACTAGAGATGGCTTTCCTGTAATCATGGGGCATTTTCCCCTTTAATCCAGGTCTGTCTTGCACCTTATAATCTTGTGCTCCTTGTGTTTTACTCTATTGTTAATCGGTTAATTGGGCAAAAGGGCTAGGAACCACTGGTGAGTGCATTGGGCTCTAGGGGCCCTTAATCAGGCCAGGATTTGTGGAAAGGCCACCAAGCCCCAGGCAGCAGAATTTTTGGAGCGGCATGCTGCCCAACCACAGCCACATTGGGGACGCGCAGGAAATACAAAAGTTTTTAAAATTCCTGTGCTCCATTCCGCATTTCTCCAGTCCCGATAATAGCCATGGGCCTAGGGGGGTCTGCAATGTAAATCTGGCCCTGCCCTTAATAAAATAACCCTATTATGTAAATATAATTTATTAAACGTTCACAAAAAAATATAATCTTTCCCTTTAATCATAACTTAAGAACACATTAAGCAAGGGCATACCACAAGAAGCCCAATTCCATTGATATATATACAGGTATGGGACCTGTTATCCAGAAAGCTCAGGACCTGGGGTTTTCTGGATAATGGATCTTTCCATAATTTTGATCTTCATATCTTAAGTCTACTAGAAAATCATGTAAACATTAAATAAGGCCAATAAGCGGAGTCTGCCTCCAATAAGGATTCGTTATATCTTAGGGGCAGATGTATCAAGGGTCGAATATCGAGGGTTAATTAACCCTCGATATTCGACTAGGAATTGAAATCCTTCGACTTCGAATATCGAAGTCGAAGGATTTAGCGCAGAAAATTCCTTCGATCGAACGATTAAATCCTTCGAATCGAACGATTCGAAGGATTTTAATCCAACGATCGAAGGAATATCCTTCAATCAAAAAAACTTAGGCAAGCCTATGGGGACCTTCCCCATAGGCTAACATTGACTTCGGTAGCTTTTATCTGCTGAACTAGGGGGTCGAAGTTTTTTTTAAAGAGACAGTACTTCGACTATTGAATGGTCGAATAGTCGAATGCTTTTTAGTTCGAATCCTTCGATTCGAAGTCGTAGTCGAAGGTCGAAGAAGCCCATTCGATGGTCGAAGTAGCCCAAAAAAAACTTCGAAATTCGAAGTTTTTTTACCTTCGAATCCTTCACTCGAATTTAGTGAATCGGCCCCTTAGTGTTATTATTACAGAGAAAAAAGAAATACATTTAAATGTGAACAATTTGGATAAAACGGAGTCTATAGCCTTCCCGTAATTTGGAGGTTTCTGGATAATGGATTTCTGGAAAAACTATTCCATATTTATTTTCCAAAAACAGAATATTAGACCTGCACTCATTAAGTGAATTGAATTAAACACAAATTGGAATGTTCCTAAAGGGGACACTATGGGATAATAGTTGCACTTTTACACATCATTTGCAGTAATGGAAACTAAAACCATATTTAAATACCATTTCCATAAGTTTAATGATATTGACAATGAAAATGACATCATGCATCACGACACTTTTTTTTACCCATTTTAAACAAACTGCTGTCATTTTTGGAGAATTTTTGCAAATTTATGGCCACATTATCATGGCATTAATGGATTGATAAGCTCCCATAAAATGATGCGGCATCTTAAAAATGGCATCATGGTTTATGACGGCAATAAACTCTCAGAGAAGTCTGATAAAATTCTTTTCACAGAGTAGTTGACTAGACGTGTCCTCCAGCAACAAATCAACATAGTTGCTATTCGGCTGAAATGATCCTCTTCTTCCCGGCGACGCTCGGAGAGTCTAAAGTGCGGATCTCGTTGACTGTGACATTCGCAGTAAAATATATATATATTTTTGTTTCATATTGGCAGAGCAGAAGAAATAATCATTTAATTAGAAACATGCCTTTGAAGTGCAAGGAAAGAAGGGTCTCATAATTGCAATCTGAATTTCATCGGTGGAAATTGAATTATGTTCAAGTGTTTTTTGTTAGGAACCTTCATAATTACAAGTTTGCTTTACTTCAGTGAGATGAACTGTTTTGTTGCCGGCATGGAAGATGCTTCAAGGCATGCTTACCCTATTTTTTATTTATTCTTATTTTCGACCAGGACAACCCTAGCGATTAGTGATTTTTTTCACCAGGCATGGATTTGAGGCGTAATTCCACGCTTCACCATATGCAAAAATCCGCCAGGAAAAATTTTGCTGACGCAAAAAAGTCACCAAGACAAAACAAAGACAAAGTCGAACACAAGAAAAATGCTCATTGGGGCAGATCTACTAACGGGTGAATTGTTGCCAATGACCACTTTGTAAACTTTGCACCACGTGCAAATTCATTACAACTGCGATAATTCGGTAAAATGTGCAGTTGTGTCCTGGGCGCTGAACGCTGGGAACTTTTCGCTAGCAATACTCTTCAGTGTGAGCATTTCATAGTGAAGATTCGATAGCGTTCGTTTATGCCTAGCAATAATGCTTGAAGTGGCCACTTTTTATTACAAATCTCCAAGGAACTTAATAAAGACAAAAGAGATCATATAATGCCCTGACATGAACCCACTGTAACATGAATGTGCCATGGCCCTCAAATGTCTGGGGAAAACTGTTAACCCAAAAAAGTTTGTTAGTACTTTTGCAGTCAATCCGCTTAAAAAAAAAGAAAAAGTCGCCAGCATTTTTTCAACTTTAATGCATTTTCAGCAGACAGGATATCATGTAAGTGACATACAGATGAAGCCACTTGGATTTGTGAGTTAAATGCGTCATGACTCGTGGTTAATTGAATAAACTGTGTTGTCTAAAGTCATCTTAACTCATTTAATGCATTTAACCTTTTCATTAGCATACCAAAGCTCCATTGTTCACAATGGTGAATGCTTTAATTAGGTGGGATGTTGTGACGCAGTTTTCTGTGTTAAATGAGATAAATGGGATATCTGTGTTTAGTTATTCTGTGTCAAACAGACAAACCAAAGTGGCTGCATCTGTAAGATTGAGGAAGATCCAACTTCATTTTAGCAGTTCACCTGGTCTGAGGTGGCGAAGTCAACTCTGGCGAAAGAGTTAACGTTCAGTAAAATCCGCACTTTAGTGAATTTTTGGAGCAACGACTATTCTCCTGGCGATAGAGGATGCGAACGAACGCTAGTGACGGACTTTTACTGTAGCGTATTGTCGTCTGCGCTTGTTAGTGAATTGACTACGTCCCTGTAGGTTGTACTTCTGGCGAATTTTCACTAGCGACGGCCACTTCGACCTTCAGTAAATCTGCCCCATTGGATTAAAAAAAAAAAACACAGCAAAAAACTGATGCACATAAAAAAAATGTTGACGACTATTGAAACGGGACATCGCGAAACGGGACATATTCACTCATCACTAGACAATACTAGGTACAACCCCCCCCCCGACTCTTTCCTTTTTCACAGATAAGACATGTGATGTAGTGCTCTACCCTTAATTGCCTTCATTTCTAAATGTACAAACAAGAGCCTAGTTTAATCAATTGGTTCGAAAAAAAAAAAATCTCAGTGGCCGGGGGAGTTCGTCTACATGAACTCGGCAGATCTGAGTTGGAGTAATTTTTTATTCAGACTTTTAACTCCATTGGGTTTTAATAGTCTGACCAGAATAAAATCTGACTTCAATGAATAACCCCCTCAGTATCATAACTAGTTATGAGCCATTTTTTTTGTCAGTCATGGATTAGCAGCATATTTCTGCATTTTGCCATTTGGGAATGTTTTTGCTAATAAGGTTGCAGAGACAAAATTGTCACCGAGAGAAAAAAGTGGCCATAAGAAAAAATGCCCATTGACTTTAATGCATTTGGGCAAAAAACTCGCCACTGTAAGAATTCACAGATAGGAGCTTATGTGCTAAATAACTTAAAGGCGTTTACTAACCAAAAATATGCACAGACCTTTGCAGAAAGATTTAAACGGCAGCAAAAACAAGTCCAGGTACAGCATTTAAATGGCAGCAAAAACAAGTCCAGGTACAGGATTTAAACTGCAGCAAAACAAGTCCAGGTACAGGGTTTAAATTGCAGCAAAAACAATCCAGGTACAGGATTCAAATGGCAGCAAAAACAGTTGAGGGACAGTCCAAAGGAAAAAAACAAGGCAGGAACAAGACAAGATTTACCAAATATTTCAGGAACAGGATCAAGACCACAATCAGGATACCACGGGGGTTAGAGTCAGCAGTAGGGCTAATAATCCAGCACAGGGTGTTGGGGAATTAGATTTAAGTAGCCCTCAAATGAGTAATTGCTGGATTGGGGGTGTGTACTGAGAAAGGCTGACCTGGGGGCAGTGAAGAAACAGTCATCATTTCAGAGCCAGGCCACCACCACACTGCCTCCTGTGACTCAAGCAGGAGGAGCAGTGCCTCGAACACAACAGGTCAACGGTTCAAAACCTGGGAGTTCCTCAGAAAACTTGATTTGTTGCAAGTGTAAAAAATGTCATACTAAAAAAAAAAACGTTGACGCCCATTGACTTCAATGCTTTATGCAAAGATTTCATTTTTTTTTCAAATATTTGACCTTGAATGGTCACTCTTAGACCTGAAAGTTCAACGTTGCTTACCACCCTTCTGTTCAGTGTTAACCAGTATCTTCAACAACCACTCTAGCAATCGGCAAGTTAGCAAAAAAAATCATCACTCCTTTACATATCTAAATGGGGAAAATTTGACTTGACCTCGGCATGTTTTCATTATTTCTCCTGTACATCAGGCCATTCTGCCTTTATTATTTATAAATCAAATTTCTTTATAAATAAAATTCTGCTTTATTATTGATGCACCTTCTGGTAATAGCAGTCCACAAGTATTGATTTCTTGAACTATTAATCACATGATCAGGAGATTAATCCTATTAATCTAATTAACATCCAGGCGTATGTAGAATACTTTTTTTTCGCTGCAACTCTCTGAGAGGCTCAGACTTGGCTGGGGTTTTCTGTATAGCTAATGAGGACTGTGTGATACAGAAATATATTTCTCTCTCTTTTCCCTACAACTCCCTTTTCATGCACGATTGAGGATGAAGAGGCATTTTTCTTACATACATTAAAGCTACTTCCTTACTTTGTACTTGGTTTAATGGACACTGATGCATCTTTTTAGAAGATAAACCGTCGTGGTGATCTGCAAATTCCAAACAATTTCTCCTCTGAAGTCATTACAAGAGCGTTTCTTCATATTCCTACAAGCATAAACGCAATGTTGCTGAATTTATGTGAAATAATTAGTTCATGTTTATTTTATACTTGAGGATTTTATATATTGCATAATAGGGACTACATAAGTTATCCTCTTCACAACTGCTGTGTCTAAATGGGGTGCCAGGGACCTACTAGGAAACATTAGACTTTATTGTATCTCCTCTTTCTTTATTATCCTCTTATCTCATCATAACTGGAGCTGAATATGTATCAAGGGGTCCCATCCGAGAGGGGAAACTCAATCAGCAATAACTGCAGGTCTACAGGAAATAATTATTTTGCTGCCTCTTCCCCTCTCCAAGTGTTTCCCATCCTTTGCATCTCTGTCTCTGCTTCTGCTCATTGAGGTTTTCTCCACCTTAACCCATTCTCTTCTTCAATCTATTTTGTCCAGTTTTGCTTTTCTCTTTTGTATCCCTCCAGATTCGTATTTACATTCTCTTTGCAAAGGAAAAGGAATGACTGTGGAATGGCTATTCCAAACCTAGACACTTATGAATTAAAGTTGTATGACCCATAATGGACAAATAACTATGGAAGTTCATAGCTAACGGGATATTCATCTGATTATCCCAGCAGACTGGCTAGATAAATTAGTATGGGGTAAGATTGCACAGATCTCACCAACCAATGACCAACACACACGTGCAAAATAGTAATTCCAATATCCTCTTTTGTCTGATATAGTCCCATCACATAGGTGACAAATTGCTGCATGTGCCTGAAAGAGTAAGAAGAGCACTTAAAGACTATTAGTTTTTGCAATTACTTTGTTGTCCTCCCCAGATCTCCTCTTGTACTAGGTGGAAAGTACCATGCCCTTCTTCCAATGTCATCATGCCCAAATAGGCTTGCTTGTATCATGAACACCAGCAACCTGCAGGCTATGGGACTACACTGCTCTGCCACTTCATCTCGGGCTAAGGCTAAAAGTGAGCCAGACCACAGGAAGTTACAAGTTGAGCTAGAAGAGACTGATGAGGATTAATATATTCTGATGAGGATTGATGTATGATGATGAAAAGCTTCAAAGCAACTTTGTTCATTAATGCAAACAGAATCAATATTAACTTTGGGCTTTAGTTATCTTCATGTTGGTTTTATCTTCCATAATCTTCTTCTTGTTCATGTTCAATGATACTAAATTGTGCAGAACTATAGGTTCCATGCAGGATGCTGCCACTTTGCACAGTGATTTGTCTAAGTTGGAAAACTGGGCAGCAAACTGGAAAATGAGGTTCAATGTTGATAAATGCAGGTTATGCACTTTGGCAAAAATAATATAAATGCAAGTTATACACTAAATGGCAGTGTGTTGGGAGTTTCCTTAAATGAGAAGGATCTAGGGGTCTTTGTAGATAACAAGTTGTCTAATTCTGGGCAGTGTCATTCTGTGGCTACTAAAGCAAATAAAGTTCTGTCTTGTATAAAAAAGGGCATTAACTCAAGGGATGAAAACATAAGTATGGGGGGCAGTTTTGGACTCCAGTCCTTAAGTGGGATATAAATGAGCAACTAAATTGGTAAGTAAGTACATTAGAGGACATTATAGACAAATAGCAGGGGACCTTTTTACCCATAAAGAGAATCACCGTACCAGAGGCCCCTCTTTAGACTAGAAGAAAAGAACTTTCATATGAAGCAACGTAGAGGGTTCTTCACAGTCAGGACAGTGAGGTTGGGGAATGCACTGCCGGGTGATGTTGTGATGCTGATTCAGTTAATGACTATAAGAGGGACTTGGAAGATTTTTTGGACAGACATTATATCAAAGGCTATTGTGATACTAAGCTCTATAGTTAGTATAGATATGGGTATATAGAATTTATGTGACAGTAGGGAGGGGTGTGTGTATGGAGCTGGGTTTTCATTTGGAGGGGTCTAACTTGATGGACTTTGTCTTTTTTCAACCCAATTTAACTATGTAACTATGTAACTATGTGCAGAAACTCTGGTTGACTTGTTTATGTGTTTTGGGCATCCAGTGTGAATGTGTGAGCCAAAGTAAAAAGGAGTTGCAAACTAAAAAACCTTCAGGGGTGATAGGTCCTAAGTCCTGATGCTACCTTAAGAATCAAAACAAATTCCAACAAGTCACCTTTCACAACTCCAATCTATTCTAAATGCGGCCGCTAGACTCATTCATCTAGCTCGCCGCTCAACATCAGCTGCTCCCATATGCATGTCCCTTCACTGGCTCCCAATCTCATCTAGAATCAAATTCAAATTACTTACACTCACATTCAAGGCCCTTAATAAAGAAACCCCTCCCTATATTTCATCTCTAATCTCCAAATACACTCCTTCACGAAACCTACGCTCTGCTTCTGATCTTCGCCTCACTTCTCCTCTGGTCACTTCTGCCCATTCTCGTCTACAAGACTTCTCTCGGGCTTCTGCTTTTCTCTGGAACTCTCTGCCACAAGCTGTCAGACTTTCTCCTTCCTTCCAAACTTTCAAGCGCTCCTTAAAGACCCATCTGTTTAAAGAGGCCTATTCGATGTACAGTACCTTAATTAATCATTGCTGTATCAAAATGACAAATTGTTTATACAATCCTAATGTCTCAATTGTACCCTAACCTTTTAGTTTGTAAAGCCTATTGTACTCTGTAATCCTTGTCTGCTATCCACCATTTATTCCCTGTTTGCTATAACTGCAGTAAAGCACTGCGTATCTTGACAGCGCTATATAAATAAATGATGATGATGATGATGATAATCAAAACTATGAAATATGAGCTTAGGTTTTCAGTTGCCTATTTAAGGTATGTATTATATTTATAATCATTGACAGAGGCTCAAGAAAATTTTGCATACCACAAAGGTGACTCTACCAGCAACAGGTCCATTCGTCTTGCCACCTATCCAAACAAACAGATTTTACATGTAAGGTCTTATACAGCAAGAAAATCCATACGTAATTGTTTTCTTAATCCATAGTCAATTGGTATGTCCTTGTACCTAAATGTCTGTTTATGGCAGCATAAATGAAACATAAGTCAACTTTACAAAGAGGGTAGATTACACCATTAAATAATTGGTTAACAGAGGTCACTTGCAGGTTACCATACAGTAACTGATGTGTTCATTAATGACTTTCATGCTAATTCAATAGAAGATTATTCCCAAAGGAGTCATTTATCTACAATAGAATTCAGCAACACAAGCCCTAAGGGAGATATAGATATTTTTTTTTCTTCACACAATTAAATACAGCCCATATTTAATCATGGCTTGTTCAATATACTAAATATCAAGCTTGGCAAATATTGTAAAACATGACAAATTCTATCTGTGCAATGGACAAAGATTTCTGCTCCACGAAACTTGCAACCTTTATATTAATTGCCTTAACCTAAGAAGAAACGCCATAACAATGTATATTCCTAGGCAGAATGAGGTCAAGTTAGATCTAAAATGAAGCATAAGAATTCAGTAGGAAAGAAAAATAAGCCTTGAAGCTTCATTTTACTGGATGATAACGAGCAGACTAGATTTCCAAATTTAGCAGCTCACTGAGTGCCAACCAGCAATCAGAGCACATGGCCATATTTAACATTCTTTGTTGGAGTTTCTGGATTGAGAAAGAACAGAGAGCATCTTACACCTGTCACACAAGTTCTCCCACTCTTTCTGTTCCACAAGAAATACAAAGGAATAAAATAGCCAGGGGGGGAAATATCTGCTTGGCCACACAACTGAATTAGGTATAAATTCGTTTCCCATAACCTTATTGACAAATTAAAAAGCTTGGATTTTATGCCACCATTACTCATAGTCAGTTAAATTTAAATATTCTCATTATGTTGCAGAGTTTTCAAACTTTTTCATTATCCATCATATTACTGTATTATGTTAGGGGACCAGTGCCTGATTATCCTGAAATAATATGTAAGATGTTTATGTTCCTTTCAGAAGGTTTGGGGCTCCAGCTGGACAACCTGTCTTGCTATAAATTAAGGCACTGAAAATGCTTTAGAATTAGATCATGATAATGCCTTCCAGAATCCCCCCACTGGTTTAGATAAGAAAGGAATGCTTGTAAAGCTAGGTTATAAGTTTATAAAGTTCGGTTCCAAGAGCATTGCGTTCATGGGTGCTAAATGTGGTTTCAGAGGCAAAACAGGTGCAAAGGCAGAGAGCACAGTTGCTGTTATTACTATTATTATTATCATGTATTTTCAGAGCACCAACATATTTTGCACTGTTGTAAAATAAATGTGCTTATACATAGAACATGCAGAATGACATACATAGCGACCAGTGACCTATACAAAAAGGTGAAGAAGGCCCTGCACAAAAGAGCTTTCAATTGAAAAGTGGAAGGGATTGAGAAACACGGTGTGCGAGTGGGCACAATCAGAAATAAACATTGTGAGAGATGTAGTGGTATTAGATGTGGTATGTGGTAGATGAGGTATTGGGTTTGGTAGTGTGTTTCAAGATATCTTATGAAATGTTGGAAGAAAGTAGGAAAGACTGAGAGGGAGAATTCCAGAGGAAGGGTGCAGCCCTTGCAAAGTCTTGAATGCGATCATGTGAAGCGGTAATAAAAGAAGAGTTGAGGAGCAGGTCAGTAGAGGAGCATAGTAAGCGAGAGAGGAGAGGAGCAGGTCAGTAGAGGAGCATAGTAAGCGGTTGCGTGAGTATCTAGAGATGAGTTCAAAGATGTAGGGTAGGGCAGAGTTATGAACTGCTTTAAATGTCAGGGTCATTAGTTAGAATTTTATTCTGAAATGTAGTGGACGCCAGTGTATAGCGATTGGTAGAATGGCATGGCAGTGGCCAAATTCATTATGGACTGGAGCAGGCCCGGATTGGCAATCTGTGACTTCTGGCAAATGTCAGAGGGGCTGCTGTAAGATGACATAGAAAGTCACTATTTAGTGGGCTGGTAGGTGCTTTTTGGGCATCTGTGTATATGGAATGCCAGCCCATTTCGACTCCCAGTCCAGACCTAGGACTGGAGATGTGACAGTCTCTGGAGGGGCTGATTAATAGAGTTAATGTAGTCTATGCGTGATATGATGAGAGATAGAATAAAAATTTTAACTGCATCTTGGGTGATAAATGATGGTATTTTGGATATGTGAAAGTGATATGATTTAATAATGTCTGGTTATGCTTTGCATGAGATCAGGTGCAGATGCTATGTGTATTGTGCTGTAATGCCCCATTTTCAGGCCCATTGGTGTAGATAGTACTTATAACCCATAAATGACCCCTAATCTCTTATCAAGAAAAGAAAATTCGAATCAATGAATAATTTATGGAAAACTATAATCCCCGAACAATATAGGTCTCTATAAAAATACATTGCGAAAACTCTGCTTAATCTAAACAAACAATTTTCATATTAACATACTTTTTTAAGTGGTATGTGCAACTGGGTAAATTAAAAATTGCCATTTGAAGAACAAAGAGCAACCCTCCCCGACCATACAATTCATGTGTTAGGTCACATGAACCAATGAATTTAGTCACAAAATATGGAGCGCTCACCTCCCAGAAAAAAACACTGTTGTTGTGTCAGGTGCTGAACCGGAAGACCCAATCCTGTCCTAGGGTCTCATCAATACATTGTATGCTATTTAGCCCATAGCATACAAAAAGGCAACGTTTCGAGCCTACCAGGCCCTTTATCAAGCCCCGTGTTACACCATCAACAATCATTTTTGATAAAGGGCCTGGTAGGCTCGAAACGTTGCATTTTTGTATGCTATGGGCTAAATAAACTCTGCATTTGAGCACTTTTGCAAATTCATCATTGTGCTGCTGGATTTTTTTGATGTATTGATGAGACCCTAGGACAGGATTGGGTTTTTTTCAATGAACCAATGAATGGGCAAAAGTTCTGTTTATTACAGAGCTGCAATCATTCTGGTCAGGTGATCTCTGAGGCAGCAATGAGAATATCATAAAATAGGGGTTCATGGGAAAGATGTTAAAGGGCAATACTTTATTATTATTATTATTATTATTATTATTATTATTATTATTAATACAACATATTGTGTAGCACTGTAATAAATATTCCAGATTGGTTATATTCTTTAATTTGCCAATTAATATGATGTAAAATGTCTGTTGCTTAAGCATTCATTTTGGGGTTATATTTTTCCTTCCAGAATTGGCGATGAGCGGAATTTTTCGCCAAGTTTCATCAGAAAAATTAAGCCCATAGACTCCAATGGGTGAAAAGATGTGTCATGCGTCAAAAATATGTTGCGCAATTTATAGCACATCAATAAAAATTGTTGCCCATAGACTTCACTGCATTTTGCCTAATTTTTGGTGAAGCAAAACAGGTCAAACTCGCCCATCCAGAATAGATCCCATGCCATATATTAGAAAAACATTACAATACATTGGGGCTCATTTATTAACACAGCGCAGCGCTAAAAAGAGCGCAGTGGCCTGACATTTGGCCAGCGCATGCGAGTATTTAATAATGTAGCGCACGATACCTTAACAGTGCGATTTGTGCGCTAATGTAGACACAGACAGGTGCGACGTGTGAAACTGCGTATCAGCTGTCGCAGTGCTTATAATAAATTGTGCGCACAGGAAGATACCGCAAAGGTAAGGATTAGTTGTGCTCATGTATGAATGCGCTGCTTTAATTAGTTGCGTCACATATTGCGCATATTGCGTTCACTTAGATGCATCTGCATTTGTTTCTGTGCTAATATTTGTTTGGTTGCAAAGGTGTTTAGCCTACCTGATACCCTTAAAGGAACCTTGGTCAATATAAACATGTTGGGTGGAAGGCGTGGTTAATATGCACTTTACAGGGGTTGTTCATCTTTGAGTAAACTTTGAGTTAACAAACATCCCCACCAACAGCAGCACCATTGTATTTGCCAGAACCCAGTTTAGCAGTGTCGCTCTGCACACATATATAAAATTCTCTTTTAAGCAACATGAAACGCAAAATGTGAATATACTAGCGCAGCTGGGCAGGAATGCGCATTTTGAAGAGCGTTACTATTACGCCACGAAGAGGCAGTCGTAAAAATTGTGGTGCTGTTGCCCGGGTGCAGTTTTGCACATATACAGACGCAAATCTGCGACGGCCGCAGTGCAAGCGCATTGTAGCCACGCCCACAGCCACGCCCCTAACAACCACGGCATCGTTGCGACATAAATGCCCAATCTTTTGCGCAATGCGCATAAACAAAACCATCGCAAAAGCTCTGTGTTATGCGCAATATCACGCAAATATATTAGCGATCATGCTCGTGATGGCGCAGACAATCTTTTGCGTCCACTTATGCGCTGCGCTGCTTTAATAAATGAGCCCCATTGTGTCTAGCATTTGCCTCACTTTCAAAGCATATGTTCAAAATGGCACTTTCATCTTATTGATGCAACGTGTTTGGACTCCAGGAGCCAGAAAGTCACTGTTGTCAATTCAAGATGATTAACCTGTTTCTATTTTTTTGTGGTGAGGGGGAAAGCGCAAGCAGAGAAGGTGCAGGCTCCTTCATAATAGTGCGCAACTTCAGCGCTGGCAAAACTACGCCTGGCAAAACTACGTGTGGCGAAGTGCTGCGAAGTGCGGCGAAGTTGCGCCTGACGCATCTACGGATCTTAGTGAATTTGCCCCACTGTCTGCTCCAGCTAAATGCAGTCACATTGATTGGGAGGCGTTTCATCATGACCCAAAACATACAGCCAAAGCAACCCAGGAGTTTATTAAAGCAAAGAAGTGGAATATTGTTGAATGGCCAAGTCACCTGATCTGAATCCAATTGAGCTGCATTTCACTTCGGACATTAAAGGAATACTGTCATGGGAAAAAAAAAAATTTTCAAAATGAATCAGTTAATAGTGCTACTCCAGCAGAATTCTGCACTGAAATCCAATTCTCAAAAGAGCAAACAGATGTTTTTATATTCAATTTTGAAATCTGACATGGGGCTAGACATTTTGTCAATTTCCCAGTTGCCCCAAGTCATGTGACTTGTGCTCTGATAAACTTCAATCACTCTTTACTGCTGTACTGCAAGTTGGAGTGATATCACCCCCTCCCTCCCCCCCCCCAGTAGCCAAACAAAAGAACAATGGGAAGGTAACCAGATAGCAGCTCCCTAACACAAGATAACAGCTCCCTGGTAGATCTAAGAACAGCACTCAATAGTAAAAACCCATGTCCCACTGAGACACATTCAGTTACATTGAGAAGGAAAAACAGCAGCCTGCCAGAAAGCATTTCTCTCCTGAAGTGCAAGCACAAGTCACATGACCAGGGGCAGCTGGGAAACTGACAATATGTCTAGCCCCATGTCAGATTTCAAAATTGAATATAAAAAAATCTGTTTGCTCTTTTGAGAAATGGATTTCAGTGCAGAATTCTGCTGGACCAGCACTATTAACTGATTCATTTTGAAAAAAAATTTTTTCTTATGACAGTATCCCTTTAAGGCACACAAACAAACAGCAACTAAAAGCCACTGCAGTAAAGGCCTGGCAGATAGTCATGGGCGAATTTGCACCGTTGCGAGTTGTGAAAAATTTGCAAAACGCCGCCGGTGTCTCGTTTTTGACGCCGTCGTCCGTTTTTGATGCCGTCGTCCATTTTTTGATGCCGGCGGCCGTTTCTTTCGACGCCGGCAAATTTTCGGCAGTGAATTTTTGCGCCCATTTTGCGAAAATTCACAGCAAATTTGCGTCTGGCGAATAAATTTGCCCATCACTACTGGCAGAGCATTAGAAAGGAGGAAACTCAGAATCTGGAGATGTCCATGAGTACAATTTCTTTTGAGCCCTGAAATGAAGTGATTGTGTTAAAAAAGGCTTTAGTTCCTCACATTTTTATTCAATCTTTTTGTTTAACCCACTGAATTAAAGATGAAAGTCTGCAGTTGAACTGCATCTGAGTTGTTTAATTTAATTCAAAATGCATTGTCATAATGTACAGAACCAAAATTAGAAGAAAAAAAAGTTGTCTCTGTCCAAATATTTATGGACCTAACTGTAAACTGACACAATAGAAGGATAAAATCCAACCACCAAAAAAACGTGGCATTGGCAACAAGCCTTGCATCATCATCACCAGCAATAATCTATAAAATAGCTCATAAAAAGGTTTGCCTCCCTTTCAGCACTTAACTCTGAGAATAAAGTCAATTTTTACATGTAACATTTTTATCATGTTTTATTGCTTGTTTTCCCAAAATAAACCGTTAATAATTGTACTGACATTTTATGGGAAAATCAAATTCTGCATCTCATGGAATAATTTGTCTAAAATCTATAAAACTGCATCGTGTATCTCTGTTGAATTCTCCAGAGTAGAAGAGCAGCAGATATGTCCCCTGAATTGATTAATTGCAGTTGCATTGCATTTTCTCTAAGTGGAAATTCCTTTCTTTCAGCAAAGACATCCATCTGGATCTCAACGTTGTTATAAGCAGTACAGAAATAGAGATGGAATTGGAGGGAAATATAGATAGTCGGCTATTGATGGGATTAGCTCCATAACCCAAATCTACTGATCACCTCCTTGTTAACCCCTGCCTTTTCTTTTCAATGTTATTAACTTTATAGAGATAAACCAGGGTATATAAAAATATATAGGGGCACATTTACTAAGCTCGAGTGTAGGATTCAAAGTAAAAAAACGTCGAATTTTGAAGTATTTTTTTTGGGTACTTCGACCATCGAATAGGCTACTACGACCTTCGACTACGACTTTGATTCGAACGTTTTGAAGTAAAAATCGTTCAACTATTCGACCATTCGATAGTTGAAGTACTGTCTCTTTAAAAAAAACTTTGACTAAATACTTCGGTAGTTTAAACCTACCAAGATACAATGTTAGCCTATGGGGACCTTCCCCATTACTTTTATAAGGTTTTTTTTTATCAAAGGAAAATCCTTCGAATCCTTCGAAACGATTTTACCTTCGATTGTTCGATCGTACGATTTGCGGTAAATCCTTCGAATTCGATATTCAAATTCGATATTCCAATTCATAGGATTTTACTTTGAGGGTCGAATTTGAGGGTTTATTAACCCTCGATATTCGACCCTTAGTAAATGTGCCCCATAGTGTCAGAAAATTGCCCTAAGACTATAAATCACCTTTCCCAGATATAATAAATGTGAATTTTGCTTTAGAGCTGTCTATAAAGTCTATTCCCTTGTCTATAAGACAAATTTCCATCATCCACAAAATCATATTTTCAACATGGTTGAGAGCTAAAGTAAATGCCCTCTTCCCAAAATGAGGATTACTATTATCTAATGTCCATGTCTATGAAGCATATATCAATATGTATCAGGTATGGGATCCATTATCCAGAAATCTGTTATCCAGAAAGCTCTGACTTTTGGAAAGTCCGTCTCCCTTAGACTCCAGGATTACTATTATCTAATTTCCATGTCTATGAAGGATATATCAATACAGGTATGGGATCCATTATCCAGAAACATGTTATCCAGAAAGCTCTGAATTTTGGAAAGGCTGTCATCCTTAGACTCCATTTTAATCAAATAATTCTGATTTTTCAAACTGATTTCCTTTTTTCTCTGTAAAAAAGAATTAGTACCTTGTACTTGATCCAAACTAAGATATTAATCCTTATTAGAGCCAAAACCTATTAAGTTTATTAATTGTTTGAATTCATTTTAAGTAGACTTATTGTATGACGCTCTAAATGATGGAAAGATCCCTTATCCAGAAAACTCCAGGTCCCGGGCATTCTGGGCATACACCCTAACATGGGTGTAATTCCTACACTATGAGGCATATTTATCAAGGGTCGCATTTTGAATTTGAAAAACGTTGAAATTTGAATTCAAAAAGACCAACCGAAATTAAGTCAAAGGTTTTTTTTGGCTAAATAGGTCCATTTTCGTTCGAATCGTACTAATCGAATTAATAGTGCATTCGATCGAATTCGATTCAAATTTCCTCCCAAAAAAACTTAGATTTTTCAAAGTCCACAAATTGACTCCAAATAGGTGGGTGTCTAGGAGGTCCCCCATAGGCTAAAACTGCAATTCGGCAGGTTTTAGATGGTGAATGGTCAAATTTGAATTTTTAAAGAGACAGTACATGATGAATTTCGAAATTAGAATTTTCCTAATTTGTTGCAAATTTGTATAATATTTGGACTATTCCCTAGACAAGGTACACAAAAATAACTTGAAATTCGAATTCTTTTCATTCAAAAATTCACCTCGACCTTTTAAAAATCTATGTGAAAAAAGTAATAAAGGACCAGGAATAAAACCTGCAAATCTTGCACTTGGTCTATTAATCTATGGCAATTAATCAGATTATTACTTTCAAACAGGTGACCTGTATGTGCCATTTGCTGATTGGATGCACCAAATCTAATTTTTTGGATTCGGCCGAACCCCCGAATCCTTCACAAAAGATTTGGCCAAATACCGAACCGAATCCGGTTGGGAAGGGGAAAACATTTCTTACTTGTTTTCTGACCAAAAGTCACGCAATTTCCCTATATGCAAATTAGGATTTGGTTTCGCTTCGGCCGGGCAGAAGGATTTGGCCAAATCCCGAACTGAATCCTGGATTCGGTGCATCCCTAGTTGCTATGGATTATTAGACCTGAAGTAGATCTGGTATACACTTTTTTAAATTCACCCAAAGACATCAGACGAGAAAGAAGGAGAAGAAATGAGCCTTCTTTCTTGTTAGATGGCCCATAAATCCAAGAAAGGTGCTCAGATCTTCTAGAGTTACATTATCAACCAAATTTGGATCATGGAAGTAAAAGTCAGTCCTGAAATAAGTTTGAAAAAAATAATACCCTTTGAAAAACACTTTTGCCAGGGAAACCTGAGGGACAAGAAAGTGTTCCACCAGATGCCACCAGGAGCCAGATGTTGTTTCAACTGGTCCATCAGGAGGATCTCATAATACCCAACTTAGAGGCCTCGCAGCATTCTCCAATTTGGATTTCCTGAAGTTCTCCTGAAGGTGGGTCTTCTGAGCTACTACCTCAAGCGCTCCTCCATGCTTAGCCCCACCTATGCTAATATTTTTGTGCCTGAGCTGTGGTCTCCTTCTAAAGAGAATCTCAGAAGCTTACAAGATCAGTCCTTGAGAATTGCTAGGCATATATTTTTAGGTTTTCTGTGTCTTCGGGAGCCTGATGATAAATTACAAGAAGATTCGTTTCACCCTTGTGACACCTCCAAATACTTTTTTATCAATTATTTTAAAACTTTGGAATAACATGAAACTTCAGTCATTTATCCCTCCACAGTCTAATACTGTATAAACCATTTAAAGGTTGTAGTCTTTTTCCAAACTCTTTCCTTTGAGAACAAAGTGCAATTTCACACTTTTATACATCTCGTGGTAGAGAACCAAGACCCTGTATTAGATTTAATAGCAGCATAAAGCTGAACTGTTATATTACATAAAGTTACCATATCTGTAAATGTCTATTGTTATCACTTTCAGTAAGACCGTTAAGAAGAAAATAAAAAATGAAGAACAAAATCATTACATTTTTTAAATTCTCCATTAGTTAAGGTTTGCTCACACTTAAGTGCTTATGCTCTGAGAAGGACTTAAAAGTTCAATATAAAAAAAAAAAAAAAATTATATATATACGTGGTGTGAAAAGCTATTTGCCCCCTTCCTGATTTCTTATTCTTTTGCATGTTTGTCACACTTAAATGTTTCTGATCATCAAACACATTTAACTATTAGTCAAAGATAACACAAGTAAACACAAAATGCAGTTTTTAAATGAGGGTTTTTATTATTTAGGGAGAAAAGAAATCCAAACCTGTGTGAAAAAGTAATTGCCCCCTGAACCTAATAACTGGTGGGCCACCCTTAGCAGCAATAACTGCAATCAAGCGTTTGCGATAACTTGCAACGAGTCTTTTACAGCGCTCTGGAGGAATTTTGGCCCACTCATCTTTGCAGAATTGTTGTAATTCAGCTTTATTTGAGGGTTTTCTAGCATGAACCGCCTTTTTAAGGTCATGCCACAACATCTCAATAGGATTCAGGTCAGGACTTTGACTAGGCCACTCCAAAGTCGTCATTTTGTTTTTCTTCAGCCATTCAGAGGTGGATTTGCTGGTGTGTTTTGGGTCATTGTCCTGCTGCAGCACCCAAGATCGCTTCAGCTTGAGTTGACGAACAGATGGCCGGACATTCTCCTTCAGGATTTTTTGGTAGACAGTAGAATTCATGGTTCCATCTATCACAGCAAGTCTTCCAGGTCCTGAAGCAGCAAAACAACCCCAGACCATCACACTACCACCACCATATTTTACTGTTGGTATGATGTTCTTTTTCTGAAATGCTGTGTTACTTTTACGCCAGATGTAAAGGGACGCGCACCTTCCAAAAAGTTCAACTTTTGTCTCGTCGGTCCACAAGGTATTTTCCCAAAAGTCTTGGCAATCATTGAGATGTTTTTTAGCAAAATTGAGATGAGCCTTAATGTTCTTTTTGCTTAAAAGTGGTTTGCGCCTTGGAAATCTGCCATGCAGGCCGTTTTTGCCCAGTCTCTTTCTTATGGTGGAGTCATGAACACTGACCTTAATTGAGGCAAGTGAGGCCTGCAGTTCTTTAGATGTTGTCCTGGGGTCTTTTGTGGCCTCTCGGATGAGATGTCTCTGCGCTCTTGGGGTCATTTTGGTCGGCCGGCCACTCCTGGGAAGGTTCACCACTGTTCCATGTTTTTGCCATGTGTGGATAATGGCTCTCACTGTGGTTCGCTGGAGTCCCAAAGCTTTAGAAATGGCTTTATAACCTTTACCAGACTGATAGATCTCAATTACTTTTGTTCTCATTTGTTCCTGAATTTCTTTGGATCTTGGCATGATGTCTAGCTTTTGAGGTGCTTTTGGTCTACTTCTCTGTGTCAGGTAGCTCCTATTTAAGTGATTTCTTGATTGAAACAGGTGTGGCAGTAATCAGGCCTGGGGGTGAGTACAGAAATTGAACTCAGGTGTGATAAACCACAGTTAAGTTATTTTTAACAAGGGGGGCAATCACTTTTTCACACAGGCCCATGTAGATTTGGAGTTTTTGGAGTCCCTTAATAACGTAAACCTTCATTTAAAAACTGCATTTTGTGTTCAATTATGTTATCTTTGACTAATAGTTAACGGTTTTTGATGAGCAGAAACATTTAAGTGTGACAAACATGCAAAAGAATAAGAAATCAGGAAGGGGGCAAATAGTTTTTCATACCACTGTATATCTCACTCCTTTTTCCATTGGAAATAAAAAAATGAATTCAGCATCAGCCATTTATGTGCTGGTTTTTATTTTACATAATAAGGAAAAACGAAAATGAAAACAAAAAGTCACATTTTAACAGCAAATTAAATAGACTATAACATACAGTATCTGTGATGTTAAATGATAGCATAGTTTATATGAATTATTGTTACCATATAACAATAAAAAATGTCCTTTAACTGATCCAGTAATATAAGTAATGATATATCTAGTGATGGGCGAATTTATTCGCCAGGCGCAAATTTGCGCGATCTAAATATATCTAAACTAAATATTTAATGAAAACACAAGACAAAGATATTAAACACGACGTGGTTTCCTAAATGTTTTAGAACTGTAACTGCTTGCTCTTACTAGAAGGGAAGGGCTGAGGTTTGAGGTTCATCTACAGTGGATGAAAGATTCAAAAATTTGCCAGTGTGATGTCATTTCGGTACTTCGTCAATTTACGGGCAAAGGCATAACTTCGCTACCGAAAGGGACTGACGCTGGCACTCATTTGCACAATCACCTGGCGAAGTTGCGCTCTGGTGAAGGGACGTAACTGCGCAAATTCACTAAGATGCGGATTTTACTGAACATTTTACTGATTTTACTGAACATCTTGCGCCAGTCCCAAAAAACACTGGCGTCTTTTCCTTTTTTTCAGAGTGATAGGCTGCAAAAGAGCGTAAATTTTTTTTGGGGTAACCGGCTTCCCCCCTACATTTCCTAACATATGGCATATAAACAATACACTGGGCTCATGTGTAGGGCAATATAACAACTCTATTTTATTTTATTAAGGTTCCCTGGGCTTGTGTAGTGTAATGTATTTGCTGCAACATATACTTCCATTCATCTTTAACTTCCCGTCGTATGCAAATCAGCCAACGCTAGCGCAACTTCGCTTGCTGAATTAACGCTAGCTCAACTTTTCCAGCAATCGACACCCTGGACGGAACTTCGCATGATAGTTAATTAGTGTTGTCTGAGCTAGCGAATTTTCGCCACTTAGTAAATTTTCCCCGAAGTTGGAGAAACTTAAAACGTATAGGTTTTTACTTGTCCTACTTTGTTAACCAGTTGCCTCAGAGTTGTGCCACACTTTCTAGTACAGTTGCAATCATGCATTGAAAATATCAACAAATTTAAAATCAAAATACATTTTACGTTTTTTTCAGGGGACTAGGAAAAAATATGTAAAATTCAGGAAAATGTAAACTAAGGAAAATTTGTAAGAATGTACTAAAGTAAATTTTTCTTCAAGTAATTAAAGGATATAAGCACAGGAGTCTGTTTTACATTGAAATACAATATTTACTGCATTAATAACAAGGGTTAAGCATTGCAGAATTCATTTTAGGTTATGGGGGGCATGTGCAAGGCCTTTTTGTCAGTCAAATACACAACCTAAAGCAATATGTGATCGGTGCAAGACTGTATAATGGCCAGACTAATTGAAATTGACTATTTACAGGTAGAACCATGGCAAAATATACTTATGGTTAGTATGTTAAACCTTTTTATTCTACAAATAATAACATTCACATAGGACAAACAGCAATTTTTGGGAACATCGGGACAACATCGGGACAACATTTTTATGTAAAATCCGAGAAAACATTACTTAAAATCAGGAAAACACAACCATTGAAATGCATTATAAATTGGTGGGACCAAAAATTAAACGAAATGTCAAGCCGTTTTTCAATATTGCCATGTATGTATAGCTTACCTAACCCCAACCCGAACCGCTTCGCAATTCGCCTCCACTTCCCTGCACGGATGCATTCTTTGCCTCTCTTCATTATCATTAACCCGGCGGACATTTTTTCCGGGTTGCGCTCTTCCTGTATACACTGCGCATGTGCCAATAATCCCACCCGTCTGACCTCTGTACTGTAGCGTCTGATTCAATAAAACTTGAAGTTGCTGGACTTACATAGTTATTCTGATTTGAAAGGGCAGTGCAAGTTAAAATCTCAGCTCTCTCCCTCGCTCCCTGCAGTCAGCATAAGAAATATGTCCTAGAAGTGGGGGAGCGGAGAGATAAACCTTACAAGTAAAAAGTCCCCATAGCAACTGCCAATGCTATTTTTCTATTGGCGCATTGAATACACAGTCGTGTCTTCAGAGGTCACTGATGGATGCGGCTGGAAGCTTTAGCCGAAGCTGATTCCACTCCAATGCGCATGTGCTAAATTATTTTACACAAATGCGCATGTGCATATCGCCAAGTGACGTCACTCATTCTGAAGGGAGGGGGGAGAGAGGCAGACAGTGGCGGGAAGAAGCATGAAGCCTAAATCAACAAAGCTGCTTGGTGGATCACTTGTCAAGGACTTGAATACTCGGTATGTAAAAAATGTAATGAGGCATTTGACTGATAACATTTTCTTTGTAGGGGTTGACATGTCCTTTAAAAATTAAAAATTGGGGAAAACTTAAAATCAAGGTTTAACTGTACTATAAATACATTAAGAACATATGAATCTATCATGCAAGCGTATAAGTATCTGACCTCTTTCCCCATGCATGCAACTCCACAGACAAACTGTTTACCCATCTTCAATTACAGTCACATTACTGAGTTTGTGTTTATGTCATTTCAAAGACACAAGAAGCTGAAATCCTTGGCCATGTGTATAAGATTACTGCTTTCAACTGTGCTCATGCCCCAGACCTTCAGCAAAGGGGAGTAAATCACGGAAAATAGAATTGCATGCAGGCACCAATTCAGAAAACCAAACAGTAGAATACACAATCTCAAAGTTTAAATAATGCAAAAAAATTGTATTTTACATTATATATAAAAAATTAAAGCCTTACTCATTTCGTGTCGCCAAGAGACACTTAATCATAGGCTGAGTTTGTGTTTAGTTTATGCAAAGCCAACACTGCAGATTTAGGGGCCGATTCACTAACTTCGAGTGAAGGATTCGAAGTTAAAAAACTTCAAATTTCGAAGTTTATTTTGGGCTACTTCGACCATCGAATGGGCTACTTCAACCTTCGACTATGACTATCGAAGGATTCGAACTAAAAATCGTTCGACTTTCGACCATTCGATAGTCAAAGTACTGTCTCGACCCCCTAGTTCGTCAGATAAAAGCTACCGAAGTCAATGTTAGCCTATGGGGAAGGTCCCCATAGGCTTGCCTAAGTTTTTTTGATCGAAGGATATTCCTTCGATCGTTGGATTAAAATCCTTCGAATCGTTTGATTTGAAGGATTTAATCGTTCGATCAAATGAATAATCCTTCGATTGTTCGATCGAATTTTCTGCGCTAAATCCTTCGACTTCGATATTCGAAGTCGAAGGATTTCAATTCCTAGTCGAATATCGAGGGTTAGTTAACCCTCAATATTCGACCCATAGTAAATCTGCCCCTTAGGATCAAACCTAAACACATTTAAGTCACAATTGGCAACAATAACAATTAACATTTGATGCACTTTGTGATCATTTTAATGGATTTGTGGTTGTATTACCATCTATTTAACTTGCATTGCAATTTTTTTAAAAATTTCCACAAATAATTTTCAGCTGATTTCGCACCACCTTGCTTGTAGACCCATTAAAAATGAAGGCTTTAATACAAACATGAGTTATGCACCTTTTTCATTGTTTTTATTTGATCAAATTTTTTGTATATTCAGATTTGTTAATAAATTAGCAGATATTTGTGTTTTCTAATTGTTAGTTCATTTGAGTAGAAGAAAAACTGTAAAATTACACAGAGTTGAATTTTGATAAATAGGCCTCCTGGATATCAAAAATCGAATTTGTGAATTTATTTTTATAGTCGTTTGAATAAACTCAAAATTTATTAGAAAATTTTAATCCAAGGAAAATTGAAAATAAAAATGAATTGAATCCATCAAATTCATGTTCAACGGAGCTCTCAAACTCTCAAAAACTGTTTTAAAATGATTTACATTTTGCCTAGGGCAAACATATTGATTTTTTTTTTTTTTAAAGTCGTTATTTATGAATATTTTTATAGGGAAGGGGATACAGAAAGCAAGAAGGAAGGGAAGGGGAATAGCGTTATAACACAGTGATATAAATGTCTTACAATAGGCAAGCATGAAGACAGTAAGTCATAGTTCAAAACATGGCAATAAAAGTTCAAAACAATGTTCAAAAAATGAGCCAATTATTAAGGCAAAGAGATATTTAACTTTACAAGAGTATTAAAATGCCTTTTATGTATCAGCTTAGTAGATACCCTATGAATATGTTTTATAGTATTCGTTAAACTTGCCTTTAGATGCTAAAGATTTAAGTTTTTTTTATTTTTTTGGTGCGTAATAAGTATTGAACATTCAAGTTTTGGAAACCCTAATTTGAATTAGTGAACTTTAGTGTGAAAAATTTTGAATTGCATGAAAAATTCTAATTCAAACATTAAAAAAATTAGTCCCACCATCTTAGTAATCAACTCACTGATAAAGCAGAAATGGTAATGTATTTTTCAAAGGAAGAGAAAGTGATACCCAGGGTAACTTTATGCAGATATTCACCAAAGTTTTATTTTAAAAAAATACAAAAGTGGAAGTAAATTAGAACAAAAGTTTTTTATCCTCAAATCCGTGAGTTTTGACGTGATAAACCATGTCTTTGTCATACTATATTGAATCTGGCCCTATATAGGAAAATAAACCAAGTGCAACCAAGTTCATTCTGCTGACACAGAACAGACTGATCCACAGGAAGTCTGAATTCTTCAGACTGTGTCTTAATAACTTTAGACAAATACAAGTGTCCTCTGCACTCAACCCATTATCAATATATTTAAAAGAAAACTATACCCCCCAAGCAATGTAGGTCTCTATTAAAAGATACTGAGTAAAACAGCTCATGTGTAAAACCCTGCTTCATGTAAATTAACCATTATCATAATAATATACTTTTTAAGTAGTATGTGCCATTGGGTAATCATAAATAGAAAATTGCCATTTTAAAAAATAAGGGCCGCCCCCTGAGATCGTAAGATTCACTGTGCACACATACAAACCACATGTAAGGTCACATGAGCCAATTAACAGACAGAGTTCTGCCTTTTGCTTCCTCACTTCTTCCTGTTACAGTTAGGGGCAGATTCACTTAGGGTCGAATTTCGAAGTTAAAAATACTTCGAAATTCGACCCTCGAATTGAAATCCTTCGACTTCGAATATCGAAGTCGAAGGATTTAGCGCTAATCCTGCGATCGAACGATCGAAGGATTACTCCTTCGATCGAACGATTAAATGCTTCGAATCGAACGATTCGAAGGATTTTAATCCAACGATCGAAGGAAAATCCTTCGATCAAAAAAAGGTTAGCAAGCCTATGGGGACCTTCCCCATAGGCTAACATTGACTTCGGTAGCTTTTAGCTGCCGAAGTAGGGGGTCGAAGTTTTTTTTAAAGAGACAGTACTTCGACTATCGAATAGTCGAATAGTAGAACGATTTTTACTTCGAATCGTTCGAATCGAAGTCGAATGTCGTAGTCGAAGGTCGAAGTAGCCCATTCGATGGTCGAAGTACCCAAAAAATACTTCGAAATTCGAAGTATTTTTCATTCGAACCCTTCACTTTAGCTAAGTGAATCGGCCCCTTAGTGTTGTAGTATTTCTGGTCAGGTGATCTCTGAGGCAGCACAGATAGAGTCACGAAATGGTGGTTCAAGGCAAGAGATGTAAAAGGGCAATATTTATGTAAATATATATTCCAGTTTGGTAAGATTCTTTAATATGTCATTCAATTTGATATAAACTATCTGTTGCTTAAGTATTCATTTTGGGGGTATAGTTTTCCTTTAAGGACTCTTGTATTTGTCCATATGAATTTTGTGGTCACAGCTTCATTGCACCCCACCTAATGGTTTTAAAAATTAGTGATGAGCACAACTTTCCCTTGTTTGTGTCTCAATAACTATTAGGGCAACAATGCAGGGAGAAAAAAAAATCACAATTATTTATTTACAATCTTTAGGAGTTTTTTTGTTGCTCTCCCAAAACTGCACAATCTCATCCTACTGACTTCCTGGTTCTAACTCCTTGGCTAGAGAACTCACTCCGAACCCTGCATCTTTATCACAGGTAACAATTTCACCAACTTATTTTCAGCACCTGTAGTGGCTTTTTCAGCCTGAGTAAACACAGCTCCTGTTATTCACTACCTCTGCTCTGTCTCATATACCATTCTGGGTGAGAGATAGCTGCCAATTAGGCTTTTGTGGTTCTATCATATATTACATATAATAAAGTACAAAGCACTCAACTTGCCCTGGTGCTACCAAATAATTAAATTTAATCAAAGTAAGAAGGTCATTCAGAAGGTCTAAAAGAGTAAAAAAAAACAAATTAAATATTTTATTTTAAGGATGTTTTTAAAGATGGTCCAATGAGGACCAAAGGCCTTCTGGATGCTCCACTCGTTACTTTGATTTATATACTGTATTAAATAAATATATCAACTTCACTTTGAACCATCTATATTGTATCTATTTGTCCATATTATTCATTTGAATGAATTATAATTTGTAGATCTGCTTTGTCATCTCTGCTGACTTTCTGATAGGAACTTTCGCTGCGAGTCGAAATGCTCATACAGCAAATGTAAAATTTAATTTTCTTTGATGTGATGATGAGTTTAATTTGCCAAGTGAGTCTCTGTGTAATGTAAATCCCCCATGATTAAGACTTGGACCAATTATTCAGTTTTTTCTACCCAACACATGAGTAAAGCCTCTTCCTATTAATTAGTATGAGGTGGCCTAAATCATGCTTACATTATATAATTGCCTGTAGTCAAACCTTGTGTTTGAAGTGCTACCTATAAAACCTTATCTTATCCCTGAACCTTTCAGTTACTCAGCTTCATCTTTTTAAGTCACCTCATAGTGTATCCATCAATATGAAGTTCTTAAATAAGCGAATCACCTGTGTGTCAGCCACCTAATGTCCACCATGTTTCCTTCTAATTCCCCAAGCTTGAGGTTCCGATATCTATCAAAGGCTACCCATCCCCAATAATCTGACCATACCAGCCTTACCACCAAGTAGACAGGAAAGTTGAATTTTTTTTCCTGCAACATTTTTTTATTTTTGGCATTAAAAAGCCTGATCTGAAAAGGTTGCGGTTTAAAAAATCAGTCCTTTAGTGTTAATTATTTTCCTATTTTTTACTGAAATGTCTTAATTAGTCACTTGACTACTCTAAGAAGTAATATCAAGTTTTTGCATTGTGTATTGAACACAAATTTTGACACAACACACTATACAACTAAGGCAAAAAGGCAGAATAGGTTCTCTAACCATACTGTCAGGGTACCTGGGGGTCCTGGGGTGCGGCGGGGTCGTCCGTCAGCGAGGACGCCCGCCGCACGTCCTCTTCTCTAGCCGCGCCAGCGTGTCTTTGCTGGCGTCGGCTTCTCTCTAGGGCGCGTGCGGCGCACCTCCTGGAAATTTAAAGGCGCAGGCACGCTGACGTCATACGTCAGCGCGCAAAGGCGCGAAATTCAAATGGTATTTAAAGCCCAGGGTTGCTGCTTGTAATTGCCCGTGATAGGATTGTATTCCTGGTGCTTCTGACCCTTGTGCTATTGTCTGATTCTGTCTGATTCCTGTTTTGACCCCTGCCTGGCTATTTCGACTATTCTGAATTCTGGATCCTGACCTTGCCTGCTTACAACTACTCTACAGTTTAACCCTTCGATTGATCACCCGGTTTTGACCCTTTTGCCTGTTTGACGTTTCTTGCTATCTGCCTGCCTCGACCCAGCCTGTTTGACGATTCTTGTTATCTGCCTGCCTCGACCCTGCATGTCTGACGATTCTGTTGCCTGCTCCATTTGTACCGTGACCTTCGGCCCAAAAGACTCTGCTACCTGCCGTGCCCCTCTGCTAGCCAGAACATCTCGCCTTGTACCCCTCGTTAAGTCCAGGTGGCACCCAAGTAAGCTGAGGGCTCCTCTCGAAGCCCAACGGTGGTCACACTACTGGTGAAGCCGAGCCGAGACCAGGGTACTTGGCACCTGTTCTGGTATTGGGTGCCGGCCGTGACACATACATTACCTGTGACCTGCAATAATCACCTCGCCATAAAATGCATATATGCATCTTGGTGCCTCCAGGACTAGCTAGTGTCAGTCCAACCCTCTACAGACAGTAGAAAAAAGATATCCTTTGATGCAGTTGCTGTTCCTAACAGTAAAACCATTCCTAACATCAATTAAGCCTCACTACCTGCCTTAATACTAATCTCTGTGTTTCCCATCAGCTTTCCTATACAATACCTAGCTAAAAGCTCAATCACTGCCTGTTGTTAGTCTGCTTGAATTTGACTGCTTTGATTCCTGTTTACTGAATCCCATTCCTGTGTTCTGGTTCCCAATTCCTGACATTGGGAATTGGGGAGCAACACAAGCATGAAAATTCCCTGAGGATGCCAAATATGGGCTGTGATCTGGTAGCCCCATGTGGATTGGCAGCCCACAGGAGGTTCTGTTTGGCAGCGCATCTGATTTAATGCAACAAAACCAGGAATTCAAAAATAAGAACCTGCTTTGAGGCCATTGGGAGTAACATCCAAGGGGTTGGTAAGCAACATGTTGCTCATAAGCCACTGATTAATAAGCCCTGATAAAGGGGCTATTTTTAAAGATAATATTTATTTTTAGCCCAAAGTAAAACCACCCATTATTCATGAATGTCTACAATGCTTGGGGGTCCACTAATCCTATAAGAGAAAAGTTAATTATAATATACATATCAATCTATAAATTCAACAATGGCAGAAAAAGAGAGGATCAAGTTCAACAAAACAAAAGAAAGAAAATGCAAAAAGAGCACCTTTATTAATTTCTAGTTTTATTTCTAGAAATGCTGAGCCCCAATTCACAATGCTCACTGACAGACTGCTTTGTGGTGATTGGACGACCTCTCTACTGCTATTCAGCTCTGAGCTCTCTGCCTAGAGATGGAAGTGTTTTATGTTGTTCATATATTTGATAATATTCAGATACACCAACATCACATTTCACTGTTAATTAACGTGGGAAAAAGATAAGACAGCATTATTCAAACTATTCAGACAATTTATCGCAGCTGTAAAAGCGAATGCCAAATTTGCAACATGATACTATTATATGATACTTAATCAAACTGCTAAGTAGCTTAGGTGCCCCATTTCTAACCTTCCATCATTATAAGGATAAATAGTTTATAATAAACAAATGTGACTTGTCAATGAATGCAGAGCAGTGTAATTGTGACGTTGTATTAATTATGCTTTATCAATGTAAGGAAACAGCACGGAAAATGAAATTTAACATTTTGTATTCCATTTCATGATGACCAGGAGCAAATCATTAATAAATTTAATTAAATAATAATTAGCAATACAGAGAAAGTAATTCGATTTTGCTTGGACTTTTTGATTAGAATATTAGATGAGGGCCGCTACTTCAAGGCAAACTCTGATATTGAAATATAAACCCACCGTGCTAGCTTTTACTCATAGATTAGAAACACTATCAGTATGTCATTATGCTTCTCCAGAAGTGACCTCCTCTTTCTCATCCATACTCTCGGACAGTGATCCCTACCCAGTGGCTCATGAGCAACATGTTGCTCACCAACTCCTTGGATGTTGCTCCCAGTGGCCTCAAAGCAGGTGCTTATATTTTTATTTCTGGCTTGGAGGCAAGTTTGGTTGCATAAAAACCGTACCACAGGAGGCTGCAAATCCATATAGGGGCTACCAAAAGGTCAAAAACAGCACCACCTAGTAACATTTTTCATGCTAGCATTTCTCCCCAACTCTTTTTACATCTGAACGTTGCTCACGGTTAAAGAAGTTTGGGAACCCATGCTCTAGGGCAGTGATCCCCAACCAGTAGCTCGTGAGTAACATGTTGCTCTCCAACCCCTTGGATGTTGCTCCCAGTGGCCTCAAAGCACGTGTTTATTTTTGAATAAGTTTTGGTTTACAAGTTTTGTTTGCATAAAAAACAGATGAACTGCCAAACAGAGCCTCAATGTAGGCTGACAATCCACATAAGGGCTACCAAATAGCCAATCACAGGACTTATTTGGAACTCCAAGAACATTTTTCATGCTAGTGTTGCTCCCCAACTCATTTTACTTCTAAATGTTGCTCACATGTTCAAAAGGTTGGGGATCCCTGCTCTAGGGCAAGGCAGTCCAATATAGACATCTATAGACTTTTTAACATAACCCAGCCGTTGAACATGCTGCATAAGTAATTGGACAGCACTGCTCTAGGGCAATGTTGTCAGACTGTTTCCATATAGTGGCCCCATTTTTCACTTTACTACATAATTAGGATCTAGTATATAGTAATGTATTAATGTTATCCAAAGAGGTCAGTGGAGCTCTTAAGCAGTCTGTGCACCATAAATATTTCTTGGAGGACCTCCAGTTTGACTGCCATGTTCCAGAACAGAATGTACCAGACTTTTCAGTTGGAAGTCCAACCTTGGGTCTTTGCTCCCCTTACCTCAGAACAAGATTACAGCTATTGAGCCATAGTTCCAAGAATATTGTAGAGCAACAAATATGTTTTCACCACAAACCCCACCCTAACTGAGCTTTATGCTGGTTTTTAGGTCTACAAATGTTAATAGTCACTCTCGCCAATTAAATTGCTAATTAGCATTTATTTTTTGACGCTGCGCCAGTGAGGCAGGTTGAAAAAAGCCGATCCTGGTAATTATGCTCTCCGTACATTACCAGCATGGTTTTATGCATAATAGATCTTGCCAGTCTAACTTAATTTCTTTTTATGAGAATGTAAGCAGGGGCCTCCATTCTGGGATGGCAATGGATGTGATTTACTTAGACTTTAGCATTTGATATAGTGCCACACAGAAGGTTACTGGTTAAATTAAGGAATGTTGGCCTTGAACATAGAATTTGTACCTGGATAGAGAACTGGCTAAAAGATAGACTACAAAGAGTGGTGGTAAATGGAACATTATCTAATTGGACCAGTGTTGTTAGTGGAGCACCATAGGGCCCTGTACTAGGTCCCTTGCTTTTCAACTTGTTTATTAATGCCCGGAAGGTGGCCATTGAAAGCACTGTTTCTATTTGTGCAGATGATACTAAATTGTGCAGAACTATAGGTTCCATGCAGGATGCTGCCACTTTGCACAGTGATTTGTCTAAGTTGGGAAACTGGGCAGCAAACTGGAAAATGAGGTTCAATGTTGATAAATGCAGGTTATGCACTTTGGCAAAAATAATATAAATGCAAGTTATACACTAAATGGCCGTGTGTTGGGAGTTTCCTTAAATGAAAAGGATCTGGGGGTTTTTGTAGATAACACGTTGTCTAATTCTGGGCAGTGTCATTCTGTGGCTACTAAAGCAAATAAAGTTCTTAAGAGGGATATAAATGAGCTGGAGAGAGTGCAGAGACTAAGTGCAACTAAACTGGTTAGAGGGAGGGAAGAGTTACATTATGAGGGGAGACTGTCAAGGTTGGGGTTGTTTTCTCTTGGAAAAAGGCCCTTGCGAGGGGACATGATTAGACTTTACAAGTACATTAGAGGACATTATAGACAAATAGCAGGGGACCTTTTTACCCATAAAGTGGATCACCGTACCAGAGGCCTCCCCTTTAGACTAGAAGAAAAGAACTTTCATATGAAGCAACGTAGGGGGTTCTTCACAGTCAGGACAGTGAGGTTGTGGAATGAACTTCCGGGTGATGTTGTGATGCTGATTCAGTTAATGACTATAAGAGGGACTTGGATGATTTCTTGGACAGACATAATATCAAAGGCTATTGTGATACTAAACTCTACAGTTAGTATAGATATGGGTTTATAGAATTTATGTGAAAGTAGGGAGGGGTGTGTGTATGGATGCTGGGTTTTCATTTGGAGGGGTTGAACTTGATGGACTTTGTCATTTTTCAACCTGATTTAACTATGTAACTATGTAACTATGTAACTATATAACTATTCACTACTGGTGCAGGAAATGTATGTGCTGAGGGCGAGAGGGGCAGAATTGCAGGAGTCGCCTCAGGCTGCTGAACACACACATAAAGCAGAGAAGACAGTAACCCTTCTGAAATGACTTTACGTCTTCTTCTCCATATTTCCATTGTGATGTGGGCTTTGACAATTCCATGTTGCCATGTGTATTTTCAGGAATGACCATGGATAACTATTCCCCCCTACCCCTTCCTTTAGAAAATTCACAACATAACTCACTGGCATATTCACAAAGATACTGATTCGGTTTATTTATTTGTTTTGAGTTCCTAAAAGAATAGACGGTGAAGCTCTCTAGAAAGAAATATTCTGCTATCATTGTCTAAAATATACATTTCATCAACCTGGATATTGTGGATTTAAATATTTATACGTATGGATTGACAGAAGTTGCTTCATTCTGTACAGCAGACACATGAGATATATGAGAAATAGCATGCACGAATGGCTGCCACTATGCAAAACTCTCTTAGAGAAGCTAGATATTTTTAATCTTTTACTGCCTGAGGTCTTTTAAAGGACCACCTTACCTGTGTTTGTTTATTTTCCCTTTCAATCAGTGGAATGGAAATATCAATAGGGGGATTGTATTTTCTTAACTGGTTTTCCTACCAGTTTTATGTTTTACTGACTCTGATGCTGTTTCCTTCATGCATACATGATCATCATTTTTCAATCAGTAATGTAGTCCCCATTAATTAACATTTCTGACCCCAAACCATATGGTGGGGCTGGGGCAGATAAGTACCCACTATAACTCTTTGAGTGCACTCAGCCAATCCCCAGTGCACTTGATGTGGTGGATGACAAGGGGCAGAGGAGGAGGCATTTTGGTCCTCCTTGGCCATAAGGTCAGCTGTAAGGTAGTTACACCACTATTCTAAGGCTTGCTGGCCATAAATGTCCTTATCACATTCCTTTACCCTCCGATTGTGTTACAATCCCCTTAAAAAGCCAGAAAAGTCCTGACGCCTAAAATTCCAGGAGGTTTATCATGAAAACACCATAGATCTGTAGGACATGGCTTGCATCAACACACTGATACAGCTTCACCCAAATTGATTTTCACTCTTGCCTGATAGATATGCAGCTGGGTTTTGGCCATATATCAGACAGCTAAGTCTTCCCAAAGGCCCCATTCACAGTCTAATAAGCTACTGGCTCTGTTTGAAAAGGCCAGCAAGAGACAGACATTCTCTTGTATACAACACAATTAAACACTAAATACTGTACACCTGCCTTATTCTACAAGTTGCCTGGTCGTTAAGGTCCCTAACTATGAGACATCCTCCTAGTTATTCCAGAAGGCCTTGCATTCCTATTTGGTTCCTGAGTATTTTGCCAGGTTCTTGTGTTCTTGACATGGTTGAAGAGTTCCTGTTTTTGTTCCCAAGTTTCTGCCAGGTTCCTGTGTTACTTCTGTGGATTTCATGGTTCTGACCTTGGGCCTGTATACTGAATTCTGCTTTTGCCTGCCACTTCCTTGACCTTGACTTTATTGGTCTAAGCCTCAGTTCTATCCATGCACAATGGGGGGGGGGGATGTTAAATTCCCTTCCCTTTCAGCAGACAACCCCATTTATTGATATTACCCAGCATATGGATCCCATTGAAAATGTTGATTGAAGTATAATGCTGGGTTGCTTAAATACCCACTCCTGCTGCTTTTCCTACCAAACATTAGATGTTTCTACTAAACATGGACATTAAGTCACTTACAGAAATGATAGACAAGGTGGTACATGCCCTCATCTATGAAGCAGCTTCACAAAATAACTGGCTGCAGACAGAATATACTGCAGAACAATTCATAGCCTATATTCTACTAGACATGCTCCAGGTAATTTGAAGTCTGAAAATGACTATACATCTTTGTTGTGTGATGTGTCTTGAACATATGTGTTACCATGGCAGCAGCTTGTGAACTGCAATACAATTAGAGCATTTTGTGTCAAATGGAATCAATATGGATGGAAATAGGAATGCATACAATCATCAAAGGCAATAATTCGTCTAAGATGGGCACTCACTTTATGTGTTATGGCACCAGAACACACAATCATTTTGAAGGAAACTGAACATTCTGCATGTGCACACACAAAAAGGTAATTTACAAAGTGCAGTGAATGACAAACTTATAGTGATGGGCGTCGCCAAAAAATTTGCAAAACGGCGCCGGCGTCTCATCTTTTGGATGCTGGCGTCCTTTTTTTGGACGCCGGTACATTTTCGCCAGCGAATTTGCTTGCCTGTTTCGCGAATTTATACACCGGCGGTGAATCGCACAAATTTGACGCAAATTTGCACCTGGCGAATAAATTCGCCCATCACTACAAACTTAATGACCCCAGCCAGCACTGCCCATCCGCTACAATTTCAGTCTTCAATAAATCCTGAAAAATCCAGCAATCACAGAGCTAAACTTGTTTAGTACCCTGGGATTAATACCATCCAGTCTTAAACATTTTTGTTTACCTATACATTTTCAAATCTCACTTGAATTTCCTCCTGAGTGCCCATGCATCAGTAGTTACTGTATATCACTAGAATTTGGTCTATTATAAAGGAAACCTTATTTAGTTGATTCCTCAGCTGTTAAAAAGACAAGCAAATACCAGTTCAGAATTTCTGCTTTTTCCCTGTTCTCATCAACCAAACTGATAATAAGAATCCCACCCTTTCTTGCTTAATTTTTTTATTAGTTATATATTTAAAAAGTAATGTTGCATTTATTTTACTTTACAATGTTGTCTGATTTGTTTTGCCTGAATTATTGACCCCTTGCACCTCATAAAAGTTTTAGCTGTCTCAGCTTACTTGAATGTTTTAAAAACACATTTTTCTTATTAGTATCAACACCAACACATAATCAAACCATAAAGGTTTCACTTTGTGGTGCATTTCTATGCTTACAAGCATTTTAAAGAGATTACATTTTTCTTTTGTACTTAACCTGAGAAAAGCAAAGTTTGCATGCATAATATTTCTCCCGTATAGACTTGTCTCTGTAACACAATATCAAAGGAGACCATGTTTCATCCCACAAGGTCTCAGTGATCAGGCCTGGATTTGTGGCAAGGCCACAAAGGCCCGGGCCTAGGGTGGCAAATTATTTGGGGTGGCATGCCGCTCGGCCGCTTGATGAGGATAACTGGGGATACGAAGTGTACAAGTCTTGGAGTTGGCCGTTTCCTCTTATGTGATACAAGAGTACCCAATGGTTGGTGAATATTAGTATATCCACTTTGTTCTATATAGAGGCACTTAGGAAACATGGACCCTCGACATTTTGTGTGAAGAGATAGACTTAGCATAATTTGGTTTCATAGTAAGTGGGCCCCATTTGAGTGTAAGGGGACTAATGTAACCCATGTGTAAGATACTGGGGTAGAGGCCATCCCCCGTTTTGAGACTTAGGACTGACGGTTGTTCCAATGCATTGTCAGGTATTTCTTCAACTTCATTATACATTTTCACAGGGACTAAGTTGTTATTGGCCTCCATTGGGATCACCTGACTCTAGTTGGGAATGATGGGAGCTAGAACATGGAGCTGGCCACTGCTCCCATATAAAATATAACCAAAAAAGGGAACGATTGTGCTCCCCACTAGATTTTAAACAATTTAATTGGTGAAATGTGCATTGTAATTCAAGGTATATCAATAAAAGGTTGTGCTCCCCACTAAATCTTAAATCATTAGGCAGGGGTGCAATGAGGCTGTGACCACACCAGACAAAGACAATGATGAATGCAGAAAACCTCTTGTCTTTGTCTGTATGAATTTTATGGTCACATCCTAATTGCACCCCGCCTAATGATTTAAGATTTAGTGGGAAGCATAACTTTCCTTGTATAAGTACACCTTGAATTACAATAGATAGTTCATCCATTTTAAGGGCATGTAAAGTCTAAAATAGAATAAGGCTGTATTTTGTATACTAAACATAAACATGAACTTACTACACCACAAGCCTAATCAAACAAATAATTTATGCTTTCAAAGTTGGCCACAGGGGGTCACCATCTTGTAACTTTGTTAAACATCTTTGCAAGACTAAGACTGTGCACATGCTCAGTGTGGTCTGGGCTGCTTAGGGATCGTCATAAACAAAGCTGCTTGAGTTCTGCATGGCTGGGAAGTAAGGCGGGGGCTCCCCCTGCTGTTCATAAGTATGATTGTTTCCCTGCAGAGCAGTTAGGGACCGTCTCACAATTCCTATCCACAGCAGTAAATGAAGGGAGAATTTCACTGCATACAGTCAGGTTTCTTATAAAAACGGTACACATTTTTTAATTCAAGTATATTGGAGATACTGTAGGTTTCTATTCCATTAAAGAAAGTAAAAATGGGATTTTATTCTTTTGACTTTACATGCCCTTTAAGATTCCAGACATACACTATTATTGGCTTGTCTTTAATTGTACTCAGAAAATAGCATAAGTTCCACTCCAAAAATTTGTATCTATCTCATCTCATTCAATGGTCTAAGACATTGGTACGTGTAGACATGTATCACATCAGTAGAACCCCTCTTCCAGTTTATTGCTTCATTTGATATGTGCCTTTTATCCCAACCATTTCCTTTGGTTTCCCAGAGTTTCCTGATCTCCATTGATCCAGTGTGGGACATGGCAGCTAAAGATTACATTACTCAAGCACAGCCGAGAGAAAGCACAGTGTTATGAAAGCGCATTTGGGCTGTTTCAAATAAATGTGTTGGAGAAATATCTGTGAAAGGAACTGTGGGTTAGCAAACAGCCTTTCAAGGTGGTGGGGGTTGTGGAGGGAGGCACATCAGCTTATATTTGTGATCTGCATGTGTTTAAAACGCAGCATGCCATAACCATGTACTGTATATATACTGCATCAATGGATCAAACTCACAATGGTCATTACAGCCCAATAACACACCCGCAAATGACGAGTATGCTAATGAACGATACAAGACTGCCATGAAGATGTGACTCTCGGGTTGTATCTCTGTCCCTTTATGGAGCACTATAACACAGTAAATTATCAATAAGGCATCTGCTTTATAAACCTCATTTCGTTAAATATGAGGCAACATTTTGACAGCAGTAAAAAGCAAACAACAGTTGTGTTTCTGTATTAAAACCCCATTCAAAGAGGCAATAACCAGTAACAGTGCACAGTAACATCTGTGATATTGTGGTGCTATTTCTGGGAGAGTTCTCACGCTGAGAAGACTTTTCATACCGACTATTGTTGAAGCCGACTATTCTACGTTTCCCTCTGGCACGATAGAGCAGTTCAGATGCAAACATTGCTAATTAAAGGGGAAGTTTATTTTAGAAAATCTTTTTTTGTACGATGTAGAAATTGATATTATGAGACGAAATGCAGTTGCTTTTTTCATTCATTTGTGCTTTGTTGTTGACCTTTTCATTTTCCTCCAAACTGAAAGGTAAAGTGCTACTTGGACAATTACACCCCATACCAGAAAGCAAATTCATTCTAAGTATTTTATTGTTAGAGTCTGTTGTTATGGCTTAGCTTTCTGTAAAGGCTCACTCCTATTCATTCTCTAGCCTGTTATTTATTTCTTTCCCCTGGTAAATTCAGCAAACACATTAATAGAGAATTATGGTAGATCAACTAAGGGATGGTAACTTCTGTGCCAATTGCTCCCTCTGCAGTTGGGTTCTGGACTTTCTAACCGACAGACCTCAGTCAGTCAGGATTGGAAACATCATCTCCAGAACCACCACACTGAGCACCGGAGCCCCTCAAGGCTATGTGCTTAGTCCTCTACTGTTCACTCTGCAGACACATGACTGTGCAGCCATGCACTGCAGAAATCACATCATAAAGTTCGCTGATGACACGACCGTGGTGGATCTCATCAGCAATAATGACAAGTCACCATACAGAGAGGAGGTGTAGCGGTTAACAGACTGGTGCAGAGCCAACAACCTGTCTCTCAATGTAGACAAAACAAAGGAGTGGTCGTTGACTTTAGGAAGACTAGGAGTGACCACCTGCCACTGTACATCGACGGCTCTAATGTGGAGATCGTCGAAAGCACCCAATTCCTTGTTGTCCACCTTGCGGAGAACCTCACCTGGTCCCACAACACCAGCTACTTAGCCAAGAAAGCCCAACAGCGCCTCTACTTCCTGCGCAAGCTGAGGAAATCCCATCTCCCACCATCCATACTCAAAACCTTCTACAGAGGGACTACCGAGAGCATCCTGAGCAGCTGTATCACTGTCTGGGCAGGAAACTGCACTGTCATGGAGAGCAAGACCCTACAGAGGATAGTGAAGACAGCAGAGAAGATCATAGGTGTCTCTCTTCCTTCCATCACGGACATTTACACCACTCGCTGCATCCGTAAAGCCACCAGCATTGTGTCTGATCCAACACACCGCTCACACTCACTGTTCACACTCCTGCCATCTGGAAAAAGGTACCGAAGCATTAGGGCCCTCACTACCAGACTGTATAACAGTTTCTACCCCCAAGCCATAAGGCTCCTGAATACTCAGGGACCGGACAGATCTCTCTCACACACACTCCATCTGACCTTACTATATACCACAACGTTACACTGCCACTGTACGCCATTGAATGGATGAATAGCCATTGGATACAGTTGTTCCCTATGAGCACATCTGCACTTTATCATGTTCTTTATCATGTTCTTGCTACTGTCATATCACAATGATACACCCATCATGTCTGACGTTTAGCATTATTTACTTAACATATTACATCTGCTGAGTGTGCACTGTCTTGTCCTGTCCCTGCACTGTGCTGTCCTGTCTTGTAGGAGTTGCATATTTTTGCACTTGCACTTTTTGTCTGTTGTCCAGGACTTCTATGTTGTGTGTAGCACCATGGTCCTAGAGGACATCACACTGTGTACTGTACAAACGTATATGGATGAAATGACCATAAACTCACTCTTGACTCTTGACTTCTCTTGAAAAACATTTTGCTCATCACTGTTCATTAAATTATTTGAATAAGTTTTGCAGCTTATTGGTATTGTTCCATTATACTCTGCATTGTTGTATAAACAGTGATCAGCAGCGAGAATTAATGTCATCATTTTGAAATTTCCATATTTTGGCCAAACGCAAACAATGTATTTTGGTGAGATCCTATGAATTTACCAGCCTCATTTATATTGCCACGTGCTATCAATGATTTTAAAGAAAAACTTTTTCCATCATTTTGTCAGAGATACATGAGAAATAGTCATTTTGGAAGTTTGGCTGCACAAATTTTTTTTTTACTGATAATTTTGGCAATATTCATTATAAGTATGTTATTTTATATTTTTTTAACTCAACAAACTATAAAAGACTTAAGAAACTCTTATCTTGAACCATTATCTATTGATCTGCAGGATATATACAGGACTATGGACTTTACTAGTTTTATGGAATTATGGGACCTATAGTAACCAATCAGATCTTTGCTTCTGTTTTCTAACGGTGACCTTGTAGGCATTGTTTGCCCAGTTTTTTTGGCCGCAGCCACTGAAGCACAGAGGCCAGAAAAAATATGCCATATAAATGCTGAAAATAGTCATTTTTTTGGTCGCAGCCACTGAAGCACAGTTGCCAGAAAAATTATGCCATATAAATGCTGAAAATATAAATTTTTTTGGTTGCAGCCACTGAAGCACAGAGGCCAGAAAAATTATGCCATATAAATGCTGAAAATATGCATTTTTTTGGTCGCAGCCACTGAAGCACAGTTGACAGAAAAATTAGGCCATATAAATGCTGAAAATATAAATTTTTTTGGTTGCAGCCACTGAAGCACAGAGGCCAGAAAAATTATGCCATATAAATGCAGAAAATATGCATTTTTTTGGTCGCAGCCACTGAAGCACAGTTGACAGAAAAATTATGCCATATAAATGCTGAAAATATAAATTTTTTTGGTTGCAGCCACTGAAGCACAGAGGCCAGAAAAATTATGCCATATAAATGCAGAAAATATGCATTTTTTTGGACGCAGCCACTGAAGCACAGTTGCCAGAAAAAATATGCCATATAAATGCTGAAAATAGTCATTTTTCGCCATACGTTGACCTTGTAGACATTGTTTGCCCCGTTTTTTTGGTTGCAGCCACTGAAGCACAGAGGCCAGAAAAAATTAAACCAGAAGGGTTTGCACCCTAGTTTGTAACGGTGGCGGAGGGAGGAGGACGCTAAAGGACAGCTGTGTGTGGAGTCATGAGGCTTGAAGAGAAGGACAGCTGCATAGAAGTCAGAACAAGACTTCCGGCGTGCAGTAACCCTCCGAGATCCACCCCTCATTCATTTTAATAAAGGTCAGGTAATCGACACTTTTGTGACCTAGGCGAGTTCTCTTCTCAGTTACAATCCCTCCTGCTGCACTGAAGGTCCTTTCTGAGAGCACACTTGAGGCTGGGCAAGACAAGAGGTTCATGGCAAATTGTGACAGCTCTGGCCACAGATCAAGCCTGCGCACCCAGTAGTCCAGGGGTTCATCGCTCCTCAGAGTGTCGATATCTGCAGTTAATGCCAGGTAGTCCGCTACCTGCCGGTCGAGGCGTTCTTTGAGGGTGGATCCAGAAGGGTTGTGGCGCTGCCTTGGACAGAAAAACATTTGCATGTCTGATGTTACAGACCGGCCAAAGGGCTTTGTCCTTGCAGGTGTGCTCGTGGCAGGATTACTGGCACCTCTGCCCCTGGAATGTTGATGAGTTCCTGAAGTGACATCACCCTTAAAAGCATTGTACAACATGTTTTGCAGGCTGGTTTGTAAATGCCGCATCTTTTAGGACTTGTGGTATGTTGGTAACATTTCTGCCACTTTATGCTTGTACCGAGGGTCTAGTAGCGTTGCGACCCAGTACAGGTCCTTCTCCTTAAGCCTCTTGATACGGGGGTCCTTCAACAGGCATGACAGCATGAAAGACCCCATTCTCACAAGGTTGGATGCAGAGCTATCCATCTCCGCTTCCTCATTATCAAGGACTGCATCATCCACGGTCTCCTCCCCCCAGCCACGTACAAGACCAGGGGTCCCCAAAAGGTCACCACTAGCCCCCTGGGAAGCCTGCTCCTGTTGGTCCTCCTCCTCCTCCTCCACAAAGCCACCTTCCTCCTCTGACTCCACTTCTGGCACCTCTCCCTGCGTTGCAGCAGGTGCCTGGGTTCGTTCTGGTGATTCCGACCATAAATCGTGCGCTTCCAGCTCCTCGTCACGCTGGTCTACAGCCTCATCTGTCACTCCTCGCACGGCACGCTCCAGGAAGAAAGCGAAGGGTATTAGGTCGCTGATGGTGCCTTCGGTGCGACTGACCATATTTGTCACCTCTTCAAAAGGTCGCATGAGCCTGCAGGCATCGCGCATAAGCACCCAGTAACGGGGGAAAAAAATCCCCAGCTCTGCAGATCCAGTCCTACCACCCAGTTCAAAAAGGTACTCGTTGACGGCCCTTTGTTGTTGCAGCAGACGTTCCAACATAAGGAGCGTTGAATTCCAGCGAGTCTGGCTGTCAGAAATCAAACGCCTGACTGGCATGTTGTAGCGCTGCTGAATGTCAGCAAGGCGTGCCATGGCTGTGTAGGAACGTCTGAAATGGGCCGACACCTTTCTGGACTGGGTGAGAACGTCCTGGAATCCTGGGTACTTGGAGACAAAACGTTGGACTATTAAATTTAACACATGTGCCATGCAGGGCACATGTGTTAAATTTCCCAGTCTCAACGCTGCCAACAGATTGCTTCCATTGTCACACACCACTTTTCCGATCTGCAGTTGGTGTGGGGTCAGCCACCGATCGGCCTGTGACTGCAGAGATGACAGGAGTACAGATCCGGTATGGTTTTTGCTTTCCAGGCACGTCATCCCCAAGACAGCGTGACAACGGCGTACCTGGCACGTCGAATAGCCTAGGGGGAGCTGGGGGTGCACAGGTGTGGAGGAGGAGAAGGAGGACCCAGCAGCAGAGTAAGAAGAAGAAGAGGAAGAAGACGAGGTAGAGAGCGATGGAGGAGTAGAGGTGGTGGCAGAACCGCGTGCAATCCGTGGCGGTAACACCAACTCCACTGTTGTTGTTGTTGTTGAGCTACCCATTCCCTGCTTCCCATTCCCAGCCATTACCAAGTTCACCCAGTGGGCAGTGTAGGTGACATACCTGCCCTGACCATGCTTGGAGGACCATGCGTCAGTAGTCATATGGACCTTTGGCCCAACACTAAGTGACAGAGATGCGGTAACTTGGCTCTGCACATGTTGGTACAGGTGTGGTATTCCCTTTTTAGAAAAAAAATTGCGGCTGGGTACCTTCCACTGCGGTGTCCCAATTGCTACAAATTTGCGGAAGGCCTCAGAGTCCACCAGCTGGTATGGTAAAAGCTGGCGGGCTAAGAGTGCAGACAAGCCAGCTGTCAGACGCCGGGCAAGGGGGTGACAGTCAGACATTGGCTTCTTACGCTCAAACATGGCCTTCACAGAAACTTGGCTGGTGGCAGATGACTGGGAATGGGAACAGGTGGTCAAGGTGGAAGGCGGAGTGGAGGGTGGTTCAGATGGGTCAAGGAGAGCAGAGGTAGAGCAGTAAGATGCTGGACCAGAAGGAGTGTGGCTTTTAGTTTGCCTGTTGCCTTTGAGGTGTTGCTCCCAAAGTGCTTTGTGCTTGCCGCTCATGTGCCTTCGCATAGAAGTTGTACCTATGTGGCTGTTGGGCTTACCAAGGCTCAGTTTCTGACTGCACTCATTGCAAATTACAATGCTTTTGTCAGAGGCACACACATTAAAAAAATCCCACACTGCTGACTTTTTGGAAGTGTGCGATCTGGCGGTAACAGTAGAAGTTGGCGGCATTGGCGGCAATGGCGGGTGCGTTGGCCGGCTGAACACAGGTGCCGATACATGTTGTTGCCCTACTGATCCCTGCGGGCTGTCCTCCCTGCTTCTTCTAAGTCTTATTCTCCTACTGCCTCTCTGACTCTCCGTCTCTCCATCTGAACTACCCTCCTCTTGCTCTCTTCTACTAGGCACCCACAAAACATCAATCTCCTCATCATCATTCTCCTCAGATGCATCAATTTCTTCTGACACATCACAGAAGGAAGCAGCAGCGGGGACCTCCTCCTCATCACTCATCATTATGTCCATCTCTGTCGTGTTCTCTGCCAGAATTAAATCTGGTGTAACGTCCTCATCTCCTTCATCTTCTTCTGGCAATAATGGTTGCGCATTACTCAGTTCAAGAAACTCATGGGAAAATAACTCCTCTGACTCCAGTGAAGAAGGGGCACCGGTGGTGGAGGAAGTGTTACGTGGGGTGGCCATAGCAGTGGAGGATGAGGAGGATGTTGTGGTAAAGTTAGAAACGGTAGAGGATGGGGTGTGCTGTGTAAGCCAGTCAACTACCTCTTCAGCATTTTGGGAGTTCAGGGTCATTGGCTTTTTAAAACTGGGCAATTTGCTAGGGCCACAGGATTGCATAGCAGCACGGCCCCTAGCACGGCCTCTGCGTGGCGGCCTGCCTTTGCCTGGCATTATTTTTAAAAAAACAACAACAACAAAAACTCAGTTGGTTTTTCTGGAAACGATAATACACACAGCTAGATGGCAGTTTGAAGAAAACAGTGTGCAAATAATGCCTACAAGGTCAACGTATACACAGCGGTGGATATGGATTACGTAAAATATAAGAATGCTGCTTGAAAAAAAGTAACTCAAGTGGTTTTTCTAGAGACGATAATATTATCAATATTTAGACAAAATGTGAACAAGCTCACACAGCTAGATGGCGGTTTGAAGAAAACAGTGTGCAAATAATGCCTACAAGGTCAACGTATACACAGCGGTGGATACGGATTACGTAAAATATAAGAATGCTGCTTGAAAAAAAGTAACTCAAGTGGTTTTTCTAGAGACGATAATATTATCAATATTTAGACAAAATGTGAACAAGCTCACACAGCTAGATGGCGGTTTGAAGAAAACACTGTGCAAATAATGCCTACAAGGTCAACGTATACACAGCGGTGGATACAGATTACGTAAAATATAAGAATGCTGCTTGAAAAAAAGTAACTCAAGTGGTTTTTCTAGAGACGATAATATTATCAATATTTAGACAAAATGTGAACAAGCTCACACAGCTAGATGGCGGTTTGAAGAAAACACTGTGCAAATAATGCCTACAAGGTCAACGTATACACAGCGGTGGATACGGATTACGTAAAATATAAGAATGCTGCTTGAAAAAAAGTAACTCAAGTGGTTTTTCTAGAGACGATAATATTATCAATATTTAGACAAAATGTGAACAAGCTCACACAGCTAGATGGCGGTTTGAAGAAAACACTGTGCAAATAATGCCTACAAGGTCAACGTATACACAGCGGTGGATACGGATTACGTAAAATATAAGAATGCTGCTTGAAAAAAAGTAACTCAAGTGGTTTTTCTAGAGACGATAATATTATCAATATTTAGACAAAATGTGAACAAGCTCACACAGCTAGATGGCGGTTTGAAGAAAACACTGTGCAAATAATGCCCACAAGATCAACGTATACACTACTACAGCGGTGGATACGGATTACGTAAAATATATTATGGCTGCTTGAAAAAAGTCACTCCGGTGTTTTTTCTGGAGACGGTAATATTATGGATATTTAGACAGAATGTGAACAAGGTCACACAGCTAGATGGCAGTTGGTTGAATAACACACTGGGCAAAAAATGCCTACAGGGCAAATAATGCCTAAAAGGTCAACTTATACACTAATACAGCGATGGATACGGATTACGTAAAATATATTATGGCTGCTTGAAAAAAGTCACTCCGGTGTTTTTTCTGGAGACGGTAATATTATGGATATTTAGACAGAATGTGAACAAGGTCACACAGCTAGATGGCAGTTGGTTGAATAACACACTGGGCAAAAAATGCCTACAGGGCAAATAATGCCTAAAAGGTCAACTTATACACTACTACAGCGATGGATACGGATTACGTAAAATATATTATGGCTGCTTGAAAAAAGTCACTCCGGTGTTTTTTCTGGAGACGGTAATATTATGGATATTTAGACAGAATGTGAACAAGGTCACACAGCTAGATGGCAGTTGGTTGAATAACACACTGGGCAAAAAATGCCTACAGGGCAAATAATGCCTAAAAGGTCAACTTATACACTACTACAGCGATGGATACGGATTACGTAAAATTTATTATGGCTGCTTGAAAAAAGTCACTCCGGTGTTTTTTCTGGAGACGGTAATATTATGGATATTTAGACAGAATGTGAACAAGGTCACACAGCTAGATGGCAGTTGGTTGAATAACACACTGGGCAAGAAATGCCTACAGGGCAAATAATGCCTAAAAGGTCAACTTATACACTACTACAGCGATGGATACGGATTACGTAAAATATATTATGGCTGCTTGAAAAAAGTCACTCCGGTGTTTTTTCTGGAGACGGTAATATTATGGATATTTAGACAGAATGTGAACAAGGTCACACAGCTAGATGGCAGTTGGTTGAATAACACACTGGGCAAAAAATGCCTACAGGGCAAATAATGCCTAAAAGGTCAACTTATACACTACTACAGCGATGGATACGGATTACGTAAAATTTATTATGGCTGCTTGAAAAAAGTCACTCCGGTGTTTTTTCTGGAGACGGTAATATTATGGATATTTAGACAGAATGTGAACAAGGTCACACAGCTAGATGGCAGTTGGTTGAATAACACACTGGGCAAAAAATGCCTACAGGGCAAATAATGCCTAAAAGGTCAACTTATACACTACTACAGCGGTAGTAAAATAATAATAATAATTATTATATTTATTATTAATTAATAATAAAAAAAAGTAAAATAAAAAAAAATGAATATTAAAAAAAAAAAATTACAGTTGGTGCTGCTGAACTACTAGGAGCAGCAGATTAGCACACCAGTCCCACTCCCCAACACTGCTAGACTAATAGCACTGGGCTCTTATAGTAGTAGTAGTAGTAGTAGTAGTAGTAGTAGTAAAACAACAAAAAAATAAATAAAAGCAGTCCTTACAAGGACTACTGTTATTGCAGCAGTCAGCAGATGAGATCAGAAGCAGGACAGCTGCCCACTGCAGCTACATACAGAGCACTGCAGTAGAAGGTAGATTACTAGCCAGCAAAGCTACCTAAGCTTAAATGTCCCTCAAACCCCTGCAGACTTCTGTCCCTCCAATAACAGAGCAGTATCAACACGATTACTAGCCAGCAAACTTTCAACTGTCCCTGAAATCACTAACAGGCAGCAGCTCTCTCCCTACACTATCTCTTCAGCACACACAGGCAGAGTGAAAAAACGCTGCAGGGCTGCGGTTTTTATAGGGAAGGGGAGTGGTCCAGGGGAGAGCTTCCTGATTGGCTGCCATGTACCTGCTGGTCTGGGGTGAGAGGGCAAAAAAAAGCGCCAACAATGGCGAACCCAAAATGGCGAACGTCGCGCGACGTTCGCGAACTTCCGGCGAGCGCGAACACCCGATGTTCGCGCGAACAAGTTCGCCGGCGAACAGTTCGCGCCATCTCTATAAGCTAATAATTAAATGATAAAGCTGACTTTCGACCTGCACAGTGTACCAAGACCCAACTCATAGAATTGGTTTTAATTCAGCCTTCTCTCTTTCAGATAAGGGATCACCTACTATGCTGATTCTCCTGCCATTAATACTGTTCTACTAATTCCTGGTTTCCTTTACCAAAAACCACTAATGTTTTTTTTGCTTTCATGAATTTCATCTCAGGATTTACCTCCCAACAACCACTATCTATAAGAACTGATGTTTTATCCACATTAATGACTTTAAAATAATAGATTAACAACCCTACTTACTATTTAGCCTCCACTATCAATATTATCACTTTATCCAAGACAGGTCACTGTGAATCATTTGCAGTTCTAATTTCCTTTGTTTCGTCCCAGCCATATATCTTTCCCATGAACAATAACCCCATAATACATGTCTCAGCAATGCCACTGAGAGATATCATTGTGAGTCTCCCTCACTCATCTGTATCTGATTGGCAGGAGGCTCCTCTTCTGCCTTATTATATTATGATTCCTTAAGCCTACGTCATGAAATGCAAACCCCTTTCAACTTCATCCATAACTGCTGCACACTCACCCACATCTAAATAGCAAATATTGTTCTGTTTGCAAATAATAATATACTCGTGGGAAAAGAGGGTTATTCTGCACCTTTATAATGGACTGTTATGGTCTCTGTATAAAGGAGCAATAGAAGAGTTCAAAAAGGGAGCTACTATTATAATAAAGGTAATGAATGAGACAACCTTTCCAAAATTTGGAGCTTTCTAGATAATGGATTTCTGGATCCACACCTATATACTGTATATATATATATATATATATATATATATATATATATATATATATATATATATATATATATATATATATCAAAATATGGACAAACCTTTCCTGTTTTGTTTAAAGAGAAATGTATTTTTAATAGCTTAAACAAGAACTAAAGCTTGACTAAAGAAGTAGCTAGAAATGTTGTACATGATGTTTTGTGTTTCTATACCAGCCCAAGGCAACCACAGCCCTTTAGCAGTAAAGATCTGTGTCTCCAAAGATGCCCCAGTAGCTCCCCATCTTCTTTTCTGCTGATTCACTGCACATGCTCTGTGCTGCTGTCACTTACTGAGCTTATGGAGCCACTCACAATATACAGTACACATAGAATAGAAATGGCACAATATAAGGCTGATTAGTAATTAATACACATAATTACTACATGGCAGCACAGAAACCAGTGCAATTAGCATCAGAATTTAATAATCAGCAAACCTGTAGCATCAGCTTATATTACAGGGGAAGCTCATTTTCTGCTGGATAATTAGTGACAAGCCCTAAGCTTAGCTTCTCAACAGCCAATCAGAGCCCACTGAGCATGTGAGTGTCACAGACACTTTCCAAGATGGTGACCCCCTGTGACAAGTTTGAAGTCCTGGATCATTGCTGCTATTGACAAGCTGAATCTTTAGCCTCGTGCAATAAGTTCACTATATAAAATATTAAATTTTTAGCCACATTCATTTTAGGGTTTAGTTCTCCTCTAACAGAACAGAACACTACTTCCAGCTCTCTAACTCTGAGTTAGTCAGTGACTATAAGGGGGGCCACATGGGACATAACTGTTCAGCGAATTTGTAATTGATCCTCAGCATTCAGCTCAGATTTAAAAGCAACAGTTATGACTCATGTAGCCCCCCTGATTAATTACTTCCTGGTAACCAATCAGTGGAAACCAAAAGAGCTGAAAAGCAGGAAGTAGTGTTCTGGCTATTATGTTAGACATCCAGTCACTCCAGCCTTTATACATTACATTATTGACTAACTATATTAGAAACATTTTTTTTTATTTTGCACACTCTATCTATTTACCCAGTTTTTATTTTTATACTGAACTGTTCCTTTAATATATTGATAATGGGCTGAGTGCAGAGGACCTCTTGTCTTTGGCCCTTTACAGTACATGTCCCACACTATATTATGCCATTAGTGTATTTCTGGTTTTTTTTTTTTTTTTTTTTTGTGCAGTTTGATTGACTTGGGATCTAGTTATGAAGCCATCTAGAGATTTCCTTTAATGTAATGATATTTCAAAATGACTGCTCATTTCTCAGTATTCATTATATTGCTGTGGAACCTGGAATTTATAATTCATCATAACAGTTTGTGACACTGGCTTATTATCACCAGCTTCACCTCACTTGCTTCACTTCATGAAACTCCTTTGCAACATGGGCTTATTTATCCACATTGGGCATATTTGAACCTGGACAGTAACCCATTGCAACCAAACAGGGATTAGCTTTTTCTTTTAGAGATGCAAATTTGTCCAGGGTTGAGAAATGAGCCCCCTGCCCGTGTTTGCCGGTTTATGGTGCATCGAGGAGGTGGAGATTCAAGTCCTCTTCTCTACCTGATGAGCAGGTCATTATAAAAGGTGTCCATACCATATATGGCACCTCCTAGAGTGTCTGTCCAATTGACAGTTGGGTCAATCAGTCACATACTGTATGATCATATACAGTATGTAACTGATTGGCCCAATAGTCAATTGGACACATACTGTACGAGGTGTCATAGGTCTGGCCACCTTCACACTACTCCAGCTTGGTACTGAAGCTGGTCTCGCTTGACATCTAAATTATGAAAGGGGCACTGAATTCTAAAAAGTCATGCCAATGGAATTCCTGTGCTGGTTTAATTTTATGGTATCTCTCTGGGCATACTATTAGCAGGCACCATCCTGTCTTATTATACACACTAGGGTCAGTTTCAACATGGAAAGCAATGTTCACACTACAAAAAATCAAGGGCACTTCGCACCCTGCCTTCCAGCGTAGAGAAATTGGCACAGGTCTCTGCTCTCTGTCCAGCTGCCCATATTCATGAGGGGGAGACACACATAGGCATCCCCAATCCTGCCCCCTACCTCAAAGTCAAAGTAAACTTTATTGTCATCTCAGCAGTATACAAATATACAGTGAGACGAGACGACGTGGCTCCAGCTAGTACATATCACAAAAAGGCACTTAAAAATACACAATAAATATGTAAACATGAAATGTGCAATATATTGGCAGAAATTGGATATATACATGTGTAAACCTTTAGAATTGTGCAAATAAATTAACGGTTCATAAAGTTAAGTTCAAAGTTGAGGTGTGTCTGGAATGTAGTGGGAGGGCAGGCAGTGAGTTGAGGAGTCTGGTCGCTTGTGGAAAAAAGCTTTCACGCAGCCTGGTTGTTCGGGCTTTAATACTGCGAAAGCGTCTGCCGGATGGGAGCAGCGTGAACAGTCCATGTGAGGGGAGTGTGGAGTCCAGTGCAATGCAGGAGGCCTTTCTTACACAGCACTTGTGGAAGATGTCCTGCAGTGATGGAAGAGCCACTCCAATGATGTTGCCAGCTGCTCTGACAGTCCGCTCTAGACTTTTCCGGTCAGCAGAGCTGGCACTACTGTACCAGATGGAGATGCAGCTCGTCAGGACGCTCTCTATTGTGCCCCTGTAGAACACTGTGAGGGTTGGAGGCGGAAGGCTGGCCCGTTTCAGTCGTCTTAGGAAGTGAAGACGCTGCTGAGCCTTTTTGGTAATGGAGGCGGTGTTGGTGGTCCAGGTGAGGTCATCAGAGAATTTGGTGTTCTTTACTGTCTCTACTGTGGAGCCGTTGATGTTGAGTGGTGTGTGAACAGGGAGAGTTCTCCTGAAGTTGACGATCATCTCTTTCGTTTTATCCACATTCAGTGACAGGTTGTTCTCACTGCACCAGACTGCCAGCTGCTGAACCTCATCTCTGTACGCCGACTCGTCGTTGTGGTTGATGAGCCCCACCACAGTTGTGTCATCGTTGAACTTGATGATGTGATTCGAGCTGTGTCTCGCTATGCAGTCATGTGTCAGCAATGTGTACAACAACGGGCTGAGAACACATCCTTGAGGAGCTCCTGTGCTCAATCTGATGATTGTCTCCTAAATTGAGCATCTTTCAGACAGATGCATGCCACAGCCTGTACTCACCTCCTGTCATATAGCAGGTGTTAAGTTCTTGTGCCCACCAAGGCTACGTGTTGCATCTCACGTTGGATTTTTTTTTTTATCTGGCATAAGGTGGAGAGAGTGGCCAGACTTTGACAGAGGTGCGCTCTGCATGAACACTAAGGGGCCCACTCTTGCACCCTTAAGTGCTTAGCCCATCTATGTCACAGATACAGATCCAGCAAGTTCACCATCTGTTCTTCAATACACATGGCCTCATGTTGTCAGTACCTTCCTAAGAAAGAGCTAAATCCATGGAGATTCTTTCCTTTTGAATTGCATACATCATTTGCTCTACAGGGGCCCATGTATAGTGGTGCCTGAGGCTACGACACCTACCTTCACAACTATAAAGACAGCTTTACTGATGTGTTACAGACTGTCTAATTAGCTCCGGTATGCTCACCTAAAGCATGTGCAAATAAAAGCAAGAACAATACAGATTTCTCTTTCCCCTTCACCACCATTTTTCCCGTAGGGTGCAACTTCATCACAAAGACTTCATTGCTGCTCCAACTTGCAAGGAATAGTGATCACTGCCCCCTATGGAGCTATTTACATGAATACAAGTCTATTCACACATCAATTTCAAACATGCTTTATGACTTGATATTGACACTGAGAGTGGCTCATTCAAGTTGTTTTATGAGCAGAAGCAGAGACACTCAACAGCAGTTTCAAAGCAGCGAGACATTATTATATTAAAGCAGGTGCAATTCAAAGCATATTCTCTAGATAAATAACCTCGAAAGCTCAGCTCTCATTTATTTCATCTATGAAGAGAAATAACATTGGTGCCGCCACCCGTTTTACACTTAATCGGATTGATGTGTTAAATGGACGGAGAAATTTGGATGGTTTTTTTGACTAATGGTCTACTTATCCAAGAATTCGTTAAAATCTCCCAGCCAGAAAAAAATAACAAAGTTCTACAGGATTCTGTGTATCAAAGTGTTAGAACTACTTCGTCTTGGAAAACAGGCTTCTAGAGAACAAGGGCAATAAAGAGCTTTTAATCATTGAAGGATGTTGCTGTTGGTTAGAGGATATCTTGGTTTTCAGTGATGAACACTTTTGAAGGTGAATTGTTGGAGCCACTGAATTGATCCCAGGCTAGAATAATTGGTTTACAAGTGATCTATATGCCAGATCATGTGGTCATAATGCTTTCCTAATGTTCTTCCCATCGGCTTCTGAATTTTAAAACTCACTTCCTCCTTTTATATATTTTGGGCAGTCGATGGTACCGATTACTGGAGTAATGAACTCACCAACATAGCGTGATGGTACCGTACAGCAAATGTTTATTATCAACAGCAGACAGTGTCAAATTTTATCTGAAACATTTTATTCTGTAATCTTATACAACTGTATTCAGAGGCATTGCAACAAAGCCTTGCACCGCACACCCTTTCCCAGGCAGTGATAGCTAGAAAACATATAATATCAAACCGGTTACAATGCTATCAATTCCTCTCTGGGCCTGTCAGTTGGAAAAAAAATGAAAAAAGGAAAGACTTTATTAATAATGTATAAGTGGATGATATTTATATTCTGCATGGCGTGCAGCGCAATGGATGGGTGATTCCAGATTCTCTTCATTTAAGATACAATGAAGTCAAACTGGAGGAAGGGTTCTGTAAATAAATATGAAGATATGTGGGTTGCAGTGATTAAAGGTGAAATTGCGTTGGGTTGTGTTCTGTAGTCCTGCACACTAGGAAGGGATTATTGTAACCGAGATTGTTTTACCTAGATGGATTTACTTTGGATTAGAGCAGTGCCAGCTTTTCCATTACAGTCACATGTTTACAGTCAACCACAGTGATCCCAAAGGATTTGTGGGCAATTGGATAGGTACGCGATCTTCACTGCCTCCTTTTCTGACACTGATGGTTTGATATCTCCATGTAACTTCAGAGGATTCCTTATCTCAAATCAATTATTTACACTGAAGCTGTCTCTTCTGATTGTGTTTGGGGGGCAATATTGTATTTTGAGAAAAGGATTGTGGATTTGTTTAGGCACTGTACCCAAATACATTTTTTGCATGATACTCCAAGTTAGTATTTATCGTTACAGAAGCGATCATTTATGAAAACAAGTGTCCTTTGATATTTAAGAGACAATTTCCATGTTTTTACCAATAATGCACAGCTTGCACCATAATTCCAGCTTAACCCTTTGCCATTTGCAATTGCATATGATGCACTTAAGCTTGTATTTTAACTGATATTGGGTGCATGTTAAATATTGCATTTTCAGAGTGGCTTTGCATCACTTTCGAAGTGTGTATTAAAATAATGTGATGCAAGTCTGGTGCGCATACTGATGCAAAATGCTGCAGAGACCCTGGGGTTATTGCCAGGTCCATGGTGAAGCCAGCTTCAGGGTTCTCCAGTGTCAGTAGAGTCAGCAGTGTTGTTTAAACACAACGCCAATTGTGGAAATGCAGGGGCGTTTTAGGAACCTAATAAATTATGCCAATATGTGCATATGAATTTGTAAATTAGCCCCATAGTCATTTAAAAATGTAATCAGTTTCTCAGATGACTAATCTCCTCTAGAGATGGACAAATATGAGCCATGTCACTTTGCTGAAAATTCACGAAATAGAGGAAAAATTAAACAAATGCATTGAAGTCTATGGGCTGCAAAAGTTTTTTTGACGCACAGCAATTTTTCTCACCCATTGGAGTCTATGGGCGTCTTTTTCTAGGAAGTCCCGGATTTGTGGCGAGGCCACAAAGGCCGGGGCCTAGGGCAACAAAAAATTACTAAATTGTTCTCTTGTTGTACTTATATTTATATATTCACTACAACAAGACATGTACAGTAGTATTAGAATCCAGACATTATAGTGGTCCTCCCAGTGATGTAGCACAAAACAGTATTGAGTCCTGGAATGAATCTTAAACCTTAGCAAACTCTTTTTAATAGACCTGGAGTTTAATATGGCCGGCTTACTTTATATTGTACAGATGTAGCACAGATATTTCAAGGGAATATGTCATGGCATTACACATAGTTGTTACTGAATGATGAATCTCAATGGGAAGATCACCCAGTACTGTTTACCGTGTCATGTAAAGAACTGAGTGAAGTCCTTTGGTTACCTGAGGCCATATACAAGACCACAATCAAGTTGATCTTTATATGGATACCATTATTCAAACATAAATGTATTTCAAACTTCCCATCCCCGTAGTTTTACTACATAACTTTAGTTCTCCTTATAAGTTGCTGTACAGGTTTCAACTTGAAGATCATCCAAATGTGTTCTTATTTCTCTCCAGCTCCTTTCTGCAGTCAGACCATGGGCATTGATGAAACCTACAATTAAAGATGTATATTACAGTATGTCGTCAAAATAATGGTGTCCACCAAGGCCACCAAGCAGATGAATCAGTGATTCTCCGTTCAAATTGTCTGGCTCATCATACACATGAAGATATGATGTCACCCTTTAAGCCTGGTTCTGTATGACGACTACTACAATGATGCTGATGAATGTGGGCTCCTAATGTTAAGTATAGTTTGATTGTAAGAGCTACACCAGTTAAAGACACTTATCCAATTCAAATATATTTCGTAATGAATGTTTGCACTAAGCATCTTCCTTGTCTTAGAGAGGGATCCGTTTCATTTTTACACAGCCCTTTCATTCATATTCTGAGATAATGCATATGTTCTTGTTTTCAGAATGAAACTTGATCTCTGTGTTCCAGCAACACAAATAAATCACTTGACCTTCAGTCTGGCTTTAAAGCCTGATAAAACTCAGCACTGTAAGCAATGCTGATATGGGCTTGGCCCTGTAATACCCTGCTACACTTTCTATTTATGCTTCTTTCCTGTTTAGAGTATCTGATTTTCTCAAAGCTTTGGCTTTTAGGCTTCCAATTGTATCACTGTATTTTTTTCTTTCTTTTTTTAAAAAAAAACGGTGTATTTTTAAAGTAAAAAAAGGGCAGATATGTATTATTTGTAAATTCAGTTTCTGTTCTATTTAGAGAAAGAGAAAGATGATTGTTGTTCAACAGATATGGTCTTCTGTGTGTGTGTTTGTATTTATACTGTGTGAGAGCTGCCATATGCAATGTCGTGACGGTAGCTTTCTCCATGCTGAACACAGCAGCTGTGGAGCTACTAAGTCTACCAAGAAGACAGCTACTACTCCCATGTTTTGTGCAGCCTTGAGATGTGATCTTTGGTGATAACCCAAAAGGCTGCTATTTTAGATAGATTCTCCAGTACCAACCCATGTTTGTTGACATGTGTTGACTCTTGGATGACTGATTTTCAATCCTTGGCCTGTAATTGTTGACTTCTGCTGCCAGTCATCTGACCTTCCTACTTTAATGTTGATGATTCCTTGGAAAAGCATTGTATCATAGGCTATTGTGATACTAAAAACTAGTATAGATATTGGTATGTGCAGTTTATGTGAGTGTATGGAGGGTCAATGTGAGTGTGTGTATGTGGGCACTGGGTTTCATTTGGAGGGGTTAAACTTGATGGACTTTGGTCATCTTTAAACCCAACTTAACTATTCAACTATGTGTGAAGGTTGGGGGTAGGAACATAGGTATTCTCCCCCCTGACCTTAACCCTTCCTCTAACTAATGCATTTTATAAGAACAGGGCTGGAATTTTTATCAGTAACAAGTTGTATGCCCTTTACGCAAGTGCTCATTAAAGTACTTGTGCCCCTCAATGGCCAATAATGAATGACCTGTTTGTGTAGTTTATGTGAGTGTATGGAGGGTTGGAGTGAGTGTATGTATGTACAGTATGTGGGCACTGTGTTTCATTTGGAGGGGTTGAACTTGATGGACTTTGGCATTTTTCAGTTGAATGTAACTATGTAATTATGTAATGTGAGAGTTTCATCCAGTCATTGACTCTCCTGATAATCCTCCATGGATCCAAGACCTATATCTAGCCTTGGGTTGTCTTTCTCCAGTGGGAGCGTAGTGGAGGCTTCATATCTTGATCCTAACAGGCTATGACTAAAATCTATTGGGCTGTTCCTGCTGAGTCGTGTTTAGCATAGGAAAATAGTTTTATTGCTTTTATGGTATTTCTGCAAAGGCAATACGCAAATGTGGGTGTTGCTATGCTGTAGTACATTGACATTTTTTAAAGAAAGGTTTTTAAACTGGAGTTTCTGAAGCCAGATGTAGACATATCTGCCCATTTCTGAACCCCATTCAGTTAGATGTGGCCTTGGCATATGGGCTATATTCTATGTTTGTTCATTTCAGCATTAACCTATGGAACTATTTTAAAGGGATACTGTCATGGGAAAAAAAAAATTCAAAATGAATCAGTTAATAGTGCTGCTCCAGCAGAATTCTGCACTGAAATCCATTTCTCAAAAGAGCAAACAGATTTTTTTATATTCAATTTTGAAATCTGACATGGGGCTAGACATATTGTCAATTTCCCAGCTGCCCCAAGTCAGGTGACTTGTGCTGTGATAAACCTCAATCACTCTTTACTGCTGTACTGCAAGTTGGAGTGCTATCACCCCCCTCCCTTCCCCCCCCAGTAGCCAAACAAAAGAACAATGGGAAGGTAACCAGATAGCAGCTCCCTAACACAAGATAACAGCTGCCTGGTAGATCTAAGAACAGCACTCAATAGTAAAAACCCATGTCTCACTGAGACATATTCAGTTACATTGAGAAGGAAAAACAGCAGCCTGCCAGAAAGCATTTCTTTCCTAAAGTGCAGGCACAAGTCACATGACCAGGGGCAGCTGGGAAATTGACAAAATGTCTAGTCCCATGTCAGATTTCAAAATTGAATATAAAAAAATCTGTTTGCTCTTTTGAGAAATGGATTTCAGTGCAGAATTCTGCTGGAGCAGCTCTATTAATTGATTCATTTTGAAAATTTTTTTTTCGCATGACAGTATTCCTTTAAATTACTAGTATAAGGGGGATCAAATTGTTTGTGATTTTGTGTTTTTAATCCACATAACAAACAGTGTTGTTGATTGGTGAACTGCATTTATTATAGAATAAGCTTTTTCAGACCCTGTAAGGATGTTTGCTGAGTCCAAAAATATTCTACTTTTAGCCTTTTATTTTATATATTTGAGTCATTAGACTTTAACATGCCTGTTATAAAGAGATTAAACCCAGCTGGAGACCTACTGAAGGAGATATGGCACTGTGACCGGCTCACTGGAAAACAATGAAAAACATTACAGCAACACCACCATAAAGGAGGGAATATATTAACAAAAAATACATAGGGAAAATGAAAACCCAAAAATAAAAAGAAATGTTATTGTAGCTAAAAATAATTTAGAAAGGATGTCATGAGCTGTCAGGCAACTTGATGCGTGTCCACCTGTCCCACTTACCCAGGGACAAATCTATTCTTTCTGAAGTCTGGGGCATCTTGTCTAATCAATGTCCCTTTTTCTTCTACCTTCAATTTATCATGTTGTTCTTGCAGAGAGCCAGACAAAAGGAAAAGAGGTCAATCCATAGAGTGAAAAGTTAGGGAATAAAACGAGAAGCCAGAACAGGTCAGAAGAAGGTGCACGGATGTGTGTGTGTGTCTGCCAGTGTATCATTCTGTATACAGAATTTCTACACTGGGCAAAGGCAGGATTATAATAAGGGGTAGAATAGCGCATGTTTCTGATACATATTTATATATCTATTTTTGTAATGTAATGATATGTGAGATTTGTGTATTCAGCACAATTTTATTGGAGTCTATTGCGATCCTAAGAATTTCTATTAGTTGAACAGTTTTTTATAGAGGGCAATTATAAATGGGGAACTTTGAGCCAAACATGACTCCAACACCTACACAGACTCATCTGTTAAGTGCTTTCAGGTAGTCGTTGCCTGGAAATATGGCAGTCCATCATTTTGGAGAAGTTTTTTTTGGTCTACTTAAGCTGGCCATAGACGCAATGATTCAGTCATACGAAACAAAGGTTTGAAAGATTTTTGGACTGTGTGTGGACTGTCCCGACATTTTTCGTACCATGGAGGTCGGTCTTTAAGTTGAGTTGATAGTTTAGAAGGTTTCTCTCGGCTAACGATAATATCTCTGCATGTATTGCCTATCTGATGATATCAATGAGTGACTGTCACTTTTCTTTTTCAGACATGCTGTAACTTTCAAAAGATTGTTGTCACAAGCAGAACATCGTCTGATTTGTTCTTTTACTACTTTATTTAATCTTAATGGTTAATTATATGTCAGGAAATTGCACCACATGATCATTCGACGTTCGACATACGATAAAATCTGCAAGTCTATGGCCAACGTTAAAGATGCAGGGGCCGATTCACTAACTTCGAGTGAAGGATTCGAAGTAAAAAAACTTCGAATTTCGAAGTGTTTTTTGGGCTACTTCAACCATCGAATGGGCTACTACGACCTTCGACTACAACTACGAATCAAACTATTTGAACTAAAAATCGTTCGACTATTCGACCATTCGATAGTCGAAGTACTGTCTCTTTAAGAAAAAACTTCGACCCCCTAGTTCGCCATCTAAAAGCTACCGAACTCAATGTTAGCCTATGGGGATGGTTCCCATAGGCTTTCCTAAGTTTTTTTTTGATCGAAGGATATGCCTTCGATCGTTGGATTAAAATCCTTCGAATCATTTGATTCGAAGGATTTTATCGTTCGATCGAAGGAATATTTGCGCTAAAATCCTTCGACTTCGATATTCGAAGTCGAAGGATTTTAATTCCCAGTCGAATATCGAGGGTTAATTAACCCTCGATATTCGACCCTTTGTGAATCGGCCCCGCAATGTTTAAAGTGCCAAAGAGATGTCTCCTTTGTCTAGTACATATCTCATCAGTCTGCCAATTATTCCTGATTCAGTGATATAACACAGGGTTTGTGTTTCTGCACTTTGCACCTTCCTTGTGAATTATACTCCTCTGTGTTCTTACCTTGTACAGTATTTATACAGCCATTGTCCAAAAACTAATACTCTTGCGCTTGTGCCCAGGACAATAATATATGATCCCTTATACAGTTGTTTTCAGAATAATAGCAGTGCAACATCACTAACCTGATCAATCTGTTTTTGGAAGAAATTATATTTCTACATTTCAAATAATTTACTAGTAGGTGTAGTAGAGTAATAGAAACCCAACAGACCTAACAATCATGACATGATGTTGTTTATGTGTCAATGAATCATTCATTGAGGCTTATTACAAATTATATCAGTGTTCCACATAATAATAGCTTGATCGAAATAATAGCAGTGTTCAAAATAATTATAGTTTTTCCAAATAATAGCAGTGTGGAGTTCTATTAGTGAACTCATTCATTCTGTGAAAAAACATGTGTCAATTCCTTTAAGGAAGGAAGGAGCAAATGTTATACTGCTGGTTATAATGCATTTCTATCTGAAAATCTGAGTACAATAGCTTGTTCCAGGCATTGTTCAGAAGAACAGCAGACTTAAAAAGTTGATTGAAGAGGAAGAAACAAATAAAGAAGTGCAGACAATGATAGGCTGCTCAGCTCTCAAATGCTTTAAAAATGGCACCAAAATCTGAAGGACATGGAAGAAAATTGAAAATGATCATTGGAATGTATAGAAGGATAGCCAAAATGGCAAAGACTCAGCCAATGATCAGCTCCGGGAAGATAAAAGAAGGAGTAAAGTTACCTGTGATCCTGTTAAAATTTGAAGGCGCCCATTTGAAGCCAAGCTACCGGCAAGAAGCCGCCACAAAGTCCATTGTTGAAAAAAAGATGAAGAGCTTACAATTTGCCAAAGGACACATTGACTGGCCTAAAGAGAAATGGCACAACATTTTGTGGACTAATGATGAAACACTCACTTATTCATCCAAGCTTACAAAGTCCTCAGAAATGTCCCTACTTTTCATATACCCCCTTAACCTTTTCCCCCCACTAGAGCAAAAACAGAGCAAGGGAGGCAGGATGGCTGGGTATGGTCTATGTGTGGCTTGGGCATGTTGTGAGTGCGAAAAAAAATCATTTGGCATAACAATCCTGGGGAGTTGATACATACAGATTAACCGTAAACCATTACCAAAGATGAAGATTAGATTTCCAAGCAGCCATGCAAAGGTTTCCCTCAAAAAGGTGGTTGTTGATAACTACACTGAAACCAGGTAAATTTCCCTGGAAAAAGACATTTCTAAAAAATGTAAATGTTTCATGCACAGCGACCACTTAGAGCTTTGCTTTTATTATTTTTACTGCATTTGACTAAGAACTAATTTCTGATTAGTTGTTGTTTACAGTGTAGGGGCGCCCACCTTAGTTCGTTAATTTAAAGTCGTCCACCTTAGTTCGTTAATTTAAAGTCGTCCACCTTAGTTCTTTTATTTAAAGTCGTCCACCTTATTTCTTTTATTTAAAGTCGCCCACCTCATTTCTTTTATTTAAAGTCGCCCACCTCATTTCTTTTATTTAAAGTCGCCCACCTCATTTCTTTTATTTAAAGTTGTCCACCTTATTTCTTTTATTTAAAGTCGCCCACCTCATTTCTTTTATTTAAAGTCGCCCGCCATAGTTCTTTTATTTAAAGTCGCCCACCTCATTTCTTTTATTTAAAGTCGTCCACCTTATTTCTTTTATTTAAAGTCGCCCACCTCATTTCTTTTATTTAAAGTCGCCCACCTCATTTCTTTTATTTAAAGTCGTCCACCTTATTTCTTTTATTTAAAGTCGCCCACCTCATTTCTTTTATTTAAAGTCGTCCACCTTAGTTCTTTTATTTAAAGTCGTCCACCTTATTTCTTTTATTTAAAGTCGTCCACCTTAGTTCTTTTATTTAAAGTCGTCCACCTTAGTTCTTTTATTTAAAGTCGTCCACCTTATTTCTTTTATTTAAAGTCGTCCACCTTAGTTCTTTTATTTAAAGTCGTCCACCTTAGTTCTTTTATTTAGTCGCCCACCTCATTTCTTTTATTTAAAGTCGCCCGCCATAGTTCTTTTATTTAAAGTCGCCCACCTCATTTCTTTTATTTAAAGTCGCCCACCTCATTTCTTTTATTTAAAGTCGCCAACCTCATTTCTTTTATTTAAAGTCATCCACCTTAGTTCTTTTATTTAAAGTCGTCCACCTTAGTTCTTTTATATAAAGTCGTCCACCTAAGTTCTTTTATTTAAAGTCGTCCACCTCATTTCTTTTATTTAAAGTCGTCCACCTTAGTTCTTTTATATAAAGTCGTCCACCTTAGTTCTTTTATTTAAAGTCGCCCACCTTAGTTCTTTTATTTAAAGTCGTCCACCTTAGTTCTTTTATGTAAAGTCGTCCACCTTAGTTCTTTTATTTAAAGTCGTCCACCTTAGTTCTTTTATATAAAGTCGTCCACCTTAGTTCTTTTATTTAAAGTCGCCCACCTCATTTCTTTTATTTAAAGTCGCCCACCTTAGTTCTTTTATTTAAAGTCGCCCACCTTAGTTCTTTTATTTAAAGTCGTCCACCTTAGTTCTTTTATTTAAAGTCGTCCACCTTATTTATTTTATTTAAAGTCGTCCACCTTAGTTCTTTTATGTAAAGTCGTCCACCTTAGTTCTTTTATGTAAAGTCGTCCACCTTAGTTCTTTTATTTAAAGTCGTCCACCTTAGTTCTTTTATTTAAAGTCGTCCACCTTATTTATTTTATTTAAAGTCGTCCACCTTAGTTCTTTTATGTAAAGTCGTCCACCTTAGTTCTTTTATTTAAAGTCGTCCACCTTATTTATTTTATTTAAAGTCGTCCACCTTAGTTCTTTTATGTAAAGTCGTCCTCCTTAGTTCTTTTATGTAAAGTCGTCCACCTTAGTTCTTTTATTTAAAGTCGTCCACCTTATTTATTTTATTTAAAGTCGTCCACCTTAGTTCTTTTATGTAAAGTCGTCCTCCTTAGTTCTTTTATGTAAAGTCGTCCACCTTAGTTCTTTTATTTAAAGTCGTCCACCTCATTTCTTTTATTTAAAGTCACCCACCTTAGTTCTTTTATTTAAAGTCGTCCACTTTATTTATTTTATTTAAAGTCGTCCACCTTATCTTCCTCATGATATGAGTCAACGTCTCTGAGTCATGCACATTGTGCTATGATCTGTGTGGCCTCATATTCCTTTAGTTTTCCACAATGTAATGGGACATTGTGCAGGATTGTGGGTTGTAGATAATTTGGTATGTTATCCAGAACGCTCGGGAACTGGTGTTTTCTGGATGACCAGTCTTTCCATATTTTGGATCTTCATTCCTTAAATCTACTAGAAAATCATTTAAACATTAAGGGCCCGATTCATCAAGGGTCGAATATTGAGGGTTAATTAACCCTCGATATTCGACTGGGAACTTAAATCCTTTGACTGCGAATATCGAAGTCAAAGGATTTAGCGCAACTAGTGCGATCGTACGATCGAAGGATTATTCCTTCGATCGAACGATTAAATCCTTCGAATCAAACGATTCGAAGGATTTAAATCCAATGATCGAAGGAATATCCTTAAATCAAAAAAACTTAGGAAAGCCTATGGGGACCTTCCCCATAGGCTAACATTGACTTCGGTAGCTTTTAGTGGCGAACTAGGGGGTCGAAGTTTTTTTTAAAGAGACAGTACTTCGACTATCAAATGGTTGAATAGTCAAACGATTTTTACTTCAAATCTTTCGATTCAAAGTCGTAGTCGAAGGTCGAAGTAGCCCATTCGATGGTCGAAGTAGCCCAAAAAAACCTTCGAAGTTACTCGAAGTTAGTGAATCGGCCCCTAAATAAACCCAATAGGCTGATTCTGCCTCCAATAAAGATTAATTATATCTTAGTTGGGATCAAGTACAAAGTACTGTTTTATTATTACAAAGAAAAGGGAACTCATTTTTAAAAATTTGGATTATTTGGATATAATATATGCGGCGGCCTTTCCATAATTCTGAGCTTTCTGGATAATGGGTTTCTGGATAATGGATCCCATGCCTGTAACATGGAAGGGTCTATTTATAGTTATAAATTTAGATCAGCATGTAGGCACGCATTAATTACCCAAAGTGTTTCAGTCAGCACCCGTGCCTTTCAAGCGGTTTCACACTGATGCACGTCCAGCAGTTTCCACTCAAAACTTGTTAGCCAATACTTGTGTAATGGACAGCACCACTCAGGAATCTCTGTTTCTTTAAAAAGCCTTTATTCAGCCATGGGCTCTGACCCCAAACAATTTGGCAACGTTTCAGACCGCCATCGGTCTTTTGTCAAGCCACCTTGGCAACACCTGTGCACAATCTTTTATACAATACATCACAGTGCCCCCTACTGGTGCATTCAAACATTTATAAACACCTAAAAAAAAATTTTGTGTCACAATTGCAGTCTGCAACAATGTCTCAATATCATTACAGTTGAATTACACATGGATACATTCTATCTACCTTAGTACAATATCCTTTTCGATAGTGTCCGTACGTTTTCTCGTGAAAAAATTACACTGTAAAAATACAAAAAATTTATATAATTAAAATATTCTCCATCAATATACAGATTAAAATGTACTCCTATTAAAACTGAGTTAGCGATAAATCATGCTTAAATCATATTCCCTGTTGAGGCCATGGGGAGCTAAAGTTTCCAATTTTCTAATCCATCTAGCTTCCTTTTTAAGTAGTAATTTTACTCGATCTCCACCTCTCCGTAATTTAGGTACGCTGTCTATTATTTGATATTTTAATTGTTGTACCCCATGGCCTGCAACAAGAAAATGACCTGCAACTGCTTGATCACTCTTTTTTGTGTTGATAGCGGACTTATGTTCTCTTATGCGTTCTTTTGCGCTTCTTGTAGTTTGACCAACGTAAGCTAGCCCACATGGGCATTTTATCACGTATACCACAAAGGTACTTTCACATGTATAAAAGCCATTTATCTTGATAGCTGTACCTTTTCTTGGATGGTATAGCACCTCTCCTTTCTGACAGTTTGAGCAACAGCTGCATCCCAGACTACAAGAAGCGCAAAAGAACGCATAAGAGAACATAAGTCCGCTATCAACACAAAAAAGAGTGATCAAGCAGTTGCAGGTCATTTTCTTGTTGCAGGCCATGGGGTACAACAATTAAAATATCAAATAATAGACAGCGTACCTAAATTATGGAGAGGTGGAGATCGAGTAAAATTACTACTTAAAAAGGAAGCTAGATGGATTAGAAAATTGGAAACTTTAGCTCCCCATGGCCTCAACAGGGAATATGATTTAAGCATGATTTATCGCTAACTCAGTTTTAATAGGAGTACATTTTAATCTGTATATTGATGGAGAATATTTTAATTATATAAATTTTCTGTATTTTTACAGTGTAATTTTTTCACGAGAAAACGTACGGACACTATCGAAAAGGATATTGTACTAAGGTAGATAGAATGTATCCATGTGTAATTCAACTGTAATGATATTGAGACATTGTTGCAGACTGCAATTGTGACACAAAAATTTTTTTTAGGTGTTTATAAATGTTTGAATGCACCAGTAGGGGGCACTGTGATGTATTGTATAAAAGATTGTGCACAGGTGTTGCCAAGGTGGCTTGACAAAAGACCGATGGCGGTCTGAAACGTTGCCGAATTGTTTGGGGTCAGAGCCCATGGCTGAATAAAGGCTTTTTAAAGAAACAGAGATTCCTGAGTGGTGCTGTCCATTACACACGCATTAATTACCCGGAATAGGGATCAGCAAAACTGTCCAGTTTTGCTTCACCAAAACATTTATGAAATGTGAAAAACTCATTGGAGTCAATTGGCATTTTCTTTCTTCTTGTGTTTTTTTTTTCTCGCACCAAATGCATTGGGGTCAATGGGCACTTTTTTTGTTCCTGTTGACGCAGACAAAAAAAACCTATTTTTTCCCAGTGAAATAAAAAATTTCAAAACTGTGCATGCTATTTTTAATGAAAGTGTTAAGGAAAAAAAACAATCTCCCTTTCAAGCATATCAGCTGTACTTTCCCTTAACTCCCAGCCCATTTAATGGATTGAAATGAAATGCAATCCCTCCCCAATCACCATATTCCTTCAGCAAAGGCCTGTCATGAATGATTTAATTAGGAAAAGAAGAGAACTCCGGCCGATGCCGTCAGTTTGACAATAGTGGAAGCCCAGCATGCGTCAGGAGTGAGGTCGGCACACAACAGAGTCGCTGAAGTCTCATTTTATTAGTGTTTATCAAAAGATTCTTCCGTTTGATAGCAAAGAGAATTCGCAAAAGACATGACAGTTGTTTTTGTTAGCGTTCTTCCAGGACCGACTGTTCTCTAATTGTCTTGAAATCTGTCTTGCAACAACTATTAGCATATGAAGTGCCCAGATGAGTATACATTGCACAATGAGCACCATTAATTCTACACATCGCAGAACAGGAACCTGGAGCTTAATTGGCATTTCGATGTACCTGCTTCCATAGATTTCTCATTAACCACCTGCTTCTCCATTGCCAATGATCAATGGTTGTACACGTGCAGATGCCGTACCAGTTGGTGAATTTTACAAGTTATAAGACACAGTGAAATCCACAAAATACATATAAATCCTACTCTAGATTTACAGTATAACCCATAGCAACTAGCAGGTCCGGACTGAGAATTAAAATAGGCCCTGGCATTTCAGATACACAGAGGCCCAATCAGCCCACACATAGGCCCAAACAGCCCCCACCAGCCCACAAGATACTGACTTTCTATGGCACCTTATAGCAGCCCCTCTGGCATTTGCCAGAACCCACAGATTGCCAGTCCGGGCCTGGCAACTAGTGATAAGCAAATTTGTTTTCGCCAGGCACGGATTCTCTGCAAATTTCTGCAAATTGGTTTGCTAAACTGCGGCAAAAACCAACCACAAAAAATATCGCCACAACAAAAACATCACCAAGACCGAATTGTCGCAGAGGCAAAAAAGTTACCATAAGAAAAAACGTCCAATAACTAATGCATTTGGATATAAAAGTCGCTGAGACAAATAAGTGGCCACAAGAAAAATGCCAATTGACTTTTGGCATTTGGAGTGAGAAAAAAAAAAAACTTGACGACCATTGACTTCGATGTGTTTTGCAAATTTTTCACTGTTTTGAAAATTTTTTTGCAGTTTGGCTAATTTTTCAGTGAAGCAAAATGGGACAGATTTAGGGGCAGATTTATCAAGGGTCAAATTTCGAAGTGCAAAAAACGTTGAAATTCGACCATCGAATAGGGTAGTTCGACATTTGAATTTCGAAGTCGAGGGATTTTTAAAACCGTACGATCGTACGATGTAATCCTTCTAAACGAACAATTCGAACAATTTATTTGAACGATTTAATCGTACGATCGCACGATTTTACCAAAAATCCTTCAATTTCTCAAAACTTGCCCAAACGCTCAAAATAGGTTATAGGAGGTCCCCCATAGGCTAAACAGCAATTCAGCAGGTTTAAGATGGCGAAGTGTTGAAGTCGAACTTTTTTAAAGAGACAGTACTTCGATTTTCTAAGTCAAAGTTTTTCACTTTGAATTGAAGTCGAAGCCGAATTTGGCCTATTCGATGGTCGAAGCATTCCAATTCGAAGTTTTTGAAATTCACTTCAACCCTTAGTAAATGTGCCCCTTAGTGTCAGACTGGGACACCAGGGGCCCACTCTCAGTACTATTATTCTCTAATCACTCGACCTCTCCTAGTCTCTTTTCTTACATACTATAGTCTATTTCATTTATTTAGCCTCTTAGTTCTCATAGAAATAGGAAATAGCCATAAAATAGGCCAAATATTTAGCAGCATGAGGACCCACTGACACCTGGGCCCCCGGGACTTTTCCTGGTATCCTAGTGGGCCAGTCCGACACTGGACAGATTCACTCATCACTCACAAAAGCCACCAATCAGAAGGTTGTTTTCATTAAGGGGCAGATTTACTATGGGTCGAATATCGAGGGTTAATTAACCCTCGATATTCGACTAGGAATTTAAATCCTTCGAATTCGAATATCGAATTCGAAGGATTTAGCGCAGGAAATTCGATAGATCGATCGAAGGATTATTCATTCGATCGAAAGATTAAATCCTTCGAATCGAACGATTCGAAGGATTTTAATCCAACGATCGAAGGAATATCCTTCGATGAAAAAAACTTAGGCAAGCCTATGGGGACCTTCCCCATAGGCTAACATTGAGTTCGGTAGCTTTTAGCTGCCGAACTAGGGGGTGGAATTTTTTTTTTAAAGAGACAGTACTTCGACTATCGAATGGTCGAATAGTCGAACGATTTTTAGTTCGAATCGTTCGATAGTCGTAGTCGAAGGTCGAAGTAGCCCATTCGATGGTCGAAGTAGCCCAAAAAAAAGTTTTTTTAATTCGAACCCTTCACTCGAATTTAGTAAATCTGCCCCTTAGTCTTCTGCTGGGGATGAGTGAATGTTTCCTGAATAAAATTTATGTTTATGTAAGTCAAGATAAAATTTTTGTGAATCTGATCTAGAATTTTGCCTTGCGTTTCAGTAAAAAAGGAAACGGAGCAGTTTTGCTCATCACTATTACACTGCAGTTCTTGATTTGTATTTTGGACCTAGATGGTAGTTTACAAAACTGGAGTAAAGTACGACTGTAATAAGAATTGCTGCTGCTAAAATTTGTACGGTTTGGCATCACATTGCTATCCATGCCTTATTTATATAAATTTGGATTAACAGGTAAGAATCAGACAAATCAGTGTGAAAAACTTACAAGAACCTGAAATTGGATTTACAAATGACATATTATTTTGTATTAATGAGGCCAAATTACAGACTTTTTTAAATTTGTGATCAAGTTTTTTTCTGTGGTTTAATGCAAATGAGTTTTTTCTTTCTGAATATTTTTGTCATAGGAGCAGATTCACTTAAAGGGCAAATTGTCGCTAGCGACTGCTTTGCACACTTTGCACCACTTCGCCAGGCAAAAATTCATTACCAATATGCAAATTCACTAAAATGGGAGGTTGCGTCCTGGGAGCTGAAAGCTGGCGACTTTTCGTTAGCGACACTTCTTCAGTGCGAGCATTTCATAGCGAAGATTCGCTAGGTCAATTTAAATAGGGGAGGAGCATAAAAGTCGTATACACGTCTTTTTTAGAGATTTTGGTGTAAATGCTTGAAGTGGCCACTTTTTATTACAAATGTCGAAGGGAGCTTAATAAAGACATAAAAGACCCTCTAATGCCCTAGACATGAGCCCACCCTAAAATATATCTGGCAGGCCCATCAAATGTGCTAAAAAAAATGTTCACACAAAAATCTTTAATAGTTTGGACTTTTGAAGGCAATCCCGCTTTAAAAATAGAATAGTCGCCTGCGTAGCCAGTCGCCAGAGAACTTAGGTGTGAATGTAGCCAGGCTCTATGGAAACTTTCTTTTTGGCAATAATGCAATGGAAAATATCTGCACAAAATACAATTGACTAGCAGAGCGCCCCATTTAGAAACACCACTGGATATTACATGCCCTATGATATATTTCTGATGGGATACATTTAATAACAATCGAATTGCGATTTTTTTTTCCAGGAATCACAAAAAAATCAAGGTTTTTCTATATTTCTAAAAACCTATAAAAATGCACAATTTAAGTAAAAAAAGTAAAAGTTGTCGAGGTGCTATAGAAGTCAATGGGAGGTGTGCTGATCCTATTGGACCATTTTTAAACCAATCAAAATTTTTAAAGGGTTTTTCAGATTTTTTTTGGCTATGAATTGTCCAAAAAAAATCTATTGTTTTTAGAGGTTTTTGATGTATTTTTTTGGAACATCGTTCAGCACTTTTTTAAATTCGTACTTTTTACATTTGGGTCTTTTAATAAACTCCTTCACAATCATGGATTTAAAATTCGACCTTCTATAAATAAACCTCCACATGTTGTACAGATTCAAGGCAGGCTATCACAAATGATTTATTGGTGGGTCTTAGATATTAAATGATCTTTGATGAATTTCCAAATGTTAATTTTGGCTTAAAATAGGTTAAACACTTTAATGAGTTCCCAAAAGAGTTCATCTGATCTTCAGCTATCTCTATCAAATGAACATCCAAGAAGCCATCTTTTTATACCTTATTAAATAATTAGTCACAGTCCAAACTAGGGTTGTCCAACAGGAATCTTCCAGATGTTGGTGAACTGCTAATTATCTACGACTGATCTTTAAAGAACGATTCCCATAGACCATAATGAGACGAAATATGTTTTAAAGCGCAGACAAAGGAATTGAAGTTAAATAACACCTTCTGTGATGTTTCCAACATTTTTGCAGCAATTAACAGATGTTAATAGCATTTCAAATGAATTCAAAGCAACATCGAATCTCTCCAGAAATGGATCTGTAAAAAAGATTTGCATCTGTACAATGTTATGAAGCTTGACATATGCAAGATATTAATATGAACGATCTTACGGTTGCCTTTTAATTGTTCAGACTGATTTGTGCATCAAGTGTGATGTTGTTGATTGACATAGATGCTAACACAAGTATTATGCAAAGGAAACAACAGGCTTTCCAGCTGTAATAAAGAAACATTTTTATATATGGTGAAGCGGCGCGGAAACAGTTACTCATTAAGTACTGTATAAAAAAAATACCCACAATTATTATATCCTCAGAGACTTTGTCAGAGCTGAGATAGGCACAAAGATAAAGGCACACTTTTCAGGTACCTATTAAGCATCTTCTGCCTTCCCCTATTCCATGTTCGCTACACCTCTCTAGCTCTCTCCTTCATCCTCCTCACCTTTCCTTCACTCCCCTCCTCTCCTCTCCTTCATTCCCCTACCTCCACCCCTCTCTATCACTCCCCTCCCTCCTCCCCTCGCCTTCACTCCCCTCCCTCCTCCCCTCTCTATCACCCTCTTCCTCCTCCCCTGTCCTTCATTCCCCTACCTCCTCCCCTCTCTGTCAATCCTCTACCTCCTCCCCTCTCTATCACCCTCTTCCTCCTCCCCTGTCCTTCATTCCCCTACCTCCTCCCCTCTCTGTCAATCCTCTACCTCCTCCCCTCTCTTTCACTCTCCTCCCTCCTCCCCTCTTTGTCACTCCCTCCCTCCTCCCCTCTCCATCACTCAACCTCCCCTCCTTCACTTTCCCCTCCCTCCCCACTGCTTCAGTGCATGCAGGCAGCCTACGGTTGCCACCTGGCCAGTTTTGAACCGGACAGCCCTGTTTGTAAGGGCTGCCCGGGTCAAAACTGCCTGCCCGGTTTTCCAAATTAGGCTCGGCCCCTGATGTAATGATCCCGACCCCACCGCATCACCATCCCGCCCCGCCACATCATGGCCCCGCCCCCTGCCCAGGGGCAAAAAGTTGGCAACCCTAGGGCAGTCGTTCTGGTACACGTGCGCACAGGGGACAGCAGGCTGGTCAGCCAGGTTGCCTAAGGCACCCGGTTAGCTTGGCCCAGCCCTGCTTGTCTCATCCATTTAGATGAAGCAGATTTTATTTATGCATCTGGCTCATAGTACACCATTCATTCAGTGAGAGGAATAATGTGGCTTTGTTAATCTTTTAAGTCTGATTCATCCTTCTGACACTCATCCAGTTTGTTATTATACTGTTTCTTGCCCTGGCGGAGTTTTCAGTTCAGGTCCCTATCACATTCGTACACTGTAGTCAATTATATTTTTACTCAATGAACCTTCATGTTTGTTGTTGAAGAAACTAGAGTAGATGATGAAAAAACCCTCACAGGTAACTAATGGCAGATAGTGTCCTGGCTGGGACTCAACCTAGAACCCAACATATGGTCCCTAGAACCACCTAGAACCTTGGACCCCCTGATGTGAAAGAGTGACTTCAATGGTATACAGAAATTATTAATGAAGCCAGAAGGGCTGCACTAAACTCTTCATATGAGGGCAACATTTTCACAAGACACAACAACTGAAAAATGGATTTAGTCCAGTTATTTGGAGGACAAATCAGGCAAAGATCAAAGGGGTTATTTATCAAAGTCCGATTTTATCTCAAAATGTTCTTCTTCAAATTCCGATCAAATCCGCTCTGGTTTTTTACGCTTATTCATTATTACATTTCCCCGAAAATTTACTTTGGGGGAAAAAATCTGATTTTCACGATTTTTCGGATTTTTCACCCCTTATACTTTTTTGCCTGAAAATTCTGAAAACTTTAGGGTATCGCATGAAACCCAGCGCACATTAAAACATCATTGGGACTTCTCCTGTTGACTTATTGTATATGCAACCTTGATAGGTCTGAGATGCCGGATTTTCTAATTCAGACTTTTCCATCCTTGGGGTTTAATAAATTCCTAAAAATCATTATGGGCCGATTCACCAAGGGTCGAATATCGAGGTTTAATTAACCCTCGATATTCGACTGGGAATTAAAATCCTTCGAGTTCGAATATCGAAGACAAAGGATTTTAGCGCAAACAGTGCGATCGAACGATCTAAGGATTATTCCTTCGATCAAATGATAAAATCCTTCAAATCGAACGGTAAAATCCTTCGAATCGAACGATTCGAAGGATTTTAATCCAACGTTTGAAGGAATATCCCTCGATCAAAAAAATCTTCCCCATAGGCTAACATTGAGTTTGGTAGCTTTTAGATGGCGAACTAGGGGGTCGAAGTTTTTTCTTAAAGAGACAGTACTTCGACTATCGAATGGTCGAATAGTCGAACGATTTTTAGTTCGAATCCTTCGATTTGAAGTCGTAGTCGAAGGTTGAAGTAGCCCATTCGATGGTCGAAGTAGCTCAAAAAACACTTCAAAATTCGAAGTTTTTTTACTTTGAATCCTTCACTCGAAGTTAGTGAATCGGCCCCTATATGTCCTATTATATTTAAAAAAATCACAAATGTTTCGGGATTTTTGCATACAGAGTTTAGTAAATAACCGTCTAAATTATTTAGTGCCCTATCTAAAGTTGCAGTTTTTTTGCAATATGTGGACAGTCAAACCAGTCAATCACCACACATCTATATCAACCGAGTTATATGTTTGAAATATACACCAAAAAGTGACTTTAATAACCACATCAAAATATCCCCTGCGAAAAAAATGTTTTTAGAAGGCAACTCTATATAGACTGAAACACTGGGACATAACTGACTCAGGCTCTGTAGAGGTATGGGACCTGTTATCCAGAATGCTCAGGATAAGGTTTTTTTGGATAAGGAATATTTTTGTAAAATCATTTAAATATAAATCAGACCCAAATAGAACAGTTTCCCACCAATAAGAATTAAATATATCTTAGTTGGGATCACGTACAAGGTAAAAAAAAGGATATATGAAGATTTTGAAGCATTTAATTAAAAATGGAGTCTATGGGAGACAAGCTTCCTGTAATTCAGAGCTTTCAAAATAATGGGTTTATGATCCGATACCTGTAACTGAATGTCACAAACATGTGTATATAGTGTACAAGAAAAAATCATGAAGGCTCACTGATAAAACATTTTTATTAGGGCTTGACTACCATACATTTCTTTTGCTGAAACATGAAAATAAAATGACTTTTTATAACCCTGTATATCAAGGCAGAGAGGTTAAATAATCAAAAAAAATTGACGTTTTGTTTCATCGGTATTTGCTTCAGCAGCTCAACAATTTATGGATTACTGAAATTTCTACCCAGACTTTTTAGTGTATCTGTTTTGTCAGCAAAAAACCAACCGAATGGGGAAAATTCATAAAAATTTAAGATCAAATAAACCCTGTCAGTGGGAGGTTTGTTTTCAACAGTCAGTCTGTTTTATTTTTTGAGGGAAATGTTTTAGAAATGGAACAATACAATTTTCATTGTCCAGGTATGGGCAACCTGTTGTTCAAAAAGCCTGAATTACAGAATGGCCGTCTCCCATAGACTCCAATTCATCCATATAATTCAAATTTTTTAAAATGATCTCTGTAATAGTGATGGGCGAATCTCTCCCAAAATTCACGAAAATCATGAAATTGGAAAGTTCACGAAAAAAACGTGAAATTCTAAAGTTTTCACGAAAAATCTTGGAAATTGACGCCGGCGAATTTTCACCGGTGATTTTTCACGGCAGATTGGCAAATTTATTGGCCAGCGGCAAAACGCGGAAGTTCGCCGCAAATTTATTCGCCCATCACTACTCTGTAATAATAAAACAGTAGCTTGTACTTGATCTCAGCTAAGATATAAAAATCCTTATTGGAAGCAAAAAGCCTACTGAGTTTATTTAAATGTACGTGAATTTCTAGTAAAAGTATGAAGATCCAAATTACAGAAAGATCCCTTATTTGGAAAACCCCAGGTCCAGAGCATTCTGGATAACAGGTCCCATACCTGTAATTGAATTTCTTATATTCTTAAATAAATCGGGATTTTCTGATTCAAAATGTTTTTGCAAATAGGCCAGCGATCAAGAATAAAATCACAATGATAACAATTAGGGGCTGATTCACGAAATTCGAGTGAAGGGTTCGAATAAAAAAAAATTCGAATTTCGAAGTATTTTTTGGGTACTTCGACCATCGAATTGGTTAAATTCGATCGAATTCGATCGAATTCGAACGATTCGAACGATTAGAATTAAAAATCGTTTCACTATTCGACCATTCGATAGTCGAAGTACTGTCTCTTTAAAAAAAAATTTGATCCCCTAGTTCGGCAGCTAAAAGCTACCGAACTCAATGTTAGCCTATGGGGAAGGTCCCCATAGGCTTACTAAAGTTTTTTCATCGAAGGATATTCATTCGATCGTTTTATTAAAATCCTTCGAATCGTTCGATTCGAAGGATTTAATCGTTCGATTCGAAGGATTTAATCGTTCGATCGAATGAAAAAACCTTCGATCGATCGATCTAATTTTTAGCGCTAAATCCTTCGAATTCGATATTCGAATTCGAAGGATTTAAATTCCCAGTCGAATATCGAGGGTTAATTAACCCTCGATATTCGACCCTTCGTGAATCGGCCCCTTAGTGATCACTGATCCATGGCAGGAAAGGACTTCCGAATTCTAGTTAGAAAATATTTCTATAGTTTTCGGTTAAAAACATGCCCCTCTATATCAGATAAAAAAATGACTGATATGAGACTTCCAATAAAATATATATTTGGATCAGTTTCTGCCTATTTACAAAGAGCAAAGAAGGAAGAGGAGTTTGTAGAGTCATAGACATCAGGGGGATCTACATGGTGTATCATATAATATAATATGTTCATCCAACATCTAAAATATAGGGAATGGGCACACAATGAAAGCAGTACTCAAACTATCTTGGCAATAAAAATGAATATAGGGCCTTATTTATCAAAATCCAAATTTTTCTGAGTATTTTATTTTAGAATAAGTCTGACCAAACTAGAATCCACAATTTGACCCTATTATTTAAAAAAGATTTAATCAGATCGGGAAAAAAAATCAATAAAATCTAGATTAAACCCAAATCAGATGATTTTTTTGGATTTTTCCCCGAATTGCTCGATTTCTTTCAGGCTTTTTACCGAAAAGCCCAAATAGTCTTTGGGGCTAATTCCAGCGCAGACCAAAGAAACTTCCAAATAGAATAGGGACCTTTAGAGGTAGATGTATTAATGGTCAAATATCGAGGGTTAATTCACCCTCGATATTCGACTGGCGAATTAAAATCCTTCGACTTCGAATATCGAAGTCAAAGGATTTTGCGCAATTCGTTCGATCGAACGATTAAATCCTTCGAATCGAACGATTCAAAGGATTTTAATCCATTGATCGAAGGATTATCCTTCGAAAAGAAAAAACTTGGAAAGCCTATGGGGACCTTCCCCATAGGCTAACATTGACTTCGGTAGCTTTTAGGTGGTAAACTAGGGGGTCGAAGTTTTTTCTTAAAGAGACAGTACTTCGACTATCGAATGGTTGAAAGATTTTTAGTTCGATTCATTCGATTCGAAGTCGAAGTCATAGTCGAAGGTCGAAGTAGCCTATTCGATGGTCGAAGTAGCCAAAATAACACTTCGAAATTCGAAGTATTTTTTATTCTATTCCTTCACTCGAACTTAGTGAATGGTCCCCTTAGAGTTGAGTTGAGTTTTTTGCATTCGGACTGTATTAAATAACCTCCATAAAGTCTATCTTAAGGAAATATGAAACTAACAAATATTATGCATTGTTTTTATAATATGCAAGCTCCTCTTTGCTATCCCCCCCCCAATACCTTATTGGTCTTCTCTTCCATTGATTAGATGATGTATTTGATTGAGATAACTGTCTTTAAAAAAAAAACAGCTGAGACACAAAGCCTGCATGTGGAAACAGATAGGCGAGAAAGGGGACAGTGAAGAGGATCTTGAGTATTTCAGTGAAATACACTGTTTAACTAATAATACTGTCCTCGCTGTCCTACCCCATGCACCAATAAAACGTGCAATGTATGGGATCCATTATCTGGAAACATGTTAACAAGATAGCTCCGAATTATGGAAAGGCCCTATCCCATAGACTCCCTTTTATCAAAATAATCCTTATTTTTAAATAATAATATTTTAAAATGTTTGATTTTTTCTTTGTAATAATAAAACAGTATCTTGTACGTGATCCAAACTACGATATTATTAACCCTTATTGGAAGCAGAACCATATAAATTGGGTTATTTAATGTTGACATGATTTTGTAGTAGACTTAAGGTTTGAAGATCAAAATTAAGGAAAGATCTATTTTCTGGAAAACTCCAGGTCCTGAGCATTCTAGATAACAGGTCCCATACCTGTACTGTACTAAGAGAACTTGCCCTTTCCCATAGACCAATTTAATTTAAATAAAAAACTATGGAAAACAAAAAACCTTTTAATCATGGCTCTTTTTGTTATTGTAACCTCTTTATGCTGCAGATCTGCTGATGTGTGATTGTTAAAAGCAGTAAACAGGACATGTGCCCATTAGAGTGTCACTGTTGACAGCCTGGATTATCCTCTCGTGATTGTGCTTTGCAGGAACAAAATCAATGGCGCAGACATTTGCCCTTTTGTACAGTAAATTTCAGGCCCAATAAATCTTCATTTACCAACAAATCACAGGAAGTGTCTTCCCACTATTTTTATAAGTGATTGTTACATTGATAGTTGTCATGTTGTCACTGAGTGGGAATGTCTATAAGTCACTGACCTGTGTCACAAATTCATTGGCTACACAATTATTATTTTTCTTATTATTCTTGTTACTACTTATAGTAATTTACCTTTCAATCCAGTCAATGGAAAATCCAGAATTTTTTTTCCATTGTGCCAATAAAACAACAGAACTGCTGCTTACAATGGGGATCAGATAGGATCTGTGCAGCCACTGGGACAGAATGTTCTGTTATACAGATAGCTAGAATCTCAGCTGCCATAAAGCAGGACAGGACTGCTGCTTACAATGGGGATCAGATAGGATCTGTGCAGCCACTGGGACAGAATGTTCTGTTATACAGATAACTAGAATCTCAGCTGCCATAAAGCAGGACAGGACTGCTGCTTACAATGGGGATCAGATAGGATAGTTCTTCCACTGTATAGAGCACTTGTAAGGCCCCATCTAGAATATGCCGTACAGTTTTGGTCTCCATCACTCAAACAGGACATTATTGTATTAGAGAGGGTACAGAGAAGGGCAACTAAGCTGGTAAAAGGTATTGAAAATCTTAGCTATGAGGAAAGACTGGCCAAATTGGGGATGTTCACGCTGGAGAAGAGGCGCTTAAGGGGTGATATGATGACTATGTATAAATATATAAGGGGATCATATAATAATCTCTCTAATGCTTTATTTACCAGTAGGTCTTTCCAGCTGACACAAGGTCACCCATTCCGATTAGAAGAAAAGAGGTTCCAGCTAAATATTGGGAAGGGGTTTGTTACAGTGAGAGCTGTGAAGATGTGGAATTCTCTCCCTGAATCAGTGGTACAGGCTGATACATTAGATAGGTATAAGAAGGGGTTGGATGGTGTTTAGCAAGTGAGGGAATACAGGGATATGGGAAATAGCTCATAGTACAAGTTGATCCAGGGACTGGTCCCATTGCCATTTTAGAGTCAGGAAGGAATTTTTCCCCCTCTGAGGCAGATTGGAGAGGCTTTAGATGGGTTTTTTGCCTTCCTCTGGATCAACTGGCAGATAGTTAGTTAATAAAAAAAAAAACTCGATGGACATGTGTCTTTTTTCAACCTTACTTACTATGTTACTATGTTACTATGTTACTATGTAGTTGCAGCTTCTGTGACAGAATGCTCTGTTATTCAGATAGCTAGAATCTCAGCTGCCATAAAGCAGGACAGGACTGCTGCTTACAATGGGGATCAGATAGGATCTGTGCAGCCACTGGGACAGAATGTTCTGTTATACAGATAGCTAGAATCTCAGCTGCCATAAAGCAGGACAGGACTGCTGCTTACAATGGGGATCAATAGGATCTGTGCAGCCACTGGGACAGAATGTTCTGTTATACAGATAGCTAGAATCTCAGCTGCCATAAAGCAGGACAGGACTGTTGCTTACAATGGGGATCAGATAGGATCTTTGCAGCCACTGGGACAGAATGTTCTGTTATACAGATAGCTAGAATCTCAGCTGCCATAAAGCAGGACAGGACTGCTGCTTACAATGGGGATCAGATAGGATCTTTGCAGCCACTGGGACAGAATGCTCTGTTATACAGATAGCTAGAATCTCAGCTGCCATAAAGCAGGACAGGACTGCTGCTTACAATGGGGATCAGATCATCAGAACATCAACTTTATCTAAAGAAAATCAAGAAAGACCACGAGTTAAGAAACTTTTCGGGGAGAGGGGGAGAAGGAAAGATTCACTAATTGTTGGACAGTTTTAAGATTTATTCTATAAGAGTCATTTCCTATTTAGCTTTAAATAGTGGAGATCAGTTTCAGTCGCAGTTTATGGTTTGGGATTTAATAACTCAGACGTTGGGGACAGCAGCACTTGAAGCTTGGATAATATACAAGGCGAGGAGTCACTGTGCTGATTACATCTTGGATTTATTATCCTGGCAACTTAAAGTCTCCCCACAACTCAGTGCCAGCCCTCTGCTGCCTATGGCCACTCCGATAGCAACACTAAGGGGGTTATTTACTTAACTCCGAATGCAAAAATTACGAAAAAATTGTGATTTTTTTAAAATAAAATCAGACTTTTAAAAAATCAAAAATTTTTCATAATTTATTAAACCCAGAGGATGGAAAAGTCTGAATCTGAAAACCCGGCATCTCAGACCTGTCGAGGTTGCATATAAGGCAATGGGAGAAGTCCCATGTATGATTTTTTGATGTGAGTTTCATGCAATACACCAAATTTTGTAAATTCGTGAAAATCAGATGGAAAAATTCAAAAAAATTGCGAAAATCGGATTTTTTCCAGAAAAGCTAATTTTCAGGAAAATGTAATAATAAATAAGCATAAAAAACCCGACCGGATTTGCAGGTTTTTTTTTTTCAGAAAATGTTGAGATAAATTCGGGGTTATTTATCAAAGTCCAAATGTATCTCAATATTTTCAGAAAAAAAACTCAGACCAAATTTCGGCTTAATTATTAATACACTTTCCAGAAAATGTTGTTTGCGGGAAAAATCTGAAAAAACATGAAAAATCTGATTTTCACAATTTTTTCAGATTTTTCATCAGATTTTCGTGATTTTTTTTCCGGATTTTTCACCCAAAATCTCATATTTCTTATGTTTTTTGCCCGAAAACTCAGAAAACTTCAGGGTATTGCACGAAACCCAGCACACATCAAAAAAATCATTGGGACTTCTCCCATTGACTTATATGCAACCTCGACAAGTCCGTGATGCCAGATTTTCTGATTCTGACTTTTCCTTCTTCTGGGTTTAATAAATTCCGAAAAATTTGTGATTTTTTAAAAGACCGATTTTAACTTGAAAAAATCACGAATATTTCGTGATTTTTGCATTCAGGGTTTAGTAAATAACCTCCTAAATGAAAATGACCGATCCACCATTTACATTTCCCCTTTTTTTTTGCAACGGGAGATGATTAAAGGCATCGAGGCACGTTAGGACTGCACTCACATGTTACAATACATAGATCCGCCGCTTCCCCTTTTATCATTCTGCTCTGTTCTAAGACTATAAATATTCATACTAATGTAACTGGAAATTATTGAAGTGAAGAAGAAAAGGGAAACAAGAAGCCATTTGCTTCAATTCATAAACAGCATCTGTTGGGAAGTTATTCATAGATTGCTCGGGGGGCCTGCTGAGCTGCAAAGCCGTGGAAAAGAATTCCATTGTGAGTAAATTGGCCAAAGAGGCAATGGAGAGACGATTAAATGCCATTCGCTGACGGAATCATCAGCCAATGGGTTGTTTTATGTCTTTATCACAGGGACACAGGAGCAGCCCGGAGCCAAAGTCTCTCCCAATGAGATGAGCAATTGGCTAAGTTTATAAAGGTCTTACAAGTAGATAAGGGGAGAACAAGAGCAGATTGCTCCGAAATGCTGTTGGGTTTGTTTGTCTGCTCTCCAGGCACGTTGAACCCTCACCTGTGGGAAATCATAACTCTGACCTTAACTCGCTGTCAGATAAGCTCATCTTCTCCTGACACGGTGGATTCAGTTAAGTCTTCATGGACTTCATGGACAAGTGAAATCCTATTTTCTCACTTCACTGTCTCATACCGGATCTTTAGCAATCTCCCTTATTCAACTCTGAATCAACTCCCGAGTGTAGGACCAGCTGACCTGTGACTCGCCTGCTCTTTCTCAATAATACGATCATTCTGAGGCATCGTGCAGAAAGAACATGAGACTTACTGACTGTCTACTGATACCTCGAGTGCCTAATATCGATTCAAATGATATTAGTGGGCAGGGGTGATCCAATGTTGCTCCCGCCTGCTCCGCACTTAAAGGGAAACTTAAGTCTAAAATAAAATAAAATGCTATATTTTGTATACTAAACATAAACATGAACTTACTGCACCACAAGCCTAATCAAACATATGATTTATGCTTTCAAAGTTGGTCACAGGGGGTCACCACCTTGTAACTTTGTTATACATCTTTGCAAGACCAAGACTGTTCCCATGCTCAGTGTGATCTGGGCTGCTTAGGGATCGTCATAAATGATCAAAACAGCACAAGTCAAATAATATCTGCCAGAAGCTGATACAACAAGACTAATTAATAATCAGAATATACAGACTGCACTGGGTCCTGTGTTGTCATGTAATCTAATGTGGATTTTATAGTTTTTGTATTATTTAATACAAACTTTCTCTAACTCTCCAGAACCAGTGGCTGCAGCACAATAATCCTTCAATGAGAATCCTAGTTTATTTTTTTAAATCTGGCTCCATGATCTTTGTCCCTGCAGCTGGAGTTGGAAACAGAGGATGTAAAAGCAAAAATAAAATCCCATTTTTACTTTATTAACTGAAAAATAAACCTATCCCCAATAATAAATCTGAATGTATTTTTATAAGAAACCTGACTGTATGCAGTGAAATTCCCCCTTCTGCCTGCTGCGGATATGAATCTCTACATGGTTGCTGGCTGCTCTACAGGGAAACAAACAAAGCTGATCAAATTCTGGGAAATAAGGTGAGGGGCTCCCCCTGCTGTTTGAAAGTATGATCCTTTCCCTGCAGAGCAGTTTGGGACCATCTGAAGTTTGCTATCCTCTGCAGTCAGAGCAAGTATATTGGCGATAGGTTTGTTTTTCACTAAGGAAAATAAAAATTGGATTTTGTTTTTTGCCTTTACATTCCCTTTAAAACTTAGCATCAAGGGGGAGCTGCATCACTAGTACAATGACAACTTTAGCACTTTTGGAATGGAATCAATAAAGGGCCAACATATCTTTATTTTGTTTCAGTTTGTATTTGGAAGTATTTGGATGATACAGGTATGGGATCCGTTATCTGCAAACCCATTATCCCAAAAGCTCAGAATACAGGAAAGCCATTTGCCATTGACTCCATTTTAATCAAATAATCCAAATTTTTTATGATTTAATTTTTTTTCTGTCATAATAAAACTTGACCCAAACTAAGATATCATTAAAGGGGTTGTTCACCTTTAAATTAACTTTTAGTCTGATGCAGAGAGGGATATTCTGAGACAATTCGCAATGGGTTTTCATTTTTTTTTTAATTATTGTTTTTAAGTTATTTAGCTTTTTATTCAGCAGCTCTGAAGTTTGCAGTTTCAGCAATCTGGTTGTTAGGGTCCAAATTACCCTAGCAAGCATGCATTGATATATATATATATATATATATATATATATATATATATATATATATATATATATATATATATATATATATATATATATATATATATATATATATATATATATATAGGCTGTCTGGGTGAAATGTGGACTGGTGGCAACTGAATTACACATAAAGATCCAACCTCCACCCCTGCAATAATTATACGAAATGCAAATGGGGGAAATAAGAAATTTCTCGATAATACTTACACTGACATAACTTTGTGGTATCTCTCTATACAGATTCTGAGTAAACATAGGGGCTGTTCCTGCTGAATACATATGGACAGATTCACTAACAGGCGAATTTTTGCCATTGTCTGTTTCGCACCCATCTCAACACCTCGCCAGGCGCAAATGCGCTCAGACTACACCAATTCACTAATATGTGGAGTTTCATCCTGGATGCCAAACGCTGGTGACTTTTCGTTATTGTTACTTAAGCAGTGTGAGCATTTCAAAGTGAAGATGCGCTAGCGTCTTTTTCTGCCTAGCGAAAATTTGCTAGTGATCTTGCGCTCAGGTCAATTTGCATACAGCGGATATCCATAAAGTTGTATGGACGTCTTTATTTTATTGTTGCTGCAAATGGTTTAAGTTAGCGGTTTATATTACACATGTCCAGGGAACCTTAATAAAGACAAGAGAGTTAATATAAAGCCCTACACATGAGCCCACTGTAAAATAAAGGTTCCATATGTTAGGAAATGTCTGAAAAAAATGGTTCCCTCAAAAAAAGGATTTTTGCAGGCAATCACGCTGGAAAAAATAAAAAGTCGCCAGCGTTTTTTGAACTTTGATGCATTTTGGCTCGCAGAATATAATGTAAGTGAGGAGATTGAGGAAGATCTATTTACTTTATAGCACTTTGGCCTGGTCTGAGGGGGCGAAGGCAACTCTTGCGAAAGAGGTAACATTCAGTAAAATACGCATTTTAGTGAATTGCGGAGTAACGTCCGTTCGCCGGAACAAAAAGTCTCCAGGCGATAGATTGCGAATGATCGCTAGTGATGGTCTGTTTCGGTAGCGAATTGGCACCTGCACCTGTTGGATAAAGTAGGGGAAGTTAAATAATTTTTCATCACTTTTATTTTTGTTCCATACCCCCTTTTTAGATGATACAAAAAAAGGAAACCTCAGGTAACTGTCATTCATCATAGGGTGAAGGGACACAAGATGAACCTCCTTGATATAATTTTATTCCATCAGTTATTACCAATTATTCTGGATCGGGGGGTCTCTCTGTTTGGGGTGCAATGTAAATGACCCATCCGCTTTGCAGCAGAGCAGTCTGTGTTCAGGAAATCTCATGCAAATTCCCAGTACTAACTGCCAGTTTTAGCTGATTTGCATTTTCATGAGTGTGGCGAATTTCCTTAGTAAGGAGATCCATCAGTGAACATGTGAATGAATATATTATGAATATAATATGCATATGGGTTTTGCTGACACTGCATGGTTACTCTAGGACTCATTATAGAAAAGGTACAACAATGTGTATCACTGGGGTACGGGCTGCTAATCTGTAGCCCCTCTTGACAGTACGAAGAAGAGTTTTTCCATTGTTTATGATATGAGAATACCAAGATTGCAGCTGCTTTTAGAAATATTCGGTCACAGTCTCAGCATATTAATGTTTCCCCCAGGAGACTTCTCAGACTGGACACTTTCCACACATTATAATAAGGCAGATTTGTCTATCTGGATAATAATATAACTTGTATTTTTTCCCCTTAGGGATCCGATACATGATAATCCATAAGGAATACAGACAAACTTTGGGAGAATTATGATATCAGATCATTTGCTGTGAAAGTTTGAATAATGGATACTTTCATGGCAAAGCTGTCTAATACATGGAGCAGATTGATGAAGATGGTCCAAACTGGGTTGTCCTATTGTTCTGCCAATGATTGGACCACATGGGGGCCTGTGCATAGATGTCAACTGCAGAGTGGTGACCTAAACCAGTTCTTAACCAATGGGATGTTCTGCCCCTTTAGAAAAATAGCGCAATGTGTTCCTATCAGACGTTGATCAAGAAAATAATTATTACGAACCCCTATAAAGGCAATAGGGCACTGAGTCAAAGTTGACAACCAATGACTGCCCATGTGCCACCAACCTTTAGACTTAATGCTCCAGAACACTGAAAGAAGTGTTAAGTGCTATGAGGAACTAAAAGCTCTAACAGGGACCTTGGTTATTTAGAGCTATAGAGGTCTTAAAAACAAATTCTCTATTTTACAGACAGCAAATTGGGGAATGATTGGTGTCATGTGACATTATTATGTTATTATAAATAGCAAGTTACCCCCAGCTTTGCACCCTAGGTAGGTGCCTACTCTGCCTTCCCTCTAGTTCCGGCCCTGCTGTAATGCAAAGTCATATACAGGGGAATGTAATAAAAGTCGCAAAGAGCAAAACAACTCGCACCAATAAGACTAAAAATCCTCATCTCGCAATGTAATATTGTTCCTTAAACTGTTATTGCATTGCGAATTTTAATTGCGCATTGCGAATTTTAATTGCGCACTCATAAGAAGTGCTTGAAGGTGTCGTAATCTTTTGGAGCAAACATAACGACTTTTTCAGTAAGAAGTTTTATTACATTGACTGCTCAGTGGCGCAAACTAAAAAATTCGCAAACGGTCTTTCACTGTCGGAAGTGGTCGCTAAACAGTTTCCGGGCTCGCAAAAGCTATATTAAATTCGCACAAAGCAAAATTTGTTCGTGCAAAGGCATAACTTTTCGCATTGCGAATAGTTTTTCCGTTAGCGATTTTTATTACATTCCCCCGATAATCTTTCGGATTCAGTTCGTCCAGGCACTTGGGGTTCTGCTTAAAAAATCCGAAACTGATTCCTGGATTTGGGGCATCCCTAGTAATAATGACACAATACTTTGTTCTTGATCCCAGCTAAGATCTACAGTAATTAATCCTTACTGGAAACACATCAATGCTATTGGGTTTAATTAATGCTTACATGTTTTTTTAGTCGACTTTAGGTATGGAGATCCAAATTACAGAAATATTTCTTACCTAGAAAAACCCAGGTCTCGAACATTCTGGATAACTGTTCCCATACCTGCACTAGGAAACACAGCATGATTACAGCCATGATAAAGTGACTTAAGCACCTCTTTTTTTCAGCAACTAGAGATCATAGATTAAAGGCGAACTAAACCCCCCAATAAGAAAAGTCCCTACCTACTACCCTAGGTAATAGAGCAAATTCCAAAAGGATGCTACAGATCGTACCTGAAAATAAGGAATAGGTGGAGAAAAAAACAAGAAAAAACATATAGGGGCACATTTACTAAGGGTCAAATATCGAGGGTTAATAAACCCTCAAATTCGACCCTCAAGGTAAAATCCTATGAATTCGAATATCGAATTCGTAGGATTTACCGCAAATTGTACGAACGAACGATCAAAGGAAAAATCGTTTGATCGAACGTTGAAATCCTTTGAATCGAACGATTCGAAGGATTTTAATCCATCGATCAAAGGATTTTCCTTCTATCAAAAAAAACCTTAGAAAAGTTATGGGGAAGGTCCCCATAGGCTAACATTGTACCTCGGTAGGTTTAAACTACCAGAGTATTTAGTCTAAGTTTTTTTTAAAGAGACAGTACTTCGACTATGGAATGGTCGAATAGTCGACCGATTTTTACTTCGAATCATTCGAATCGGTAGTAGCCTATTCGATGGTCGAAGTACCCAAAAAAATACTTCGAAATTCAATGTTTTTTTTTACTTCAAATCCTTCACTCGAGCTTAGTAAATGTGCCACATAGTGTAGTATTCTTAAATAAGGTCTTGCCTTAAAGTGATAACATTCACACACTATCAGTGTATTAATTCCATTTCAAAAATTTGTGAAAGTGAGGTTATTCTCATAAATACGTAAAACAGTGATGAGAAAAGGGTTTTTAGAAAGTAGGTGGGTACCCACACAGTTTTAAATTCACATATCAAGGTTGTCGTGTGCATCTCAGGTCATTCCTTTTGGACAACAATAACAGTGGCATGTGCGGAAACATTTTAAAACACTTTAAAAAATTATATTGCACTTACAATTTTTTTAAAAAAAAAAACGCCTTTAAAATCAACACGCAACATCCTTTCTCCTAAGGGCCAATGCTTCGTGCAGTCGTAAGACCTCTGCGGTGCTTTTTCAATGGTAATAAATTATGTGGGGGGGGGCGAAACAGGGAGAGGGGACTATCAAGGGTAGTACAGTAGGTAGGGGCTTTTCTTATTGGGGGGTTAGTTCTCCTTTAAGAGCATGGAACGAAGATTGATTACTACCAATTAATCTGTCAGTTTTAAAAGCAAGAAGTGAAAATGCCCAGGAGTCAATGATAGACAGTTGGCAGATAAAGGTGCTTTAATAGACACAGCGATAGAATTATTCAGGTGCTCTAAACGCATCTCTGTGCAAACTGTCAGATAATAGAAACATCTGCAATGTGTTATTTGTATATCTCTGTTTAGGGTTTTCTTTTCCAATCCCAGTATTCGGCAGAATAAGGAGAAGAGAGGAGACTGCCGATGTGCAATTTCTCCTAAATTGGAAAGTCCTTTCACGCATTTTAAACAGAGAGTTTATATCTCCCTCTTCACTTAGCATTATGAATGGAGGAGAAGTGAAACTGTCTCTTCCCAGCTTCCCAATTTACGCTGGCACTTGCGGGAATGTGGCACTCACAGCTATAGGAGTAACTTAGCCTTCTTACTGGAAGCCAGCAGACTTCTCTGTCTCTCGTTACTCTTTTCAATTTATTAAGGTGATTACGTTAAAATAACTGAGCGTAGCGGCACCTGTCCACCAGTGGATACACATTTTTTATTTCAGAACGGCTCATTTTAAGTTGTCAGTAGCTGCTCAGCTGCTAATATTGCCAGGCAGCATTTTAGACTTCTAGGGGCAGATTTATCAAGGGTCGAATTTCGAAGTTGAAAATACTTCGAAATTCGACCATCGAATTGAATTACTTCGTCTTCGATTAGTTGTTTTTTCATCGAATTTGGCCATTTGCGGAAGGATCGAAGGATCAAACGATTTTTCTTCGACTTCAAAAAACTTAGAAAACCGCTCTAGAAGGTCCCCATAGGCTAACATAACACTTCTGCAGGTTTAATTTGGCGAAGTATCGAAGTCGAAGTTTTTTTTAAAGAGACAGTACTTCAATTATCGAATATTTGAACTATTTTACTTCGAATCGAAGTCGTAGTATCCTATTCGATGGTCGAAGTATGCAAAAAATTACTTTGTATTTCGAATTTTTTTACTTCGAAAATTCCCTCACTTTCTACCCTTGATAAATCTGCCCTCTAATGTCTTTGCTGGAGAAAAGACTGGACCTAAGTGCATGTTCAAAGCTGTAGGGCATAACAGGTCTGATTATATGGCTTAGGCCCCCAAATTCAAAAGAAGCCCATCTCCCTTTGTAGGGAGATATAGGTTGCTCTTAGTCCCTTCAATATTGTAGTCAGTTTTTCCTGGATAAGGGAAAGGTTCTGGGGATAAAAGAAACCACAGAGGAAAGGAAGGGTATAGAAAGGAACATAGAGAAGAAAAGAACATTGGAAGGGTTACTACCTGCTCTGCTCTCATTTTCCTACAGAAATAGGGATTGGTAGCACTAGATAGGCACCTAATATATAGGAACAGAGACAAGAGGAAAGTGTTGGAAGGGTAACTGACTGTTCTGGTTTTACTTCCCTTACAGAAATAGAAATTTCTAGTACAAGACATATTCACAAATATTTATGCAGCATAAGTGGGGCAAGTGGCTCTCTCATCTCTAGGTCCAACACCCCTACAGTTCATTGCTGCAGACACTGTACTCTAACCGCAGGCCTGTGTAGCTTATAAACTGCCGGCAAAAACACTCAATTGCACAACACGCCTTCTCTATCACGCACACATGAAAGGACCGCTTTTCTTGTTTTGCTTAAACACTTGATCTGAAAGTGATTTCCAGAAAACACTGATGATTTATCAGACGCAGAATAGGAAGCGAGTCGGGAGGCAGCGTTGCGTGGACATTTCATATATCAGACCATTTCACACTGTTGTTTGATTGTGTTTTTATGAGGCACTTAATGAAGCCATGACTTACATTGTTGCTTTTGTGCACATTATAATGGCCACGTGATGCGGTTATGTATCCATTCATGTCGAGAAAAAAACCACGATGTGCAGTTTCTGGTCATTTTACAGCCTTGCGCTTTGTGCGGTGTAGGGAACAGATACTGTTCTTAGTTCAGACATTACTCCATGGGGATAAAATGATGTCAATAAAGCCAGCGTCGCCCAAATGACAAAATATATAAGTTGCTTTCAAATGGACCCTAAACTCAAACGAATTGCTTCTGGAAATGATTTGTCTGTATCCCAGTAGCACGGTGCAACTCTGGAGGCTGATTGGATCACTCATAATCACTTGGATCATAATTGTATAAGCTGCATCTCCCACTTGTGACCACAATTAGGCTGGAATTATTGGAAACAGGGTGGGACTGGGCTGGTGGGACATTGGGAAAAACCCAGTGGGCCTTGGACTTCATGGGGTCCCACCTGGAAACATTTCCCACCTCCTCTCCCCCAATCACAGCTATTGAGAAAGAACGTAAAAGAGATGCATCATGGAGGGGTCAGGAGTAGTTAGGGAATGCATCACTTTGGTGATGTTCTGCACAGACATTGTGAGCGGGGTTGGACTGGATAATTGGGGGCTAGGGATGTAGCGAACCGCCGCCGATGTGTTCGCGAACGCCGTTCGCGAACACCGGCAAAAAATGCGGACAGTTCGCGAACAGTTCGCGAACTTCGAACATCCGAAAATCGTTCGATTCGAACGATCGAAGGATTTTAATCGTTCGATCGAAGGATTTTCGTTCGACTCGAACGATCGAAGCCATTCGATCGAATGATTTCATTCGATCCAATGGCTTCGATCGTTCGATTCGAACGAAAATCCTTCGATTTTAGCGGTCGAAGGAATCGAATGGTCGAATGGTCGAACGATTTTTGTTCGAATCGAACGCGAACTCGTATTGGCGAACGTCGCGCGACGTTCGCGAACATTCGGCGGACGCGAACAGTCGAAGTTCGCGCGAACTAGTTCGCCGGCGAACTGTTCGCTACATCCCTATTGGGGGCCCACCAGGTTTTGCACATGCACGAACGCAGGCATGTGGAGTGCATTTTTGTATGCTGGCGCACCGCACATTGTTGTTTGGTTTTGAGGGCCGGCAGATCAGAGGAGCAGGTCTGGGCTGGTGGGGGCCTCCTGGTTTTTTCCTGGTGTCCCGTCGGCCCAGTCCATTGATTGTGAGGGGGGGGCTGGACACCCCAGTCCAATGCGGATGGAAAAAATGCATTGCGAGTAAAAACAATGTCTCGAAATTGCACTGTGCACACTATACTGGTGCTTATAAATGACACCTACAGTGCAATTCTTGCAGGTCATCATAAGGACCTCACAAGGTACATGTGCTACAGACTGAGCCCCTGCGCCACAATAATTTAGACATGACATCAGAGCCAGCACCCACACATGTCATCCATTGGTTGACAACATCTACACTGAAGAAGAAGCGTGTCTCTGTGTCATTTAACTCATGAATAGAGTCAGACCTCCATCAAGTCATTCCTTCAAAGGATGGGATTGGCTGACAGAATACTAAAAATTCAGCCAGAAGGTTTCAACCAAAAACTTTTTTTTATAAACATCACCTCCTCTTAGTCTACAATTTCAGACCTTGTTGAGTAAGGTAGTAAGGCCTTCCCACAACTCCAGACTCCAGTATAATAGAGTTTATTATTGGATTTAAACCTACAAAGTGGTCCTCTGAGCACTTTTGGAGTTGACATTTATTTCCCGTTTTTAGTCTTTTCTGAGATATTTACAGTTTGAGACTGCTAATACCAGGCTCAATTACTCAATTACTTAAAGGTCAAAATGTCCCTGGTTCTGCAGTTTAATTTCTTATAAAGTCCCTAGGCCCTAGGGTTACTGAGTCTGAATTACAGAGTGTTGTTAAGCCAAAAGCCTGGTATTAGCATACCTGCATAAAGGTGCTCATATCTCAGAAAACACTTAAACACTGGAAATGGAAATATAAATTACTAAAATGCTCAGAGAAGCACTGTGACTTATCATCAATTCATTTATTGGGTTCAGATCCCACTTAAGAACATCTCATTTAAACGAGCAGTTTTTGCTGGTTGTTCTTCTGATAAATTGCAGGTGATTCCTGCTAAAGTTACATTGAAAATTTGTTTACAAACAAAAAAACAAGTCTAAGACATTAATCACAGTCCAGTTAGTCAGATCTGGGTGGCAAAGTAACTTTTTTCAATGCCTGAAACAACTTCTGTAACTGAATCTTATCACAGCCCAGCGAGATGCTAATGATTCTGTAAAAATGAATCTCCTAAGAACATTATGGCCTAGATTTAAGAACAGATGATTAATGAAGTACACAACAAATATGTTTATATTCAAAAATGTTTTTGATTTGAAGAGTCCAATTTCTTTCTCTGTGTATGGTACTTATAAGGAGGGCCAATAAAAAAGAACTTACAGTATAATATAACTGAAAGAAACTATATACAGGTGTGGGATCCATTATCAGCAAACCCATTATCCAAAAAGCTCCAAATTACGGAAAGGCAGTCTCCCATAGACTCCATTACAATCAAATAATTAAAATCTTTAAAAATCATTTCTTTTTTCTGTCTAATATAAAATAGTAACTTGTATTGATCCCAACTAAGATATAATTAATCCTTATTGGAACCAAACCCAGACTATTGGGTTCATTTAATTTACATAATTTTCTAGTAGACTTAAGGTATGAAGATCCAGTTTACAGAAGGATCCATTATCCAGAAACCTCCAGGCCCTGAGCATTCTGGATAACAAATTCCATACCTGTATATGTTGTTTCATTATATGTCACACAGATTATTAGATTTAAATATTATATAGTTTACAATTCTGCTTTATTGCTTGTTCTACAGACCAAGAAAGTTTTAACACTTAAACACTGTTAAAAATTGTCCAGAATAAATCCAATGATCCCATCTTTCAGCTAGCTTTAGCTTTTGACAAGCTGATGAGCGATAAAACTTTTACATTCTGTTATTTCACTTGGGGGAAAAGACTATTTGATTGGGGAAGGCAAGTGAAAAAGTCAAGAAAAAAGTGATCAATCGTCTCTCTAGCAGGGAAAGAATACATGAAGCAGCTAGCGGCTGAATTCTTTAGACATTTATAGCTTTGGACAAAGTTTTTTCTTTTTACCACTTAGTATCCGTGTGATTGGTATCACTTCTGTCAGTTTTTAGGGCACTACGGTATCCTGGAATCTTCATGAAAGGAAAAAAGGACGATTTCATAAGAAGCAAATTGATAAGAATAAACTATTACAATTTGTATTTCTTCTGTAAAACAAAATGTACAAAAGAAATTCAAAATAATTCAAAAATAGTCCAGATTTCCTTTTCAAGTGTCTGGTCCATTAGCTATCTCTTCCTGGATGAACCAATGCCACTTCAATGGGAACTTGGCCAAGACTGAACTCATGGTCTTTCCCTCCAAACCTAGCCCATCTCTTTGTTTCACCATTACTATTGATGGCATGACCGTTAACCCTGTTAACTCAGCACACTGCTTGTGGGGTGTCATCTTTGACCAGCCCTCTCCTTCTCTAACCATATTAATACTGCCACCAAAACCTGTCGCTTCTTACTCCACAAAATAGCCAAGATGTGCCCCATCACAGTCAACAGCCAAGACACTAATCCATGCCTTTCTCCTATCCCGTTTAGACTATTGTCATCTTCTACTAACCGGTCTTCCCACTAACCGATCTTCCTGACTCCCATCTCTCTCCCCTCCAATCAATCTTAAACTCCTCTACCAGGATCCTACTGCTATCTCCTAAGAGGGAACCTGTTCAACCACAACTAAAATACCTAGCATGACTGCCTGTTAAGCAAAGGATAGCATATAAACTCCTTCTGTTAATATTCAAAGCACTTTACCCAACTGCTCCTCACTTCATTTCTTCACTTGTCTCACTGTACGTTCCTGGTCATCTTCTCTGCTCCTCTGAGAGCCACTTTCTCTTCACACCATCCACAACCACTGCCACCTCTCACCTCAAACCTTTCTATCATGATGTTCCTTACCTTCACTGAATTCCTCCATAAGAAGTGCTCTCTCAATTTCTTCAATACATTAACATAACATCTATGTTTTGGAGCACTAGAACATTAGTTTACTCCTGGTACCTATTGGACAATGCCTTTACCGTGTGCACCTTTTCCCCTCCAATTTGTGCCTGTATGTTAGCCACCCACCCACTTAGACTGTAAGCTCTATGGGTAGAGACCTCCTTCCCACTGTGTCTCTTACTACATAGCATTAAGCTCTGTGTCCTTATATGAGCTCTGTGTATTGTGTATATTTATTGTATTTATTGCACAATTTGATATATTGTACTTTTATTTATATTGTATCTTTATGCATTGTACGGCACTGCTGCTCCTTAAAAGCACTTTACAAATAAATGTATACATACATACATTCATACATCTTGTGAAATACGTTGCAAGATAGTTCTCCTACCTAAACTGGTTTGCCAAATATTTAAAAAGCATTTATAAGATCTCAAGCACATTCCTAATACCATGTACAAGTTCAAACTCCTACAAGGTCTCAAACCCAAAAAATGTATCAAGTTCAGAAGATAGTGTTTCCTACAAATCTTGTGTTTCACAGTTGAATCTTTGGATCTTCCAAACCCTTTGATATTTGCTGCTCTTGATTTACACTTATAAGTCAAAATGACTATTTCACAGGTTGGTCTTAAATACTATCTGAACTGAAGATAGAATACAGCTTTAAGCGGACATCTACAGTAAGACCTTCCAATTATGAATCTACTTTTACCATTGCCCTCCAACCCCACAGTGCTATTGGACCCCAACCAACCCCTATTCTTTAGACAACATTCAAACATAACATACAATAACTCTTCTAACACTATCCATTTTTTATCTTACTCTATATTGCCCATTTGTCTATTAATACTAATCCATATTTGTGTAGGGATAATAAGGGTGGAGCGGGCAATAACCAAATGGTCAGCAGAATCATTTCAAGTTTTAGTCTTATTAAGACTAGTTAATCTGTGATGTGTTATAAATGTTGTATATGTGTTATTCTCTTCATAGCTGTCCAATATTTTAATATAATTAGCAAATAATAGCAAAGTTGTGATGATATGCATAGAAATATATTGATCCCCTAGGCCAGTGATCCCCAACATGTTACTCACCAACCCATTGGATGTTGCTCCCAGTGACCTCAAAACAGGTGCTTATTTTTGAATCCCTGGTTTATTGGCAAGTTTTGATAGCATAAAAACTGGATGAACTGCCAAATAAAGTCTTCTGTAGTCTGTCAGTCCACATAGGGGCTGCCAAATAACCAATCACACCCAGGAGCTTTTTTTTGTCATAGTTGACATATAGAGTGTTGTTCCCCAACTGGTTTTACATTTGAATGTGGCTCATCTGTAAAAAAAAGGCTGGGGACCCCTGCCCTAGGCAGACAGGCAGACAGGGTCCATAAAAATACTTTGTCAGGTCATCTGTTGCCAATCGGACTTCTGGTGGAAAACTTTTGTCAAGATTGTGTCAAGAATGTGTGTTCATGGTCTTCATAAGTGTGATCATTTTAACAGACTCTCTTCAGCGTATATTGATGCAGTCGGGTAGCTCCAGTGTTTCCCTGCATGAAAAGCCTCACATGCATACAAATAGGAACAGGAGGGGTGGTGGACAGGCTGGGGCTGAGCACATGTGGAAGTGCAGAGAGCATTTTTTTTGGATGCAAGGATAAATGGTGTAAGTGTATACAAAAATTTCATCTTTTTCCCCATGAGTGCAAGTGAGGTTGCAGTCATAAATGATAAATTTAAGAGATGCCTAATTTGTCTTAAAATTTCTATTTTCGCTGACCTCCAGAAAAAAGGACTAAGGCCTCCTCTGTCAGTGAAAGTTGACTATGTAGATTTTAATTACAACAAGCACAATGAGCATTTTTGAATATTTTCTTGGGAAATAACAGTAAAATGAACAATTTCTGGTTAACTCATCTCAAGCGATGGCCTCCTTTTAATCTAGGGGGTGTCAAATTGGAATTCCTTTCCTTCAGAACGGCAATTATTTCTCCACTGGTCAATATTTAAACCTAGAGCAGAAGATCTTGTGACCCTACATTAAGTTTAACAAGAGTTCAGGCATCTGCAGGCACCCCATTCTGGATACCACTGTTCATAAAAACATCTTGGTTCACCTTGTCTGCCCTCTAAATTCCCCCGTGTCCTAATTATGTGACATGATCCAGTACGTTTTTATAAATTAATAGCAATGGGTCGACCTGTAACAATTAATATTTGTCAATGTGTTGACTTCAAGAACAATTACATGGATGCAGTTTGTTAGGAAAGCTGTTGTTCTTATGGTAAAATGATTCTAAATAAAAATTAAATAACCGTATTGAGGGTGTCGAAGACAAATGAACTAATTAAGTATTTAAGATACTTTGAAACACTCAGCGTCATCAAAGACATATTTATATAGGTGTGAAATATATGCAGTTCACACAATTGAGTTAGAATAGATACAACCACCATATGTTCTAGCCTAAAGTAATTGTTCCAAATGTATTTGTTTGCTTATTTTGAACTGAGTTCAATTTATCAGGTGTTTTGAACTGCAGCTCTATTACAACCCAAAAATATATGTTGTTGACCATCCACAGCATCATGTTCGAAGAAATGAGGAATTTCCTCAAATGCACTCACACAAAAAAAAAATGAAATAAGAATTCATCTAATTCTAAGCCACAGTTAACCTGTTAACATGGTTGGACAAAAATCAAGTCTTACTTGCCAGATAGTCAAAGGGGGTAATCTGAAAATCCGGCATCTCAGACCCGTAAAGGTTGCATATAAGTCAATGGGAGAAGTCCCAGTGTGCACTGGGTTTCGTGCAATACCCCGAAGTTTTCGGGTGAAAACTCAGAAAAAATCTTGAAAATCTGATTTTTTTTTACCGCAAAGCAAATTTTTGAGAAAGTTTAGTAATAAATAAGTGTAAAAAAAATCTGAACGGATTTTGCTCACCACCCCCTTGCTCCCTGTGGCCTCAAAGCAGGTGCTAGGTGGCAAGTTTTGGTACAAACTGTATAAACCAGGGTGTACTGCCAAACAGAGCCTCTTGTAGGCTGCCTGTGCACATAGAGGCTACTGAAAATCACCATCCTTATTTATCAGCCCAGGAACTTCTTTAATTTTATGTTGCTCCATTACTCCCATACAATTGATTTTGGCTCATGGGTAAAAAAAAAGGTTGGGCATTTTATATGTTATAATTCTCACCAGTGCTTCAGACTAAAGAAAGGATACACAAAGTTCCCATTGGTCATATGGAGGGCACAGTGGACAGTTTATGTTGCTCTACAGTGCTTTATAAAATTGGTTTATCACCAGGTTCCCTTAATGCAGTAGGTTTAGTAGGTAATTTTCTGGTCTCTGTTGTAGAGAAAGACTCATCCCAGTCCATTCTAGCACCTGGTTCCAATTGTTACCCTATTCTCTGACCTTTCTGTCTATGCAACATTTGGGGGGTTATTTATTAAAGTCTGAATGCCAAAAACTCGAAAAGTTTGAGTTTTTTTTACTATAAAATCCGAATTTTTAGTGGAAATTTTTTTTTCGAGGTTTAATATACCCATAGGATGGAAAAAAAATCCAAATCTGAAAATCCGGCATCTCAGATTGTGTATAAACCAATAGAAGAGGTCCGTATCCTATTTGGAAGTTTCTGCGGTCTGTGCTGGAATTAACCTGAAAATCCCACAATTTTGGACTTTTCAGGCAAAAATCTGAAAAATGTTGTATTTTTTGAGAACAAGACAGAAAAAAATCGAGCGATTCAGTAAAAAGCCCAGAAAAAAATTGTATGATTTGAAATAATCGGTAGTTTTTTTCATGCTTAGCCCCAATCTGATTAAATTGTGCTTTTCTAATAATAAATAAGGTCCAATCATGGATTCTAGTCAGACTTTTTTTATTAAAAAATTAGGATTTTGATAAATATGCCCCTCAGCAATCCCGTGACCCTTGTCAACCTGTACCAATCTAATCATTGTACCAGTATGTTTCTACTGCTTATTATCCTCTATTGTTCTTGCAAAATAAAGACTCCATTAATGCAGCTACCAGTTTATTGTTGGAACATGTTATTACTCGGAGCACCCTTTCCAGTCAATCCAGTGCCCATGGGAAATAAAGATTAATTTAATACTCATTCCTGTCTGTGTTGTCATTGCAGATAATGCATTATTGCTACTTACCTCTGAGGTTTTCTCTTTCCTGTATCTTCCATCCTCTGCCATCCTCAGCCTGAGATTTATTAACTATGTGTCTTACCCAGGCCCAGATTTGTAGCAAGGCCTTGGCCTAGGGCAGCACGATATCAGGGGTGGCCCGGGGGGGGGGGTGGATAGGGGTGGAGCGGAAGGACCTGGGCTGCCATAGGGGTGCTGGAAAGATAAATCCGGCCCTGGTTTTACCAGTCTTTAAACTTCCGAAATCCAGATAGAATTATTATTCTTATTGGTTCTCTGCTTGGTTTGAGCCTGACGGAGAATATTAGGCATGCATGAGAGTTGCAGGGGGTTGCAGGGATGTTTTATTCAGTACAGATGAAGCCACTTTGGTTTGTCTGTTTGACACAGAATAACTAAACACAGATATCCCATTTATCTCATTTAACACAGAAAACTGCGTCACAACATCCCATCTAATTAAAGCATTCACCATTGTGAACAATGGAGCTTTGGTATGCTAATGAAAAGGTTAAATGCATTAAATGAGTTAAGATGACTTAAGATAACACAGTTTCTTCAATTACCCCTGAGTCATGACGCATTTAACTCACAAATCCAAGTGGCTTCATCTGTAAATCATTAGAAGGTGAGGAATATCCTGAAAGTTCTTCTAACCACATAAATTGTACCTTGGATGCTCACGAAATGGAGAAGGTTCCGGTTTGTTCAGTAGGCTTGCATTGTGTGGGTGAATGTGCAAGTCATCACAGTACAATATGAATAGATGGTATCTTGGCTATCTACCAGACAAGATATATAAACTGTTCTCTGCACATTATGCACATAACAACCCTTGGCTGCAAGACCCCTTTATTCATTGAACTGCAGAATAGCATCATAATACAGTAACTGAATAATGAATATATTTCAGAAATTCTTTTATTTCAGTGATTCTTTCTCTTATAAAGCAGGTTGTCTTGATGGTCAAATCCTTAAAGAGATACTGACATCAGGAAATAACCTTTTTTATTATCTATCATAACATTGTTTTTGAATGCTATTTATAATTTTGCAATAAAAGTATTTGCCTGATGCTTTTACATTACCTTTCTTACTACCCTGTTCCCCTATGTGGGGGCTGCCATATTTGTGCAGCATTAGAAATTCTAACTGAAGGGACAGTCAGGTTTGCATGACCTATAGGTAACTTATGATGTACATTAAGGGGCACATTTACTATGGGTCGAATATCGAGGGTTAATTAACCCTCGATATTCGACCATCGAAGTTAAATCCTTCGACTTCGAATATCGAAGTCGAAGGATTTACTACAATTCGTTCGTTCGAATTATCAAAGGAAAAATCGTTCGATCGAATCGAATGATTCAAAGGATTTTAATCCATCGATCGAACGATTTTCCTTCGATCACAAATTGCCTAGAAAGCCTATGGGGACCTTCACCATTGGCTAACATTGATGCTCGGTAGTTTTTAGGTGGCGAAGTAAGGGGTCGAAGTTTTTTTAAAGAGACAGTACTTCGACTATCGAATGGTCGAATAGTCGACCGATTTTTAGTTCGAATCGTTCGATTCGAAGTCAAAGTCGTAGTCGAAGGTCAAAGTAGCCAATTCAATGGTCGAAGTAGCCAAAAAAAATACTTTTATACTAAATCCTTCTAATCCTTCACTCAAGCTAAGTAAATGTGCCCCTGATGTTTTGAAAAGAACCTTGAATCAGGAAAACATGATTGGATTAAGTCACAGTAAAAACCCAATTGCTTGAGTTTCATGCCGGATCTATCTTCTTTACAATGTACATGCTTTATTCTGCACCGATCACACAATGACATTGTATGTAAAACAGGTATGGGAACTATTATCCAGAATGCTTGGGCTTGAGGTTTTCCAGATAATGGATTTTTCCATAATTTCATACCTAGCCTACTAGAAAATCATGTAAAGATTAAATAAACCCAATAGGCTGGTTTTGCTTCCAATAAGGATTAATTATATCTTAATTTGGATCAAGTACAAGGTCCTGGTTTATTACTACAGAGAAAAAGAAAAATCATTTTTAAAAATGTAAATGATTTTATGATAATTGGAATCTATGAAAGATGACCTTTCCATAATTCAGAGCTTTCGGGATAATAGGATCCCATACCTGTATGTGGTTTGTTTGGTGTTGATGCAATCTTTAAAAAGAAAAAATACCCAATTGTAATAAAACTCAAAGAAATACAATTCTCGGTTTTTACTGATTATTTTTTCAATTCAAATTCAAATCCATCCATCCATAACAACAGTTCTAAACACATTTTATATTTTATATATTAAGAAGCCCCTTTATATCTATTTAAATACTCATTCCACCAATTACCACCAAACTACTTAGCCTACCCATTCTACCAGACCCAGACTTACTAGGCTGCTGTTTGGGTTTCCAGAGTCTTACTAGGGTCCATTTCAAGTCTCAGTTTAGACCTGCACTCTACCTACCCATATGCAACAACATTTTTGAGTAGGATTTTGACCTATGCTTTGAATCAATTTGCTGCAAAGAAGTTTTCAGAAATGTGTCATTCTAAAAAGGAAGGAAGTGTAATATAATGATACCAAATTCCTATGGGATCATTAAGCTGCACCCTTTACAGGACAGGGACATTTTCCTGGAGGGTTCCATTGCAACCTACCAGTCTACTAGTGTAGGTAGGGTTAATATGTAAATTCAGTTAATAGCCATAATATAGGATAAGTTGCAGCTTAGGGGTGAAAGGATCCCCCTGATATTGCCCTTTAACCGTGAGCCACATTCAATTATAATAAGAGTTGGGGAGCGACACAAGCCTGAAAAAAGTCCCTGGGGGTTTCAAATGAGGGCTGTGATTGGCCATTTGGTAGCCCCTATGTAGACTGGCAGCCTACAGGAGACTCTGTTTGGCAGTACACTGTCAGGGGGCCTATCGGCTCCCAGCGGGGGAGTCAGGACCAAGGAGGAAGCCCTTAGGGTCAAAGTTCAGGTTCAAGGTACAGACAAGGGTTAAGGCAGATTCAAGGTTAAAGTCCAGGCAAAGGTTCAATGGTAGACAGAATGGCACAGAATCAAAAGTCCAGGCAGGGGTCAAAGTCCAGGATAAACAACAATAAAGCACTGTCACACTTACCGACCCGGGAGGAACCGTTGATGTTGAAGAAGACACCCCTTACAGCCCCCTCACAAGTACAACCCCCAAATAGGCACGGAGGGAGGCTAGTGAAGGTGAGGTATGGGAGCCTGTGAACTGGATACTCTGATCTTGTAGGAAAACTTCAGGTGCTGGGTAACGTGACTGCAGGGAGCACAGAGAAATACGAGATTAGTAGTGTAAACAGCGAGGAGCAGGAATCTGTAGTCACAGGAGAGAAGATCTCAGCAAGCACCTTGGCGTCAGCCATAACAGGTCCTGGTGTAGCGTCCAGCAGGAATGAAGTTCGACTTAAGTGAAGACGTTAGGCCACGTAACCTCACAACACTGAGAGATCAGGGAGATGTTCCAGTAGGCAAATTGGAGAACACAAGGCTGGATACCCAGGGGTTAATTTGGAGCATGGTCGATCAGGCAAACAAGGTTGGCAATGGTAAATCAAAGTCCATGCATAAGTGCCAAGGGTTAATGTAGTAGGGTGGTCAGATAACAGGCAGGGTCGGCAACAATGAATCAGTCCAAACGAAGTACCAGAGGTTAATGCAGCAGAATAATCAAACAGCCAGCAGGGTTGGCAAAATGAATCAGTCCAAGCAAAGTCCAGGGGTTAATACAGCAGAATAGTCGAGAGACAGAAGCAGAGTCAAAAGCCAAGTTCAATAGAATTCAAATAGTCACTTACTCAGAGTGTAGCTAGGAAACCACGATGTCTGAGCACCTGAGAGTCCTCTGCGCTGGGCTAAATGGTGTAGCCTACGTCATCCTGCTGTGCCGCCTGAATCCCTGGAGCCGGCACCGCGACGCCCTGTGATGACGTCACTGAGACGCACCGTGCTGCTGCTGGAGCGCACAGGACGCGCTGCCCGGTGAGTACCTGACAAGCACCCAGGAACACTATATAACAGATCCTATAATTGGGCAGCATCTAGGTGGCCAGGGCACCCTTTTATTTACAGATTTGGTGCCATTGGGGATGTCACCACGTCAGCGCCAATGCATCATTGCACCGGTGCTGCTACCCACGTGGTGTGACATACACCCATGACATACACCTAGTTTTATGCAACCACACCTTGTCTCCATGGCTGGAATTCAAAAATAAGCACCTGCTTTGAGGCCACTGGGAGCAACATCCAATGGGTTGGTGAGCAACATGTTACTCACTGGGGACCACTGCCCTACATAATCCCTCTACCCCAACTAAAGGCTTAAATTTCTTGTTGACTACACATTTAAAATTATTTATCCAGCATTTACTCATCCTCATAAATGGTGATGAGTAAATCTGTGCGTTTCAATTCGGCAAAAGATTTGCAAAATTCATTGAAGTTAATAGGCATCAACATTTTTTTTTTATGTGCAACAATTTTTTCTCACTTCAAATCTATTAAATTCAATGGGCAGTTTTTCTTATGTCGACTTTTTTCCCTTGAAAATCACAAAATTTGACGCAAATCAATGCCTGGTGAAAAAATCCACTCCTCACTACTCATAAATGAATGTTCTACTTGTCCAACAGCTTGCAAAAATATTGACTTAATCAAAATACAAATTTTTATTTATTATTTATATTAAAAAACTCAGACTACACTAGAATCCACGATTGGACCTTATTTATTATTAAAAAAAGCATGATTTAACCGAATTGGGTAAAAACTCAATAAAATTGTGCGAAAATCCAAATAGTACAATTGTTTTAAAAAAAATTCCAAATCGCTAGATTTTTGTGAACTTTTTCATGAAAGCGGATTTTTGCCCAAAAAGCCTGAAATAGTCGGATATTCGGGCTAATTCCAGCACAGACCACAGAAACTTCCAAATAGGATGACTATGAAGATTTTCATTCATCCAGGTCATAGTATATCTGGTATAGGTCAATCTCAAAACAACTGGACTTGCTGAGTAATCAATGAAGACGTTTCACTACTCATCCGAGCAGCTTCTTCAGTTCAACTGACTGGTGTGGGAAGTTCTCGGCATATATACTCTTCCACTAATCCATTTACAATGGCACATTGTAACTCTTCAAAGAGGTGACATCTGAAGAAACTCACAGAGGTGTTGATTCTGTGTAGTTGTGATAGGATTATCCAATGTGTCATGCAACTCCTAGATACAGGTGTTACTTGTGAGAGTTGCATGAATGGATGTGTGAAGTGTTCTGCATGTGTGGCATGTCTGGGTAGCCACACGCTTTCAAAGCTCCTCTGAATGTGTGGCAACTGATACAGAGTCCAAAGACAAAGAGCAAAAACATCTCAGAGGAGCTTTGAAAGTGTGTGGCTACCCAGACTGGGCCTTTGTCAAAACAGCAGCAACCAAGCCCAACAGGAACACCAATAGAAATAACCGCCCGGAGACACATAGTAGGCGAAACATAGTCATCCCATATGTAGCTGGAGTGTCAGAGAAACTCAGGAGGATTTTCAACAAACACCATGTCCCTGTGTTTTTCAAACCTAGCAACACACTGAGACAAAAACTGGTACACCCAAAGGATCAAACACCAAAAGAAAAACAAAGCAATGTGGTATACGGAGTCCAGTGTAGCGAGGAGTGCACAGATCTATACATCGGGGAGACAAAACAACTGCTCTCCAAGCGAATGGCTCAGCACAGGAGGGAGAACTCTACAGGGCAAAACTCAGCTGTCTTTCTACACTTAAAAGACAAGGGACACTCCTTTGAAGACAGCAAGGTCCAAATCTTGGATAAAGAAGACCGCTGGTTTGAACGAGGCGTGAAAGAGGCGATTCATGTCAAGGTGGAGAGACCATCTCTGAACAGAGGTGGGGGCCTTCGACACCACCTGTCTGCTACATACAATGCTGTTCTAACGTCTGTATCCCGGCGGATTCAGAACACTTCACACATCCATTCATGCAACTCTCACAAGTAACACCTGTATCTAGGAGTTGCATGACACATTGGATAATCCTATCACAACTACATAGAATCAACACCTCTGTGAGTTTCTTCAGATGTCACCTCTTTGAACAGTTACAATGTGCCATTGAAAATGGATTAGTGGAAGCGTTTATATGCCGAGAACTTCCCACACCAGTCAGTTAAACTGAAGAAGCTGCTCGGATGAGTAGTGAAACGTCTTCATTGATTACTCAGCAAGTCCAGTTGTTTTTAGATTGACCTATACCAGATTTTCCAAATAGGATAGGGACCTCTCCCATTGACTTATATACAACATCGGCAGGTCTGAGATGGAGGATTTTTGGATTCAGACTTTTTCCATAAATCTTGAAAAATCTAAATTTCAGATTTTATAGTTACATAGTTACATAGTTACATAGTTACATAGTTAAATTGGGTTGAAAAAAGACAAAGTCCATCAAGTTCAACCCCTCCAAATGAAAACCCATCATCCATACACACACCCCTCCCTACTTTTAATTAAAATTCTTTATACCCATATCTATACTAACTATAGAGTTTAGTATCACAATAGCCTTGGATATTATGTCTGTCCAAAAAATCATCCAAGCCATTCTTAAAGGCATTAACTGAATCAGCCATCACAACATCACCCGGCAGTGCATTCCACAACCTCACTGTCCTGACATGTAAAAAATTTCTTACATGTTGTTTGGATTCAGACTACATAACCCCTTAAAGGAATGGTTCAGCGTGAAAATAAAAACTGGGTAAATAGATAGGCTGTGCAAAACAAAAAATGTTTCTAATATAGTTAGTTAGGCAAAAATGTAATGTATAAAGGCTGGAGTGACTGGATGTGTAACATAATAGCCAGAACACTACTTCCTGCTTTTCAGCTCTCTAACTCTGAGTTAGTCAGTGACTATAAGGGGGGCCACATGGGACATAACTGTTCAGTGAGTTTGCAATTGATCTTCAGCATTCAGCTCAGATTCAAAAGCAACAGATATGACTAGTGATGGGCGAATTTATTCGCCAGGCGCGAATTTGCGGCAAATTTGTGCTATTCGCCGCCAGCGAATAAATTTGCGAAATGCCCGCAAAAATTTGCGTCAAAAATTTGCCGGCGTCAAAAAAAAAAAATTGCGAAAAACGGACGCCGGCGTCAAAAATGGGTGCCGGCGTCAAAAAAACGGGCGCCGGCTTCGGCGAAGCGAAACAACGCAAATTCGCCCATCACTAGATATGACCCATGTGGCCCCCCTTGAAGTCTCTGATTGGTTACTGCCTGGTAACCAGGGTAACCAGTCAGTGGAAACCAAGAGAGTTGAAAAGCAGGAAGTAATGTTCTGTTATGTTAGACATCCAGTCACTTCAGCCTTTATACATTACATTTTTGCCTAACTAACTATATTAGATACATTTTTTATTTTGCACAGCCTATCTATTTACCCAGTTTTTATTTTTACACTGAACTATTCCTTTAAATGTCTATTTTTCTCAATAAACACATTTATGTATAAAGTAAAAAAGGTGTTCCGAAGCTAAAATACTGATAGTAAGAAAAAGTTACAGTTACAGTATGCTGCATGTGCATTGTTATTGAGGTAGACTGAATTATTAATCTTTAAATGAAGTTCCAGGACTGAGATATTCAATATCTCTTCCCATCAACTGTATCCTATTATATTACAGTGTACAAAATGAAAAATGGCCACTAAGCAGTATGATAGAATAGGTACTACTTGCTGGGCAGAGGAATGACTAAAAGTGAGCAGCTAAAGAAACACATTACTGTGAAGGTAGATGCCCTAGACCTACAGGATTTCCCACTCAACGGAGCAAGTTTACTAAAGGGCAAAGTGACTAACGCGGGCGAAAATTCGCCAGTAGGACGTCATTTTGGTACTTCGCCAATTTGCTAGCGGCATAACTTCACTAGCAAAGGAGATAGACTCTAGCGGTACTTTGCTCCCTAACACCAGGTGAATTTGCACTAACATGCCTGTGTTTGGCACCCTGGACGCAACTTCATATTTTAGTGAATTTGCGTTGTCCTGACGAATCTACACCTGACGAAGAGTTGCGCTGTGAGCGAAGCCGTCGCTGGCAAATTTTCGGAGGTTAGTGAATTTGCCCCATAGAGCGGTTTATTTATCAAAGGTTGAACAGACAATTCTTCACAATTGATCAAAATCCAACCTCACAATTCTATTCACTTGCATAGGACTTTGGCATTCTCTACTGCTGAACTGTGGTCAGTTATTCACCTTTTGATTGATATAACCCAATACAGGTATGAATGTTTGGGACCTGGGGGTTTCCTTTTGACAGATGTTTCCATAATTTGGATCTTCATATTGTAAGTCTACTAGAAAATCATGTAACCATAAAATGATAAACATGTATTTATTGAGCACAAACATATTGCGCAGCGCAATAACTCAATAGGCTGGTTTTGAATCCAAAATGAATTGTATATATAGTTTGGATCAAATACAAGGTATTATTTTATTATTACAGAGAAGAAGGAAATCATTTTAAAATTCCAAATTATTTGATTAGAATGGACTCTATGGGAGATTACCTCCCTGTAATTAGTAGCCTTCTGGATAAAGGGTTTCCAGAAAATGAACCCTATACCTAAATATTTCTGTTTAGGTGCTGTCTGTCTGAGGTGTGTGGCTCACTACTGTTTCTCCCCTATATCCTCTCATTCTATGCCCAGTATCTGACTAGTAGGGATGTAGCGAACCGCCGACAATGTGTTCGCGAACGCCGTTCGCGAACACCGGCAAAAATTGCGAACAGTTTGCGAACTTCGAACATCCGAAAATCGTTCGATTCGAACGATCGAAGGATTTTAATCGTTCGATCGAACGATTTCCGTTCGATTCGAACGATCGAAGCCATTGGATCGAATGATTTCATTCAATCCAATGGCTTCGATCGTTCGATTCGAATGAAAATCGTTCGATTTTAGCGATCGAATGGTCGAATGGTCGAACGATTTTGACTCGAACGCCTATTGGCGAACGTCGCGCGACGTTCGCGAACTTGCGGCGGACGCGAACAGTCGAAGTTCGCGCGAACTAGTTCGCCGGCGAACAGTTCGCTACATCCCTACTGACTAGAGGGTCTGAGGCCCACTGGGGCTTCCAACACAGGGGACTCCAACCCCCCCTGGGTCCCCCTCCCAAGCCATCACTCCCCTCAAGGCCCCCCACAGCAGCCGCAACCCACCTATGGGCTCCCATCTCAGCCCTGCATACCGGTTCTCTCGATCGGGGGAGGGGAAAGATTAGGGGGCAGCGTGACCAGTGCAGGTTAGTGTGAGGGGCGCGGGTCTGAATCGCTGGAGCCCAAAAGGGCTGGGGCCCACCTTGTTTATGCCCAGTTAACTCTGACATTACATTACCTGTTCCTAGACTAAAACTTGAATCCCTTTTAAATTGAATTGAATTGGAAAACTGGCCCAGCACTACCAGTGAAATAGCAGTTGATGACTTAGTAACAAAAGCTAAATAGCTTGTTAATGAATCAACCATAATAGCTGACTTATTATAGGGCTTATAAAAGTTCCATTCAATTGTTTGTATTCTTTCGCATTCAGATTGGAATATTATTATTATTGACTATAATATTATTGAGTGCCACACACAGTCATTTTCCCACATCCCAGATCAGCCAGCAAGGCTCAATCCTTTGTAACTATGAGACGGGCAACAACGGAACGGGGTAGCATTTCCAAGAAAAGTCATATATCTGCATAGGTATATTATTGACTATAGTATCGAAGGCGTTCTATATTTACTGTAAGTAATAAACTTGCAAGTATAAAAAACAAAAGTAAATACAATGATAATCTCATTTCAGGGTTGAATAAGGTAGAGTCCTGCAGCAGGTCGGGTACCCCTGGGTTATCTGGGTTTAAATGCGGGTATGGATGCGGGTCTGTGGGTCATGGGACTGCATCTATATTATCTATGTTTTACTCCCTTAAATGTTTTTTTTAATATTTTTCTGTCCCACTTACTTATGATGATGTCACTTCTGGTTTGCAGCAACAGCACTTCCAGTTTAAGGGCGGTCAATGGATTGCGGGTCAGGTTATGTAAAAGGCAGTCGCATGTCGGAGAGGACAAAATGCGGGTTGCAGGTCCAGGTTGTGGATTGCAGTATCCGATTTTCAAAAGTTGGTTCCATGCAGGGCTCTAGGAGGAGGTTCCCTGCATCATTTGATACACTTGTGTCACATATGAAGATACTGGTGGGATGTACCTGCACTAAAATACACAAGTACAAGCAGTGTCTTTGGACCCAAGTATCTTTAATGAATTTGTGCAGTGACTGTGGCCTTTTCACCATCACAGTTGCAGTCATAATTGAGCCTTACAGGAGAAACAAACCCCTTATTTAAAAAACCCTTCCCCCACCCCACATAGACCCCCTCCCTCCCCCTCCAGCCTAGCTGCTACCCAAATGCCCCTAACTTTTTACTTACCCCACAGTGCAGATTCATGGATTGGAGTTCATGGCAGCCATCTTGCAGGTCTTCGTGTCTTCTTCCGGCGTTTTGGCAATTTCCGGCAATTTTGTCACATGCGCATTTGTCAAAACTGAGAAACTGGTCCAACTGTACATGCACCGCTACTCCAGACTCGTTGTCAGATTACCAAAGACCCGGAAGATGGCTGCCGTGAACTCCGATCCCTGAATCTGCACCGAGGTGTAAGTAAAAAGTTAAGGGCATTTAGGCTGGGGAGGTAGGAGGGAGGGGGTTATATGTGGGGTAGGGGTTTGTTTCTCCTTTAAAGAACCACACAGTAAAAGACCTTTGAGCACTGTAATAGTGGACGTCAATGGATGACACTTGTCCTTTGACTCTATTCACATTCAAAGTTAACCAGATGTCATGACATTTAGCAAAAAGTGAACAGCTTTGAATGTGAATAGTATATAAGGACATGTGCCACTCATTTTCAGTGCTCGAAGGCCATTTTACTGTGTGGTTCTACAGTATGTGTTTGTCAGGAAAGTTTAGCCAATACAGTAATCTTGGACATACAGCTACAGCTAAAGCTAGCCATGCATGAATGTATTTGCTTGTTTGAAGAGGCAAATTAATCAAAGCAAATGAAAAAAAAATATTAAAGCAAATATTTGCCAATTTGGTCACCAAAGCAGTTGGCCACATCAACATCAACAGATTGAGGTCGTTCAATGGGGTTTTTACACCATCTCTTTGGATATTTGGTTGATCCCCAACCATTAAACAATCAGTCATTGTTATGGACTTATAAATTGATCTATATGATACTGACAATGGAATGGTCAAGTCACCCCTTGTATGGTCACCTTTAGGATGAGGTTTAAGAGAACATCTTTCTGTGCTTTTTTTTCCCAAAGCTGAATGTATGTGTTCACTGGAGATATCTTACTTATCCTTTACATCCACATAATGAGTGAATATATGGCTTGTTCTTCTTTGGAAAACCTAACCATGGTATGAATAGAAGATGCACTGTGTAGACTGTGTAGGGAGGCTATAGGTTATACTGGTACATAAAAGTCAAATCAAAGAGAGGCAATGCCTGACAAATCAACACAATCCTGTTTCTAAGTTTATCAGGACATCAGCTTTAATTCCCTGAAGAATTTCCTCCATTGAGAAGCTGTGCCATTCAACTGAAGCAATGTGACCTTGGAGGAGCCATCGTGTTGACTGCAAACAGACTTAGATGAATGAGTTGTTGACCAAACAAAGGGCAGATGGAATCTGACATACATGAATGTAAGGTTATGGATTTGGGAAGAAGAAATGAAAATGCCAAACCGAAGTGTATCTGTTTTGACGGGGAAATAATAAAGAATTTGTGTTGACAATAGATTTCATAATAGATTTTAATAAATTGGGCCAGCCTACAGCATCGAGATTTATAAGGTGTTATGTATAAATGGGGAATGGATACAAATAAAAATACATTTATTCACAAAATTTCCAGCCAACAGCAGTTTATAAAAGTACGATATTGGACTAGAGAACATACTTAAAGGGAAGGAGAATAAATGGAAGTCACTGAATTGCCAAACTGGGTTAAGGGCTTTTTGGGAGCCAATGCCGGGCAGAGTCGACCGGACGGCCTAGACTACCTGGCCAACTACGTCACTCCTTCCTCGTGCAGGCGCACACACATCGAAGATACTGTCAGGGCCCAAAGGCACAGTTTGCAGACCACAGAGAAAGCTTTGCAGATATATACACAGTTCGCGGTACAGAAGGGGTCAAGAAAAAGAGTCGTCAATCCAGGCAAAAGGTTGGTTCAGGCAGCAAAGTTTCGTAATCGGGATACAGACAAGGTCAAGATCAGAAGTTCAGAATAACAGCCGTCACTGCCAGTAACAAAAAAGAGTTGAACCTATAATCGGGTAATGGTTGAAATCCTCTGGCGTCCTTTTATATGTGAATTTTCACTCCAAAACGTGCAGGATGACGTCATCCGTAATGCGCTGATGTGCGTTGATGCTGCACGTTTTGACGCTGGTATCCTCACGTTTTGACGCTGGCGTTCCAGATTGACACGCTGGCGTCCAAACTCCATGTGGTTCCCCCTGGGCGCTGCCATCTTGGAAAGGACACTACCATGGACAGAGGCGCCAGCGAGAGCTCCGGTGAGTGCTCCTTACAGATACACCACAGATGGGGGACATAAGTGTCCAAACTAGGGGAAGGCCGCAGAAGAGGTACATGTCTGACGGGAGCCATTTTTAAGGTAAAGTGAGACTTGGCTCTTGCCATGGGCTTCTGTTCATCTACAAAATATAAAGGATTACAGGTTGGGCAAGACTGATGGAAGAGGATATTTGCAAAACCTTAGTGCCCCTGCAGAGGGCAACTTCTGCTCAGGATCTGTCGGTGCTCTACACCTAGCCCCAAATAAAAGATCCAATGTAAGTGCAAGGGAGCTCTGAGCCATAGCCCAATAGCACTCCCTAACTTGCAGGGACAAGCAGGGGCCAGGAGGGAGACTGCATAACCGCCTCATATACCCCTCATGAATACAGCTCTATTAAATGCAGGAGGGGCCACTGTGCTATGAACCAGAGTGAGGAAGGCAAACTGGAAGGCAGCGTCTTACCCCACTGTACCTGGTATTCTACAGGCTTCTTACTTGTATCTGCTGCTCTGTGGGGCCCCACTATGTGCAATAGGGATGTAGCGAACCGCCGCCGATGTGTTCGCGAACGCCGTTCGCGAACACCGGCAAAATTTGCGAACAGTTCGCGAACTGTTCGCGAACTTCGAACATCCGAAAATCGTTCGATTCGAACGATCGAAGGATTGAAATCGTTCGATCGAAGGATTTTCGTTCGAATCGAACGATCGAAGCCATTCGATCGAATGATTTCATTCGATCGAATGATTTCATTCGATCGAATGATTTCATTCGATCGAATGCTTCGATCGTTCGATTCGAACGAAAATCCTTCGATTTTAGCGGTCGAATGGTCGAACGATCGAACGATTTTGACGCGAACGCCTATTGGCGAACGTCGCGCGACGTTCGCGAACTTGCGGCGGACGCGAACAGTCGAAGTTTGCGCGAACTAGTTCGCCGGCGAACAGTTCGCTACATCCCTAATGTGCAATAGCTGAGGAAGACCCCTCATTTGCATCCCACTAAATGCAGCACTGGGGAGACTACAATAAAAGCAGTAGAATTCAGAACCGTTGCTTGTTGAATCTTGGAATACTAGGTTTGCTGTTTAGGAAACATCTGTTTTGTTAGTGCCTTGATGGTTTGTGTGCAAAATGATTACTTAATGGCATGTTTGGAAATATAATTACTAAACATAAAGAAAATGTGTCACCAGGAAAACATGATTAAAACCAGTTCATTTGTGGGGGGAAAGCTGAAACACTGGAGCCTGTACTGCTATAGAATTAATCACAACGTATGACAGATACATTACAGGTGGGGTAATGTTGGGTTACTCAACGCCTGGTTAATGGCAAGTGGAACATACAGACTCCCTTGTGCCTCATTTGGTGCAGTTTGGGTGGGACAAAGAGTGATTTCTTGAAACACTACCTTTTATGTGAGGTTCTTTATTGTACAGATATGGAAACTGTTATCCACAATTTCTGAATTACGTAAAGGATGTCCCCAATGGACTCCATTTTATCCAAATAACCTAAATTATCTCTGTAATAATAAAACCGTATCTTGTACTTGATTCCAACTAATAATTAATCCTTATTGGAAGTAGTTGTGCAATGTATGGCAAAGCTTTCCAAGCAAAAATTCAGACCTTTGCGCCAGTGTGCGAAGCTCCAATAAAGGAAAGATGCATTATCCAGAAAACCCAAGATCCATTATCCAGAAAACCCAAGGTCCCAAGCATTCAGGACAACAGGTCCCATACCTGTATTAAACTGTGATGGTCAGAGACCATAGATGATCAAAAGTGTTTGGCCACCTCTAATCACATATCTAACTACATGCACATGTAACTGAATTTATGGGATCCATTATTCAGGAAACCTGTTATCCAGAAAGCTCTGAATATCAGAAAGGCCATTTCCTATAGACTCCATTTCATCCAAATAATCCAAATGTTTCGAAATGATTTCCTTTTCTCTGTAATAATAAAACAGTAGCTTGTACTTGATCGCAACTAAGATATAATTAATCCTTATTGGAAGCAAAACCAGCCTATTGGGTTTATTTAATGTTTAAATGATTTTCTAGTAGACTTAAGGTATGAAGATCCAAATTATGGAATAATCCTTTATCAGGAAAACCCCAGGGCCCGAGCATTCTGGAAAACAGGTCCTATACCTGTAGTTGACAAAACTCATATACTCTCCATCAGTCATGTAATGAGCAAATTATTATTCAGCTGCATCCACTTGAGTCTCCTCACGCCTCGTCATCTGGTGTTTCTTAGAATGAATTATCTTGAAACTAACAGGCTTCTTTTCTAGAGCATGGAACCTGCCCAAATAGCACAGAGGCCAACTGTGACAGTGACAGCTTCTGGCATAGGCCCAAGGACAAGACGAAGCAGAAATATTGCTGTATGCTGCCCATTCTCTTATTCTGCAGTCATTTCTACACACCATCCTTCCCTCTGGGATTTCATTTGCAACCAATACAAATATTTACGGTAATAGCCGTATTTTACTAGCGGCATCCAAGTCAAGTGAACAGGCTACCTCTGCATAATTGCCTCAATTTTAATGTATGCATATGGAGCAGTGCTGTGGGATTTTGCTTACTTTGTATGATTTGTGGTTTTATATATTTAGGGGCTGATTTAATAACATTCGGATTTTTTTTATCCCACAATTTGTATTTTTTCTGTAAAAATTCTTGTTTTTTTAATTTCTCTAAAACACAGAAAATTTCAGATCTATTAAAGGGGACCTGTCATCTTACCGACTTCAATGCGTTTCACTGATTTTTTTGTTGAAGCGGAAAGGGACAGAGTCGCTCATCATTAGTCCTGACCCATTTTGCTGCCTGGTAGTGATGGGCGAATTTGTCCCGTTTTCACTTCGCCGGAAAACTCGTGAACTCCCCGTGATATTTGGGAAACGGTGAAAAATTTGTGAAATGTGAATTTTGTCGCCCGCATCAATTCTGACACTCATGTCAATTTTGACACAGGCGTTAAAGTCAATGGGCATCCGAATAATGTTGACACTCATTGGTTTTGATGCAAGCAATTTTTCCGCCAGTCCAAAATTTTTTTAATTTTAGTAATTTTCGCTGCAGTTTTGCACATTTATTCACCGGTGCCAAAACGTGGAAATTCGACACGTATTCGCGCCTGGCGTATTTATTGGCCCATCACTACTGCCTGGGCTTAATCTCTTAAAGTTTTTCTTTCCACCGGTATAAAAGGAGAAGGAAAGTTACCAAAGAAGTTTATTCCCAATAGATTAGCCACAATAGTGCAAGCTATAACACTATTTATTCTGCAGAATGCTTTGCCATACCTGAGTAAACAGCTCTAGAAGCTCTCTCTGTTGGTTTAATATAGCAGATGCCATATTAGCTTGGTATGACATCACTTCCTGCCTGAGTCTCTCCCTGCTCACTCATAGCTCCTGGCTCAGATTACAGCAGGGAGGGGGGGGAGGGAGGTAGAGAGAGAGAGGAGCAAACTGAGCATGCTCAAGCCCTAGCCCTGGAGGTTTAAAATGAAAACAGGAAGTCTGATACAGAAGCCCATGAGTACACAATAGAAGGAAAAACATGGTGTTGCTTTTGACAAAGGACTCAGAGCAACATTACTTTGAGGGTTTACTGGTGTATTTATATAAACCATTCTGATAAAGCTTACTTAGTTTTAACCTTTCCTTCTTCATTAATGTAAATCACAGGTTGGTAAAAATAAATATCATGTAGTAGCCCCTAGTTGCCTCCTGCCCAAAACCCCAAAAAATCGAATAAAATATTTTTTAGGCTATTGAGGAAGTTGATCCCAATGTCTGAGGTCCCCTGTCCCCTGGATCTGCTGAGAGGATCTGCTTCCTCTATGGTTACGCTCGCGAGGTGGTGACACCCATTGATTTATATTAATGCCTGTAGGAAAGACATTTTGGACGTTTTGTTGCCGTTTCTAGAGAAGATTAAGCACAGACAACAAAACATCCTTTGTGCCAGGGCCCTAAAAGTGCCCAGATTTATATTAGTAACTGAATTTCTTTATAACCCTGTGTGTCCTCTTGTAAATGAAAATTCCTACAGGAAAAACAATTCCCGTGATCTTGAAAGTTTGAGTAAATCCTGGATTAATTCCTTTCTAAACCTTTCTCCACTGAATTTGATCTCTCATTAAAGCGTGCCATTCCAAATCGGGTGCCATTTCTTACCAAGTAAAGAATTGCAGTAAATTAATAAGCAACAATAAATCCTTTTTTTATTGAATGAATTAGCTCAGTTATTTTGAAACAGCCTGTTTCAATACTCCTTAAATTAATTAAGTAACCAAATCACAGGATCCCTATAAACTCTTCTTGGCAACTTTCAGAAATTAAATTCATCCATTTAAGTCATCTATGGGGCAATGTAAAAACCTCAGTAATGGGAAAAATATTTAAATTGTGAACAATATATTGTGCATATTAGCAGATCTGAAAAATAAGTTTTAAGAAAGTATTATTAAGTGACTCATCTGCTGCGAATAGAAAGAACCTGTTTATTTATGCCAATTTGCGGTGCATATAGTAAACAACTTACAGAAAATAAAAGTTGAACAACGTGGGTCAAAATAAGAAGAATTCATGAAGAAATCAAAAGCAACCAATATAATTCTATATTTGTAACTGGTGGTTTTTTATATTAATAAAAAAATTGTATGGGATTTATTTGACTTTTCCTTTAATTAGGGGGTTATTTACTTAACTCTGAATGCAAAAATCCCCAAAATTTGTAATTTTTTAAAAATAAAATCGGACTTTTAAAAATCACAAGTGTTATTGAACCCAGAGGGATGAAAAAGTCTAAAAGGTTGCATATTTCGGGTGAAATATCCGAAAAAATAGAGAAACTCGGATTTTCTCCCGCAAAGTAAATTTTCAGGAAAACTTAATAATAAGCATAAATACCCCGATCGGATTTGATCTGAGTTTGTAGAAGAAAATGTGTAGCTAAAATCAGACTTTGATAAATAACCCCCTGAGTTTTTTGCAGCTAAAAAATAAAACAAACATTTTAATTACAATTGGATCAGAAAAGGGTCTCCTTTATTTGGTTATGCATGCTGTTACATTAAATTAAATAAATGGCTGTGCTACCAAAGTTAACAATTTCCAGGAAGTGTAATGGAAGGGTTCCACTGAGCCTTGCATATCACACTTGTAAATCTGTCACTCAAGGCTCAGCAACTGCAATCTGTGGAAGAAGCTGGTGCAGACAACATTGAGAAAAGTGCCTGGATTTTTTTTTTTTTTAAAAAATCAAAATTAGAATTTCGAAATTTCTCATGTACTGTACCTTTAAGAATTCAAAGTCGACTATTCACCATCTAAAACCTGCTGAATTGGTATTTTAGCCTATGAGTCATTTGGTGTACTTTTGAAAAAAAAATCAAATTTGATTCAAGCTTGCAGCTCGATCCTAATTAGTTTTTTTTATATAAATTTTCTTTCATTTTTTCTTCGAATTTAGAGTTTGTAGAGAGTAGAATGTAATTGGGAGGTTTTAGAAACTCCCATAAACTCAAAATTCGACCCTTTATAAATCTGCCCCTTAGTGACAGTATCCTAAAGGATCGTTCAAAAGTTTTAAATGACAATAAAGGACTTAGTGAGGACCTATTTCCACTTTTTCAGGAATGTTATATGCATTAATTTCCCTTTTACTTACATTAATTTTAGATAAAGAGTTATTTAGTTTACCAAATACTGTGTGTGAATTATTACTGTTTTCCTAATGGGGCCACCCGTAGGTGCATTCCCAGATCCAACTTGATGGAGGCACTGCGCTAGTAGTAATAAGTACCAGGTACCCATTATCTCCAAATACCACTGCTGATTGGCTCAGGTTTGTCCTGTGCCGTCAGGTAAGCACCATACATGGAGTGTAACACTGGCAGAAGGGGAGTTGAAAGTGTTACAAAGATAAAAATAATGCCACATTCTTTAGAAGTTGATTTCAGGAGATTTATTTAACCAAACTACTTTTTCTTGGGTCAGAGAAGGAGCATGGCTGGTTGCTGTTATTTGGTGTCTTCTTATAAACACTTATAGGACTTTTAGGGGCACATTTACTAAGGATCGAATTTCGAAGTTAAAAAACTTTGAAATTCGACCATCGAATTTGATACTTCGATAGTCGAAGTATTTTTTCGATCGAAAATTGTCGGTTTAGATCGAAATAAAAATCGTTAGATCGTTCGATTAAATCATTCCAATCAAAAGATTCTATTTTACAAAAAAATACTTTGACAACTCAAAACTTAGCCAAAGTTTATAGGAGCCCCCCCCCAGGATGTTTTTTATTTGAAAACAAAAAAATTTAGGTTTTCAGCTAAAAAGTTGCATGATTCAAATTGTCGCACGATTTTGTCAAGATTTTTACTGCACATACAATTTTTGTTCAGATTTTTTTTAGTGAATTAAGCCAAATCGTAGTTGGGACTTAGGTTGAATTTTAACAAATACCCGTCTAAGTCTTAGGTTATCCTCAACTACAATTTTGCCTCTCCCTCATCCTAGTCTGACAAATTAATTGTTCTGCCTCAACTATAATTTCCAAATCTTCCAGGACAACACTTATTAGTAAAGGTCTAATTATAAGTATGGGATCTCTTATACAGAATACTAAGAAACTGGAGTCTTGGAGTCTTCTAGATAATGTTTTTTTCTTTACGTGGAGCATCATGTCTTAACTTTTACTTGCTGCAAAGACACAAAAGAAATAGTAGCTCCAATTCTCTACACTCATCATTTATCAAACAGTAAATTCTTTGCAAGTAACTACGGATCCCTTTTTTTAAAGAATCGACAGTATGTCATTAATTGTTGTAAAACTATTATGTTCTATTCATTTTCATAATAATCTTACATTTATTGTCTTGCAGATCCCATAGAAACCCATATTGCATCAGTTTCTTCTCCGGCATGGAAAAATATCTTGTAGTCCAATTCGCATTCACTTTCTCCAGGCGTGAAATAAAACTTCTTGCAAACTGTAATAAATCTTCCAAACATTTCATGACAGTTTCTTGTTTCATTTTTTTTGTTTCTTACCTGTGGCCGTGTAGTGTAAATAAACATGTAGCAGAGATGAGTACAATGGTTCTGCAATGAGCAGAGGAAATTGCTCAAGTTCTGTGACTTAACCACAGTCGCCCAGGCTTCTGTTCTTTCATTTTACAAGGAATCTCTGACTCCACAAGAAAAGCTATGGGTGGTTTAAGATACTTTGTGCCAATTCTGATTGCTATATCCACATCATAGGGGAACACAATGCTAAAGGTAACTATTCTGCTCATGAGCAACGGAGTTCAATATTTGGGGCATAAGCTTACCTATCCTATAATGAGGAATTTAAATATGTTATAAATATATTTAAAGAAATAGACAAGATGTACAGTTTTTCAGTTATAACAACTATTTATGGGAGGCATTTTCTTTAAACATTAATCCCTTTCAATCAATTGTTTTCTCTGCTTCATATGCATTCACGGTTCATGAATTTAATATCTGTTCCCTTCAAGGCTAATGAAATATTTTCCTGCCAGCTAAAAACATTACTGAAGAGCGATATTGAAGCTTTAATAACATTTGACTCAAGAATCATTTAGACTCCTCTTCTTCATCAGTTGGAAGTGCTCTACGACAAATTTGATACAGGAAAAAATCAATAAAAATACTACTTTCCCTTATAGATACACTACAGTCATACAGTCATAGTCTCTGGTAACCTGGTACAGATAGCTGAAAAAAAATCATGGGTATTAGAATACAATCAGGTCCTGGATCTTATGTGCATGGTCCTGGCCAACATTAAGCAATCTGCACAAGAGAGGAAGGAAGTCAAACCTGGCAGTCCAATGCAAGGCAGTTTTGGAGAGCAAGGACTTGGTGGTAGAAGTTAAATATGATGTAGATTGAGTTTGTTCTCCTATAAAACATAAAGCTGGTTGGTTCTGTTATAAATGCATTTTTAAAATGTTCTTTTAATTGGTGTTGCTTTGAATTGGTGGTGCCAAGGTTTATAGTTTATTTCAGATATTTGCAGTTTTTGCTGTAAGGAGCACTATAGCTTCAGATTTTCCAGCAGAATTGGGCTTAATAAAGGAAATGCTAAGCTTTGTTAGTTTAAAGGGGCAGCTATGGACTACATTAAAGTGCTGTTCCTGCTGAACCGTGCTATGAGCACCAGATCACCCATACTGGCATACTTTTTTGGTAATCCTCTCTGTACACGAGAAGCAGAAGAAATCCTTGGAAAGAAGGTCAGTTTCACTTTTATGTACATTATCATGGTAAAGCCTATAGGTTAAGCTCAGGTTTTAAAGCACAGTCAAGGCAATTGCTGATCAGATTCCAGCTATAGACTGCATTTGCCCTTATAGGTCAGTGCAGTTCAGGATTTACTAATCTATGTTCAACCAAGGGAACTAGATCCACATGAAAATCATTTAGAGTGAAGGATGTCTCTTTATTCATATGCAAACAGAGGGAACCTGGGAAGGACGAGTTTCTTTCATACAATTTCCATTTTCGTGGAATACCCCATGGGCTAAAGCTAACCCAAAGGATTTTAAAGTACAGTAAGGGTATCTGCTGATTGTATCCTAAACACAGATTGGAGTGAGACTAATTGGGATTAATCTGTGCAGTGTTGGGTTTATCATCAGCATGTGTTGAGTCAGATCTCCTCACTAGCAATGTTTTTCATGTGGCAGCCTTTTTTTTCTGGCTTGACAAAACTGGTCTGTCATTGGGATCTGATTATTAACTGCCCTGGCTCTGATTTAAAACTCAGAATTCAATAGGTTTTTGTATGAATCATACTCCTTACCTGTTAAAGGGCCACTATATAATGTTCCTGCTGAATGGAGCTTTGTCCTGGGGGTTGCCTACGTTGTCATAGAATTCTGTTGTCTTTTTCTTTATGCCTGAAGATTTCAAAATATTACTGACCAAATTGCTGAATACATTTGTTTCTTTTCTCCTTTTTTATATGAATTATAAAATAATAAAAGGGCTAGTGGGGATGATAAACCAGATTGTGGTGAGGCAGCCTATCAATTGTTCAGATTTAGCCAATAATGAAACTGTTGTCTGAGCATAAGACCTTCTCAGCAGCTAGGGAAGACAAGATAAGTAAGAAATAATTATACATTAACTGTAATTTCCCATAATGACCCTTTTTAAAGACAAGGGCAATAAACCACCCTCAAAGGGGACATATAGGTCAAGGTACAAGTATCTTCCATTGCATTATACAACTCTTAAAATGTAAGGTACAGGGGTTTATAGGGGTAACTTATCAAAGTCCATTTTTTTCTGGTTGGACTTTTAAATGGGAAAAACATAATTTTTTCATAGTAAAAAAAACAAATTGAATTTTTCATTATTTATTAAACCCCCTATGGTGTTAACATTCCAAATAAAAAAGTACTCCAACTCAGACCTGCCGAGTTCATATAGAAGTCAATGGCAGATGTCCCGAAGATATTCTGATTTGCGCTGGTTTTCCGAAAAAGTTGCGCTATCCGGGCACCAAATCCAAAAAAGTTGCGGTATTCTGCCATCAAATCTGAAAAAGTAGCGGATTCTGATTTTTTTTTACAATATTATTAAGACTTTTGCAGCACAAGAACTTTCTGGAAAAAATTAATGATAAATAGGGGGGAATAAGATCATGTGGATTTGATTGGAGTGGCTTTCTAAAAAAAAAAAAAAGTAAGATTTTGATAAATAATCCCCTAAATGTTACATTTTGTACTGCTTTAGTGTCTATTTCCCCTAAATCCCTTACCCACAACACCCAACTATAGTGATGGGCGAATTTGCGCCGTTTCGCTTCGCCGAAAAATTTGCGAATTTCGCGTGAAATTCGCGAAATGGCGAAAAATTCACGAAACGGCGCTGGCGTCTCGTTTTCGACGCCGGTGCCCGTTTTTGATGCTGGCGTCCATTATTGACGCTGGCGTCCATTTTTTCGAAAAAAATTTTTTGACGCCGGCGAGTTTTTGACGCAAATTTTCGCGCGAGTTTTGCGAAATTATTCGCTGGCGGCGAATCGCGCAAATTCGCCGCGAATTCGCGCCTGCCGAATAAATTCGCCCATCACTACCCAACTACAGTTGGTGCCATCCCATGCTGTTTAGGAGAGCTGGCAGAACTGCTTTGTACAATACCAATCATTTACAACCTGAAGCTGAACAGTCAACAGGGAACTATAGTTTATATTTCTCATGTGAAGGCAGATCCATGATTGGTTAGCCGAATACAACTGTGATTCTGGGGAATGGCCATTAGGACACCCTACTGCTCGAAAGGTCTGTAAGTGGCCTTGGAACAATAAAGATGCAAGTCATTTTTAGTCTACACATCTACATGGTCAGGGTTATTTTAAAAACACTACTTTTTTTTCCTTGACTGTCGTAAATAGCACCTTTATCCTATCCTATATTTATTTCCCTGGTCCCTGTGCCATAAAACCTATTATAAAGGAATAAGGAAATAGAAAAACCTATACATCAGAGAAAAGTAAGATGAATTCCTGCAGAATGTACACTCGCAAGGAAACAATATATTTTAAGACATCTGTCCACTGCATTCGCATTGCTTAGATGGGATGAAAATAATAACATGTTTCAAATCCAACACTGTCATTTCCCCATAGTCCTCAGACACAGTATAAATCAAAACATAATGCCACAGGCTGAAGTGTATTGATTTCTGAATAGAGAATAATGTTCTACACATAGAGTAAAAATGCTGTGATGCTTATTAAGTTGCACTGGTTGGTATAATGAGTTGGGTGTTGGTTGTAGAGTCCAGATGCATCACATCAGATGTTAGAAGATGCATTAAGATGTGACCTGGTACACTTTACACCTTGACTTTCTAAAAATATATGTGAATGTATATATAAATATATATATATATATATATATATATATATATATATATATATATATATATATATATATATATATACTGTATATATTTAATATAGCACAATGGGTAGAATAAACTGTTAGTCTAAAACGATAAGCAAGGAGCCTACAGTAGCATGCACAAATGAAAATTGAAAGTTAAGTAAAGTCACCTTCTACTGCCTGTTTATAACAGTCAGCAAGGCCCAAAAAAATGTGCAGTCCGCTAAGAAGTCTCTATATCAGTGATCCCCAACCAGTAGCTCGTGAGCAACATGTTGCTCTCCAACCCCTTGCATGTTGCTCTCAGGGTCCTGAAAACAGGTGCTTATTTTTTAAATCAAAGCTTGAAAGCAAGTTTTAATTGAATAAAAACTAAGTATAGTGCCAAGCAGAACCAAATAGCCAAACGCAGCCCTTACTTGGCACCCCAAGGGACTTTTTTCATGTTTGTGTTGCTCACCAACTCTTTTTATATTTGAATGTGGCTCACAGGTAAAAAAAGGTTGGGGACCCCTGCTCTATATAATAGGCTGTTCCTTATTTGAAGCCATAACAAAGGCTGCAGCTAGAGGAAGGGATGAGTTTATTATACAGAGGGCTTCTCCGTAGAAATCTTTTTGAATTGATCTTGCTTGCAAGAACAGGAATTACAATTTGACTTATCTTTAAATTTATTTCAACAAAAGTTGAAGAAAAGTCTTACCAAAATATTTATCGGTATTAAAATTGATGTTCAGCACAAGCTGTATATTTGGTAACATAGTAAGTTAGGTTGAAAAAAGACACACGTCCATCAAGTTCAACCTTTTAGGTTTATATATAACCTGCCTAACTGCCAGTTGACCCAGAGGAAGGTAAAACAAAAATCTATGAAGCCTCTCCAATTTGCCTTAGTGTTCCCTGACTACTCCACAATGTCCACAATATATTGGAAGATACTGCCAACTCATGGCCAAACCCAGAATAGCTATGAATCATGCTATACAACCAGAAAGTGGGGCACAATAAATGGGGATCACATTTATCAGTCCCCAACAAATACACTGCACATGTACTTAGGATTGCCAACTTTGTGCGGCTCATGATCAAAGGCAGGGGCCATGATGTCACCGGAGTGGGTCAGTGATGTTGCAGGTGGGCGTGGTCTGTTACATCACATGGGTGGAGCTATGACATGGCAATCAGAGATTGGCTGATCACCATGTCAATCAGGGGAGATCTGATCCTTTTTTCGGACTGTCTTGACCTGGACAGCCCTTCTGAAAAATCTGCTATCCGGGTCAAATCCAGACAGGTGGCAACCCTAATCCTACTGTCGTGTGAGGGGCAAAGTATTTGCAAAGGCAACATTTTTCAATTAATTTGAATTGCGAATGAATTGAAACCGACTTTTGCGTTAGCTCCACTGGGGCAAAGACTGGCATAAATGATGAACAATTTTTATAAACCTTCTGTTTGACATGTTAAGATTGTACAAATGAAATAATAATAATAAGTTATCACCATTACCTGTTATTATCTATTTTACTTATTTTGCTTTGTTCACAGAAAATACACTACCAGACATAAATGTATCCTTCAACGAGTCCCATGTTCAATGACTTGTCACTTGAGTGTTATTTCGCGAATAAACATCTGTTTTAAGTGTTCAAGTGGCCTCAATACAATACCCGGCTATACTCGCAATTGTTCATGTTTATTCTCTGTGCTTTATTGTTGAGTCAGATCAAGAGATAGAAGAGTTTGAGGGCTGCAGGGGTTAACAAGCGCTTTCACCTTGAGCGTGTAAGTGCCTATTAAGAGAATATAACCATGCAAGAAATTGTTTATATCAAGTACAAAAGATGCTCCTCTCAATAAAAGGGGGAAATAATGAGTAGGTGAAGGGCTGACATTTCCATTACACAAAGAACTCGCACGGCGCCTTAATGATGCTGGAAAATTCTCCCCACAACTGTCTCTATAGTCTTAAGTACTGTGCACCGGTAGTTTGTCAGTGGGCATCTTATTGTGAGCGCGGTGCAGCTGGGTGCTGCCTATCACCTCACTGGCGTTGCCTCTGAGACGTAACTTACAGACAAATCAGTGCTTGTCCTCAGCAGAAATGTGTGCTGCTTGCAAAATGATATGCCGACATGACAGCCGTGGCACACAGAGAATTCATCTTGGCAGAACATTGTTTGCTTCAGTAACAATATATAGAATAAAAAAAAATATAGGCAGTAAAGAAACCCTGTGGCATTGGACCTAATGCATTTGCACAGAGATGATTCATTAGGTTGCATTAGGCAATTTGTCCCAAATATTGCCAATCTGGAAGATCTCCAGCAATGCCAACGAGTTTATTCTCCTGTAAAGGGCTATCGTTTTAATGTGTATCCACTACTGGGTTTAAATTTGATTTCCGTTTGATACGATTCAGCCCCATAATGGTCATACAAAACCAGACTTTAAGATCTTTTATTTAAAAAAGGCATTGTATATATATATATATATATATATATATATATATATATATAATATATATATATCTATATCTATATCTATATATAGATATAGATATAGATATAGATATAGATAGATAGATAGATAGATAGATAGATAGATAGATAGATAGATAGATAGATAGATAGATAGATAGATAGAGATATATATATTATATTATTATAATATTATTATATAAATATATATATATGTATGGCTTTATTTGTAAAGCGCTGTTAAGGAGTCACAGTACCGTACAATGCATAAAGATACAATATAATGTGACATTCAGGTAGCTAAGACCATTGGCCACGTCACAGTTTTCAGCACAGAAATGGAGTCTGACACAACCTTTCCATTTTATATGCAGCTTGGCTGACTTTTATTTTGAACACAATGAGTAGGTTCAGCACACTTGGTTCAACATAGGCATTAGCAGTCCCACTTTAACACCCTCACTGGTGTTTACACAGACACAAATTTGAAGCACTTACAGCCTTCACCATACACAAGTCCCAGAATCCTCTCTTGGACTCTTGACACTGTCTCCTGGGAGAGGTTTCTCTCTTCCTCTCTCCAACCCTTTAATTCAGTGGGGAATCACACTCTCTTTCCTAACTACACACAAACCTCTCTCCTGCACATAGAGGTTTCCACTGGCCACTCACCCTTCTTCACTCAAGGAGGTCTCAAGGGGAATGCAATTAAGGGGCCGATTCACTAAGGGTCGAATATCGAGGATTAATTAACCTTCGATATTCGACTAGGAATTAAAATCCTTCGACTTCGAATATCGAAGTCGAAGGATTTAGCGCAGATAGTTCGATCAAACGATCGAACGATTAAATCCTTCGAATCGAACGATTCGATGGATTTTAATCCAACGATCGAAGGATAATCCTTCGATCAAAAAAAGTTAGCCAAGCCTATGGGGACCTTCCCCATAGGCTAACATTGACTTCGGTAGCTTTTATCTGCCGAACTAGGGGGTCAAAGTCTTTTCTTAAAGAGACAGTACTTCGACTATCGAATGGTCGAATAGTCGAACGATTTTTAGTTCGAATCCTTAGATTCGAAGTCGTAGTCGAAGGTCGAAGTAGCCCATTCGATGGTCGAAGTAGCCCAAAAAAACCTTCGAAATTCGAAGTTTTTTACCTTTGAATCCTTCACTCGAAGTTAGTGAATCGGCCCCTAGGTGTAGTCTCATTAATTAGCTAACTAACTCTAATGCTGCTCTCCTCCATTCACTCCAGATGAGAGGTGGCAGTGACAGTGGATGGTGTGGCTGAACATTATCTGGGATAAAGTCCTGCGAGTACTTGGGTGTGCAACATTGTTTTGTTTGCTGGTAGTCCACAAGAGGCCCTGTCTAAGACAGGAGAAGTTTTGAGACTTGATCACTGGTTTCCAGTTCATTAATCAAATGTAACTGGAAATTTACACCAAGCTGAGAAAAGATATACATATGGCACATCCAGGTTTGAACCAAATACAAGGACCCTTTTGGCTCACTGTAGAACCTGCTGCAAAGAGAACCATAATAAGGTAACACCATAAACATCATGAACTGGAGACTAGTGATCATCCTAGGTGCCAGACTAGGATTCTCTTAAGTGGTATGACTGTCCATAAACCAATAATGTCAACTGATTTGTTTATGATTGTTAAGAGTTTCGGGCTGTTTGACGTTAGTTTTCGTTCAATAATGAAAAAAATGTGTGGCTTTCATCTGATAATTCAATACATTTGAGTTTTTTGGGCCTACAGTTACAAAAAAGTTGCACGATTCTCAGTGTTGCACGATTTTATCAAGACTTTTAACACAAGTACAATTCCTGATCTGAATTTTGAGTAAATTAAGCGAGATTGTGGTTGGGCATTAGGTTGAATTTTAATTTTTAATATAATGGGAAAAATTTGAGTTTTAATACATAGCCTCAATAGTAACCAAAAAGTATCATCTTATCAGTTTATATATTACTAATCTGACAGCTAACAGATAATGTCTGGGTGCTTTGTATCCCATATTAAAATGAATAAAGTATATATTTATGTGTATGTCCTTATATAGACAGTGGGACGGTTCTGGTGAAGACGGAGACGGGAGGATAAAATGATGCATGCCCTCCCTTTTTTTTGTCGCACATCTTTTTTATTTTGTTGCGCAACGCAAAACAAGCCATGTGGCGAAACCCAGAAGGTCTCGGGGAATCTGTACATGGCAAAATTGTTTGCTCATCAATATAAATGACTCCTCTTGTGTCATTTGGTGCTCCTGTGTTGTGCTTCCAGAATCATGTGCAAAGCAACTACGACTAACCCTCTGGCTAACCAATGCCCATTTCCACTCCAATGACTCTCCTGTATTATGCTGTAAGTGCTGCCACTTCTGCATATGTTAATAGGCACAACAGTCTAAGGTCCATTGTGTAAGGCCAAAAAGTTGTGTCCATGAATAGCAAAAAACATGGCACTTTGTATTTGTTTTTGCACTTTGCACCCTGTCCTCTGTTGTAAATGAGGTTTATTCCTTATATTGCACTTTGTTATAAAGAAATGAGGAACCATGCTAAACAGAATGTAAACCAGGACCAAAAATAAAACTAACAAGCCTTTAAATGTTATCATACCATCTCTCTATTTCCCTCTATAATTCCCTCTCCTGACATTTTGAGTATAGATAAACGAAACAGTGAAAGGATAAAAGAAAACTATTTGGTTGAATCCTGCTACAATGTCAGAAACATAGAGTAGTCATGATAATGGATCACTGATGATGGCTTCCACTGTCACATTTAAAAAAGTAATAGTATTGTGTCCTGCCTAAAACTAAATATCTAGGCTTTTGGCTTAATATTTATTTTCCAGTAGAAGTCTCCGCTTTCCCTTGGCTATTGTGTTACTAGCGGGGCCTATTATCCTCCTCTAATGGATCTAATGAGCCATTAAAGGCTCTACAACTATCAATTACATTGTTGTTGAGCACTTGTGAGTGATTGCATTGATCTGATTGAAATATTGTGTGACTTCAAGTGGAAATTACATCAATTCCATGTTTCGAGACTAATATTAGAATTTAAAAATAAAGCACATTTGTCGCTCAAGAGTTGTTATATTGTCACTTTGGATTACTTGAATGTGTCTGTTGTTCCAGGGAGAGATATCTGGTAAATGTGTTGTATAGAGTGGGAAGGTTGATTGTGCGGATCATATGGAATGCAAAACAATTGAAACAGTAGAACACCTGCAATATCAAATGCAACCTTAGAAAAGCCAGTCAAACAAGAGGAGCCTGAAATAACAACAATATAATATGGTGGGCAATCACATATTTGTCATAAGGGTTATTATGGGAAGAAACAGTATTGATATAGACACAAGATTATTTACATGGATCTGTAAAAAATAACAGACTTCCAACTATTACTTGAAACAGGACAGAAATCTTATTATAGGGCCTTTAAGATGAGAATATATAAACTGGGACACTGAAACTAGTGCATGGAATACATTTTAGAAATATATTTTAGGTGGTCTGGCTTCAGTCAGCTCAGGGATCACAGGAGAGAAGAGAGAGATTTGGAAAGTCGTCTAAAATAAAAGCACAGAAGCAACACTGGAATTGTTCAGAAGTATGAAGAAATATGAAGTATTAGGAGTAGAATGGACTGTTTTAGCTGAAGTGGGAAGTATTAGAAAATAAACAGAAAATGAAGAAAATCCACAGAATACAAGCATGTCATTTCTACACAAAACTACACAAAATATTATAAAACTTGTGAAAAAGAATTGAGGTCAGCAAATGCAAAGGAGAAGAAAATCTACAGTTTTACTATGTATGCCAAATGGCATTATAAGTACAGGTATAAGATCTAATATCTTGAATTTCATGGGAGTTGGGGTTTTCCAGATAAAAATGTGTTGTGTTATGCAAAAGTCTGCAAAAGAACACTGAAACATTTAATAAACCCAACAGGACAGCTTCCCAACAGGACAGCTTTGTCACCAATATGGATTTATGCAGCTTAGTTTCCATCAAGTACAAGCCACTGTTTTATAAATCCAGAGAAAAGTAAAATTGTAGAATTGTTATAAAATTGTTATTAAACATTAGAATTAATTGCTTAACTAGGAGATGACCTTCCCATAATTACAACTTTCTGGATAATGGATTTCTGGATAAGGGATTCCCTACCTGTACTAGAATAGCAGATTTAACTGATTTAGCTGAATTTGACAGCATTCAAACAACAACATAAAATATAGAATTTACACAGTATACAAGAGTTTAACCCTTTAACCGCCAAGCACGTACGGCGTACGTGCTGGCGGTTCAGGGCTCAGGCTGCCAAGAACGTACCTCGTACCTCGTTTAGTAAAAATTTGTATTTTTTTATTTTTTATTTTTTTATTTTAGCACACTTAGTCGATTTTGTACACTTATTTACACTTAATTACATGTATTTGCACACTCAGACAACTTTTATTAGTGCACAAATATGTATACACAAAAACTCACAAACAGGGGTTTTTTTTTTTTTTACTTATTCATTGTACTGTTTGTTTTGCCTAAAAGCATGTTATTTTGACAGCGTGACTATTGGATAATCGATTTCGGCCACTAATTACGCTGCCGGATCAATTATTTTGTTATTTCATTGATTTACGCTATTTTTGTGGTTTTATTGCAATTTTATCCATGCATTATTGTTCCTTATGTATCTTTAGTATAGTTTTGCTGTTTGGTATAGAAAGATTTATTTTACTTAGTTTGATTCGCCAGAATATATGCTTTCCAAAAATATATGGGTTTCTGGGGGTCTTTTTACAGTTTTGGGGTCTTATGGCACATAACGCACAGTTGGGGCTCTCTTTTCTGCAGCTTAGTTGGCTAGCGTGAAAATTCATAGGCATGTTTTTCATTTGGGGTCCGTACACGCCACATACTTTGGTAAATCTATGCATATTGGGCATCAAACTATTTAGTAGACCTCTGACGTCCATATTTAGGGTGATTTTTCTTTATACGTAAAACATTGTGTGTGATAAATGCGGCAAACTGCAACAATTTTAGGCGATTTTCAGAAATGTAAAAACCTCTGCGTTTAGAAAAGCTTTGCAGTTTGGTGTAGAAAGACGTCTTTATCTTTTTTGGATTCGTCAGAATGTGTACTTTCCAAAAATATATGGTTTTGGGGGGGGTCTTTGCTGTTAGGAGGGTCTTGAGGCATATAATATGAAGTCAAGGGTCTATGTTCACAGAAGGCGAATCGGCAGCGGAGAAAAATCATATTCACTATTTTCATTTTGGGTCCGCACATGCCAGCTGCCTTGGTATATCAATGCATATTGGGCATCAAACGGTTCAATTGACCCTTGGCATCAGTATTTATGGTGTTTTAGAATTGTATGTAAGAAATTGGGTGAGATAAATGCGGCCAATTGCAATATTTTTAGGCAATTTTCAAAAATGTAAAAACTGTTGCTTTTATCGCCAAATTTAGGAAAGGCTTGCGGCTTGGTACTTTGGACATGCATACCCAATTTGGATTCGTGGGAATGTGTACTTTCCGAAAATATATGGTTTTCTGGGGTGAATGCACTTTTTTTTACCTTTGCTCCCCCCAAAACTATGTATATGTGTTGATTTTGCAGTACCTGAAATGACAGACCATATGGGGGTCTTCCTTTTGGGGCCCCTATATGCCACGTGCTTGGGTACATCTATACATATTGGGCATCAAACTGTTCAGAGGACCCTAGGCTTTCATATTTGGGGTGATTTGTCTTGATACCTAAAAGTATGTGGGTAATACGATGCTGCAGGGTAGATATTTTGAGGTGATTTTTGGAAATGTCACCTAAATCACCAAATTTAGGAATGATTTGTGGCTTGGTACTTTGGCGTAGAAAGACATGCATACCCAATTTGGATTCGTTGGAATGTGTACTTTCCGAAAATATATGGTTTTCTGGGGTGAACTTACTGTTTTCTACTTTTGCCCCCCCCCAAAACGATGTAAATGTGTTGATTTTGCAGTACCTGAAATGACAGACCATATGGGGGTCTTCCTTTTGGGGCCCCTATATGCCACGTGCTTGGGTACATCTATACATATTGGGCATCAAACTGTTCAGTAGAGATGGCGCAAACTGTTCGCCGGCGAACTTGTTCGCGCGAACATCGGGTGTTCGCGCTCGCCGGAAGTTCGCGAACGTCGCGCGACGTTCGCCATTTTGGGTTCGCCATTGTTGGCGCTTTTTTTTGCCCTCTCACCCCAGACCAGCAGGTACATGGCAGCCAATCAGGAAGCTCTCCCCTGGACCACTCCCCTTCCCTATAAAAACCGAAGCCCTGCAGCGTTTTTTCACTCTGCCTGTGTGTGCTGAAGAGATAGTGTAGGGAGAGAGCTGCTGCCTGTTAGTGATTTCAGGGACAGTTGAAAGTTTGCTGGCTAGTAATCGTGTTGATACTGCTCTGTTATTGGAGGGACAGAAGTCTGCAGGGGTTTGAGGGACATTTAAGCTTAGGTAGCTTTGCTGGCTAGTAATCTACCTTCTACTGCAGTGCTCTGTATGTAGCTGCAGTGGGCAGCTGTCCTGCTTCTGATCTCATCTGCTGACTGCTGCAATAACAGTAGTCCTTGTAAGGACTGCTTTTATTTATTTTTTTGTTGTTTTACTACTACTACTACTACTACTACTATAAGAGCCCAGTGCTATCTCTATCTCTTCCAAGCACACACAGGCAGATTTTTCAGATACATTTTTGCCCTTGATCTCCCTCTGGCATGCCACTGTCCAGGTCGTTGCACCCTTTAAACAACTTTAAAATCATTTTTCTGGACAAAAATGTCTTTTTTAGATGTTAAAGTTCGCCTTCCCATTGAAGTCTATGGGGTTCGCGAACCGTTCGCGAACCGCTCGCATTTTTGCGCAAGTTCGCGAATATGTTCGCAAACTTTTTTTCCGACGTTCGCTACATCCCTATTGTTCAGAGGACCCTAGGCTTTCATATTTGGGTGATTTGTCTTGATACCTAAAAGTATGTGGGTAATACGATGCTGCAGGGTAGATATTTTGAGGTGATTTTTGGAAATGTCACCTAAATCACCAAATTTAGGAATGATTTGTGGCTTGGTACTTTGGCGTAGAAAGACATGCATACCCAATTTGGATTCGTTGGAATGTGTACTTTCCGAAAATATATGGTTTTCTGGGGTGAACTTACTGTTTTCTACTTTTGCCCCCCCAAAACGATGTAAATGTGTTGATTTTGCAGTATCTGAAATGACAGACTATATGGGGGTCTTCCTTTTGGGGCCCCTGTATGCCACGTGCATGGGTACACCTATACATATCGGGCATCAAACTGTTCAGAGGACCCTAGGCTTTCATATTTGGGGTGATTTGTCTTGATACCTAAAAGTATGTGGGTAATACGATGCTGCAGGGTAGATATTTTGAGGTGATTTTTGGAAATGTCACCTAAATCACCAAATTTAGGAATGATTTGCGGCTTGGTACTTTGGCGTAGAAAGACATGCATACCCAATTTGGATTAGTTGGAATGTGTACTTTCCGAAAATATATGGTTTTCTGGGGTGAACTTACTGTTTTCTACTTTTGCCCCCCCCAAAACGATGTAAATGTGTTGATTTTGCAGTATCTGAAATGACAGACTATATGGGGGTCTTCCTTTTGGGGCCCCTGTATGCCACGTGCTTGGGTACACTATACATATCAGGCATCAAACTGTTCAGAGGACCCTAGGCTTTCATATTTGGGGTGATTTGTCTTGATACCTAAAAGTATGTGGGTAATACGATGCTGCAGGGTAGATATTTTGAGGTCATTTTTGGAAATGTCACCTAAATCACCAAATTTAGGAATGATTTGCGGCTTGGTACTTTGGCATAGAAAGACATGCATACCCAATTTGGATTCGTTGGAATGTGTACTTTCCGAAAATATATGGTTTTCTGGGGTGAACTTACTGTTTTCTACTTTTGCCCCCCCAAAACGATGTAAATGTGTTGATTTTGCAGTACCTCAAATGACAGACTATATGGGGGTCTTCTTTTTGGGGCCCCTGTATGCCACGTGCTTGGGTACACCTATACATATCAGGCATCAAACTGTTCAGAGGACCCTAGGCTTTCATATTTGGGGTGATTTGTCTTGATACGTAAAAGTATGTGGGTAATACGATGCTGCAGGGTAGATATTTTGAGGTGATTTTTGGAAATGTCACCTAAATCACCAAATTTAGGAATGATTTGCGGCTTGGTACTTTGGCGTAGAAAGACATTCATACCCAATTTGAATTCGTGGGAATGTGTACTTTCCGAAAATATATGGTTTTCTGGTGTGAATTTACTGTTTTCTACTTTTGCCCCCCCAAAACAATGTAAATGTGTTGATTTTGCAGTACCTAAAATGTCAGACTATATGGGGGTCTTCCTTTTAGGGCCCCTATATGTCACATGCTTCGGTACACCTATACATATCGGGCATCAAACTGTTCAGAGGACCCTAGGCTTTCATATTGGGGGTGATTTGTCTTGATACCTAAAAGTATGTGGGTAATACGATGCTGCAGGGTAGATATTTTGAGGTGATTTTTGGAAATGTCACCTAAATCACCAAATTTAGGAATGATTTGCGGCTTGGTACTTTGGCGTAGAAAGACATGCATACCCAATTTGAATTCGTTGGAATGTGTACTTTCCGAAAATATATGGTTTTCTGGGGTGAACTTACTGTTTTCTACTTTTGCCCCCCCCAAAACGATGTAAATGTGTTGATTTTGCAGTACCTGAAATGACAACTATATGGGGGTCTTCCTTTTGGGGCCCCTGTATGCCACGTGCTTGGGTACACCTATACATATCGGGCATCAAACTGTTCAGAGCACCCTAGGCTTTCATATTTGGGGTGATTTCTCTTGATACCTAAAAGTATGTGGGTAATACGATGCTTCAGGGTAGATATTTTGAGGTGATTTTTGGAAATGTCACCTAAATCACCAAATTTAGGAATGATTTGTGGCTTGGTACTTTGGCGTAGAAAGACATGCATACCCAATTTGAATTCGTGGGAATGTGTACTTTCCAAAAATATATGGTTTTCTGGGGTGAACTTACTTTTTTCTACATTTGCCCCCCTCAAAACAATGTAAATGTGTTGATTTTGCAGTACCTGAAATAACAGACCATATGGGGGTCTTCGTTTTGCGGCCCCTATACGCCACGTGCTTGGGTACACCTATACATATTGGGCATCAAACTGTTCAGAGGACCCTAGGCTTTCATATTGGGGGTGATTTGTCTTGATACCTAAAAGTATGTGGGTAATACGATGCTGCAGGGTAGATATTTTGAGGTGATTTTTGGAAATGTCACCTAAATCACCAAATTTAGGAATGATTTGCGGCTTGGTACTTTGGCGTAGAAAGACATGCATACCCAATTTGAATTCGTTGGAATGTGTACTTTCCGAAAATATATGGTTTTCTGGGGTGAACTTACTGTTTTCTACTTTTGCCCCCCCCAAAACGATGTAAATGTGTTGATTTTGCAGTACCTGAAATGACAACTATATGGGGTTCTTCCTTTTGGGGCCCCTGTATGCCACGTGCTTGGGTACACCTATACATATCGGGCATCAAACTGTTCAGAGCACCCTAGGCTTTCATATTTGGGGTGATTTCTCTTGATACCTAAAAGTATGTGGGTAATACGATGCTTCAGGGTAGATATTTTGAGGTGATTTTTGGAAATGTCACCTAAATCACCAAATTTAGGAATGATTTGCGGCTTGGTACTTTGGCGTAGAAAGACATGCATACCCAATTTGAATTCGTGGGAATGTGTACTTTCCAAAAATATATGGTTTTCTGGGGTGAACTTACTTTTTTCTACATTTGCCCCCCTCAAAACAATGTAAATGTGTTGATTTTGCAGTACCTGAAATGACAGACCATATGGGGGTCTTCGTTTTGCGGCCCCTATACGCCACGTGCTTGGGTACACCTATACATATTGGGCATCAAACTGTTCAGAGGACCCCAGGCTTTCATATTTGGGGTGATTTGTCTTGATACCTAAAAGTATGTGGGTAATACGATGCTGCAGGGTCGAAATTTTGAAGTCATTTTTGGAAATGTCCCCAAAATCACCAAATTTAGGAATGGTTTGCGGCTTGGTACTTTGTAGTAGAAAGACATGCATACCCAATTTAGATTCGTGGGAATGTGTACTTTCCGAAAATATATGGTTTTCTGGGGTGAACTTACTTTTTTCTACCTTTGCCCCCCCCCCAAAACGATGTAAATGTGTTGATTTTGCAGTACCTGAAATGACAGAACATACAAGGAGGGGTCTTCATTTTAGGGCCCCTATATGCCACGTGCTTGGGTACACCTATACATATCGGGCATCAAACTGTTCAGAGGACCCTAGGCTTTCATATTTGGGGTGATTTCTCTTGATACCTAAAAGTATGTGGGTAATACGATGCTGCAGAGTAGATATTTTGAGGTCATTTTTGGAAATGTCACCAAAATCACCAGATTTAGGAATGATTTGCGGCTTGGTACTTTGGCGTAGAAAGACATGCATACCCAATTTGGATTCGTTGGAATGTGTACTTTCCGAAAATATATGGTTTTCTGGGGTGAACTTACTGTTTTCTACTTTTGCCCCCCCCCAAAACGATGTAAATGTGTTGATTTTGCAGTACCTGAAATGACAGACTATATGGGGGTCTTCCTTTTGGGGCCCCTGTATGCCACGTGCTTGGGTACACCTATACATATCGGGCATCAAACTGTTCAGAGGACCCTAGGCTTTCATATTTGGGGTGATTTCTCTGGATACCTAAAAGTATGTGGGTAATACGATGCTGCGGGGTAGATATTTTGAGGTGATTTTTGGAAATGTCACCAAAATCACCAAATTTAGAAATGATTTGCGGCTTGGTACTTTGGCGTAGAAAGACATGCATACCCAATTTGGATTAGTTGGAATGTGTACTTTCCGAAAATATATGGTTTTCTGGGGTGAACTTACTGTTTTCTACTTTTGCCCCCCCCAAAACGATGTAAATGTGTTGATTTTGCAGTATCTGAAATGACAGACTATATGGGGGTCTTCCTTTTGGGGCCCCTGTATGCCACATGCTTGGGTACACCTATACATATTGGGCATCAAACTGTTCAGAGGACCCTAGGCTTTCATATTTGGGGTGATTTGTCTTGATACCTAAAAGTATGTGGGTAATACGATGCTGCAGGGTAGATATTTTGAGGTGATTTTTGGAAATGTCACCTAAATCACCAAATTTAGGAATGATTTGCGGCTTGGTACTTTGGCGTAGAAAGACATGCATACCCAATTTGGATTCGTTGGAATGTGTACTTTCCGAAAATATATGGTTTTCTGGGGTGAACTTACTGTTTTCTACTTTTGCCCCCCCCCCAAAACGATGTAAATGTGTTGATTTTGCAGTACCTGAAATGACAGACTATATGGGGGTCTTCCTTTTGGGGCCCCTGTATGCCACATGCTTGGGTACACCTATACATATCGGGCATCAAACTGTTCAGAGGACCCTAGGCTTTCATATTTGGGGTGATTTGTTTTGATACCTAAAAGTATGTGGGTAATACGATGCTGCAGGGTAGATATTTTGAGGTGATTTTTGGAAATGTCACCTAAATCACCAAATTTAGGAATGATTTGCGGCTTGGTACTTTGGCGTAGAAAGACATGCATACCCAATTTGGATTCGTTGGAATGTGTACTTTCCGAAAATATATGGTTTTCTGGGGTGAACTTACTGTTTTCTACTTTTGCCCCCCCCCAAACGATGTAAATGTGTTGATTTTGCAGTACCTGAAATGACAGACTATATGGGGGTCTTCCTTTTGGGGCCCCTGTATGCCACGTGCTGGGGTACACCTATACATATCTGGCATCAAACTGTTCAGAGGACCCTAGGCTTTCATATTTGGGGTGATTTGTCTTGATACCTAAAAGTATGTGGGTAATACGATGCTGCAGGGTAGATATTTTGAGGTGATTTTTGGAAATGTCACCAAAATCACCAAATTTAGGAATGATTTGCGGCTTGGTACTTTGGCGTAGAAAGACATGCATACCCAATTTGAATTCGTGGGAATGTGTACTTTCCGAAAATATATGGTTTTCTGGGGTGAACTTACTGTTTTCTACTTTTGCCCCCCCAAAACAATGTAAATGTGTTGATTTTGCAGTACCTGAAATGTCAGACTATATGGGGGTCTTCCTTTTAGGGCCCCTATATGCCACATGCTTCGGTACACCTATGCATATTGGGCATCAAACTGTTCAGAGGACCCTAGGCTTTCATATTTGGGGTAATTTGTTTTGATACCTAAAAGTATGTGGGTAATACGATGCTGCAGGGTAGATATTTTGAGGTGATTTTTGGAAATGTCACCTAAATCACCAAATTTAGGAATGGTTTGCGGCTTGGTACTTTGGCGTAGAAAGACATGCATACCCAATTTGAATTCGTGGGAATGTGAACTTTCCGAAAATATATGGTTTTATGGGGTGAACTTACTGTTTTCTACTTTTGCCCCCCCAAAACAATGTAAATGTGTTGATTTTGCAGTACCTGAAATGTCAGACTATATGGGGGTCTTCCTTTTAGGGCCCCTATATGCCACATTCTTGGGTACACCTATACATATTGGGCATCAAACTGTTCAGAGGACCCTAGGCTTTCATATTTGGGGTGATTTGTCTTGATACCTAAAAGTATGTGGGTAATACGATGCTGCAGGGTAGATATTTTGAGGTGATTTTTGGAAATGTCACCTAAATCACCAAATTTAGGAATGATTTGCGGCTTGGTACTTTGGCATAGAAAGACATGCATACCCAATTTGGATTCGTTGGAATGTGTACTTTCCGAAAATATATGGTTTTCTGGGGTGAACTTACTGTTTTCTACTTTTGCCCCCCCCCCCCAAAACGATGTAAATGTGTTGATTTTGCAGTACCTCAAATGACAGACCATATGGGAGTCTTCCTTTTGGGGCCCCTATATGCCACGTGCTTGGGTACACCTATATATATTGGGCATCAAACTGTTCAGAGGACCCTAGGCTTTCATATTTGGGGTGATTTCTCTTGATACCTAAAAGTATGTGGGAAATACGATGCTGCAGGGTAGACATTTTTAAGTGATTTTTGGAAATGTCACCAAAATCACCAAATTTAGGAATGATTTGCGGCTTGGTACTTTGTAGTAGAAAGACATGCATACCCAATTTAGATTTGTGGCAATGTGTACTTTCCGAAAATATATGGTTTTCTGGGGTGAACTTACTTTTTTCTACATTTGCCCCCCTCAAAACGATGTAAATGTGTTGATTTTGAAGTATCTGAAATGACAGACCATATGGGGGTCTTCCTTTTCAGGCCTCTATATGCCACTTGCTTGGGTACACCTATACATATTGGGCATCAAACTGTTCAGAGGACCCTAGGCTTTCATATTTGGGGTGATTTGTCTTGATACCTAAAAGTATGTGGGTAATACAATGCTGCAGGGTAGAAATTTTTAAGTGATTTTTGGAAATGTCGCCAAAATCACCAACTTTAGGAATGGTTTGCCGCTTGGTACTTTGGTGTAGAAAGACATGCATACCCAATTTGGATTCAGGGGAATGTGTACTTTCCGAAAATATATGGTTTTCTGGGGTGAACATACTTTTTTCTACCTTTGCCGCCCCCCAAAACGATGTAAATGTGTTGATTTTGCAGTATCTGAAATGACAGAACAAACGGGGGGTCTTCCTTTTGGGGCCTCCTATGCCACGTGCTTGGGTACATCTATTCATATTGGGCATCAAACTGTTCAGTGGACCCAGGATTTTATATTTGGGGTGTTTTACATTGATACCTAATGATGTGTGGGAGATATGTTGCTGTAGAGTGGAAGCTTTGAGGTCATTTTTCAAAAAATTCACCAATTTCTATAAAACATTATAACTTTAGGAAACAATTGCAACTTGGTGGTTTGGAGTACAAAGATATTTCTACCCATTTTTGATTCACCAGAATCTGTTCTTTCTAGTAATGGGTAGTTTTCTAGGGTAAACCTACTGTTAGCGGAATGTTTGGCCTTGAAATCAAAAGTATGCCATTTGGGAAGTGTTGCTTTGGAAATTTGGTTGTGTACTGCTTGTAGATTTTGAGCTATACAAGTGAGAAATCTCCATAAAACTATATATATTTAGTATTGTCGCGTTCAGGAGACATAGACCTTTCTAAATCGGCTGTGTTCTCGTACATAAAATGAATGATGTTTCTGATATATGTGATTGTTCTTCGTGCAACATGATTTTTTTCATTTTATTTGACACTTAGAATCCAATATTTTATTAGAGAAGTAGAATTACACCAAAATTCTTGCATATTGTGAAAGTTCAGGTTGTCCTGAAAAAAACAATATATTGTTTTCCTGGGTTAACTAAAAGACCACCCCAGGAAAGGCCCTTAAAGTGAAAGAGTGCAAAATATCTAAAAACTGCTTGGCAGTAGATGTTCGCATCTAGGACAAAACGGCTGGCAGGGAAAGGGTTAATAAAGGGACTACTAAAAATTATATAACTGTGCTATATGGCATTAACACTGCTAGGATATTAGTAGTAGTAGTAGACAATTTAGCATTAGATGCATATGATTAAGTAACTACAAAAATCCCTGCAAAATTTGTGAGAACGGTGATCAGTGAATGCAGAAATGAGAAAATGAATGAGAAAAATGAAAACGATACCATACTTATAACTACACCAAATGGCGTTGGAAGAATTAGGACAGTGATCCCCAACCAGTAGCTCATGAGCAACATGTTGCTCTCCAACCCCTTGGATGTTGCTCCCAGTGACCTCAAAGCAGGAGTTTATTTTTGAATTCCTGGCTTGAAAGCAAGTTATGGTTGTAGAAAAACCAGGTGTACTGCCTAAAAAGAACCTCAATAGGTTGACAGTCCACAGTGGGGCTACCCAATGGCCAATCACAGCACTTGTTTGGCACCCCAAGAACATTTTTCATGCTAGTGTTGCTCCCCATCTCCTTTTACTTCTGAATGTTGCTCACGGGTTCATAAGGTTGGGAATCCCTGAATTAGGATGTTATAAGTAAAATGAAAAGTATTATAAAACAAAATAAAAATAGCATTTACACAGAATCACACAAGCATGCAATTTGGCAATAAGGATATTTCGGGCAAAGTGATGAACTGATCTAGCTTAAGTTGAAAATGTCAGAAAAGAAGATGAAAGCTAACATGCACACATAAAATAAGCATGTGAATGCATAACTACAAAAAAATGCCTTCAAAATTTATGAAAGAGAAAAGTGGACAGTGAATGCAAAAGGAAACAAAGGTACCATACATATAACTAGACCAAATGATATTTGAAGTACTACAATATTAACAGTTGAATGAACTGATTTAGCTAAAGTGGAAAGAGTTAGGATGTCAGGAATAAAATTAAAGGTATTTGTCACGATCGGGACCCAAAATCCAGAACCAATGCTAGGCTCCCTGGTCTCGGCTCTTGCTTCCGCCTTTAGCAGTCGCCTTTCACCTTGGGAGGAGCCCTCGGCTTTCACCTTGGGAGGAGCCCTCGCCTTTCACCTTGGGAGGAGCCCTCGGCTAACTAAGGGGTCTGGACGAGCAGAGGAGCACGATTGTTATGCAAAAGTCTTTTGGGCAGAAGGTCACAGACAGAAAGCGTAGTCAAAATCAGGCCAGTTCGGTGCCGGCAGAAAACAAGCGGAGTCAAACAAGCAGGGGTCAAGAATAGTCAGGACAGGCACGGGTCGGAATACAGAAATAAGAATAGTCTAATACCAGGCAGAGGTCAGGATCACAGAAATCAGGAAAGTCAGGCAGGCAGGGGTCAAAACACGAATCAGAACAAACCAAATAACGGGCAATGAAAAAATATAAAATGTCCCTTAAAGTACCTTTAAATTTCGCGCCATTGCGAATGCGTCTATAAATAAAGAAGATGCGCACCCTAAGTTACCGGCACACAGGAAGAAGAGGATCGGCTTGGTGGGCGTCCCCGCCGCACCACTAGACCACCAGGGTCAGTTATTACAGTATTATTACTAATTATTATAAACCACAAAATACAGCCATGAGTTTATTTTATTAGGATAATAGAAGTAGAATGAACTGATTTAGATGAAGTTGAAAGTATTAGAAAACAACATAAAAGAGTTTACACAGTATATAAACAAAAAGTCAGTATTCAGTCGTCAGTGAATACAAAAGGAAACAAATGTACTATACATATACAGTAATTACAGAAATTATAGGATATAAGCAGCAGAATGAACTGATGTAGCTAAAGTGGGAAGCATTAGAAAACAACAGAAACAATAAAATGTATACAGAACAGTGTTCACTGATCGCAAAGGAGAAAAAGCCCAAAATTATTTTCAGGTACATGAATGTTGAAAAATATGAATCAGAAATTGAAACTTCATTTTGCAATTACAAAATTACGAACTTAGAAAAGCACATTTGTTGGATTTCATCAACCTTCAGGCAATGGGGATTACTGTAGATAACTGACTATTATTTTCAACAATAAGGATTCCCTTTTTCCAATAAGTCAATATTTAATAACATTTAATAATAGATCTCCCCAAGAAATTATCATCAGGAAACTCCTAAGTGAATAAAGAGAACATTCTTTGCAAAGAAATGGGCAAAATGATTTGGACAAATTTTAAATTGTCAGATGCCATGGTTTCTGGCTGTGGGAGTAAAAGGAAGTGATTATTTATCAACTCTCTATATTTTCATGTTCCCTGTCTGTTTCATGATTATTTTTTTATCCAAGTGACTGGCATTATTGTATAAATGATGTGCTATATACCCAGACTGCACTATGATAAAAGGATATTTTTCACTTGGTTTAAATTTGTATTTTAAATGCCACCACCCTGGCACTTGTAACTTCGCAGAGCATAGGCATTTTCTTATATGAGGGGCCGGTTACAGTCCTGTTCACTGTGACAATACTTTAATTTCACAACTCAGCAGCAGAGCCGTTACTGGAATATTTGAAATTAATTGAATAATTGATCGTCAATAACTAATGGGACAGTAAGAGATGAAATGATCATCAGGCTGAATTTAAAGGACACAATAAACCAAGGTTCAGAACCTAAGTATTAAAAATGACTGGGCTGTTATTGATGTTGACTGCATCACAAAATGCCATTTGGATACACAATTATTTGGTGGAGAATGCGGGGAGTGCAGGGTTTGTTTATTTTATAGTTGGAGTGATGATGGTGTGGGTTGATAGTAGGGATGCACAGAATCCAGGATTCGGTTCGGGATTCCGGCAGGATTCGGCCGAATGCTTCTGCCTGGCTGAACCGAATCCAAACCCTAATTTGCATATGTAAATTAGGGGTGGGGAGGGAAATCACATGACTTTTTGTCACAAAACAAGGAAGTAAATTTTTCCCTTCCCACCCCTAATTTGCATATGCAAATTAGGGTTCGGATTCGGTTTGGTATTCGGCCAAATCTTTCACAAAGGATTCGGGGTTCGGCCGAATTTAAAATAGTGGATTCGGTGCATCCCTAGTTGATATCTATTACAGATGGTTTGCCTAGTATAGCTAGGAGATCTTATAAAAAGGCGTTCAGTGTCGAGTGCAGTGAAAAAATGGGGTTCAAGCCCCAGACCTTCAGTTTAGGGAGGCAAATATTGCAAATAGATAACGAAGGGCTGGCACATACCAAACCACACTCTGTAGATTTATGCAGTAAAAAAAGTATTTATTTAAGCAAAAAACACAGCAAAGCCTAACGCGTTTTGTGCCTATGGCCTGAATAAACAACATTACTACATTGTCTAATGATTATTCAGCCTATGACTAAGTGCCCCTAAGGCACACAATGCATTTTTTGCTTAAATAAATACTGTTTTACTACATCATTCAAGGGAGTGTGGTCTGGTATGTGTCAGCCCTTCATTATCTATTTGCAATCAGAATCAGCCCTGAACTCTACCTAACACACGAGTTCCCATACTTTACTAATGCGAGGACTGCTTTTAGTGATGTTGTCCCATTATGATCTACTTCCATAAAAGCATTGTTAGCATTCTGTTCCATGGAAATATTACTTGAATATTATATTGATGTTTGAGAAAATGTATATCGCTATATTTAAAAAACAACTATTTCTTATCTAACATTAACATAAATATCTGAATAAAAAGCATGAAACAGGAGGGTGATTTAGAAAAGCTGTTTGTTGACTTGAGTCTTGAGATCTACTGATCACCAGCTAAAGGTCTACTGGTAGATCCCGATCTACCTTTTGGATATCCCTGACCAAATGTATCCAATGGCACTGTAGATAACATTTATTTTTTGTGTTATTTTTGTTGTTGTGTCATTTAATCTTTACTTGTTTGGCCCGAGGTATATTGAAGTCCAAAATTCCTTATATAGCAGAGGTAACAGTTGCAGTTGATGCTATCTAATTTGAGAAAGGTGATGCTATCTAATATGAGAAGGTAATGAGGAATAGGTAATGAAGAGAATAGGTGTACCCCTGAAGGGTTGTCAACTGGTTGAACATATTCCCAAAAGAAGCCTATTCAATCAATAATGATCTACAATAAGTACAGGTTTGGGACCTGTTATCCAGAATGCTCAAGACTGGGGATTTCCGGTTAATGGAATCTTTCCATAATGTGGATCTTTACACCTTAAGTCTACTAGGAAATCATGTAAACATTACATTAACCCAATAGGCTGTTTCTGCTTCCAATAAGGTTTAATTACTGTATATACATTGTTTAATCATTACAGAGAAAAAGGAAATAATTTTAAAAAATGTCTTTAATTTGGAGCTTTCTGGATAACAGGTTTCCAGATTATGGAATTATATTGCACATTTGAATCATTGGTGTAACTATTGCACTTTGATTGCACTTTGAGGTCTTGTGGGGGGACTTATTTTTAGAGGACTTTTTACACTTAAGAGGGTTATTTACTAAAACTCCACTTTTTCTCACTTTAATTAAAAAAAATCCAAACTCTCAAACCCAAATCTCCTTAATTTACCATTAAAACTTCTCGAAAAAAATTGGTACAAGAAAAAGTCACTGCAAAACCGTGGTTCAATTCCAATTGTACAAGTTCTTTAAGTTGACGCCCAAAAACGTGACCTTATCGAATTTATTAGATTATCGAATGAAAACCAGCACAAACAGCCTGAATCTGTTGAGAATCCTGAAGGTAAAAAACATGTTCCAATTGTTAAAGTGACCATCTGCCATTGACTTCTACATGATTTCTACAGGTTTTTTCCCTCTAAAAATTTTAGTTTTCCCATTTAAAAACTGACTACAAAAATTTGAGGTTTAATAAATAGGTCTCTTAATAAATCTTGAATTTTTATTGAAATGATAAAAAACAGAATTTTTTGAAAAAAATATGATTTGTGATAAAAAAGGAAATTCAAACTTTAGTCAATTGTCTCACTGATGTTTTATTTATTAAGCACATTTGTTTGCTCAGCTTCACTTTATTATGTGGCGGCCCATTTATCAACATTTTAATTTCAGTCATTTTAAAACTACAATTATACTCTATGGAGCCTATTTACTATTTTATTTTACTATTACTATTTGGATTTTTTTTTCCAAATGAAAAACTAAACTATTGTTTTGGACAATTACAAACAAAAAAATGCTGGCTTCTATAGCACGTCGACTGCTAATTCTTCACAAAGTTTTGTATTAGCGTTTTTCATGTTTTTTATACTTTATAGATTTCGAAATTTTAGAGTTTTAGAGAAATAAAAAATACACTGTGAAAAAAAATAGAAGTTTGAATGTTCTTTTTCCCTCCTATAATGCCCTCCCTTATTTTGACCCCCTTCCCTTTCAGTTTGATCATCCTTTCTTTCTCTCTTATTTTTCTTTTCTTTTTTCCTTTTGCTTACCTTCATTCATTTTATCATATTAAATGTACCCTCACTTTACATAATTAAAGAGTCTTTTCATAAGAGGGCGTCTCAATGGGAGTCCGAAAGGGCTGAGAATAAGAATCTGGTTGGACATGTTTCCATTTAACATTGCATGGCTTTTACAATGTATGTGGCCCCCAGTCTCAGACTGGGGGAGACAATGCCCACTGGAAAACCCCAGATAAGGGCCCACCCAACCAAGGGCTCCCTCCAGCAACTCACCTGGTGCTACCTACCCTCCAGTGCTGATGGCTTTAGGTGCCCCAATATCACGTGCGATATTCCAGCCCCCCCGCTGCTCCCTTGAACTAAATAGCCTGCCCATGTGCCCGGACTGTGCGACCCAACAGAAGCAGGGTCTACCAGACAGGCCTAGATTTGTGGGAAGGTCACCAAGGATTTTAGGGGGCCACATGCTGCCCAACCACAAACACATTGGTTCAAAAACACTGAGGTCGTGCTGGAGATACAATAATTTTTTTAATTTCCTATGCGCCAATTCCCATTGCTCCAGTCCCGATGATGAAAATTTGCACGACGGGGACAGGGACAACGAATGGCAGTGGGCCTAGGGGGCCCACTATGTAAATCCGACCCTGCCACCAGATTTTCGCCCAGTTTCCAGATGGGCCAGTCCAACACTGAGGCCACATTATTTCTGAAGGCAGCCTTGTTTCCCTGTACTAAACACAATTCTGCAGAAATTTTGAGGGTTGGATGGTCCCTTAAATAAGTGAGCCCCATTGTTTTCAGATACAACTTTTTAAAGATACTCTCCTTTTTACATTTTGTTCCCCCTTTAGAAAGATGAGCCAAGAAAGATGTTATTCAAAGCTTTATGTTTTCTGAATTTGTAAATAAAATGAAAATGATTGCGGATGCCAGTTTTATCCCCTGCCGCCATATGCTATTGTTCCAAGCCATTGTTACTTGTCCCCTCTATGACATAGAACTATAGCTGCCACTGGGGATTAGTAATGACTTTACTCTCCGGGCTCCCTAAAGCTTTCAGTGTCATAAACGACATTGTAAATTAAAAGGCAAAAAAGCTACTTTGTTACTGCTGCATGGCTGTAATTATTGTGCCTGTCATATTCCCTATACATTGGCTTTAAATTTAGGATATTGTGGAGCATGTTGTCAATTACTAATAGTTTGCTATGTTTTCAGATGAATATGTATAGCGAAGCTTAACTGATATATTTATCCTTTGTCAACCACAGGTGGTAAAGCCAACAGTGCTGGCTCTCAAGTATCCGGCATTCAGAGCTGTATATTGTGGGGTTTTTTGCTGATTCCATGTGTAGCACAGGTATGAAATCTGTTATCAACGGTTATCCAGTTATCCAGAAAGCTCTGAATTACGGAAAAAGTCCAATAGACTCCATTTTATCCAAATAATCCAAATTTTCAAAAATTATTTCCTTTTTCCGTGTAATAATAAAATAGTAGCTCGTACTTGATCCCAACTAAGATATAATTAATCCCCACTGGAAGCAAAAGAAGCCTATTGGGTTTATTTAATGTTTATATGATTTTCTAGTAGACTTAAGGCATGAAGATCAAAATTACAGAAAGATCTATTATCCGGATCCAGCATTCTACATAACAGGTTCCATACCGGGATAGTCAAATAGCCATGGCCAACAATGCACAGTTTCTCAAAAAAAAGGATTTCATGAAGGTAGCACAGAACTCGTGGTCAATATCACAAGACATTTGAGAATTTGTGTCAAAACCACAAAGACTTGGACCTAGGGCGGCAGAGTTATAAAAATTTTGAAAATCTCCTACCTCTCAGATATTTATGTGCACATGCACACGTAAAGGAAGGGGATGGGTAAGGGAAGGGGAAGTTAAAGAGGAGATGTGATGGGGAAGGAGGGGAAGGGGAGGGGACAGCCTAGGGTACCTGGACAGTAAATCTGGGCCAACCTTGCATGTCTACAATAAACCATTGGTGCCAGAACATTAACTATATGAACAACTTTGAACACATCTTTGTACCCTGTCCCATGCCCAGTGTTGGACTGGGATCCCAGGGGCCCACCAGAAAGCCTTAGGTTGAGGGCCCACTTTTCAAACTATTATACCTCCTCTCCTCATTCAATCTCTATGTTCTCCTACTCTCTTTTCCCTACATACTGTACTATACTCTATTCTTCCATTATTAAGTCTCTTTGTTCCCATAAATAGGGAATGACCATGAAATATGCTAAATGGTTAGAAGCAAGAGGTCCACTGACACCTGGAGCCACCGGGAGTTTTCCTGGTATCCCGGTGGTCCAGTCCGACACTGCGCGTGCCAATTGTTTGCAAAGCAGGTTCAGGTTGTTTCTGTGGCTATATTGCCCTACTGCTGTCATCTTGCCACCTTGCCCAAATGATACGATCTTGTTCTATCATTGCTATTAGTGTCACCATCTTACCTTTATGTTTCTATCTTGCCTTGTTGTCTCTATTCTACGCAACTGACACCATTATGCCCTAACTGATGCCATCTAGCCCCACTTGTCTCCGCTATACCTACTATAAATCACTATTTATAACTATTGATGGGCGAATCTGTCCTGTTACACAAATTGGGAAATGCATTGAAGTCAATGGGCATCAAAATAAGTTTGACATGCAACAATTTTGACATGACCGAGCATTTTTTTTTTACGTGTGACTCTTTTGTCCAAATGCATTAAATTAAATGGGCGTCCGAAAAAGAACAAAGAGGCTGAATAGATGGAATAATAGATTATAGTATGTAAAGAAAAGAGACTAGGAGAATAGAGGTTGAGTGAGCAGAGGAAGAATAATAATATTTAGAGTAGGCCCCTCATCTAAGGTTTTTTATTGGGCCCCTGGTCTGTTTTTTTGGTGGGCCCCTGGTGTCCCAGTCCGACACTGCAAACAGAATTCTGCCTAAATTCCGACTCAACCGCCACTTTTCAGTTTTTAGTGAAACAAAGAGAGTTTACAGACACTTTTATGAATTTGTCTTTCCAAAACGACATAAAAATGTCACACAAACGACATTTAATACAACATTTTCTCCCGACATTTTAAAAATGGAGTAAAGCTCAGTATAACGCTTCCCCATGTGTCAGATCAATTCTAACATAACTTGCACTGCTTTGGTTCAGCCACTCTTCACACCTCTTGTAGGTGCCCCATTGGAGAATTATTAGCATATTAATAGGGATCAGCATTTTATAGTCAGGGCACAAGTTTGTGTCTAACCCGATAGGTGTAAAAGCCTCATAAACAAAACAAGTAAAAAACTGATTAAACAAAAAAAGTGTATTTTATACAATTTTATATGTAAAAAGTTTTGAACTCACACGTGCGTTATTTTCCTCGTTTTATCTTAATGAATGAGGCAATATTAGCAATTTGAGTGAATATATTATCTAAAGGAAAAGTAAATGCTGCTTTAGTTTTAGCAGCATTTAGACACTTGATCTAAGATTATAAAAGGTATTTCTGATACAAATCCCTATATTATGCAAAATAGCAGTTCTTGTATTAAGACCCCTATAACTGGTTACAAAATTGGAATTACACAAACATGTACGCCCAGGTTATCCTGAAATAAATGATGTATAACTTTCCAAGGTAAAATAAATCCCCTCCCTTAAAAATTCCAATTTGATGGCTGACAGGTGTAGTAAAATCTAAAGACAAATTCAGAAAAAAATATAGTTAAAATTTAGTGTGAAAGACAAAATCTGAAAACTGTCTGTTTAAAAGACAAATACACAAAAGTGGAGATAGAGGTTTGTGAATTTGGTGGAAAAACCGACATTTTTATCTCTACTTAATTTTGTCTCTGCACCACTTTTGTGAATTCCCCCCATAGTGCTTATCTTTTTGTTATGTAACTTCCAAATGCAACGTGATGCTACCAAAATACATAATAACCTGGTTAGAATATTGAGCTGAATTATTCCAACATAAATACCCAGCAAGGGAGCTGAAACTGCCGGCCCAAGAGGGGAGCTTGTGTAACTCATTTGCTCCTGCACCAATTGCTTGGATTTCCAAAGGATTCCACCTAAGCAAACAGTTGTGGTTGAGGGCACCCTACATTGTGGGTACATGAACATGGTCATCTGGGACCAACTTGTATTGTAAATCAGCCTTTATATCTTCTAAACGGTTAAAAAAAATGGGGTCATTTTATTCATACAGGGCAATGTCCAAAATAGTGAGCAAACTGCCATGTTTTTTGCATGTCCTGCATGTAAATTTATTTTCAAAGGTCTCTGAGATATTCCCCTAACTTGCACATCATTCAGACCTTATTGAGCTCCCAGTGGGAGGGTAGGTCACCACCTGCCCTATGGCATTGCACTCTGCATCTTGCACCGGATTTCTTATCCACTTGGGGGCCGATTCACGAACGGTCGAATATCGAGGGTTAATTAACCCTCAATATTCGACTAGGAACTAAAATCGTTCAACTTCGAATATCGAAGTCGAACGATTTTGCGCAAATCCTGCGATCGATCGATCGAAGGATTTTTCATTTGATCGAACGATTAAATCCTTCGAATCGAACGATTCAAAGGATTTTAATCCAACGATCGAAGGAAAATCCTTCGATCAAAAAATCCCAGGCAAGCCTATGGGGACCTTCCCCATAGGCTTACATTGACTTCGGTAGCTTTTAGCTGCCGAAGTAGGGGGTCGAAGTTTTTCTTAAAGGGACAGTACTTCGACTATCGAATAGTCGAACGATTTTTAGTTCGAATCCTTCGATTCGAAGTCGTAGTCGTAGTCAAAGGTCGAAGTAGCCCATTCGATGGTCGAAGTAGCCCAAAAAAAACTTCGAAATTCAAAGTTTTTTTCATTCGAACCCTTCACTCGAATTTAGTGAATCGGCCCCTAAGAGTGCAGCCGGACACCAGACAAAGGTGCTCTTTGTACGTGCGTTACGGGGTGCACTTCTGTATGGGGTCTATATAGATGGTCCCATAAAAAAAAATAATATACTATATATGCTATATATTTATATCTTAGCTGAGATCAAGTACAAGCTACTGTTTCATTATTTCAGAGAAAAAGGATATCGTTTTTTTAAAAAAATTGGGATAATTTGGATAAAATAGAGTCTATGGGGGATGGCCTTTCCATAAATCGGAGCTTTCTGGATAATAGTGCGTCTTTAAAGGAGTTCTAATCTAGTCCTTGTCTATTTGGGAAGACTTTACTCACCCGAAAAGAAAGAAATTGACATGTTGCAATGTTACACTCTGTAGCGCTTTCCCCTTTGGAGCCGTGCGAATGCTCTTTTAGATTGACCATTTTGCCCTTTAGCTAATTAACCTTTAAATATTAATTTGGCACACTGGTAGATTGAATGATCATGCACAAAGACTTAATGTTCCCACCCAAAGGTGACAAAGCTGGCAAATATCACTGCTTAGAACAGAACATATTTCTTTTTCTGAGGGGGATTTTGCTTTATAGCATTGAAATAAAAGCACGTTGCTTCTGACTTTAGATTCCTAATAATGTCTTACTGTAACTGATTGCAGCCGATTGATGCCATTTTGACATTTCAGGGTTGGAAACACAATCTCAGCAGAACTTCTCCAGAAAACACAAACATATAACCTACTTGCTGCTTCTCCCAAACGTCCCCTGCAATGCGAGTTCTCATCCGACACAGAGAAGTTTCATTCTTATTGCTCCGCTCCATTAAATACTGAACTGATGGAACAGATTCTTCATCTCAAATTCCTGTTTTTATTTAAAGGACCTGGTGTCTATCAACCCGTGAGATGGGCTCAGGTTTACAGGGCTCACAGAATACTGGTGCATGGAAATAATGAATGTCAGTGGGACATAATTCAGTGTGATGAGCAGACTCAGTCTTTTTTTGCTATTAAGTGAACCCCTGTGATGCAGTTTGTCTGCTGTAGAAACGTAGGCTATGTGGGACATTCCCTAAGAATCGTAGTTGCGCTGGCGTCTGCTTCGCTGCACTTCGCCACACTTCGCCAGGCGTATTTTCGCCAGCGCTCCGCAAATTCACTAAAATCCAAACTTGCGCTCAGGGGTAGCGTAAGTTTGCGAGGTTTCGCTAGTGTTAATTCACCAAGCAAAGTGAAGTTACGCTAGTGATGGTTAATTTGGATACGGCGCTAAATTCAAGTTACAATGGAGGTATATGTAGCAGCACTACACAAGCCTGGGAAACCTTCAAAACATCAAATAAAATGTTTATTTTGCCCTACACATGTGCCCACTGTACAGTTAAGGTGCCATGAGTTAGGAAATGTAGGGGGGGAGGAGGGTAGCCCCAAAAAAATGTTTCAATCTTTTTCAGCCTATCACCCATAAAAAATGAAAAAATACCAGTGTTTTTTGGGACTTAGAAAAATTTTTAACTTTTTTTGAAGCAATCCCTATCTACTCTATTGCACTTCGCCTGGTCTGAGGTGGCGAAGGAAGTCTGGCGTAAAAGGTAGCGTTCAGAATCATTCGCGCGTTAGTGAATTTGCGTAGTTACGTCCGTTGCGCAAATTCGCCAGGCATAAGGGTGCGACGTAACACTAGCGAATTCACGCTAGCATTAGGCGATTTGGCGTTTAGTGAATTTGCCCCTTTTATGGCAGATAAGAGCCAATCAACCCATCTCCTCCACTCTTAGGAGAATTTATTTCATTTGCACTTGTTTCTTGTTGAACAGCTTTAATTTTCTTTAAAAATATTCTTGTCTCCTGCTGAATTTCTGCAATGTATCAGTCTCTCCAATACCAACAGGAAGGCTATTATATATATATATATATATATATATATATATATATATATATATATATATATATATATTCACTTATTCCACTGTATTCTAATTGTTCTGGTCATTAGCTTTTCTGTGGGTGCAACAGAAGCCGGGATATGTGCAGACACCTGGAGACAAAGCTGTAATATTAATCGTGAAGCTTTAGATGAGTGAGGCCTGGATGTTGACTTTGATAAATGAGGTCTGCAAGAATCATAATTTGCTCCAAAAAAATTTTTCCTAAGCTGTGAGACCAACCTTAAACTTAAAAGGAAAGTCAAAGTGCCTAATGCAACACTTCATAGCAATGAGTGAAATTTTACACCAAGTTTCGCTGTGTAAATGACTCAAATAGACTCTAGTGGATGAAAAAAATTGCTGTTCATTAAAAATTTTGTTGCGCAATTTGTTACCCATCAAAAAATATTGTTTCATGCATTTTTGGCGAAGCAAAAGGGGTCAGATTCACCCATCACTACAGTACCCTTAAATACTATATTAATCCTTAACCACCATTCTTTGAAAACCACCTCAGTAAAGTAGGGCTGTAGAGCTTCCCAGTAGCAATTTGCCCCACAAGTAGACTGTCCTGGCTAGTGATGAGCAAATTTGTCCAGTTTCACCGAAAAATTTGTGAAACCGCAAAAACAATTCGCAAGACAGCAATCTATCGAATAGTCCCGACCTGAAAACTCTAATCAAATTTGAATACAAATTCTGTTTTCCTCCGAAAAGACTTGATGTTTGCATGTCAAATTCTTTTGAAATGCTGCATTTTTTTTAATGCACAAAATTTTTTTCACCCATTGGAGACTATGGGGTGTCATTTTCGAAGCGAAACTAATTTTCTAGAAAGTATTCCCTTTTTCTTTCTGATTTTTTGATGTGTGTTGAGTTCCGTGCAAAAAACTGTTTCCTGACTTTTCGGGTGAAAATTTCTGAAAAATCCTGAGATTCGTGAAAACTGAATGAAAAAATCTGAAAAAATTGTGAAATCTGATTTTTTAACGCAAAGCAAATTTTCTGGAAAATGTAAAAATAAATAAGCGTGAAAAAAACCCTAGCAGATTTGATCGGAGTTTGTAGCAGAAATTTTTAAGATAAATTAAGATAAATTCAGACTTTGATAAATAACTCCCTTACTGTATATGGGACCTCGGCTGCTTTTACTTGACAAACTTTGTACAGGTATGGGATCCTTTATCCTGAAACCCTTTACCCAGAAAGCTCTGAATTATGAAAAAGTCTCCCAAAGACTCCATTTTATCCAAATAATCCAGATTTCCTTTTCTGTGTAATAATAAAACAGTACCTTATACTTGATCCCAACTAAGATATAATTAATCCTTAATGGAAGCAAAACCAGGGTTTAATGTTTATATGATTTTCTAATAGACTTAAGGTATGCAGATCCATATTACAGGAAGATAAATTATCCGGAAAACCCCAGGTCCCGAGTTTTCTGGATAACAGGTCCCATACCTTTACTAGAATTTTTTTTGGTTTTTACACTTTCTAAATCTAAAATTTTTAGTTTTAGAAAAATAAAAAAGCCACAGTTTTTTTTATAGAAAGAGTGTGATTTGTGAAAAAAGAAAAAATAGATATCTGAATGTCAGCAAATAGGCCCCATAGAGTAAGGGACCTTGGAAATGAGGGTCATTCACAGCTACAGTTAAGGTGAAGTTTAGGAGCACACAATAGTCAGGATTATGTAGCCGAGAAGATTAAACTCTACTCAGAAGTGTGAGTGGGCACTAGCATAGAACAGTAGCCAAAATGTTGGCACCATTGTCATTATCCATTATCCAACAACCAAACAACAATTCAATTTTTTTCAGACTGCAAGTAAATGAAAATAATAAAAAATAACACATAATTATATATGGTGGCCTTCACCAAAAACTTGGTAGCTGGATGAGTTTGGCCAATATAAAATTGTGAAACCAATGTCCATTTCACTCTATTCCATCAATGTTTATGGAGTATTTCTTGGTATCATTTGTTATTTAGACCATGTACCATTTTTGAAGCCCATCACTTAATTATTTCAGTTTTATTAATGTTATTCATGTCTTTCTGTAGATAGGACCTCAAGGGTAGAGTGCAATATTCAAGACGATGTCTCAACAGAGACCTACAAAGTTGCAGCACAACTTCCATCTTGCTAGTTCTGCTAATGAGTTTACCTATACAATCTCATGTTCTCTTGGCTTTTCTGACTACCCAATTGTTTTGCTTGTTAGCTTTCAACTCATCTGAAATGAGGTCTTCAAGGTGCTTCCATTCTATACTCTTCAGGAATTATTTTAACAGTATTTTTAGTCAGGTTTCACCAAATCAATAAATATTTTGCATATATTAATCTTGTCACTCACATTCCCTTGATGAGAGAATATTGTGTTTAGTTTAACCTTTAAGAAATATATAAAGTAAACTAAGAACAACTGTCGATTAAATTTGATACAGTACACAGGCGCAAAAGCAGACAATGTGTTTGGCCAAGATTGACCAAGATGCAATGTTTTTTAACCACAATGAATTGCAACTGTCAGTCAGAGGCACAGCTCATGGGGAATCATCTATAAACACTGGGCAAACTTGATTCTAGGCAGTAACCCATATGATTAGCATTTTTCAGCCATCTGCAGGTAGAACAATGGTAGGCATAGGTTACTGCCCAGGACCAAATCTGCCAAGTGTTTATAAATGTGGTTTCTATGTATTCAGAACAAACAGTGCCGATTTGCAGGGTTGGACTGTGCAGACTGAACATCAGAAAAAAAAACCCAGTGGGCCCTGGAACTTGTGGCCCCAGGTCCACTCCCTGCTTTGAAGTTGTGCAGCAAATAAAAGTAATGCGCCGTGTATGCACTGGGGGTTAGTGGCTGCGAATCAAAGCAACTACGCAACTCACCGGAAGTGTAAGGGGCAGGGTGCATGACTGGGGTGGGGACCCTTGAGTGGCAGCCCCAGTGGAACCTGGACATCCCAGTCTGGCACTGCCAGCTAGCACAAGCAAAGTCTAAGTTCAGCTAAGCCCACTGTGTGGCTATAATGTAAATACCCATTAAATTCCTGCCCACCTCTGGGTCACAAGGGGGGATGGGGGTATTAACAAAGAGTATAAATAACCACCAGTCAAGACTTTCACTAGAGCCAACCCAAGGCAGGTGTTAGTTACAGGACCATGGATGTGCCTCGTGTATATAGTAACATAGTAGTAATAGTTAGGATGAAAAAAGACACATGTCCATCAAATTCAGCCTTTTAAGTCTATATATAACCTGCCTAACTGCCAGTTAAACCAGAGGCGGGCAAAAAGACCATTTGAAGTCTCTCCAATTTGCTTCAGAGGGGGAAAAAATTCCTTCCTGACATATGGCATTGGTAATGAGCATTCATTGAGATGTCCACCCCTTCCATGATGGTGTAAAGCTCCCCATGGACGCAAAGATTTTTCTTGCCGAACGACCGATTTCAGCAAAGTCCGAACAATCCTTTGAAATTATTGTGCGGTTAGTGGGATTCGAACGATCGTACATCTTACGATTTTTCAGCCATCTGTCAGAAAATTGATCGGCCAGGTTAAAAAATCTTAATCGGTCCCAGTGCAATCTATCTATGTTTCCAGGGACAAGCAGGCAGCTCCCCTTTGTTTTCCTGGCAATATCGCCTGAAATGGTCTTTTTAGTTGATGGACAAATCGTACAATTGTTTCGAGATAATCGTGGTCTCGCGATGACGATCGGATCTTTTAAAAATCTTTACATCTATGGCCAGCTTTAGTTGGACCCACCGATGTACCATTCACAGCTTCTTGCACTCCATATTCATTGGGGGGGGATTTATAAATACGACTTTACATCTCTAAATTCTTTAGCTTCCTTTGAGAAAGCAACATTAAAACAATGCTTTTGCCTCTGTTGTCTCATTGTCCCTCCTTAATTGCTCCCTTCCAAATCTGAGATTTGAACACATTTTATTGCATTCAGTAAGAGCATTTTAGTGTCTAGAAGCAGAAAATATCTTGATGGCCCCCTTTTGATTTGACGGGTCTTTAGAGACTCCAGAGTGAGTCATTAACTTCTGAAATTCACTCAACTATCTTTCATGTCTGTCCCTCAGGATTCTCCTTATAAATAAGAAATAAAGCAAATAGCGAACAAGTGCCTTACAAATTCATCTGTAGCACTGCCCATTCCAACACAACAATATGTTTTATCACTTTGCTTCACAGCATATTTGGGGATGATCTGCACCCACTCCAAAATCCACACAATTGTAGCTGACATATAGAAAGTGACTTGACTGCCATTTAAAGATACCATTTGCAAGGGATAAATAATACATGAAGAGTCTACGCCAAAGTGTTAAATGTTTCAAATACAAATTGTGGAATCCCATTAGCTAACACGCAAGTACTGTTTAGGTTGTCAGGCTGGTTATCCTAAACACTTATCTCTACTGGTAGAAATAAAAAAGTCAGATTATATGCTCTGGGCAGGGTTGCCAGGTCTAATTTTCAAAACCAGCCCAAGTCAGCTACAAAACCAGCCCAAAACTAGCCAAGTGGCACTTGAAAAGTAGCCCACAAACAATATGTGCAGCGAAAAAATAAAAAATAAATGAATTTATGTGAAAATTCGACTTTTTCAAGTTTTCACTGTTTTGCAAATTTTTACTTGAAGCAAAATAGGACAGATTCACCCATCATCAGGGGAGTAAATACAGAGGGGGGCCCAGGAGGTATAGGGGCCCCATATGGCCCTAATTCATATACAATTCCAATAAATATTGGTAAAACAGCTCAACCTCTAAACATTTTGGTGGCCAGCAGATTTTCACCCCCAAAATTGCCTGAAATTGAGGAAAGTCACCAGAAAACAGGAGAATGGGACGGGAGACCAAAATCTGATAACTCCCGACTTCTACACAAGTCAGTCCCATTGAATGCTGGGTATTGTAGTCTTACATTAAACTTGGCAGTTGGCAAATTGTTAAACAAAGACTACATTACCCAACATGCATTGGGAGACACAGGCTTGGCACATTAGGGCAAGGAAAAACATTGGCTGGTTTCCAAAGTACAAAGCAGCTAAAGGCCCAAAAAGTAGCCCAAATCCGTACCTTGGCTAGTTTGTACTTTCAAAACCTGCCTGGGCTTTAAATTAGTAGCCCAATTTGCTGGGAAACCATTAACCTGGCAACTCTGGCTTTGGGCGACCATAGGAATTCTTCTGCCCAATGAAGCATGCTGAATGGAACTACATCTGCACATACAGTCGGCGTGTAATATACAGGATGAAATATCAGGTTTTCTATCTGAATGTGCTGGCCCTAGAAATGGGGCTGATAACCTGGGGCTTACCATTTTAGGGTCGGTCAGTGCTGTACTATACAGGAATCTTTATTTAAGAATTTAATCAAAATGATGATCTAAATGTTGATATTTAGAGACAATTTGCAATAATTCTAGTTCTTCTATATTTAATATATATACGGTGTATATACACATACACATCTAAGCATTAAATGAACCTAATAGGCTGGTTTTGCTTCCAATTAGGATTAATTATATCTTAGTTGGGATCAAGTACAAGCAACTGTTTTATTATTACAGAGAAAAGGGAAATCATTTTTCCAATTTTGGATTATTTGGATAAAATGGAGTCTATGGGAGACGGCTTTTCTGTAATTCGGAGCTTTCTGGATAATGGGTTTCCGGATAGCGGATCCCATACCTTATAACATATTTATATGCACATATGTATAGTTTGTTTGTTTTAAAACCATGCAGCGTTCTAACAGGAAATGTTTTTAAAGAAAAATATGCACATACATATGTACCCCCTGTTGTAAACTATAAGGATCTTCTAAGTTACCAAGAAGTTCCATGACCAAGGAATAAGGTTGAAAGCCAAGTGTATTGAACATCCTTATACTTTACAATGGGTTCAATATTTTGTATAATACACAAGCTTCTGAGGTCGGACTGGGTAAAAACCTGGTGGGCCCTGAGCCTTGTGGGCACTGCCTACCCACACCCATCTATGGCCCGTACTGCCCCTGATCTCACCTCCCTCCAAACCCTAATGCAGCCACAACTACAGGGCAGGACTGTATTAAGGTCTGGTGCTGCCCTAGGCATGCAACCTAAACATGCTCTTACATTGTGCGCGTGATGTCAGCACGTAGTGACGTCACACGCCATATTCAGCGGAAGTGACATCAGTGCCCAGTGCATGTGATGTCACTTCCGCATGCTTACTCTGCCCCCCTTACCCCTCCCCCCTCAGCTCCGTCACCGGATTTCCTATGGATATCCATGGAGGGTGGTGCGTTTAAAAAACAAGACAAAAACATAAAAAATAGGCACCCCGAGGGCTGCCCCCAAAGCCGTGCAGCCCTAGGCAACCCGAGGGCACCTTAAAATAAATACAGGTTTGTGTGGGGACCAAGGAGGTCTTCAACTGAAGTCGGATGCTTGTAGGGGGGTTGTGGCAGAAGGGAGCCCAAAGGGGGGATGGAGGTTCATGTAGTGGAACTCCTGGAGGGCCTTGGACTCACCAGTCCAATGCTGCAAGCTTCAATGAGTTATGTGATATCAATTGCATCACTAAGGGGCACATTTATCAAAGGTCGTGGCGAATTTGCGAATGAAAAAAATTCAAATTTCAAGATATTTTTTGTGTACTTCGACTAGGAAATTGAAAAAAATTTAAAAATTTGAATATCGAAATTTATCAGGTACCGCCTCTTTAACAATTCGACTTCAACCATTCGACATCTAAAACCCTGCCGAATTGCTGTTTTAGCCTATAGGGGAACCTCCTAGAACCCATTTGGAGTCAGTTGGTAAACTTTGAATCTAATTTGATCGACTGCGCTATTAATTTGATCGGTACGATTTGGACCTATTCGATCGAAAACGGACCTATTCGACCAAAAAAAAAAAACTTTGACTTCATTTTAGTTGGTCTTTTTGAATTCGTATTTCGACGTTTTTTCAATTAGAAATTCGACCCTTGATGAATATGCCCCTTAGCATCAATATAACTAAAAACATCACAAGGCACCATTTATAAGGATATCATTTACAGGATGTTCATGGTTCTTTTGTGATATAAGAAAATGATACCCTTGCAGCGGTTGGGGGTCGAGAGAGATAGGGAGCCTGAAGATCCCCATCCTTGTCTAGGTAACTGCCAGATAAATATGTCTGGGTGGGGAACAGGGGGATTGTGGGTTGTTCACATTGTGAATGGGGGGAGCCCATGTTGTGTGCTACTGCCTTTCCCTGAAGGATAACCATGGAAGCTGACATTCTATATAGTTTGCACTGGACTAAACGCCTCTATTCAACACAAAGGGCAAGTGAAAAAGCCTGTGAAACATGATATATAGAAATTGAGTTTAAAGCTACAAGTTCATAACCATCTCGATTTTCCTTGGTTCCTGCAGAGAAAGGCACCCGGCGCACAGCCATTTTCCTGATTAATGACTCCATTTCTACAACTGAAAGTTTAACACCTTTTTATGTTAAAAGTCAACTTTTTTTTTTGAATGGATCTTACTGGAATTTTAGATTAAAGGGGAAATCGTAACAGCCAATTTCATCTGCTTTCAGGCTGTTTTATATCAAACGACGTGATGAATGTTGCAATATCGCTTTTAGCTATGGAACAGTGTAAAATGATCACTCTCGGTGGACACTCCAACATAAAACAAAAACTGCTTTTATTACCGGTAGCGATGATATGACAGGGATGATAGATGCAACTTTAAATCTCTATTGGGTATCTGCATCCTTTCAAGCGAATTTCTGACTTACTAATAGATTCCGCAGCTGACTGGCCATCAGTTAAGATTGTCATTTACTCTGGAATGACAGGAAGGTAAAATGTTCTTAAACATTCCATTTTTTTCTTTTCCCTGATTGAGTGACTAACGACAAAGAATAATGTGTTTTATTCATGTTGTCCGGCATGTGGAATATCCATTAAAAGTTGGTGGGGTCTTTTTATATCCTCATATCGTTATGATGTAATACAATTAATCAAAGATCAGATGTAGCTGTTGATTGGTGCTCTAGGACTTTCCATCTAAGGGGCAAATTCACTAAGATGCGAAGTTGCGCCAGGCGCAACTTCGCCAGGCGTATTTTCGCCAGCGCTCCGCAAATTCACTAAAATCCGAAGTTGCGCACAGGGGTAGCGTAACTTTGCGAAGTTGCGCTAGCGTTAATTCGCCAAGCGAAGCGAAGTTTCGCTAGCGATGGTTAATTTGCATACGGCGCCAAATTCAAATTTCAATGGAGGAACACGTCTTAGCACTACAAATGCCTAGAAAACCTACAAATCAGCGAATAAAAATTTTATTTTGCCCTACACATGTGCCCACTGTCTAGGTAAGTTGCCATGAGTCAGGAAATGTAGGGGGGAAGGAGGGGAGCCCCAAAAAAATTTTCGATCTTATTCAGCCTATCACCCATCATGTAGAAAACACGCCAGCGTTTTTTGGGACTTAGAAAAAATTTTGACTTTTTTTTAAACAATCCCTATCTACTCTATTGTGCTTCGCCAGGTCTGAGGTAGCGAAGGAAGTCTAGCGTAAAAGGTAGCGTTCAGTACACTGCGCAAGTTAGTGAATTTGCGTAGTTACATCGCTAGCGAAAATTCGCCTGGCGTAAGTGTGCGAAGTAACACTAGCGAATTTACGCCAGCGTTCGTTAGTGAATTTGCGAAGTACCGAAAATGCCAAACGCTAGCGAATTGACGCTAGCGTTCGGCACTTCGGCGCTTAGTGAATTTGCGCCTAAGTCTTTTCTTTCCAGACATGGTAGTCCTCAATCACCCACACACCCCACATAATTAATCAAGGATACGCAAACCTTAAAAATAAGTGAATGTAAAAATGATGAGGGGGCTATTCTAAACTGTTTTGCAATGTACATTCATTATTTCTTTTTTTTTTTAATTCCAAGATATTAAAAGAATCATGTATTGTTAATAATAATGATTTTTGTTATAACAGCACCACCTGCTGGCCATTTTCTGACCAGTCTGACCACCAAGTAGTCAAGGAGGTTGTCAGGGGAAAGAAAGAGACTGCTCTGGGTAGGAAAGATTTGTGAAAGATTTCTATTTTTTTTTCCTAAGCAGAAGAACATCAGAGCAGCCTCTTTCTTTCTCCTGACAACTTGTTGACTACTTGGTGGTCAGACTGGTCAGAAAATGACCAGCAGGTGGCGCTGTTGGAACAAAATTCATTCATGTTAACAGTACATGTATCCCTTAATATCTTGGAATTAAAAAAAATAATTAATTAACGTACATTGCAAAAGTTCACCCTCGTCAATTTTACATTCACTTATTTTTAAGGTTTACTTATCCTTTAAGTGAGCTTGTCTCATCTTGTTTCCACCACAATATTCGTTGTCATATGAATTTGAATCATATGAATATAACTAGTGATGGGCGAATTTGCGCTGTTTCGCTTCGCCGAAAAATTAGCGAAATTCGCAAAACGGCGAAAAATTCGCGAAACGGCGCCGGCGTCTCGTTTGACGCCGGCGATTTTTTCCCACGAATTTTCGCAGGCGTTTCGCAAATTTATTCGCTGACGTCGAATTGCGCAAATTCGCCGCAAATTCGCGCCTGGCGAATAAATTCGCCCATCACTAAATATAACCAAATATTTTAGGTGTCTTCATCATTGTCAACCTTGAGCAAGTGCGAAGACACCTGGAACAATTGTATGTGGATTATGCTATAATAAAATAATAAAGACAATTTAATGTCTACATGTGCATGTGCTGAAAACAAAACGGGTAAATTCTGGAGCTTCTGCCATCCTGGATATGGTGGTAGTACCAGGGTGTCCCACAGTGGGTTGTGTCAATAGGCGCCGCCCCAGACTTGTGCCCAGAGATTTGAATGCTAATGTCTAATGCATGCTTCATACTCTGACAATGCTAGCTGAAAATTGTACGTGATTTGTGACCCCAGATACACTGGGGTTCTGGAAAATTGTGGGGGAAAAAAACATGGAGGGTTGAAAAAAGATAAAATCAGTCTATTAAAGGAGAAGGAAAGCTCCAAGACAGTTTATTGCCAATAGAATAGCCACAATAGTGCAAGCTAGAACGCTATATTTATTCTGCAGAATGCTTTACCATACCTGAGTAAACAGCTCTAGACACTGTCTCTGTTTGTTTAGGATAGAAGCTGCCATATATGCTTGGTGTGACATCACTTCCTGCCCGAGTCTCCCCCTGCTTACTAACAGCTCTAAGCTCAGATTACAGTAGGGATGGGAGGAGGGAGGGGGAGAGGAACAAACTGAGCATGCTCAAGGCCGTGCCCTGGAGGTTTAAGCTGAAAACAGGAAGTCTGATACAGAAGCCCATGAGTACACAATAAAAGCAAAGAAATGTGGTGTTTCTTTTGACAGAGGACTCAGAGCAGCATTACTTTGAGGGTTTACTGGTGTATTTATATAGACCTTTCTGATAAAGCTTACTTAATTTTAGCCTTTCCTTCTCCTTTAAGTCCAGCATGCACCCAATGCATTCAATTTTAAAATGCATTTTGATTCATTCAATGCTGGAATTACTGCCACATTCGGGGTTGGGGTAGTTTCAGGGTTCACCACCATCAATAAGGACACTGAAGCACAATTCATTAGATACTCAGATTAAAGACTGGCGTTTTTGGATGTCAGTACCATTAATGAATGGCGTCAATAAGTGCAAAATTTGCATCCATTTTGGCAGGACTACAATGGTAATGTTTACATGAAATCTACATTAATAGTGATGGGCGAATTTATTTGGCAGGTGCGAATTCGTGGCAAATTCCCGCCATTGGATGCGTAAAATGGGCGCATTTTCTTATTTTTTTCTTACTTATTAATGTATAGTGATGGGCGAATTTGGGCAATTTCGCTTTGCAGAAAAATTCGCGAATTTCCCGCGAAACGGCAAAAAATTTGTGAAACAGCACCGGTGTCTCGTTTTTCTTAAAAACGAGAACCCGGCGCCATCACTATACATTAATAAGTAAATGGGCAGATATATAGGCGCATTACTTTTAGGACATCTACCACATCATTAACAAAATGTTTATCCAAGACTTTGACTTATACAGGGAGGAAACCCTCTGGTCTTTGTCACTACAGGATTCGGCTTGGGATTTGGCCTTTTTCAGCAGGATTCGGTTTCGGCTGAATCCTTTTGCCCGGCTGAACCGAATCCTAATTTGCATATGCCAAATCTTTCTCAAAGGATTCGGGGGTTCTGCCGAATCCAAAATAGTTACTAGAATAATATATATAGTTACCCATTTTCTGTTGCATCTTTCCCCACTTACTGTACCTTCATTTAACCCTCTGTGAAGGTGTTTTCAAGGCAAACAAAAACATGCATTCTCCGGCAAGAATTTCCCTTAAAATAGGTACATCTGGAAGTGCCATTTACAGGTGACATTTAATATGCAAATCATTTTGCCTTTACTGTAGGTTAATAATGATTCACTTGCCTCTTTATCTACAATGGGACATAATAATTACAATGACGTATCACCAAGGCCATGAACCAAAACATATTCATGTATACAAATTCATCAATGCAACGGAAAATTCCCAAGGGGTGACACAGAGTGGAAGCAAATCTGTGATCTTTCAAGGGAACGTGTCTGTTTGAGTATATTTATTGTATAAACAGATGTGGGATGTGTTTAGCAGTGTGAAAAGTGTTATTATTTTGCATGAAAATCACTTTCCCTTTTATTATTTATCCTGCTATTTATTTTTTTCGCATACTTTGTGGCACAGTTATTTATTTTCTAAATTTAGAAAAACAAATTGCCATTAAATTCAACTCACAGAAAATTCTATATCACAATGAAAATACCAGGGGTCCATTAATTTTTACTAATGTATCTGTTTTAAAAAAACTCAAAAAATAAAATGCACCTCCCAAGAAATTACTGTATATCGAGGCTCAACAGGATTTAGCTACTGATTTTTTTTTTCAATTGAATTTTTTTGCGATTTTTTTAAATTGATAAATGTTGAAAATTCATATTCAAAAACTGCAAATTTTAAAAATTATGAGATCATATTTTTTTCTATTCAGCTTCCTTTAGTTTGAAAATATTTGTCCCATAATTAAGGGAGAAGATTATCAAAAGTCAGTCTTCAGGATTTTTGCCACTGCCTTCAGCACAAGAAATCCTCACAGTAGGTCCCACAATGTTTTCGGACTATCGAGTATACGTATATCATTTGGATGATCGCATGAATACCAGGTGAATGCCATGTTTTTGGAGTGTGGGGGAAAACTGGTTCACCCACAAGAAACCCCAAGGGAACAGCAGATAGTGCCCTGGTCAGGACTGAACCCACTATCCAATAGTTGTAAGGAAGAGCACTGACAATAAAATATGATATCCTGGCTACCCACTGACAAATAATGATTGATGTGTTTTTCTTAGAAACAAATAATATTCCCTAAACAGGATTTAAATTGATCCCTTTCTTTAGAAGTTCTGTAGCCCTTAAAGAGAAACTGAAGCCAGCACTTAACCTGGGATTTATGTTACATGCTTATGTCCAAGGCTGGTCTGAACGTAGAGATGCCTCTAAGCCCTTGTCCACCATATGTTCCTGTTTGGCTGGATCCTCTGCAGTCAGTGTTAGCTGTGCTATGATTGGCACTTATACATCTGCATCTGGCACCTAAAGCAGCCCAGTCATTGGCTAATTTTCCTTTGGATGCATAAGGATATCCAATACTTAGGCACAGTGCCTAGAACCCACCATTTAAAGAGAAAACTTAAGACAAAAATAACTGCTTCAATGTAAGAGGTGCTATACATTTTTACTAATATAGAAAGACAGTTCTATGCAATTAAAGCTACAAAACTAGATATAGTTATATCATATGCTAATAGAAATTCTTGGCTGTGAAATATTTAACCTGCAGTGTCCTACTCCTACATGTATTGTTGAGTGTTTGACCTTGGATCTGATGGCACAACCAAAGAGTGAAGATAGCTCAAAGGTGATACAGTCAATAAGAGCATAACGTAGGAGGCATTTATACATATAAATCCTGTTGTGCAATTTATCTTTGTGCAAATGTGAGCTCAGCTACTGCTAATACATTCACGCCAGGCAGTGCCAACACCAGGGTCACCATTGTGGATATATCAGGGAAGGGTCGGGGAACCACCCATATGGTGAGGTGTTAGGAATTTGATAGGGGTTTACCCATTGTGGTTAGGGAATGAGAACTCTCCTCCCCAACTGACCATTCATCAATACAGAACAGTAGAACACATGTAGACTAGGCCTCTTTGCCATGCTAAACGGAGCACCAAGACCTGCAGCAATTTCTCTATGGTGGAAAGCTGGGTGTGAAGTGCAGAAATATGGTGGAATGTGCCCTACGACTGACAGTTGCTACAGCACCTCAACTTAAAGGAGAGGGAAACCCTAAAAATGAATACGTCGAAAAATGCCATGTTTTATATATTGAACTTATTGCACCAGCCTACAGTTTCAGGTTGTCAATAGCAGCAATGATCCAGGACTTCAAACTTGTCACAGGGGGTCACCATCTCAGAAAGTGTCTGTGACACTCACATGCTCAGTGGGCTCTGATTGGCTGTTGAGAAGCTAAGCTTAGGGCTCGTCACTAATTATCCAGCAGAAAATGAGCTTCCCTGGCTGTAATATAAGCTGATGCTACAGGTTTGCTGATTATTCAATTCTGATGCTAATTGCACTGGTTTCTGTGCTGCCATGTAGTAATTATCTGTATTAATAACTAATCAGCCTTATATTGTGACATTTCTATTCTATGTGTACTGTATATTGTGAGTGGCTCCCTAAGCTCAGTAAGTGACAGCAGCACAGAGCATGTGCAGTGAATCAGCAGAAAAGAAGACGGGGAGCTACTGGGGCATCTTTGGAGACACAGATCTTTTCTGCTAAAGGGCTGTGGTTGCCTTGGGCTGGTACACAAACCCAAAACATAATGTACAACAGTTTTAGCTTACTTCTTTAGTTTAACTTTCCTTGTCCTTTAAGGCCCAGCTTGGCACCATGAAAGATGCATTTGAGCCAAAGACACCAAGTGCAGCTGCTATGCACTCAAGAGGGAAGTGTATTGCAGACTGATCTGTGAAATTGTGCACCAACATAGCAATTGAACCTGCCAATAGCGAATGATCCTTCAGTTCTTTCATAAAACCATAGGTGTTACCTGATCCTACCTATTAAATGTGATACATAACCACCCCCAAATATGATCTACATTCCACGGGAGAGCCAGTAGAATGGACCATCATTGGAAAACTCATCCTATCAGGTGAGTTCCACAGTTTTGAATTCAAATAATATTAATACAGTAGGTGATGTATATTTCTCATGGTAAGTACTCTACAACTAAAATACATATCAGGTGTAAAGAGTTGATATACTTTAGTTCCCTGTAGCTCCATTAAACCATGTCATGACTCAAAATATACACAATTATAAAGTAATAAAAGTTAAAAGACTGGAAACAGATTACAGGGTCCCTCTATTAAACAGTTCAGTTTGTTACAAAAGTTACATGAGAATACAAAAAAAGGCATCCTGAAGATTTAGATATATGACTGCCCAAAATATTTTCATATATCAGAATATTTTAAATTGTAGTTTAATTAAAGTTAAAATCACAAAGCCCCATATAATTAGCTTCTCTCTTCAAAAGAAATTGGAAGTGAACTTACTTTATTAAATTTTCAATTTGTTTCCTGCAGTGTTACATGGTTTACTCTAATTAATTGAAGAAGAGGGTATAAATATTTTATCAACATATGGAAGTGATTAAAAGCTAACGATATTTTTGTATTTCTTTTACGTATGAAATAAATCTCATTTTCTGGTGCTCTCATTTGTTTTGACGCTCTTGTCGGTTGATGAAAGAGGCGGAGTTCAAAACACAAATACAGGGGATAAATTCATTGCAATAATAAACTGAAATGTCATGTTTATATTCATGTAATTCTGACCAAAAGAGTTAAGTGATTGGGCTGGATTTGAACCTAAAGCTTAAAGGGCACCAATTATGACCAAAATCATTTCCTAAGTAAATACCCTATGTGAAAGTTCAAGAAATCTGATTTTAAAACAGTTAGAATTGTTTGTATAATGTAAATGATCAGCTCACTATTCCTTCTGCAAGATCTCCCCTATCTCCCCTGCAGTTCTAGCTGAGGCAGCCATCTTGGATTTCACTGGCTCCTCCTACCTATATCTTCCCAGCCAACTGTAGCTCTGAAATCTCACACATGCTCAGTTGAAATTCCTTGGTTGCTTATCAACCCTTCTAAGCTATTTTAAAATCATCCAAGCCATTTGACAAAGTAAGGGATTTTTTTTAAAACCTGTAGTTTTTTCAAAAAAACTATATATGTAGTTTGATTAAACGTGTTTAGCTTGTACTGGTCAGATTGTTAATATGTGTTTGATTTTGGCTGTGATAGGTGCCCTTTAAGTGTCTTGATTAGGACAATGAGGACTATTCTAGGGGCACTAATCATTGTTATGAACAATATGGCAGAGAGAGGTGGATACATGAGCTGTTGAATCATAAACTGGAAGCTGTAAATATGGTCAAGCCATGCATTCAACTGATTCAAAGATGATCTCATATCATCAAATTCACTAACTTGCGCAGTGTACTGAACGCTACCTTTTACGCTAGACTTCCTTCGCCACCTCAGACCTGGCGAAGCGCAATAGAGTAGATAGGGATTGTTTCTAGTGATGGGCGAATTTATTCGCCAGGCACGAATTCGCGGCGAATTTGCGTGATTCGCCGGCAGCGAATAAATTTGCGAAACGCCCGCGAAAATTCGCGGAAAAAAAAACGCCAAAAACGGGCGCCGGCGTAGAAAAACGGGCGCCAGCGTCAAAAACGGCGCCGTTTCGCGAATTTTTCACCGTTTCGTGAATTTTTCGTCGTTTCGCGAATTTCGCGCCAAATTCGCGAATTTTTCGGCGAAGCAAAACTGCACAAATTCGCCCATCTCTAATTGTTTCCAAAAAAGTCAAATTTTTTTCTAAGTCCCAAAAAACGCTGGCGTGTTTTCTACATGATGGGTGATAGGCTGAAAAAGATTGAAATTTTTTTTGGGGCTCCCCTTCCTTCCCCCCTACATTTCCTGACTCATGGCAACTTACCTAGACAGTGGGCACATGTGTAGGGCAAAATAAAATTTGTATTTGCTGATTTGAAGGTTTTCTAGGCATTTGTAGTGCAGATACATGTTCCTCCATTGAAATTTGAATTTCGCGCCGTATGCAAATGAATCATCGCTAGCGAAACTTCACTTCGCGAATTAACGCTAGCGCAACTTCGAAAACTTACGCTACCCCTGTGCGCAAATTCGGATTTTAGTGAATTTGCGGAACGCTGGCGAAAATACGCCAGGCAAAGTGTGGCGAAGTGCGGTGAAGTTGCGCCTGGCGCAACTTCACATCTTAGTGAATTTGCCCCTTAGAGTACAAGTCCTTAATAATTAGTCTCTTCAGTTGTTCAGGATGCCAGTATAGGTGACTTAAGTATTCTTCATAAGCTACTTGCACTTTTGAATGAAGCATTCCTCTGTTATTTCCCTCATTTAAATCACCGGTTTTCCCTGTTTTCTTACCGTCGACACAGACCAATTTATATTGTGGTAGTACTAAGCACAAGCACGATACATATCACATGCAGCGAGAAAGGATTTGGACAACTATTAAAAGGAAAGTCTACCAAACAGTAAGCATCTTCACTAAGCTGGGTAAAAAAAAACATCAGGCTTAATAAACCGCCCTCCTCCCCATGTGGTTTTAATTAAGTTGATTCACAGACAGGAATCTGTGCACAAGAGGATAGAACCCAACTGAAGGAACAAATATAAGGATCAACTTCTATATCTATTCAGTTTCAATGGGTCTTTAAAGCTCCTCATTTGTCAATATTAAAAATGAATTAATCTATGACTCCAGTTTTCCCTTCTCCCCATACCACATTCCAGCCCAAAAGGGTCCGATAGCTCCAAATCTTCCCACCAACGTACCAGATACAGGTTGCGTCCAGCTCATTCCAAACAACTGTATGATTGAGCAGTGGGCCACATAGTGATTACAGATAAAAGTGGCATATTGCAACTTCTTTTATGGTCATATCTGATCCTCTGCACCTTATTGCTATTAATAGTAAACATAGGTAAAATATCACCTCAGCCATTAGAAGAATATTGTGTGTAACACACATGTAACTGTAAATATTGTAAATACTGTGTTAATTTAATTATAATCATGTGTATGTAACAAGCCATTGATTTATTATACAGTATAATAATAAGGGTTGCGGTATAATATTATTATTAATATATCATAATCTTACAACATGCTGCTGGCTTATCTGCTTATATGTGGATAGAAACAGTAAAAATAAGGCAACAAGAAGGGTAGAGAAAAGAGTGGGGGAGATAAATTTGAATTACTAACAAGAAATGGAGTATAGGTTGGGATACCCTCTGTCAGAGGCCTTGCGGCTCCAGTAGCGGGGAAGTCCGGACCAAGGAGGAAGCACTAGGCCAAGAGTCCAGTTCGCAGTAGCCAAGGGGTTAACCAGGAGGCAAAATCATGAAGCAGGCAGAAGTACACAAGACAGGTGTCAAGGATCGTAGTCAGGGTCAAAATTCCAGAATCAATAATAGAATTCGCAGAATAGCACCCAGGAACATCAGTAATGGAGACCTATACTGGGGCATTGAACTGGTGTTCCGAGAGTCTTAAAAATTTAAAATTTTTGCGCCAGGCACATCGTCATTACATCATACGTCTATGTTCTGAAGTCATGACGCCAGTGTCACAACCCGCATGGTGTCCAAGTGCGCCGCCATCTTGGACGCGGTGCCGTTAAGAACAGAAGCACCATGAAGTGCTCCGAGCACTCCTGACACCCTCTAACACAATGGACAGCAACAACTGTACTTCTTTGCCATTTAATAAATAGGTCACACATACTTGTCTGTTGAATGATATATTACTTGCAATATTGTGCAACAATAATCATTGTAGAACCTTAAACTCAAACCAAGAACATGTTTTACCCATATATATATATATAGTAATTTTTCCCAATGTTATGAACTTGAGGTTCTTTTGAAAACCAGACCAAGTCCAGATCAAACAAATCTACTATCTGCTTTGGAATGATGTCAAAACTAAATCCAGATTCTTCTTGTAGTGTGAAAATTGTTGCCAAAATATTTATCACCTACAATGTGAAAATTAGGATGCAGACGATTCAGACAAACATTTTATGGATGGTTCAATATTTTGTTTACTCAGTGTAGTCAACCCTTCCAGGTTCACATTAGCCGTTTCACCACAAATACACTAAAGAAAATTTCTGTTGCCTAAGACTTTTCTATTTTTAAAATCTGAAAGGTACAATGAGACTTCTACAGTAAAAGGATAATAAATCTTTCCTTTTCCCCACACACAGGAGGATCCATAACATTATAGAATTCGCTATATATAAATATATTTTTTTATATCCTCACAAAACAATGAATGAAATAGTATTCGACACAGTCTCCTGAATGTACTGAAATATCATGTGATGCATGCATTTTTTTTTTAAAAAAAAGGGATAAAAACAATAAAATTTTAAAAAGAAGACAATTAAGTCCCAATGATGGTCTTATTAGTAAAATAGCCTTTGCTTTGAGTGCAACTGTCATGGGCACAAATCTGAAATCTGGCATTGTGGGGCTGAAATGCTGCATGGTGCATCCAAAAAAGATTTTTTTATAGGGTAAGACATTAGTGGTAGTTTATGAACAGTACATCCTCAATTAAATTTACTGGAGGCCACTACCACTGCCTGGATTTGTTGCCTTTACTCGAGGTCACAAAGGCCCGGCCTTGGGTGGTGAAACTTTAGGGGTGTCATGCCTCCACACTGTATCCTAATCTACATTGGTAATTTTGAGTTCCCCTGCACAATGGTGCATATGCACGCTCTCGGCAGGGGGCGGAATGGATTTGCACGTGAATGGCAGGCGCTAGTACCCTGTGGCCTCGGGGCGTTTCTTCTTGTGCATAGAAGTTGTGAACCCCTCATACCTCATTAGTGGTGAAGGGTAGAAGGCAACCAGGGAGACTTGCAGAAGATGTCTCATGTCTAAACCAATAGGTTGCTTAATACAAGGAATTAGATCACTTATAACAAAGAACTAATGAAGTCCCAGCCAGGCAATATTCTGCTGTATTGGTAAGTGGTGGTGACTTTACATGTTGTAGGTTCATAATAAAAATAATTTTCGGTTGTTCCTAGAGCTAGAGTAAGTTATTATTATTAGGTGGCCATACATGATATTGGGGGGCATATAGGGTTAAGATCCTCTCGTTTGGCAACCTCACCAAATGAGCTGATCTTAACCCGATATGCCCGCCAAAGAAAGGGCGATATTGGGTTAATCCAACTACTCGGTCCTTGGACCAAACAATCGGAATACAATGGAGGAAATGGGCACCTACGTGTCATAGAGCCGCATCAACTATTCGATGTTGTCCTACAAAGTAAGACAAATCAAACTGAATCAGTCTAAAGGACAGATATCAGCAGCTTTATTCTGCTTGTGTAAGGCCACCTTAAAGGAATTGTTCAGTGTAAAAATAAAAACTGGGTAAATAGATAGGCTGTGCAAAATAAAAAATGTTTCTAATATAGTTAGTTAGCCAAAAATGTAATGTATAAAGTCTGGAGTGATTTGATGTATAACAAGTCAGTCAGAAACTACTTTCTGCTTTTCAGCTTTCTTGGCTTACACTGATTGGTTACCCTGGTTACCCGGCAGTAACCAATCAGAGACTTGAGGGGGGGCCACATGGGTCATATCTGTTGCTTTTGAATCTGAGCTGAATGCTGAGGATCAATTACAAACTCACTGAACAGAAATGTACCATGTGGCCCCCCTTCAAGTCGCTGACTAGCTCAGAGTTAGAGAGCTGAAAAGCAGGAAGTTGGATTCTGGCTGTTTTATTAGACATCTGTTCACTCCAGCCTTTATATATTACATTTTTGGCTAACTAACTATATTAGAAACATTTTTTATTTTGCACAGCCTATCTATTACACAGTTTTTAGTTTCACACTGAACTGTTCCTTTAAGAGTTGGGTATACTGTATGACTTTTTCTCCTAGGTATGAAGCCCAGCTAATTAATTAGATTGAGATTTGGGGTCAACACCTCTTTGCCATTCTAGATATTTCTGGTACAATGGATTCATGGTTAATGCAGTATCCAGTCAACCACCACTTCATTATTGTATCAGGCCAAGCCCCTGTGTCATTAGATCGCACTCCTTTTGGTTTTCTTATGGTTTCTGTAACATAAAAGAAGAGTTTTTTTAAATAATAAGGAAGGTCATGACTCTCCAGCCTGAGACAATGGCAGCTGAAACATGACTGAAACTGCAAGCTATGTCAATAACTTTTAACAGAAGTAAGGGGAAAAGAGAGCAAGAAGGGGAGAAAACTGAATTATGGATTTACCTCTATTTCCAGTAGACAACATAAACTATATTATTATTAAATAAACCTCTCAGTCCTGCTGGTCTATAAGAAGGTAACGCCTGCTTTAAAACACTAAGGGGCAAATTTACTATGCTGTTTTAAAAAATATAAATACAGTTATGGGATCCGTTATGCAGAAACCCGTTATCCAGAAATCTCTGAATTATGGAAAGGCCGTCTTCCATAGATTCCATTATAATGAAATAATCCAAACGTTTCAAAATTATATCCCTTTTTTCTGTAGTAATAAAACAGTAGCTTGTACTTGATCCCAACTAAGATATAATTAATCCTTATTGGAAGCTAAACCAGCCTATTGGGTTTATTTAATGTTAACAATGTTTCTAGTAGACAAAGGGGGGTTATTTCTTAAAGTCTGAATGGAAAAAACACTAAAAATTTCAGTTTTTTAACTGTAAAATCTGAATTTTTATTGTAAAAAAAACTAGAATTTTTCAGGATTTATACTGATGCTGCAAAAAGTCTGAATCCGAAAATCCGGCATCTCAGACCTGCCAAGTTTGTATATAAGTCAATGGGAGAGGTCCCCATCCTATTTGGAAGTTTCTGTGGTCTGCACTGGAATTAGCCCGAGAATCTGACTATTTCTGACTTTTTGGACTTTTCTGGAAAAACCCCAAATCATACAATTTGGGAAAAAACCCATTAAAAAATCATATGATTCTGGAAAAAAACCGCGGAAAAATCGATATGATTCAGGAAAATATGCATGATTTGCGTTTTCGTTCTATTAAATTGTGCTTTTTTAATCATGAATAACGTCATATCAGGGATTCCAGTTTGATTAGACTTTATTATTTTCAAATATTTGAAAAAATACTGATTTTGAGAAATGAGCCCCTTAAAGCATGAAGATACAAATTACAGAAAGATCCTTTATCCGGAAAACCCCAGTTCCCGAGCATTCTGGCTAACAGGTCCTGTATAGTCAAATATAGTTTTCCTTGTAGTATGTATATTAAAAATAAACAAGATTACTGATGCTCACATCTATGGCATGCAACCAATAGAGACTATTTAAACTAAGCACAAATGCATTTTAAAGGAAAACTATACCCCCAAACAATGTAGGTCTCTATTAAAAGATACTGAGTAAAACAGCTCATGTGTAAAACCCTGCTTCATGTAAATGAACCATTATCATAATAATATACTTTTTTAGTAGTATGTGCCATTGGGTAATCATAAATAGAAAATTGCCATTTTAAAAAATAAGGGCCGCCCCCTGAGATCGTAAGATTCACTGTGCACACATACAAACCACATGTAAGGTCACATGAGCCAATTAACAGACAGAGTTCTGCCTTTTGCTTCCTCACTTCTTCCTGTTACAGTTAGTGTTGTAGAATTTCTGGTCAGGTGATCTCTGAGGCAGCACAGATAGAGTCACGAAATGGTGGTTCAAGGCAAGAGATGTAAAAGGGCAATATTTATGTAAATATATATTCCAGTTTGGTAAGATTCTTTAATATGTCATTCAATTTGATAGAAACTATCTGTTGCTTAAGTATTCATTATGGGGGTATAGTTTTCCTTTAAATTGGACTGTTGTCGGTAAAATCACATGTATGGGCAATTTATCAGCAGCCCATCCTGAGATATCATTGCTCAATCTCAAGCACATTGATGTGACAAATAAAAGTCTTTGTCACCGAATCGCTGAGCATATCTGTAACATTTACAATGCTGCCCTAGGGACCCATAAACATAGTGTACATGGAGCCCTGTCCTTTCAAGGAACCTCCCAATGGAATTGCTCTCAGCAGACTTTGTCATAATGATTTACTGCATGCGATCTCTTTGTGTGCATAACAATTTATTTTGGGTTAAGTTCATATTTCATTGGCTCTTATATGCACTGCATGTTTCCCGGCATTCTTAAGATCATTAGTGTTGATAGGAAGTCAGATAAAAGTGGCTTATCAGAATTTTCCATATCCCCAAGTCATTTCTATATTAGTCAGTATCAATCAATACAGGTATTCACCTAAACTGTATATGATTTTGAACATTTTGCCCATAAAAATTCAACCGTAACATTTGGGACAAATGAACAGTGATGGACTAATTTGTCCCGTTTCTCTTCACCTACAAATTTTGACACCTGCCCAAGTCAATGGGCTTCCGAATAATTTTTACGTAACTATTCTGACGCGCGTCCAAATTTTTTTTTGACGTGGTGAAGTTTCACAAATTTGTTCGGCGGTAGTGAAACGCAGAAATTCACCGCGAATTTCCGCCTGTCAAATTTATTCTCCATCACTACAAATGAAGTCTTTGTAGTGACAATGTCTATTCATTAATCCAGAATATGGCCGCCTATGTTACTTCCCTCAAAGTGATTATGGGATAGAAGCTTCATAGACATAGGGGCCCATTTACTTAGCTCGAGTGAAGGAATAGAATAAAAATACTTCGAATTTCGAATGTTTTTTTGGCTACTTCGACCTTCAACTATGACTTCAACTTCAAATCGAACGATTCAAACTAAAAATCAATCAATTATTCGACCATTTAATAGTCGAAGTACTGCCTCTTTAAAAAAAAATTCAACCCCCTAGTTCGCCACCTAAAACCTACCGAGGTGCCATGTTAGCCAATGGGGAAGGTCCCCATAGGCTTTGTAACAATTTTTAGGTCGAAGAAAAATCGTTCGATCGATGGATTAAGATCCTTCGAATCAAACGATTCGAAGGATCTTCATCCATCATTCGAACGATTTTTCTTCGAATTTTTTTTTATTCAAAGTCGAAGGATTTACATTCAGCAGTCGAATATCGAGGGTTAATTAACCCTCGATATTCGACCCTATGTAAATCTGCTCCAACATGTGTGAAAAACAAGAATGTGCCAATGCATTTTACTCTTGTAAACATAGAAAGATTGTGCTTTAACAAGTAGTGCTGATTGTTTTGAAAATTTTTACAAAAACTATACTAGTCCCACCCACCTATTTTTTCCTGCTGCCCCTTTCCCAGGCTGTGCAATGGAGCCGGTGGCATTCAGCTCATCTCAAAGTAGGATAGGAACCAACCAGCAGATAGCCTGACCTGATAGGAAACTGGATGTTTGTCTTCGCTTGTATAACTGCAAGGCTGTGATTGGCTATCCCCCTCCTACTGTGCTTCTTGCAGGGACCATGATATGCTCACATCTCATTTGAAACATGGACTGGGATCAGTCCAAGCAGATCAGCAGGTGTATAGGGTGCTCCAATTAAGAGGGCCTTTTTGAAAATAGTATTATTTTTAAGTCCAAAGGGAAACCTGCACCATACATTAGTCATCAGTATTGCCTACAATATAAGGATTGTTTTTTCAGCTATTCTATATGTCTCATTTAAGAACAGTCTTTTCCTGGGACAAATAAATCCCTGTGACCTCTGATTAGAGTTGCCACCCGGCCGGTATTTTACCGGCCTAGCCGGTAAAACACCTGCCAAGGCCGGGGCCGGTATTGCATTGCCGGTAATTTGAAATACCCTTTAAAAAAAGCCCCTGGCCTGCCCCCAAATAAAAAATAACTTACCTTTTTTCCAGCGCTGTGCGATGTTGCTCCACCCTTTTTAGTGTCACGCCGCGTAGCTCCGCCCCCTTTTAGCATCACTCCGTGTAGCTCCACCCCCTTTTGGTGCCCGCCCCCCACTGGTCGGTAAAATTTTTTAATAAAGGTGGCAACCCTACCTCTGATTCGTGTGGGGTCATCATATTTCTCTTGAAACCCCTCAGTAAACTATGGAGGGTGCAGTTCAGAGCCTTGTAGGAATATTTAGTGAAGACGCTGTGTTGTGGCAGGAAACCTCAGGAAGAGACTGGGCAAGGGGACATGATTGAGCACCAGGAAAAGTGTTGGTAAGGCCCTATGGGGACATATTAGAAACTAATGATAGTGAGGCATATTTGGTGAGCCCATTGGGCCCAGTGTAATAAATGCTTACTCTGGAGGTCTAGTGGCCAGCGGGGACGCCTACTGTGTGGTTCCTCGCTCCTCCATTGCCAGTTTCTCTATGGTGCACGAGACGCGCACTTCCGGGTTTTACGCATGATGCCGTCATCACGCTTTGGCACGAAATTCTAAGATATTTAATGGGACTTTGGATTTGAATTAGTTGCCTGTCTAACTTGTTTAATTACTGGGTGCTTATTCTATGTGAATTCCATTGTGTATCCTGGTTTTGACCCCTGCCTGCCTGACTGTTCTGAACTCTGCAATCCTGAGCCTTGCCTGTCTGACCTTGCTTGAACTCTGTCTGTACCGACCCGGCCTTTCTGAATACGCTATGCTATTTGTTCCTCCTGAGTTGTGTGCCCTTCAGTCCTAAATCATTGGTAAACAATCGTGCCCCTTTGCTCGTCCAGGACTCTTGCTTGGCTCCTTTCTTATTAAGATCCGATTAGCGGAGGGCTCCTCCCGAAGTGAAAGGCGGCTGCTACAGGTGGAAGCAGAGCCGAGACCAGGGAGCCTAGCTCTTGTTCTGGATTTAGGGTGCCGATTGTGACACCCAGTATGGGAGAGATTAGTATTCCTGTTGAGCAATTCATTAATTTAGGGGCTAAAAGGTGTAGAGTGAGGTTAGAGGTATGATCTGCTAGTCCATTTTATAGGTACAGTCTGTTGATAGACGGTGTACAGTAATCTAGTTCCACCAGACTAAATTACAGTACAAGGGGAAGCTCTGTGTTCAAATCAGGGCTTAGGGGAACTAAAGTCTAAAATAGGGTAATGTTAGAAATGCTATATTTTGTATACTAAACACAAACATGAACTTACTGCACCAGAAGCCTAATTAAATAAATGATTTATGTTTTTAAAGTTGACCACAGGGGGGGCATCATCTTGTAACTTCGTTAAACATTTTTGCAAGATCAAGACTGTGCACATGCTCAGTGTGTTTTGGGCTTCAGTTGGGAGGTTTAGCTTAGCGATCATCATAAATTATGAAAACAGCAAAGACTGCACTGGGCCTATGGATACAAATCGCTGCTTTATAGGGAAACAAACAAAGCTGCTTGAGTTCTGGGAAGTAAGGCGGGGGCTCCCCCTGCTGTTTGAAAGTATGATCTTTTCCCTGCAGAATAGTTAAGGACCATCTGAAGTTTCCTATCTGCAGCTGTCAGAGCAAGTAAAAAAAATGCATTGAATACATGTCAACATGTAGCACTGATGATATTCATAAAAATTAACCAAGACCAAGAATAGCAGATATGGATTAATGATCACCAAAGTCTTTCAGATAAGATAAACCTTCTCCTAAAGTAAGAGTTAATGGCATGTTATTGCCGCAAATTAAAAAATAATGGTACACGCCAAGGTTGCCCCTTATCTCCACTTCTCTTTGTAATGGTCTTGGAAACCCTCTTGAATACTATACAGAACAACACAGACATAGCTGGCTTAGTGGTTAACAATAGAGAACATAAAGCAGCGGCTTTTGCTGATGATTTATTGTTGTTTATTACTAAGCCATTAACTTTGCTTCCAAACCTGATGGCTGTGTTCAAACGATTTGGGGAAGTTTCCATCTTCAAAATTAATTTTACTAAATCGGAAGCACTGAATGTCAATCTACTTGCCAGAATAGTATCTTCTCTTGCTGACTCCTTCCCATTCCAGTGGACAAAAAAAAACAATATTGTATCTAGGGATTAAAATATCTAATGATCTATCGTCACTATATAAGGATAATTTTAGACTCAATACCATTACTTTTGGACAAATGGAACAAATTGTGTCTGTCTTGGATGGGAAGGATCCAAGCGATCAAAATGATAGCAGTGCCCAAGATATTATTTTTTTTACAGAATATACCAATATATATCCCAAAAATTTTTGTTACTAAGATGAGATCAATAATATCCAAATTTATCTGGGGTGACAGACACCTGAGAATTCGACATCAAATTTTAGCATTAAATAAGTTAAAAGGAGGACTATCAGTACCAGATGTATATTTTTACTATGTAGCAACCCATCTATCTAGAATATTACAATGGAAACCAACACGTACAGATAAATTGTGGCTAGAAGTGGAACAAGCAGAAGTCAACATACCCTTGCCAAATTTAATTGGAGTGAAAGAAAGTAATATCCCAAGACATATCAGACAACATCCCACAATAGGTGCAACTTTGCAACTGTGGAACAATACACGTAACAAATACCAGTTGCAAAGCTCCCCATACACCTCGCAAACTTTGGTGCAAAACTTAAATTTCCCCCCAAGCCTAGATAAACAAGCATTCCGTCATTGGGGTATATATAGAAACAGACCAACTATGATATTGGACTTCATAAGGAATAAAAGAGTCTTACCCCTGGCTAAGATCCAAAAGAGATGGGGTATCCACCCAAGGGACTCATGGTGCTATAATCAACTGCATCACTACATCAATAGCTTAGAACATATACAGGATGATCCACAAATGTCGTGGTGGGAGAAACTTCAAACCTCATCCTCAGTTATCACTAAACCTATGTCTACCATATATAAATTTTTAAGTTCAGAGAGTCTACCAAAGAATGTAAGCCACAGAGTGGCATGGGAAAAAGAACTAAAAGTGTCCCTAACAGAAGAGAACTGGGCAGCAATATATAGATCCATACATAAGACATCAATAGCATCTAAGACACAAGAAATTAACTATAAGTTGTTATCTAGGTGGTATTATACGCCTGAAAAAATTAAAAAAAATATTTCCAAAGGCGCCTAGTGTGTGCTGGAGATGTCAATCCGAGGTGGGGACTTATTCACACATTTGGTACACTTGTAAGAATTTGAAAGGATTTTGGGATGACATACAAGAAAAAATAGAGATCATTATACAAGAAAAGATTGGATTAGATTTTTTACCTAAATTAATTTTGCATTACGACATAGAGACAGGGAAGGTGATACAAAATAGGTTGCAGATACACATGTTACAGGCCGCAAAGGCCCTGATCGCAAAAAATTGGAAAAAGGAGAAACCTCCTACGTATCGAGATTGGGTTAAACTAGTGGAAGAGACTAGAAAGTATGAACAAAAGTTCAATCTATTGGAAGATATGGAACCCCTGGATAAAATACTTCCAACTAGACAATTAAGTAAAGGATACATTTGTCAAATTGACAACATATATGATATACACTCAGGCACATGTTATTGCTAAAGAAACGTGTTTAATCTCTTACATAAAAATGAACCTGTAGATAATTAATAGTACAAGTTACCACTATAATATGAGTAAGATGGGATTATATTACTCTCCTTTCTCCCTCTACCAGCTTAATTGTTGTGGAAGTCACAACAATGAGTATATAAATGCATGTATGTTTATACGAAAAGATGTGATGATATATGCTGGAATTTTCTTGTAACTTTATTCCCCCATTCCTTTTCACACCCCCTCCTTTTTTCTGCTGTACCCCTCCCCTTCAGAAAATTCATTAATAAAGATTTGTTAAAAAAAAAAAGATAAACCTTCTCCTAAATTTTGTAAACTTGAAGATTTCCTGATCTGAGTTGAGTTTAGTTCAATAATCCAAAGATTTTTGGTGTCAAATCGAAAAAAGTCAGAGGTTTCAGGTCTCAAATCTGAAAAAGTTTCCGTCAACAAATAAAAAAATTGTTGTGATTTTATTTGAGTCTCTGCCTGCACAAGAAATTTGAGGGGAGTCCATGCGGATTTGGTCGGAGTGGTTTTCAGAAAATAGTGAGAACATTTTGGATTTTGATAAATAACCCCCTTAGTGATCTACCATTTAGTTCTTTCTATTCAAATAATAAAATAACCCCAAAATGTGCAATTACATGTGTTGGAATAAAAACATATGAACCCTGGCTCCAAAGTTTGGAATATTCAGGGTATACTTCTGGGTAGAGGAGTTTTTGTGAGATTGAGCTTTGCGCTTAAAATTGAAAGTGCTATTAAACAACCTAAATGCCATGTACGATATAAGGATGGTGACATGGAATCATTTAATGAGAAATATAGTCACAAGACAACACTGACCTATAGAGGCAGCTGAGTGCCAGTCAAGTGACATTGTAAAGATACTGGACAGTTAGGCGCCTATTGTCTTCTCAAATTTTTCAAATTAGTGTTTTCTTAAATGAAATTTTTGAGATTTAGCATTGAAAAAAATAATTGAAAAAATTAGGCAGCTACAGTAAAACTTAGTATGTTTCTATAGAAGTCAATGGAAGGTGTAATGTATGGGTATTTTAGTGCTATTTTATTTTTCACGTTGTTGAAAGATTCCGTAGTTATCGCAATCCAAGCCTCAACCTTTTCTGCCATTTAAACTGCTGATTTCCATCACTTACACCTATAAAGCTCTAAATAAACATGAAGATATTTAAATCCGTTTCAAATGGCACCAATTTTCCTGGAAATTCTCAGTTCCGCTATTTGTATGGATCGTTTGTCATATCAATTCAGCGCTTCCTCTGAAACGGTTTTCAGCATTTTCGACTAATTTACTCTCTCGTGGCACTGGCATTAGACTAGAAAAGTGTCTGCTTTTCCGCTTAGCGTTTGCTATTGGCCCATCTCTCATTTTTAAAATGTATTTATTTCTGTATATCAAAGTTGGCTGTTTATTAGAAATCATCAATTGCTGCATAAAGATGAATCAAAGGGAATGCGAGTTTGTTCAAGATGGAGATGCCATTGAATCCTCTTGCAAACTGCATAATGTCATATTTGTTCCTGGCGTGTAAAATCATTACCGTACGTCTCTACATCTTGTTCTGTGAGACAGAGCTGTTAATACGAAGCTCTAAATTCTATTACACACATTTATACAATAACTGGCAATATCCTTTTTACCCTTTTCATCTATTAAGCATAAGTGGCAATCTGCAAGGCGTAATTTATAAGCTGAATATGGCCGACTTGTGCTGTAACAATATGAACAAATATTAATGAAGGCAGATGGACTGGCTCTCGGGAACAAGGCAGCTGACACTGACGTTTAACAGCTTCGAAATTCCAGCATATTAAATTATCCAACTGAGCATTTGACTAGTGTGGTTAGAAAGTCAGGGGAAGACATGATAAGACATCAAAAAGGTCTTGCATCTTGCAATTTGATCATTTATTCAGTCTTTCACAAAGGGAAAAGAAGCGCTTGTCAATACAAGACAGGCAGGAGCAATGATCAGCAAAGCCATAATAATCCTCTGCGGTTTAAGTATGAACAGGACACCTTGGGCGCGAGGAACAATATCATTACGCATCATGTTGAGTTGGTCAGGTTTCGTCCCAACGACCTTTATGATCCAGTGATTCAAAAGACACATGATACCGCCACGTTAGAAACAATGAATGGAATTTAAACTTGTTAAAGATACAGAGAATGCAATGTGATCTATTAAATATGGAAAAGGACGATTTTGTTGTATCACCTATCTTTTATTAAAAAGAAAAATGGCCACAAAGGGCTCTAGTGTTTACCGACCGTTGCCTGTTTGACCACTTTTCTGGATCCTACCTGTGTACCATGTTGATTTTGACTCACGAGCAACATGTTGCTCAGCAACCCCTTGGATGTTGCTCTCAGTGGCCCCAAAGTAGGTGCTTATTCAATTATTCTTGACTTGAAGGCAGGTTTTTGTTACATAAAAATCAGGTGTACTGCCAAACAGAACAGCTGCCAGTCCACATAGGCAACTGAATATCCTATCAAATCCTTTATTTGGCACCCCCCATGAATTTTTTAATTTTGTTTCCCAAAACTTTTCACATTTGTATGTGGCTCACAGGTTATAAAAAGGTTGGGGACACCTGGTTTATGCCAACATGTAGTGGAGCACCAGATGATAACAGATAACCAGTGAGGAACCACAACAACATTATTTTTAGCTAATACTTAAATGGGCATCAGGCAACTCTTTTTATTTATCTAGCGAGGATAAATCTAAAGCATTTTGAGGATTCTTGAAAACTAGAAATTGAAAAAGTCCAGTTGCTTTAGACTTATTTGCACTAAATCGTGAATATCATGACCTGGATGAATTGGAACCTTCCTATACATCTTTTTACCTTACATTTTCTGTACAAATTATTTTTTTAAAGCATCTGGTCAGCTGGAACTGACTCATTGTTGGTCTGAAACAATAATTAATCATATCATTAATGTATCTGATTACACTGTAATGGCAGTATTGAGTTACATTACATTATGTTCTACTCTATGGCAAATCATAGTTGAAACATGATGCAGATTTCAATGGAGAACTGTCATTCCTATAATATTGTAGTAAATGTTTAATTATGAGTTTTTACAAATGGGTTTTTATTTATTTTTTTCTTAACATTTGTAGCTGATTTATGAGTGTGCTGCCTCAACCTAATTTTCTTGGCTCATAGGGTAACGGTTAGGTGTCGTTTTGCAATAGGTCTAATTACCTATAGCAACTAATCAACATTTAGCATTAACTGGATTGAAAGCAACCAACTGATTTGTTGCTATGGGTTGGTGTCACGGCCTGCACCCGATACCAGAACAAATGCCAAGCACCCTGGTCTCGGGTCGGCTTCACCAGTAGTGTGACCACCGTTGAGCTTTGGGAGGAGCCCTCAGCTTACTTGGGTGCCACCTGGACTTAACAAGGTGTGCAAGGCGAGATGTTCTGGCTGGCGAAGGGGCACGGCTGTTAGCAGAGTCTTTTGGGCCGAAGGTCACGGTACAAATGGAGCAGGCAAGAGAATCGTCAGACAGGCTGGGTCGAGGCAGGCAGATATCAAGAATCTTCAGGCAGGCAAGGGTCCAACCGGGTTGTCAATCAAGGGGTTAAGCAGGAAGAGTTGTCGTAGGCAGGCAAGGGTCAGGATACAGAATGCAGAATAGTCAGGAACAGGCTGGGTCAAACACGGGTAATCAAACAGGCTAGATACAGAACAGATCAGATGCACAAGGCTCAGGAACCACTAGAAACAAGTTCTATCACGGACACTGGCTGGGAATCAGAATGGGCCTAAAATACTTTCAAATTTCACGCCAAAACGTGCCCAATGCGTGCTGGCGCAATCACGCCAGCGCGCCTGTACCTTTAAGAGGCGAGCAGGCGTGCCGCGCGTGCCCTAAGGAACCAAGATGGCGCCATCGCTGGAGGCAGGAGAAGGAGCGTGCGGCGTGTCGGCCGTCCACACCGCAGCACCACTAGACCACCAGGTATTTTTATTACAGTTGGTTACACCTGGGCAAATGTTGTACTTTATTATATTTCCCCATTAAAGTTCCCAGAGGAGAATATATGCCTTCCTGGTTTTCAACTTGTCATGGCAAAGACATTCCTCATACATGGATCCTGTGTATTCAGTTTTCATTCTTACTTAAGATAATTCTAAACACAATTTGGGTTTACTGTACCTCTACAGTGATATATTGCTGCCTTACTGGGACCTCTGTGAGCAATAAATTCATATTCCTGAATTCTTGAGGAACAGTATAACACAAATCAGCTCCAGCTATTATGTCTACTTTGGTGTAATACTGGTGCTGGCAGGGAATTTAGTGGAAATAACGTCAAGTTTGTGCACTTTGGCAGAAATAATATAAATGCAAGTGCAAGTATAAATGCAATGGCAGTGTGTTGGGAGTTTCCTTAATTGAGAAGGATCTGGGTTTTTGCAGATAACAAGTTGTTTAATTCCAGGCAGTGCCATTCTGTGGCTACTAAAGCAAATAAAATTCTGTCTTGCATAAAAATAGCATACATTCAAGGGATGAAAACATAATTATGCCTCTTTATAGGTCCCTGTTGAGGCCTCATCTGGAGTATGGGGGGCAGTTTTGGACTCTTTTTTTCCATAAAATGGATCACCGTACCATAAGCCCACCCGGTGGTATGAACTTCCATTTGAAGCAGAGTAGGTGGTTCTTGGAGTTGAAATGAGTGAGTGGGTGTAGGATAACATTGGATAACATATTTCAATACAATTTTGTACTATTTAATGTAATTTCATTTGCACTTTTGCATTTGGTTATATGAAATCTCTAACAGCTTGTTGAAGGGAAGATATATCTTGGTATCTGCAAGTTAATGACATGATGGAAAATATTTCTTACTTTGGAGTGATGCTCAGGACACATTACTCCTAAACGTAAAATGCCAACACACAAACATGATGCCAAAGGCCCTTTGTTTGGCAAGGAGATCCTGTCCTTGTTCAGCAAACAGAACTTAAAAAAAAACTGTTTTTTATTATCATTTTTAACCTTACCAGAGCTGATGATAATGGACAAACTAGTAAAAGAAAGTCGTCGAATTTCAGGACATTGCTTGAATATTTGCTCAACCAACCTGCACTCAACAGGACACATCTTGACGACTGTAATGTCAAGCCCCGGTGAGATCCATTTCTAATGGCTCCCGATTCACTTCACAGATTTCCAACAAGAACAGTGAATTGACCAAAAAGAAATGTTATATACAAGAATAAATCAACACAATAAGTCTGTTTGTTCTGTTTGTGTATTCAGTTTTGGCAAAATAAACGAAACGTATAAAAAAAATTGTAAATTCTGTAGATGATTTATTAGATGTAATTGATGAAGCCCTGACTACAGTAGGGTGATATGTACAGTATATATATATATATATATATATATATATATATATATATATATATATATATATATATATAGGTCAGACAAATTATTCTCCTGTTTTTCTGTCTGTGCCAGTCCAGCCCAGTTACAAGCTGGAGAGCCATCCGATAGGCTGAGCGCCCCAGTACATCCTTGGGAGAGAGGGAGTGCCTGACTTTGGAGCCATTTGTACAGGGTCTCCAATATAGTTTAACAGGGGTTGTATGCTGCAACATCCAGACAGAACCGTTATGAGGCTGTCCAAGCTGCTGCATTTTGGCTGCTAAGTTCCAAAGGGAGAGGTACTGTTGGGAAATGTAGCGCTACCTGGGGTATAAGAGCTCTGGGGAAGTGGCATTATATTTGAACTGAACTGTGTGGTTATTAACCCCTTCCAGAGGATTGGGATATTGATAATAAAAAGGACTGTGTTGGAGAAACAGTCAGTTATATAATAGTGAGTTGCCCAAGTTCTTTCACTACTATTTTATATAAAGTTTATATTTGTTTCATTTGCAAACTGTGTGTTTTATTTTTCCTAGTGGAACCCCCCTGAGGTGTGCTCCTCAGTGTTCCCTAGGTGAAGACACTGCACTGTAAATCCCAGTTCCCAGCACTTTTCATACGCAAAAATGACTCTGGATTGCCACGGGTTAATTGCTATTTAAAGAGACAGTAACCAAATAAGGATTACATATATAAATATATATATTTGCTGCAGTAGCCGCACTCACAGGACTTAAAATGTTAAAAAAAAAGGTTTTTTATTGTCGGTAAAAAAACTGATGTTTCAGCTGTTTTTGAAAAGATTAAAAAAAAGGCTGTTGTTCCAGCTGAAACATCATATATATGCATATACATATCTATCTGTTATGACCAGAAGCTGGTGGTACAGGGGAGCTTTTAGGGATGCACCGAATCCACTATTTTGGATTCGGCCGAACCCCCGAATCCTTTGCGAAAGATTCGGGTGAATACCGAACCGAATCTGAATCCTAATTTGCATATGCAAATTAGTGGTTGGAAGGGGAAAACATTTTTTACTTCCTTGTTTTGTGGCAAAAAGTCACACGATTTCCCTCCCAGTCCCTCATTTGCATATGCAAATTAGGATTCGGTTCGGCCAGGCAGAAGGATTCAGTCGAATCCGAATCCTGCTGAAAAAGGCCGAATCCTAGCCAAATCCCGAACAGAATCCTGGATTCGGTGCATCCCTAGTCTTTTCAGACATTGCTGTGCTGACTCTCCTTGTTTTTCATTGCTGCCATCTGTCACCACTGTTGACAGGTGGTTTTCAACATTGATCTCCTTTTCATGCCACAAAGTCCCCCTTAGATGAAGAAGGGTGTGCCAACCTGTGGGTTCACCCATTTTTCTTGTTTTTGTGAAAAACATGACAGTGTTTTAACCGGCATAGTGTACAGCAATGCTTTGGAAAAATAAATAGAACAAGGATAAACAAACCGGTGAACAACTTATTATTGTGAAGGATGGGTCCCTCAAACTTGCTGACTATTAACAGTACTGGATATAAGTCAGATAAATTGAAACCCAGGGGTCTGGCATTTCAGGAGCTTAGAACTACACAGCATGCACTTGATAGACTATTTTTTTGTCATTCTACCAGCTATTTTCCTTTAGCGAGAAGCAATTATTCTATACCCAGGAAGATAGATTAGGGTATAGTAAAACATGTCAAAATGACTCAATGAGATGTGCTCCTGAGTGGGGGGATATGCTGGTAAAAAATTATATTATATTCTTGATTTTGGTTGTTGATATTGTATTCAATTGCATGGTCCTATCACCAATGCTTCTATTTGTTCCTCAATGAAATATCTTACAAGTAATGTTAGCTTATATATAATGTGCATTGTTGCAGTCATTAAGTCGCTTCTAGGTCATATTTTCCTAAACTTCTTATAAAGGAGTAATATATTGGAGTAAAAATTAAATCAATATGGCTTTGTACGTGGTTGTAATTCCTGATCAGCTTGGGAAGATTTAGAGGCCATAAGGAAGTCAGTTTTGCCTCCAGACTGAGTCAGATGAAGTATGTATCTGTGCCAGATGATTTTTCTTTTAGATTTTGATATATTGGATCATTTAATCATTGAAATGTTTAAACAGTGACAATGAGTCTCAGTGAAAAGAGTTGAGCGTGAAGATAAAGAAGAAAATAAAGTGGGGGATGAAGGAGGAATGTGTCTCTTTGTTCAACACGCCAGTAACAGCTACATCACTCGACAGTCCTGTTTTGAACCAGAAGGGGAATCCATGGGCAAGCTTGGCATCCAGATGGTCCAGACATTTTGTAAACAGCTGCTGAGAAAGGTAAAATAAAACCTGAATTGAAATAATAAGGGCTTCCCAGGCCTGATCTGTTAGTTGTAATTGTTTTTCTATTGCAATATTCATTTATTTGTTTTGATGATGTTCTTTCCAGCGATGGACAAAATCTGCATATGGCCCCTATGCAGCAACATTGCAAGGGTTCCCTGTTCACTGACCCATCTTCTAAGGCTGGGTCGGGAGAAGTGGGTGAGGGCAACTGTGCCAGTTGCATAGACTTGATGTCCACCCCTGTTTTTTTTTATCCATCAGACCAAGTAGTGTCAATAAGATTACCAGCAGAGCCAAAGGATTGACAATAAACTGTCCAATCTGAGACCAATATGCCTGCACTTCACATCTTTAAAGTCCAGGTCATGTGGAGTCAAGTACCATCTCTCCAAAACATCTAGTACATGCAGAGCACATATTGTACAGTGACGTAGAGATACTTCTTCCTGTGGATAAAGTGTAATTGTCTCTACCAGTCTAAACAGTTTGATACAATCCTATATAACAGCTTTGTTCTCCATTTGTATATTTAATCCAGCAAAGAAATTCCCAGACAGTTTTTAGCCTGAAAACTCTATCCCATCCCAGGTCAGTCAGAGTGGGATTTAAGGTGAAAACATAATTGATGTCAATATTCCTAAACTATGGCTAAATAACAGGCATTAAAACTTTTCTATATCTATAACTTCTTATAAACTATGGGGGCCTTGACCCTAGGTTGGGCTTTCACAGGTGGCTTGAGCTGCAAAAATTTAAACAAAAACTGTTTTAAAACCAGCTCAATGAAAAATGACACTATACCAATTGTCCCTGTGGGGCTAGCACTTGTGGGCTTGGAGCACTTATGAGGGGTCAGCCCAGGGCTGACTGGGAGTAAAAAGCAGCCCTAACAAAAATATCAAAGTAGCCCACATATAAATGTGCTACATTGGTGGTCAGCCCCCCTCCCATAAGTTGAAAAGAAAACACTGATGGTTAGCCCCTCCCCCCAAAAAAGGTAAAATAAAATTTGGTGGCCAGCCCCCCCAAGTAAAAAAACATTGGTGTCCAGCACCCCCCAAGTTAAAAAAAAATTGAATGCCAGACCCCGAGGTTAAAAAATAATTGGTGGTCATCCCCCAAGGTAAAATAAAAATAGGTGGCCAGTTCCTCCCCAAGTTGAAAAAAAAATTGGTTGCCTCCGCCACCCAAGTTAAATAAAAACATTGGTCCCCCAAGGTAAAATAAAAACAGGTGGCCAGTTCCTCCCCAAGTTGAAAAAAAAATTGGTTGCCTCCGCCACCCAAGTTAAATAGAAACATTGGTGACCATCCCCCCCCTCAAGTTAAAAAAACATTGGTAGCCAGCCAGGGCTCCCCATTACAGTTAAAAAAAACATTGGTGGTCAGGGCTTTCCCCCAATAAAAGTTTAAAAAAAACATGGTGGTCAGGAATTGACCATTGGCATTCACTGAAAGCCTATTAGGCTTCTTCGTTCTCCTGGTTTCGGCTCTTTTCGGTGGCTTTGGCTCCTATTCTGCTTTTTCAGCTTCAGCTCCCATTCCACTTCTCGCTTCGGCTCCCATTCGGCAGCTTCACTTCCCCAGGCATTTGTCCAAATGGCCAGTCTGGGCTTGGCTCAGCCTGAATGCCAGTTAGAATCAGATGAGTGCCTATTTGCTATACTAGATACAACTGAAATACCAAGTAGTTTCTGAGGGCCCTAACCAAAGGTTGGACCTCAAGAGGGGCTTGAACTAAAAAAATCAGACAACCGCTCTACTATACAGAATACAACAGTGACCTTCACATTCCATGGATGAATTAAAGGGCCAAGCTGCCCAATGACACTAAACCTTATGTTTGGAACAAAACAGTCTGCTTTGGCCAGTTTTTTAAGTCACCAACTACAAAACCCAAGTCATACATTAGCCTATGAGCAGCAAGTATAATTCCCCTTGTACTCTGAGTCTTCAGTTAAACTGTAAGTTATTTGCTTCTAAGTGTTTGTGATTAATTTTGTTAATATTGGACTATGTCTAAATAGAGCACAACCAGTTCTCTCTGGGGCTACTTACAGACAATATCTACATCTGTTGGCTTGTGTGTTGAGTGGCAAAATTGCACTAATTTACTTGTTCAAAGCAAGATAGATTGCACTGGGTTAGGATTCTTTTAGCTAATTGCCATTTTTTCAGCAGGGGGTTACCTCTTAAGAGAACCATTAATTTTTTTTTTCTTTCTGGTACATTGAACTGTATGTATAATTTAGCTGTTTTAAACACTACACATAATTATCTAACGAGTTTACTATGTTGATTAATCCCTCTAAAACACTATCATTACATTATTATTTGGCAAGGAATTCATCTAAGTTGGAGACATCGAAGTGTGCCTGTTTCTTGGGCACTTAGGGACTGCTAATATCTCACACCAAACTTTGTAATAGCAAAGAACTGCACAATGAATAATAGAAAGGAGGGGTGTCAAAATTAGCTAATTGGTATGCTGTAATGAGTCGAGTAGTGGGGAAGGTGCAAACTGTTTTATCCACAGGCCCCTAAGCTGCACCACACTACCCAAAACTCTTGTATCATGAGGCCATTGCAGCAGGACAATGTCCAATACCTCCATCACCTGTATTTACTAGTGATGGGCGAATCTGTCCCATTTTGCTTTGCAGATAAATTCACGAAAAATTTGTGAATTATTTTAATGTGCAACAAATTTTATGTGCTTGACCCTTTTTAAATATGCATTTTTTTGTCCAAATGCATTACTCACTGTACCCAAAATGTGTCACTGGTTGTGTGCAGGGTATTAGGTGCTGTAGTTCAATTTCTTTTTTTAAGGACAGGTGTTGAGTTCCAGAAACAGATGTGTTTTCCATACTGAATTCTTCACTTAAATTTAAGTGAAGTAAGTTACATGGCCTAACTATGAAGATAAACTGCCTCTCATCTTGGGCCCTTCACTGAGATTTTTACTTTGAGCCCCTTCACTTCATACATTTTCCCCAGACATCAGCCAAAGAGGCTTGAGTCAACATTTCATATCCAAATTTTCCAGGGAAAACCCACACAAGGGGACTACCTCCTACTAGAGTGATGCCAAACCAATAGCTTTGATTTTTGGATTTCTGCTTTGGAGGCAAGTTTTGGTTGCTTAAAACCCATGTGTTCTGCCAAAGAGAGTCTTGTGTAGGCTGCAGGTCCACAAAGGGTTTACCAATAGTTAATTGCAGCCTTATTTGGCACCCCCATGACTTTATTCATGCTTGTGTTGCTCTCTATTTTTACATCTGATTGTGGCTCACAACTAAAAAAGGTTGGGGACCCTTACAGCATAGGGATTTCATCTTGGGACTGACAGTAAATCATATTTAACCATTGACTATGCAATTTTATAAGTGAAAATAATTACATTATAAAATATGTAAACTCTACTAAAACTGTTTTGCAATATCTGAAACTGAGATGACACTAGGGCTCTTAGTAGGTTCCTGCAGAGATAGTTGTAGGTAGCAAGAGGGGGCAGCATTAGGACAAGATGGTGACAGCAACCCATTGCCGTTTCATCTCCCATTGGTTCAACGTTAGTATGCTATGGGACCCAAAACTAGAGCCTGGCTCCTATTTGCCAGGGTGTGTAACCATATGAATCTGATTACCATCTAAATGGAATGGTGCTAATAGAAACATCAATAAAATGAAACAAATGAAGTTTAGTTCCAGATTTTCTTAGGTTGCAACCATTCAGGACACACTACAATGAATATAGGTGAACTTTAAATTAGAAATGTATATGTTAAAGTTTAGTTACTTTAATCATCGTTATGGTAACTTAAAGGATATGTCAACCCATAAATAAAAGGTTTATTTAGCCCACACTTGGGTGGCCACTCAGACAAAGATAGTCAGCCTAATGATTTAAGGAGGAGGAGGCACCTGTATTATCTTCTTCTCGGTCAGTTAATGAGTTTCATTTTAGTCTTGCATAAGATCCGTCTCACAGGAATATGATCAAAATCCTGGTAGTTAATTACAACTCATGAGACTGTATGAAATATAAGACTGTGTTGAAACTCTCACTTTCAATTATATCCAGAAGCAAGTGAATAATTATGAGTAAGTTACCCTGGTGCATGAATGGAATAGTTCCTTGTGGATAATAAGCATAATGAGACCCTGGTTGAGGTGGATCAGAGGCATAAGTGCGCTGGTCATTTTTTCCCACTGTTGCCCCAATCTGCTTGTTGACAGGGCCCTCTACCTAGGAGCCTAGGTCATCAATGCGGTTGGCCCTGGTTACCGAATAATATGGTGCCCCATGTTTCCTCTTGGTATCCCTGAGTGTGCATAGATGTCAACCTGGACCTGAAGGGAACCAGTTCAATCTTAGCCATGAATGCCCCACCCCCAGCCCTGCCCCTGTTCTGCCCCAACTACACCCACCTGCCATGATCCTTGCTTCTCTGCTTTGCACGAATCGCAGGTTTTAGGTGTAAATTACAGTGGGCGATGAACCTGTTACCTGAGCGGGTTTAGTCCAGGTGAATTCAGAAATGATTAATTCATTTTTATTAAATTATTATTTTATATAAGTACATTATAATTAATTATAATTTATATAATTATAATTTATATCAATTAACATAATTGCAAGGCACTACAGGAAACCTTTGGTTCCCTCTACGACTGATGCAATAAGTCCCAACAGCTGGCAGTATGCCACAGGAGTAGTATCCTGTTTCATTTTACCGAAAAATTTGCGAAGAAATTCACGAAATGGCGACAAATTTGCGACGCATGAATTTTGACGCCCGTGACGCGCATCCAAAATTTTTGCCGCACGCGAATTTTCACTGCAGATTCGCAAATTTATTCCCCAGTGGCGAAATGTGGAAATTCGTGCCTGCCGAATTTATTCGCCCATCACTACACAGGAGTGCTTTAATACAGGGCAAAGGGGAAACAAAATCTCTCCTGAAGAATTAGCTCAAAGAGCTTTACCTCTGTCTGCAAATAAAATTAATAAAGCACTAAACGTGGTACTGGCCCACTTGGGCCGCCACATCAGGGCCCCATCCACCCGCTGGGGCCCCTGCCGCAAATTCCCCCTTTTCCTGCTGTTTTTTTCATTCGATCGGCAGGGGGGAGGTGTGCCAGAGTGCAGGAGGTGCTGCCTGTAGAAAGCAAGTCTGGGCCCAGTCTGACCCTGAATGGGGTACGGACAATAATGCTCCAAAATTGATATGAGCCCTCCATGGGATCTTTGCCATGAGCTCCCCATTGCCTTAAGCTGTATAATATAAAAACATACCATGGAGGATTCATAATCTAGTGGCTGTCTATCTAAAATAATTGGAGGGATTGTCTGGCACAGACAATAGTTAAATACCTCTGTGTGAATGCTGACAATGGTGCACTAGTGCATTCCACTAATTCTGTCTTGGATTTTTGATTGGTTATTGATCTGACAGACACATTATTTGCTGTATATTAAAGAACTATAATCTAAATATCTGCATGTTATATACTCAACTTATTGTACAGGTTCAACAGCCCTATAACAATAATGACCTTCTAAATTGTCCCCAGCTGCTTCCCATCTTGAATCTTGTTAGCCCATCTTTTGTGTGTCAGTGGCACTGCACATGCTCAGTGTGCTCTGGGAGGACGTGGGAAATCATCAAGCAGAAAATGAGGTTTGTCTGAACTACAGGACTGACTCTTATATATAATTTTCGCACAGTAATACCTTTCTGTTTCTTTACACTGAAGCACTTACTATGCACTTTTTTCACTGTAATATTATTACATAAAACCTAATTGCTGTGTTGCTAATCAGCAGCAAACGGAAATGTAATCTCGCAAATGATGCAATTACATCTACTGTTCAGGCTTGCTGCTGCTGCTATTTTACACTTGAGCTCAATATGAAGTCACCCAGCTGAAAAATCGCAGACACAAATGCATTTACGTGTAGCAGGGCTGCACTTAGTTCAGACTTAAATACAATCAATGAGGAGTGAGTACAACCACAGCTAATTGCATTTTGTGTGGAGGTTATGATTATTGCAGACTGGGTGTATTATATGAGCATAACATGCTGGTGGTTGGTTCGATTTATACATATTTAACCCGCTTTTCTGTCGCACCGACCCACGTGACCCTCTGGTCATACACTCCCATACCAGCGTAGGGATAGTCACTGCAGCATAAGGACTTGAATACATTAGGTGGAGACACCATAACTTTATAACATTTTATTGATGTGAACCTGATGTGAACTAAAACACACACAGTTTGCAATAAAACAAATATAAACTTTATGCAAAACTGTATTCAGTAACTGTAAATGCAAATCACCAAATATCACTATACTCTGGGGAACCTGTGTGGACTATCAACCCCTGGCACAGTCTCTCAATGCCACAGTCCCACTCTGGGTGGATAAATGCAGAATCACTCCAGTCAGTTCAGTGTCCCTTCCCCAAGAGCTCTTATGTCCCCAAGTAGCACTGCCTGTCCCAAGGTACCTTTCCCTTTAAAAGAAGTAGTCACTCCCATGTGGCAGTACACGAGCAAGGCCTGTCCTCACCCTGGGGAAACACACAGTGGCCAAAGTATCCACAGGCAGGAGATAGAAACTGCCACTCCCTGATGCTCAAATACTTTCTCAAGCAGAGCAAAATACAGCCTTTCTGTCACAATCGGCTCTCTGAATCCAGAACAGGCTCCCTGGTTACGAATCTGCTTCCACATGTAGCAGCTGCCTTTGGTTTCCGGAGCAGCCCTCAGCTACTCAGATGCCACCAGGTCTTAATAAGAGAGGAGTAAAGCAAGAGTTCTGGACAGGCAAAGTGGCACGATTGTTTACCAAGAATTTTACAATGGAAGGCAACTTAACTAGGAAGGAACAAAAGGAATAGCATGGTCAGACAGGCCTGGGTCAGTACAGGCAGAGTTCAAGCAAGGTCAGACAGGCAAGGATCAGGATTGCAGAGTTCAGAATAGCCAGTCAGGCAGGTAGACAAGGGTCAAAACCAGTTCACACAATAGGATTCACGAAGAATCAGCACCCAGGAACTAATCTATTATTATAAGTCCGAATGCCAAAAACTAGAAAAATTTGAGGGTTTTTTTTTCGTGGGAAAAAAAACGGAATATATTAAACGCCAAGGGTGTTAAAAGTCCAAATAAACAAGTAACCAAACTTAGACCTGCCGAGTTCATGTAGAAGTCAATGGGAAAAGTCCCGAAGATATCCTGATCTGTGTGGGTTTCGTGCAATAATCCAAAGATTTTGACAGTTTTCGAGTTTTGGAGAGGAAAATTTGTTTTTTTTTCAAGTTTTTTCCCACACAGGAAATATTCAGAAAAATGTATTGATATATAAGGGTCAAAAACCTGTGCGGATTTGGTTGGGTAGTTTTCAGAAAATACTATACTATATTAAATACTATATTTAATTTTGGATTTTGATAGATAACTCCCTTTATACTTAAAGAGTTGAACTTGGAAATGTGTCTTTTTTTCAACCTAACTTATTATGTAACTATGTGGCCCAACTTCCTTTTCCTTCAAAGTTTTCAAAACAAAGGGCGAATGTTCAAAGTGACTCATTTTACAGAATTGTTTTTGCAAGATGCCAATTAGACAAACAAATTTCTATTTCCAGGTGGGATTCCGTTTCCTTAAACATTGGTGAGGCAAACATGTTCAAGAAATCAATTAATCTTAGTACCTCAGAGGCAATCCCAACATTTCCAGTAAATCTACCATTTCTTTTCTGGATATTGTTCCCCAGCCAACTGTCGGCTTTAAAGTCAAAACAAGTTAATTTAACAGCAGCTTAAACTAAGAAAACACACATGTGTGCGTGGTGGCGTAATATTCTGCATGAGAAGGCCGGTCTTATGGATTGTTTTTCAAGCAACAAATAATTAAAAGTGAATATCGAAAACCACAGAGGACCCTGGCTCTTTATTATAGAGCAGGGACGACTCTCTATTTTAAAACAATGTGTAATTTATAAAAGTTGATAATAGAATGTTTGCTTTTAACTTTTTATCTCCTAAATGCAGTTTCTCTTGCTAAAATAAGTTTATATTATCCCAGCCTGCAGATAAACATCCGTAGAGTAAGTTCATTGGGAGGTTATCTTGGTTACTCGAGGGGGCCAGGGAGTGCTATTCAGTGGAGATAAATTGTTCAGAAATTAGTTTAGGCCCATTGGGACTAACTGTCATTTCCAAACAGACAAGAAACCCTTAATAGGATGGACCCGATTCACCTAGATGCATGCGGAAAGAAAACATTAGCAAAGAGTCTGCAACAAAGTAAGAACGTCAGTGCCGAAACATCCCCCCCATTTGCACATTCGGGGATTGACATAAAAAGGATGTTGCAGGTAATTTTAATTATTGAAACCACGAGTTGGCTTTAAACATTGCATTTATTTTTTCCATTGAATTTGATGGACGTCATGAATGGAAATTTCAAAGGGCCCACACTTTATAATTCATGTTGGTTGCGCTTGGGGCTCATTTCTGAATTAACAAAATTATGGGGCAGATTTACTAAAGGGTGAATTTTCGCCAGTGAACGATCTGCCTGCCACACTTTGCGGCACTTAGCCAGGCGCAAATTCGTTACCAGTATGCTAATTCACTAAAATGTGAAGTTGCATCTCAGCAGCCAAATGCTGGCGATGTTTCGCTATTGTTAATTCATCAGCACAAACATTTTATAGCGATCTTTCTCTAGCGTTCAATTAAGCCTAGCCAAACTTCATTAGTTCTCTTATGCTTAGGTCAATTTGAATAGGGCAGGTACATATAGATCATATATATGTCTTAATTAGAGATGTTGGTGCAAATGCTGGAAGAGGCCACTTATTATTACAAATGTCCAAGGAAGCAAAATAAAGACAAAAGAGATCCTCTAATGCCCTAGACATGAGCCCACCCTAAAACAAATGCACCATGCCCCTCAAATGGTTGGGAAAAATATTAACACAAAAATCTTTAATAGTTAGGATTTTTGAAGGCAATCCTGCTTAAAAATATAAAAAAAATGCCAGAATTTTTTACAACTTTTATGACTTTTCGGCATACAGGATATGATGTCACTGACATAAGATTTTATTATTATTATTAACATGTATTTATATAGCGCCAACATATTGCGTAGCACTGTGTTTGAGGAGGATGAAGCTTCATCTTATCAGTTTGCCAGGTCTAAGGTTTTGAAGGTAACTCTGGTGAAAGAGGTAACATTCTGTAAAATTTGCTGTGTAATGATCATTCGCCTGAGCGAAAATGCGTTTGGCGATAGGGTGCGAAATTGAGTGAGCAGATTGTCCTCTATGCCTGTTAATTAATTGGTGATGTGCCTACGGATGGGATTTCTGGCGAATTTTCACTAGTGACGGCCACTTTGCCCTTTAGTAAATCTACCGCTATGTACTCTCAGCATCAGGGGTATTGGGAGCCCACCAGGGTTTGCAAAACCAAGAACCCTGCTTGCAACTACCAGGGTCCTTCCAACATCCACCCGGCTGCATGTGTGTGCCACGTCACTTCACATTATGTCATGTCCAGCTTACTTCCTTCATTAAACCTTGAGAAGGTGGCCCATTGGGGGAATAGACCTGATACCTGGTAATAAAGTTGTAAATGGTATCATCCCAAAATGATATTGTCACACGTTTTATTGGATAGTCAGTTTAGGTGAGTGAATGGTGGGCAATAGCTGGTCAGGTTATTGCACCCACATTGACTAAGAAAATGGGGTTGCAACCTGTGTGTGATTCAGGGTGAATGTTCGAATTGCTTGATATATTAGTGGAAATCTTGGGGTGGGGGTGGAATGCTGCTTTGGGGACCATAGTGTATAAGTTAGAGTATATGTAGGGAGGTGAGTTGGGGGTGTGCCAATGGGTTCCCAAGTGCTTTCCCTCAAATATGCAGTGGAAGATAACACTGCATAAATAGACAGGTGCCATTCTCTAATCTCTGTTCCAGGAATACAAAGACTTGTGAGCACCCCAGTGAGTATCAGGATCAGGAAAGGGGAGCCAAGCTGTGTCTAGGGCAAAAACAGGCCATCTTGTGTCTTGTCCCTGCTTAGGGTAAAAGAGTCCTCATCCTCTTATGCTGGGCAAGCTGGGTGGAACAGGCTCAGAACATAAAATCATTTTGTGAAGATAGTTGTGAATTAAAAGCAAGGAGGGCTATTTTTAAGATGCCATAAGCTAGGCAAGATATGATATGTAATTAATTTAGTAACTCGGTATCAAGTGGATTCCGGCTTTTTTCTGATTATGGCTTGGAGTTTAGCAGTACTACTAACCACTAAAATTTAATAGATGGAAAATGAGTTCACATATGAATATATTTAGCATAAGCAAGCCACAATATAGTACAGTTTAATCTGTGTAGAGAAGATGTACGAACAAAGGCTAAGAGTAGAGTTCATACCTGACATAGAGGTCAAGATTAAATAACAATTTACTATTGCCTTTCACAAGGACGTTCTTTATTAGAAGAAAAAGAGGGGAACGCATAGAAGAAGTGGAATAAGGGAAAAAAGCTTGAACGAGCCTAAGAATGCTTGTACTTGGCAAATGCCCTAATCTATTAGGCAACTACCAGTGGTGTGAAAAACTATTTGCCCCCTTCCCGATTTCTTATTCTTTTGCATGTTTGTCACACTTAAATGTTTCTGCTCATCAAAAACCGTTAACTATTAGTCAAAGATAACATAATTGAACACAAAATGCAGTTTTTAAATGAAGGTTTATGTTATTAAGGGACTCCAAAAACTCCAAATCTACATGGGCCTGTGTGAAAAAGTGATTGCCCCCCTTGTTAAAAAATAACTTAACTGTGGTTTATCACACCTGAGTTCAATTTCTATACTCACCCCCAGGCCTGATTACTGCCACACCTGTTTCAATCAAGAAATCACTTAAATAGGAGCTACCTGACACAGAGAAGTAGACCAAAAGCACCTCAAAAGCTAGACATCATGCCAAGATCCAAAGAAATTCAGGAACAAATGAGAACAAAAGTAATTGAGATCTATCAGTCTGGTAAAGGTTATAAAGCCATTTCTAAAGCTTTGGGACTCCAGCGAACCACAGTGAGAGCCATTATCCACAAATGGCAAAAACATGGAACAGTGGTGAACCTTCCCAGGAGTGGCCGGCCGACCAAAATGACCCCAAGAGCGCAGAGACAACTCATCCGAGAGGCCGCAAAAGACCCCAGGACAACATCTAAAGAACTGCAGGCCTCACTTGCCTCTATTAAGGTCAGTGTTCATGACTCCACCATAAGAAAGAGACTGGGCAAAAACGGCCTGCATGGCAGATTTCCAAGGCGCAAACCACTTTTAAGCAAAAAGAACATTAAGGCTCGTCTCAATTTTGCTGAAAAACATCTCAATGATTGCCAAGACTTTTGGGAAAATACCTTGTGGACCGACGAGACAAAAGTTGAACTTTTTGGAAGGTGCGCGTCCCGTTACATCTGGCGTAAAAGTAACACAGCATTTCAGAAAAAGAACATCATACCAACAGTAAAATATGGTGGTGGTAGTGTGATGGTCTGGGGTTGTTTTGCTGCTTCAGGACCTGGAAGACTTGCTGTGATAGATGGAACCATGAATTCTACTGTCTACCAAAAAATCCTGAAGGAGAATGTCCGGCCATCTGTTGGTCAACTCAAGCTGAAGTGATCTTGGGTGCTGCAGCAGGACAATGACCCAAAACACACCAGCAAATCCACCTCTGAATGGCTGAAGAAAAACAAAATGAAGACTTTGGAGTGGCCTAGTCAAAGTCCTGACCTGAATCCTATTGAGATGTTGTGGCATGACCTTAAAAAGGCGGTTCATGCTAGAAAACCCTCAAATAAAGCTGAATTACAACAATTCTGCAAAGATGAGTGGGCCAAAATTCCTCCAGAGTGCTGTAAAAGACTCGTTGCAAGTTATCGCAAACGCTTGATTGCAGTTATTGCTGCTAAGGGTGGCCCAACCAGTTATTAGGTTCAGGGGGCAATTACTTTCTCACACATGAAAATGTAGATTTGGATTTCTTTTCTCCCTAAATAATAAAAACCCTCATTTAAAAACTGCATTTTGTGTTTACTTGTGTTATCTTTGACTAATAGTTAAATGTGTTTGATGATCAGAAACATTTTGTGTGACAAACATGCAAAAGAATAAGAAATCAGGAAGGGGGCAAATAGTTTTGCACACCACTGTAAATGGTACAAAGTAGGTGGAGATATAGGCAACCCAAAGGTCATGTCTCCGAGCTAAGTCAATGTTATCTATAGTCATGGCCAACATGTTGGTCGATGAAATAGCAAATAGATATGAGACCGCCTTCAAGTGAAGGTGATAAGTGGTTCATATATCTAACAACAAAATTGATTAGGGGTTTAATCACTGTACAAGGAAATTGCATTATCTTTAGGAAGGGTTTAATGAGGCCATGTTTGTATAATTTTAGAGTTTGAATAAATGTAGGAGTTAAGATATAGGAAGGAATGGGATTATAAATTGGCCATTCTATATTAGTGCAATCCGACAAATCCATCAAATTATCGTGAGGCTAGTGGGCACCGAACGATCGTGCATCTAATGATTTTTTGACAACGGTCAGACAATTGATAGGTCAGGTTAAAAAATGTATCCATTGTCCAATTGTTTGCAGGGCCAAGGCAGCTATCCACAGTTTCCTGGATTTAACTGGACAATATCTCTTGAAATAGTCATTTTAGTTGATGGACTTTTATAGACACACGCCTGCGCGCCCCGCCCCTATTGTGATATCATTGGTGGGCAGGTCTGCGCAGGTCTATAAAAGGAACCTGGAAGTTGGGCTTGAGCGGGCTTGGGTGGAGGGAGGGCAGGTGGTAGGCTGCGTGCGGGTCGGGAAAATCCCAATCCGCACATCGCTAATTTAAACAATCGTTTCAGGATAAGCTTGTTCTTATACTTGAAAAAGATCTTTGAAAAGATCTTTCAAAAATCGTAACTTCTATGGCCTCCTTTAGATGTTGGGTCACAAAATGCCATTTTTCAAAAGAAGACAATATGAGACATATAAGTGGGGGAAATGGCACCCCTTAGGACTCATCTACTGAACTCTTGCTCCCATTGAATTTTCCATGCTCATTTACCCAGATTAAAAGTCTGATGTAAAGTGCAAAGCTAAGGAACCAAGGCCTCCTAGCACCCTGTGCCCATAAGAATGACATCAGAATGCCACCTAAGTGCTATCCACAGCCCACCCTTCATCAGCTTTGTATTCATGGGAGAGGCACAGGTCTCTATTCTTTATACTGGAAGCCAAAGACCTGCACTCAAGGGCACAACTCTAAGTGCAAAAACCATGGTCTGCCTTTAGCAAATAAGCCCTGAGATATAACTGGTTAATACTCAGTACAATGTTGATCAAGATACTGATGTAATTGCAGTTTTAACACCAAAAATATCACCCCATTCGTTATTCAGTAGCTTTTTTGGGGATAGTTTATACCACATGAGAAAAGGTTACTCTTGTATTGATTATCAGATCTCAGTGAAGTGAGAGCTTTAAAGGGTCCTGTCCAGGACTGGCAATCAATTTCTCCTCTATGCAGGGCCGGATTTAACGAAGCGACGCCCCAAGGCCACACAATCCATACCCTTGCTGCTTCCGGTCGTGCCGTCCTGTGTCCGCAGGGTCCTAGCGCCGCCCTAGGCCCGGGCCTATGTGGCCTTGCCACAAATCCGGGCCTGCCTCTATGCCCTCTATGCCGGGCAAAACTAAACACACAGATATGTAGAATTATCATTTATTTATGGAGAGTCAATCATTTTGTGTAAAGGCTGTGAGTGAGGGTTCAGACAAAGCAAAAACTAGGGCCATAAATAAAATAGAGGGAGATTATACTAAAGTATTAGACCACTAGGTTCTGTTTTACAGTGAGAAAAATGAGGCACTAGATAGCACAGCATTATGTCTCTACTGGATGAGGAGGAGAAGTGGGCGAACGTCAGTGAAAATTTCCTTTACTAGTTTGGGTTAAATGGAAAAAAGGGGTGCATGCAAAAACTGCACCCATAGGACTTTTAAAGTGACCAAATAATATATATACAGTAACTCAGGTCATGTTAAAGATATACTTTAAGGGCTTATTTGATGGGAGGGCAAAGTATGAAAAATCTTTTTACCCCAAGGACAATTTGAGCTTTTATGACACCAGTGTAATTGTGCCCCACACAACCAGGAGAAACACTGGCACATAGGGATGGGATATAGCTGTATAGCCATAGGGGGCAAAGGGAACCCTTTTGTTAGGTACACCAGGAGGTCAGCACATTGAGAGGTAGGAAGATAAGCTGGTTAACAGTTCTCACTGTGCATCAATTTTGCATTATGATGCCGGCACAATTTTGATGCACGATGCCTGTGTGCACAGGGTCAACATGAGGGGTATAAGACCCTCCGGGCCCCAACCCTAATGGCTCATTTCTCCTGCCCTTGTTGAAAACTTCCCCCTGCATGTCTAACTATCCACCCACACAATGGACCAAACAACACACGCAATGGACCTTACCACCCACACAATGGAACTAACTACCCACACAATGGACCAAACCATGCACCCAATGGAACTAACCACCCACCAATACAATGGACCTAACCACATATCCAACTGCCTTACCTTCCCCCTCTTACTAAAAACTGATGGTCCTGGCAGGGAGTAGGCCTCGGTATGTTTGGTCCATGAAGGCTAGGGCCCACCCATTGTCGGACTGGGACACCAGGGGCCCTCCCAAGAACCTTAGACCAGGGGCCCACCAAAAGACGTTAGATCAGGGGCCCACTCTCAGTACTAATAAAATTCCTCTCCTCATGCAACCTTTATTCTGTTAGTCTCTTTTCTTTACATGCTATAATCTAGTATTCAATTTAGTCTCTTTGTTCTCATAGAAATAGGGAATGGCCATGAAATATGCCAAATGTTTTGAAGCAGGAGGGCCCATTGACACCTGGGCCCACCAGGAGTTTTCCTGGTGTTCCACCGGCCCAGATCAACCATATGTGCACACCCTGATGCAAAAGGATGTCAGTAATGACCAGTGTGACCAGGAGTCTCCTGCTTCACTTAGAGAAAGGTCCCTCAAGTACGGAGGACTGAATTTTTTCGACTCATTTCGCCGAAAAAATTACGCCCATAGACTTGTATGATGTGGCGTGCTCTTCAAAACAATTTCGCCGTCAACAACATTTTTTTGACGCCCAGAGACTTTAATAGGCGTCTGCGACATTTCACTGGCGGCGAATTTTTGGTGAAACAAAACGGGCCAAATTTGCCCATCCCTACCCTCAAGCAGTCCCAAACCTCTTGCATTACAAACGTTAAAGGAGAACTAAACCCTAAAAATGAATGTGGCTAAAAATGCCATATTTTATACAGTGAACTTATTGCATGAGGCTAAAGTTTCAGCTTGTCAATAGCAGCAATGATCCAGGACTTCAAACTTGTCACAGGGGGTCACCATCTTGGAAAGTGTCTGTGACACTCACATGCTCAGTGGGCTCTGATTGGCTGTTGAGAAGCTAAGCTTAGGGCTCGTCACTAATTATCCAGCAGAAAATGAGCTTCCCTGGCTGTAATATAAGCTGATGCTACAGGTTTGCTGATTATTAAATTCTGATGCTAATTGCACTGGTTTCTGTGCTGCCATGTAGTAATTATCTGTATTAATTACTAATCAGCCTTATATTGTGACATTTCTATTCTATGTGTACTGTATATTGTGAGTGGGTCCCTAAGTGACAGCAGCACAGAGCATGTGCAGTGAATCAGCAGAAAAGAAGATGGGGAGCTACTGGGGCATCTTTGGAGACACAGATTCCAGCTTTTAGATGGGCGTTTCTGACCCTATCTAAAAATCAAGTGCTCTGTAAGGCTACATGCGTATTATTACTGCTACTTTTTATTACTCATCTTTCTTTTCAGGTCCTCTCCTCTTCATTTAGACTCATAAAGAACAGATCCGGCTCCGTAAACTGGCTTAACTCTCTTATGAAAGAAAACGGTTTTGCGGGTTCCAATTGCAGCTGTTTAATTAATCACAGACTCAACCTTGCTCACTGTGAAAACTGGTTGGTCCGGGTGCCAAATGGCCCGGACCCTACTCTTAATTAGGAACACCGGGTTTTCAAAGTCTTCTTTTATATAAACAGCGATGAAGAAAGCTGAAATTCTTACCCTGCAAAGGTAGTGACCCGGGTGCAGCCAGCCCCGAATCCGTCACTAGGAGGAACGCCAACACCAAGGTATAAGATTTAGAAGCAGCGCACTCCACGGCATCAAGTAATAATCGCTCTTCTGCAGATAATTAAACCATTAAATCCTTTATTGAAACATAATATCAATCAGACAGACTTAGTATCTGAGGTCTAACGCGTTTCGTGATACAACACTTCCTCAGAGACCTCACCTCTAGGAGGTCCCCCCATAGGCTAAAACAGCAATTCGGCAGTTTTTAGATGGCGAATGGTCGAAGTCGAATTTTTAACGAGACAGTACATGATAAATTTTGATTTCAAATTTGAATCTAATTTGGACTATTCCCTAGTCGAAGTACACCTTCGACTAGGGAATAGTCCAAATTCACCTTGACCTTTGATAAATCTGCCCTTAATTTCAGTTGGTCTTTTTGAATTCGAATTTCGAAGTTTTTTCAAATTCAAAATTTGACCCTTGATAAATATGCCCCCAAGTGTGTCTATCACCTCAAAGCTGAAGGTCTGGGGAATGAGCACCTAGACTTGCCATAAACAATGGTACGTTAAACCTGTTTTACTGCTGAGATCAACTCTGGATCCCTTTCAATAATTTATTAAAATGAACCCAATGGTCTGGTTTTGCTTCCAATAAGGATTAATTATATCTTAGTTTGGATCAAGTACAAGCTACTGTTTAATTATAACTGAGAAAAAACAAATAATTTTTAAACATTTGGATAAAATGGAGCCTATAGGATAGCATTTCTGAGCATTCTGGATAACAGGTTTCCGGGATGACAGATCCCATACCTGTAATAACTAATATATTTATGTTTATTACTTGAACCTTCCTTAGCGAACACCAACGCTGAAATGCCCCATTGGAGCCAAAATTACAAATCTAGGCAACCAACTTCCATCCCCTAGTGACAAATGTAACAAATAAGTGCCTATAATATAACAAGATTGCTAAGTCTTATGGGAAATATAGGCACCCATGGGATACATAGTCTAATAGACTTATAGAAATCAGATAAGGTTTATTCGCGCAGGAATGACACTCACGTGCGACACAAGTTGTACATAAACATTCCAAAAACAGTCCTCCAATGTTGGTGCTTTTATACCCCTGTACGGGGTCTCCAAAGGCCTCACATGTACTAATGAGTAAAACCCACATTTTACAGTTTATCGCTGGTCCCCTGTCTGTGTAAAACATTCTCATTCTCTCTCCATCCACATTCTCTGCTGCTGCTGTGTTCTTTCCCATAATTTGGATCTTTCTGGATAACAGATCCCATACCTGTACTAATGAGTAAAACCCACATTTTACAATATATCGCTGGTCCCCTGTCTGTGTAAAACATTCTCATTCTCTCTCCATCCACATTCTCTGCTGCTGCTGTGTTCTTTCCCATAATTTGGATCTTTCTGGATAACAGATCCCATACCTGTACTAATGAGTAAAACCCACATTTTACAATATATCGCTGGTCCCCTGTCTGTGTAAAACATTCTCATTCTCCCTCCATCCACATTCTCTGCTGCTGCTGTGTTCTTTCCCATAATTTGGAGCTTTCTGGATAACAGATCCCATACCTGTACTAATGAGTAAAACCCACATTTTACAGTTTATCGCTGGTCCCCTGTCTGTGTAAAAGACTCTCATTCTCTCTCTTCATCCAAATTCTCTGCCGCTGCTGTGTTCTTTCCCATAATTTGGATCTTTCTGGATAACAGATCCCATACCTGTACTAATGATTAAACCCAAATTTTACAGTTTATCGCTGGTCCCCAGTCTGTGTAAAACACTCTCATTCTCTCTCCATCCACATTCTCTGCTGCTTCTGTGTTCTTTCCTATAATTTGGAGCTTTCTGGATAACAGATCCCATACCTGAACTAATGAGTAAAACCCACATTTTACAGTTTATCACTGGTCCCCTGTCTGTGTAAAACATTCTCATTCTCCCTCCATCCACATTCTCTGCTGCTTCTGTGTTCTTTCCTATAATTTGGAGCTTTCTGGATAACAGATCTCATACCTGAACTAATGAGTAAAACCCACATTTTACAATATATCGCTGGTCCCCTGTCTGTGTAAAACACTCTCATTCTCTCTCCATCCACATTCTCTGCTGCTGCTGTGTTCGTTCCCATAATTTGGATCTTTCTGGATAACAGATCCCATACCTGTATTAATGAGTAAAACCCACATTTTACAATTTATCGCTGGTCCCCTGTCTGTGTAAAACACTCTCATTCTCTCTCCATCCACATTCTCTGCTGCTTCTGTGTTCTTTCCTATAATTTGGAACTTTCTGGATAACAGATCCCATACCTGTATTAATGAGTAAAACCCACATTTTACAATTTATCACTGGTCCCCTGTCTGTGTAAAACATTCTCATTTACAGTTTCCAGAAAACTGGAAAATGAGGTTCAATGTTGATAAATGCAGGTTATGCACTTTGGCAGAAATAATATAAATGCAAGTTATACACTAAATGGCAGTGTGTTGGGAGTTTCCTTAAATGAGAAGGATCTAGGGGTCTTTGTAGATAACACGTTGTCTAATTCTGGGCAGTGTCATTCTGTGGCTACTAAAGCAAATAAAGTTCTGTCTTGTATAAAAAAGGGCATTAACTCAAGGGATGAAACATAATTCTGCCTCTTTATAGGTCCCTGGTGAGGCCTCATCTGGAGTATGGGGGCAGTTTTGGACTCCAGTCCTTAAGAGGGATATAAATGAGCTGGAGAGAGTGCAGAGACTAAGTGCAACTAAATTGGTTAGAGGGAGGGAAGAGTTAAATTATGAGGGGAGACTGTCAAGGTTGGGGTTGTTTTCTCTGGAAAAAAGGCGCTTGCGAGGGGACATGATTAGACTTTACAAGTACATTAGAGAACATCATAGACAAATAGCAGGGGACCTTTTTACCCATAAAGTGGATCACGTACCAGAGGCCTCCCCTTTAGACTAGAGGAAAAGAACTTTCATTTGAAGCAACGTAGGGGGTTCATCACAGTCAGGACAGTGAGGTTGGGGAATGCACTGCCGGGTGATGTTGTGATGCTGATTCAGTTAATGACTATAAGAGGGACTTGGATGATTTTTTGGACAGACATAATATCAAAGGCTATTGTGATACTAAACTCTATAGTTAGTATAGATATGGGTATATAGAATTTAATTAAAAGTAGAGAGAGGTGTGTGTATGGATGCTGGGTTTTCATTTGGAGGGGTTGAACTTGATGGACTTTGTCTTTTTTCAACCCAATTTAACTATATAACTATGTAACTATGTAATTCTCCCTCCATCCACATTCTCTGCTGCTTCTGTGTTCTTTCCTATAATTTGAATCTTTCTGGATAACAGATCCCATACCTGTACTAATGAGTGAAACCTACATTTTACAATATATCGCTGGTCCCCTGTCTGTGTAAAACATTTTCATTCTCCCTCCATCCACATTCTCTGCTGCTTCTGTGTTCTTTCCCATAATTTGGATCTTTCTGGATAACAGATCCCATACCTGTATTAATGAGTAAAACCCACATTTTACAGTTTATCGCTGGTCCCCTGTCTGTGTAAAACACTCTCATTCTCTCTCCATCCACATTCTCTGCTGTTGCTGTGTTCTTTCCCATAATTTGGATCTTTCTGGATAACAGATCCCATACCTGTACTAATGAGTAAAACCCACATTTTACAATATATCGCTGGTCCCCTGTCTGTGTAAAACATTCTCTTTCTCCCTCCATCCACATTCTCTGCTGCTTCTGTGTTCTTTCCTATAATTTGAATCTTTCTGGATAACAGATCCCATACCTGTACTAATGAGTGAAACCTACATTTTACAATATATCGCTGGTCCCCTGTCTGTGTAAAACATTTTCATTCTCCCTCCATCCACATTCTCTGCTGCTTCTGTGTTCTTTCCTATAATTTGGATCTTTCTGGATAACAGATCCCATACCTGTACTAATGAGTAAAACCCACATTTTACAATATATCGCTGGTCCCCTGTCTGTGTAAAACATTCTCATTCTCCCTCCATCCACATTCTCTGCTGCTGCTGTGTTCTTTCCCATAATTTGGAGCTTTCTGGATAACAGATCCCATACCTGTACTAATGAGTAAAACCCACATTTTACAGTTTATCGCTGGTCCCCTGTCTGTGTAAAACACTCTCATTCTCTCTCCATCCACATTCTCTGCTGCTGCTGTGTTCTTTCCCATAATTTGGATCTTTCTGGATAACAGATCCCATACCTGTACTAATGAGTAAAACCCACATTTTCCAATATATCGCTGGTCCCCTGTCTGTGTAAAACACTCTCATTCTCTCTCCATCCAAATTCTCTGCCACTGCTGTGTTCTTTCCCATAATTTGGATCTTTCTGGATAACAGATCCCATACCTGTACTAATGAGTAAAACCCACATTTTACAGTTTATCACTGGTCCCCTGTCTGTGTAAAACATTCTCATTCTCCCTCCATCCACATTCTCTGCTGCTGCTGTGTTCTTTCCCATAATTTGGATCTTTCTGGATAACAGATCCCATACCTGTACTAATGAGTAAAACCCACATTTTACAGTTTATCGCTGGTCCCCTGTCTGTGTAAAACACTCTCATTCTCTCTCCATCTACATTCTCTGCTGCTTCTGTGTTCTTTCCCATAATTTGGATCTTTCTGGATAACAGATCCCATACCTGTACTAATGAGTAAAACCCACATTTTACAGTTTATCGCTGGTCCCCAGTCTGTGTAAAACACTCTCATTCTCTCTCCATCCACATTCTCTGCTGCTGCTGTGTTCTTTCCCATAATTTGGATCTTTCTGGATAACAGATCCCATACCTGTACTAATGAGTAAAACCCACATTTTACAGTTTATCGCTGGTCCCCTGTCTGTGTAAAACACTCTCATTCTCCCTCCATCCACATTCTCTGCTGCTTCTGTGTTCTTTCCTATAATTTGGATCTTTCTGGATAACAGATCCCATACCTGTACTAATGAGTAAAACCCACATTTTACAATATATCGCTGGTCCCCTGTCTGTGTAAAACATTCTCATTCTCCCTCCATCCACATTCTCTGCTGCTGCTGTGTTCTTTCCCATAATTTGGATCTTTCTGGATAACAGATCCCATACCTGTACTAATGAGTAAAACCCACATTTTACAGTTTATCACTGGTCCCCTGTCTGTGTAAAACATTCCCATTCTCCCTCCATCCACATTCTCTGCCACTGCTGTGTTCTTTCCTATAATTTGGATCTTTCTGGATAACAGATCCCATACCTGTACTAATGAGTAAAACCCACATTTTACAATATATCGCTGGTCCCCTGTCTGTGTAAAACATTCTCATTCTCCCTCCATGCACATTCTCTGCTGCTGCTGTGTTCTTTCCCATAATTTGGATCTTTCTGGATAACAGATCCCATACCTGTACTAATGAGTAAAACCCACATTTTACAGTTTATCACTGGTCCCCTGTCTGTGTAAAACATTCCCATTCTCCCTCCATCCACATTCTCTGCCACTGCTGTGTTCTTTACCATAATTTGGATCTTTCTGGATAACAGATCCCATACCTGTACTAATGAGTAAAACCCACATTTTACAATATATCGCTGGTCCCCTGTCTGTGTAAAACACTCTCATTCTCTCTCCATCCACATTCTCTGCTGCTGCTGTGTTCTTTCCCATAATTTGGATCTTTCTGGATAACAGATCCCATACCTGTACTAATGAGTAAAACCCACATTTTACAATATATCGCTGGTCCCCTGTCTGTGTAAAACACTCTCATTCTCTCTCCATCCACATTCTCTGCTGCTGCTGTGTTCTTTCCCATAATTTGGATCTTTCTGGATAACAGATCCCACACCTGTACTAATGAGTAAAACCCACATTTTACAGTTTATCACTGGTCCCCTGTCTGTGTAAAACAGTGTGAGCAGTGAGCAGTTTTGTTGTTTCTCATACAGAATACATCTCTGTCGCTGTGTGTACAGGCCCATTGGGAAACATGTAAAACACAAATGGTCTGTAAGGCAACAAATATCTATTCAGGTCTCTCATATTCATATTCCAGTCTTATACAAATCAGTGCATGGTTGCTATGAAAATGTGGATCCTAGCAACAGGATTACTGAAATTCCGAACTGGAGAGCTGCTGAATAAAAAGCAAAATAACTCAAAAGTCACAAATTATAAAAAATAAGAAGCAATTGCAAATTGTGCGAGAATGTGAGTCCAAGTGAGTGTATGTCAGGTACAAGCCAACACTGTGTTCCCTATTCTCATATACATGACATATAATAATGGGGCAGTATACATATAATTATACATGCTGCAGGGCTGTCATTCCCTATACTGAGAATGGATACTGAATAAACACACTCTCGTCATGGCAACAAAACCCACTGCATTTTACTCAACAACTTATTGGAAATCAACTGAACTCAGTGGGGCTCATTTATTAACGCAGCGCAGCGCATAAGTGGACGCAAAAGATTGTCTGCGACATCACGAGTGTGATCGCTAATATATTTGCGTGATATTGCGCATAACACAGAGCTTTTGCGATGGTTTTGTTTATGCGCATTGCGCAAAAGATTGGGCATTTATGTCGCAAACGATGCCGTGGTTGTTAGGGGCGTGGCTACAATGCGCTTGCACTGCGGCCGTCGCAGATTTGCGTCTGTATATGTGCAAAACTGCACCCGGTCAACAGCACCACAATTTTTACGACTGCCTCTTTGTGGCGTAATAGTAACGCTCTTCAAAATGCGCATTCCTGCCCAGCTGCGCTAGCAGAGCCACACTGCTAAACTGGGTTCTGGCAAATACAATGGTGCTGCTGTTGGTGGGGATGTTTGTTAACTCAAAGTTTACTCAAAGATGAACAACCCCTGTAAAGTGCATATTAACCACGCCTTCCACCCAACATGTTTATATTGACCAAGGTTCCTTTAAGGGTATCAGGTAGGCTAAACACCTTTGCAACCAGATGCGTCTAAGTGAACGCAATATGCGCAATATGTGACGCAACTAATTAAAGCAGCGCATTCATACATGAGCACAACTAATCCTTACCTTTGCGGTATCTTCCTGTGCGCACAATTTATTATAAGCACTGCGACAGCTGATACGCAGTTTCACACGTCGCACCTGTCTGTGTCTACATTAGCGCACAAAATTGCACTGTTAAGGTATCGTGCGCTACATTATTAAATACTCGCATGCGCTGGGCAAATGTCAGGCCACTGCGCTCTTTTTAGCACTGCGCTGCGTTAATAAATGAGCCCCAAGGTGTCCAGCTGCAGCCCAGAGATTTCTCATTCTTGATCAGGAGACTGAGGTGAGTAGATCTCTGTATATTTGGGAGCAAATTTGATTAAAAAGAATCATTTTATACTGGTCCCATGTGGGATTACAGACTGCTAACAGTATCATAAGTAGGTTACACTGTCTGGACTTACACACAATTTTATTTTCAGCTGTGTTTGGGACCCGGGGGGTTTTGATAAGGGATCTTTCTGTAATGTGGATCTCCAGGTCTTTAATCTGCAAAAACACAATTTAAACCCTATAGGATTGTTTTGACTCAAATAAGGATTAATTCTATTTTAGTTGGGATCCAGTAAAAGGTTTTGTTTTCTTATTACACAGAAAAAGGAAATGATTATTAAACATTTGAATTAATGGAGTCTATGGGAGACGGCCTTTGTGTAATATGGAGTTTTCTGCATAACAGGTTTCTGGATAACAGATCACCACACACACACACACACTCACACACACACACACACACACACACACACACACACACACATATATTGGGATTACTAAAGTGTTTCTTTTTGTCTCTACAGAGAGAATATTCTACGACCAAAGAGAACTAAACTACTAAACTACAATCACAAAACTACTAAAAAAAACTATCAAAAAACGACAAAAGAAAGATCAGAAAAGAACTAAAGAAAGATCAGAAAATAACAAAACTACAAAAGAAAGATCAGAGAACAACAAAAGAAGAAAATGTTGAAATTATTGCGCAAATGCTTTTGCTTTCGCAAGGTAAGGACGTGGCTCTACTGTAACAGGACATTTCATTTAGTGAGTAACTTGATGGAGGGAGAAACGTGTCCTCAGACTCTGTTACTAGTGATGGGTGAATTTTTTCACCAGGCGCGAATTCGCGGTGAATTTGCACAATTCGCCACCAGCGAATCAATTCGCCAAACGCCCGTGAAAATTTGCGGCAAAAATTCGGCGGGGCCAAAAAAAAATTTTCAGAAAAAACAGATGCCGGTGTCAAAAACGGGCGCCGGTGTCAAAAAAACATGCGCTGGCATCAAAAATGAGACGCCGCCGCCGTTTCGTGAATTTTTCGCCGTTTCGCGAATTTCGCAAATTTTTCGGCGAAGCCCATCACTATCTGTTACTGGATCATCTCTGAACATTTGTTCTGTTTGTGACCCACTGACAGTTGCTGATAGTGAACATGATGAGACAGATTGCGCACAGCTCACACTCACTGGGCCTCAATATATCTGTGTATTGTGCAGAAGTCACTAGTGCACTTTCCATTCATACAACTTATAGGATTTGCCTTTAATACAGGGGAAACACTATGTTATATTTGCTTTTCTACCTCATTTTTAACAATATTACTGAAACTAGTGGATCTGTCTCATTTCACTTTGCCACAAAATTCGCAAATTTGCGAAAAAAATCGCAAAACTGCAAAATTTCATAAAACGCATTAAAGTCAATGAGTGGTTTTTTTTGGGCAACTTTTTTGTCCTAATGCATTAAAGTCAATGGGTGTCTTTTCTTATGGCGACTTTGCATTTTTATCAAAATGGTTTTTTTTCTTATGGCGACTTTTTTGTCCTAATGCATTAAAGTCAATAGGTGTTTTTTTTTTATGGCAACTTTTTTGCCCTAATGCATTAAGGTCAATGGGTGTCTTTTCTTATGGTGACTTTATTGACACTATTTCATTATTATCAAAATTTAATCAAAATGGGTGTTTTGTCTTATGGCGACTTTTTTGTCTTAATGCACTAAAGTCAATGGGTGTTTATGGCAACTTTTTTGTCCTAATGCATAAAAGTCAATGGGTGTCTTTTTCTATGGCGACTTTTTTGACGCCATTGCATTATTATCAAAATTAAATGAAAATGGGGGTTTTTTCTTATGGCGACTTTTTTGTCCTAATGCATTAAGGTCAATGGGTGTCTTTTCTTATGGTGACTTTATTGACACCATTTCATTATTATCAAAATTAAATCAAAATGGGTGTTTTGTCTTATGGCGACTTTTTTGTCCTAATGCACTAAAGTCAATGTGTGTTTATGGCGACTTTTTTGTCCTAATGCATAAAAGTCAATGGGTTTTTTTTTTTATGGCGACTTTTTTGAGGCCATTGCATTATTATCAAAATTAAATAAAAATGGATGTTTTTTCTTATTGAGACCTTTTTGCCCTAATGCATTAAAGTGATTGGGTGTCTTTTTCTATAACGACTTTTTTGACGCCATTGCATTATTATCAAAATTAAATCAAAATGGGTGTTTTTTCTTATGGCGACTTTTTTGTCCTAATGCATTAAAGTCAATGGGTGTTTTTTTTGGCGACTTTTTTGTCCTAATGCATTAAAGTCAATGGGTGTCTTTTCCTATGGCAACTTATTTTGTACAGATGCATTAAAGTCAATGGGCATTTTTTCATGGTGAATTTTCCCGTAGCCAATTTGCACATGGTGTAATTTGTAAATTTGCAGCGAATCCATGGTTGGTGAATTAATTTGCACCTCACTAATTAAAACCAAAGCATTCCATACAGATAACCAAATATTACGATCGCTGATAAGTCCCAATACTTTTTCCTGATTTTAAGTGTTTGGATTCGGCTTCGCCAAATTTAAAACTAAACATTTTATCTAATATGTGATTTTTTTTAACATTATACTGCTACCAACATATTTAAGCTGTTTCTATCAACTAAGAGAAGTTGGATTTATATCATTTATATAATTATAGTTTTCCTATTTGCTAATTTCTTTTTTTCTCTCTCTTCTTTAGAAAAAAACGAAAACCGTGAAAGAATCTGTAGTGGTAAGTGATGAAGAATTGGCAACCTAAATATAAGTGACCCCATTTTCCTAACTATCTGTGCTATCAACTCCAGTTTATTTCCTTGCCTATAGATTTATACCTTGATGAAGCTGCACCATATACATATTCCATTCTTACTAAAGCAAAATAAAACCATGGGGTACAGAGTAATTAGCCAGTCGATTCACATTTCCCCACAATTTCTCATGTAGATAATAATCATTTGTCTATGACTTGATAACTATGGGACCTTCCTTACTTATATGGATGACACATCTACTTTATTAAAACACTTTTCTTTCTTTACTTATATCTTTACTTATTATATATTTACTCATATTAGTTATATTTAATCACAGGCAAACATTTCCAAGACTAACTACACTCCTTTCGAATGAATGATAGACCTTTAATTACATGAAGTAACACCATCTTTTTATCACTCTACCAGGAGGAAGCCATTGAGGAACCCCACACAGTCATCTGCTTGGTAAGCAAAGAAGGACTTGTTATTAAACAGTCCTAATATTTTATCTTTCTGTAGCGCTATAGTAAATTGAGTGCACTACTCTACCATGGGCTTCACTCCTAGTACATATGCTCCAGATGAGACCTTAAATCTTAGGGAGTGAGCCTTCGCACTGAGGTGGAAGCAGGGTGTAGTGCAACTGTAACTGTAATCAGGGTGCAAAGAATTGGGCGCCAATTCTTATAACTTAACCAAATAACAGATTTATTGAGCACAGTATACAATCCTCAGTGGAATGTACATAGATCAGAACATTGCAGGTTCATACATTACATTGAATAGGCAGTACTCACAACACCTTTGGTCAGTATGATTCTCCTCAGAGATAGGAACAATACATGCAGCTTTGAGGAGGTACACCCAGCTTTCAGCCTTTTCCCTAAGTGGAACCTGAGGGGAATCTATCTACCCTAGGTCTGTACACTTAGTCCCTACTTCTGGGCAACGAGTACCCTGGGATCTTAATCCCACTACAATCCTTGTAGGAGCCTCAGACTGCTCAGCTAAATAACCTGGCTGACTATCACTCCTAGAGTGATCTATAAGGGTGAGTAGCCTATTCTTACTAGACCTGACCTGTCTAGGTTCCACTCGAGCTCTGCCTCCTGCACAGGCTAGAGCCAGCACAAGATGGACCCTGAAAGTATGGCTTCAGAGTCTTTTATACTCTAGCATAATGCATCTATTGGTCACTGTGGGAAACAACATGAGTCAACAGTACCCCTCCCAACTGTATTTTAGGACCCAATTAGGTGTCCATAACATGGAGGGACTGCCTGACAATAATACTAGGGGTGGCTATTTACACATCCCTACATTTCCTTAAATGTTGTGTTGATTACTATTATTACTATCATCATTATCAAAGTACCTTTTACTAGAGATGGCGCGAACTGTTCGCCGGCAAACTTGTTTGCGCGAACATCGGGTGTTCGCGCTCGCCGGAAGTTCGCGAACGTCGCGCGACGTTCGCCATTTTGGGTTCGCCATTGTTGGCGCTTTTTTTTGCCCTCTCACCCCAGACCAGCAGGTACATGGCAGCCAATCAGGAAGCTCTCCCCTGGACCACTCCCCTTCCCTATAAAAACCGAAGCCCTGCAGCGTTTTTTCACTCTGCCTGTGTGTGCTGAAGAGATAGTGTAGGGAGAGAGCTGCTGCCTGTTAGTGATTTCAGGGACAGTTGAAAGTTTGCTGGCTAGTAATCGTTTTGATACTGCTCTGTTATTGGAGGGACAGAAGTCTGCAGGGGTTTGAGGGACATTTAAGCTTAGGTAGCTTTGCTGGCTAGTAATCTACCTTCTACTGCAGTGCTCTGTATGTAGCTGCAGTGGGCAGCTGTCCTGCTTCTGATCTCATCTGCTGACTGCTGCAATAACAGTAGTCCTTGTAAGGACTGCTTTTATTTATTTTTTTGTTCCAATACAGAGCAGTATCAAGCAGATTACTAGCCAGCAAACTTACTATCATCTGTCCCTGAAATCACTAACAGCTCTCCCCCTACACTATCTCTTCCAAGCACACATAGGCAGATTTTTCAGATACATTTTTGCCCTTGATCCCCCTCTGGCATGCCACTGTCCAGGTCGTTGCACCCTTTAAACAACTTTAAAATCATTTTTCTGGCCAGAAATGTCTTTTTTAGATGTTAAAGTTCGCCTTCCCATTGAAGTCTATGGGGTTCGCGAACCGTTCGCGAACCGCTCGCATTTTTGCGCAAGTTCGCGAATATGTTCGCGAACTTTTTTCCGACGTTCGCTACATCCCTACCTTTTACTTTGGCAGTGGTTTGTGTAGAATCCTTCTGTTTGAGCCCTCCCCTCCCAGCCAACTTTTAAGCCTTTTCTAGGGGGCCCAGCACCACAAGTTTGTAACCACATTTTTAACATGAGAGCTGTTAGTTCATTGCTCCCCATTGGAACATCACCATATTCTCAGAGGAGAGATCTGATATAACAGTCTCTTATACCATTGCTCTTAACTAGTGATGGGCGAATTTATTTGCCAGGCGCTAATTCGCAGCGAATTTGTGCAATTCGCCGCCAGCGAATAAATTTGCGAAACGCCCACGAAAATTCGCAAAAAAAAATTCGCAGCCATCAAAAAAAACATTTGCCGGCATAAAAAAAAACGGATGCCGGCGTAAAAAAAAATGGGCGCCGGCGTCAAAAATTAGATGAATTTCGCGTGAAATTCGCAAATTTTTCTGCAAAACGAAACAGCGCAAATTTGCCCATCACTACTCTTAACCAGGATAATCTGGTGAAGCAGAAGTGGTATAAAGTGATGGGAATAACATAGACAGTTGTTTTGGCAAATTGGTTACTATTAATGGAAACATACACCTTTACCATTTAACATGATGGTTTACAAACAGCAACTATAACCAATTAACCCAAAAACTGTAATATAAATATAATTTACATCCACATATGGATTTGTACATACAATAGATATATCCCCTGCCTTCCACTCACCAGTGATATGTGACTCTGATCTATTTTCCTCTCGTAACCAGGTACAACCTGAAGATTCTGGCAATACCATCTGCCAAGTAAGTGCCAAATAATTACAAATAAAACAATCCTAAAATATTCAATATTCAATATTGTACTGTAGCATTATAAGAAGTTGAACATATCACTAATTGTATCCCTCTTAGGAGGAAAAATCAGAACCAGAGCAGCAACTGGAGCTGGCAACAACCAACTGCCAGGTAAGCATAAGAGATGGAGAGTAGGGGAAAATAAAATCACCCTATATTTTATGCAAGATCACATTTAAGCTTCTTTGCAACAGAAATAAAACAAGGTTATTCCTTTCTTTTTTTAAGGAGACGACTCCAGAAACCCCTGATGTTAAGATCAGTCAGGTAAGATAAAATAATATGGCCAAAATAATAAAATAGTATTAAACCTAGATTCACATTGGGTGGCAACTAGACACACCCCTGCTGAGCCTGTCCCATGTACTATTCCAAATTGCATGCAAATTCAGTTTGCTTATGGGCACGAACACAGGAGTCTGGGTGTTGCCTCAAAATCATTTAATGACGTATGAGCAGAAAGGTCTCATTAAACCTTTTTATTAATTTATTAATAATATCTCCAGAAAAGCACATAAATATATGCAGAAGACTTGTATCTAATTAATCAGGTGAAAGCGATAGTTTCACACCAAGCTGGAATTGCAAAATAAAAATCCCACATCCAAAATAATAAACCCAGGGAATATATCACATACACAATGCATTGAAATAATCTTGCTTGCTTCTGTAAGAGGCTTGTTTGAGAATATTTTATTAGGCTAAATTGATGCAATAAATGTATTTCCCCCCACCAAACAAATGAATCTAAACATACTTTATACTTATGTATTGTGGGACATACAATATATACTTTGAGCTTTGCAATATTGGGTTTTGAATTTTTTTTCTGTCTTAACCAGGAGGAAGAACAAGAGGATCAGGAGGAGAAAGCTGATAGTAGCCCCTGCCTGGTAAGCAGGTTTCACTGTACACACTTCAATCAGAGAAATGGGGGGTTTAATAATAATGACATCTCCAAACATAACAATAATTCATCCCACTCCAAAGCTCTGCTTTGTTCTCTTACTTATGGCCACAAATATAGAAATTTGAATGTTGCAGTTCATCTTTAAAATCAAGGGTTCAGTTTATCTAAATATACATTTTCTTTGTCCTAAATAGGAGATACCAGAGGAATCAGGCTCTAACACCTGCGAGCCTGACATTCCCAACACCTCTGAAGAGCAAATGGAAACCCTGAAACAACAGGTAGGCCTTAAAGTCTTTAAAATGGTTTGAGCAGAATTATTTAATTATACCTTCTGTATAATGAACTGCTCTTATCTCAAAGATAAGGTATCTGCTTGTAGTCTGAAGCATTCATTTTCTTTGTCCTAAATAGGAGATACCAGAGGAATCAGGCTCTAACACCTGTGAGCCTGAAACTCCCAACACCTCTGAAGAGCAAGTGGAAACCCTGAAACCACAGGTAGGCCTTAAAGCCTTTAAAATGGTTTAAGCAGAATTATTTAATTAAACCTTCTGTATAATGAGCTGCTCTTATCTCAAAGTCTAATTTATCTGATTGTAGTTTGAATTAAGACTTCAATGGTTTTTGTAACTTCTTAAAAATAATCACCAATTGAATAAGAAGCCCTCTGTATAAACAAACTGCTCTCTCTCTCTCTCTCTCTCTCTCTCTCTCTCTCTCTCTCTCTCTCTCTCTCTCTCTCTCTCTCTCTCTCTCTCTCAAACCCTGATTATTAAAATAGACTTGAAAAATAAATATAATGTCCATTGAAGCACCTGCACTCCAGGGTTCAGTTCATGTAACAAAACATGTTCTCTCTTTAGAGATGATCGTCACTTGCTTCTATACAAGGCTTGTTTCAGAATATGTTTTATTAAGCTAAACTGATACATTTGGGGGCCGATTCACTAACTTCGAGTGAAGGATTCGAAGTAAAAAAACTTCAAATTTTTGTGCTCCTTGACTATCGAATTGGCGTAAATTCGCCTGAGTAGAATGATTCGAATAGATCGAGCGCAAAAATGCCTATTCGCCATTCGATAGTCGAAGTACTGGATCGAGCTCAAAAACGCTGCGACTATTCGCCCATTCGATAGTCGAAGTACTGTCTCTTTTAAAAATACTTTCGACTACCTTCTTCGCCACCTAAAACCTACCAAATTGCTTTAAAAGCCTATGGAAAAGTCCCATAGGCTTGTTTTCCAAGTTTTTGATCGAATAAAAAGGCATTTGATCGAATAAAATCCTTAGAGCGAATATTCGATTGAGCGCCTATTCGCCTGGCGAATATTCGCCAATTCGACTATTTCCCAGCGCTTAAATTCGCCCGAATTGCCTATCCGATTCAATTCGATTCTATTCCCCAGTCAAATTTCGAGGGATTTAACCCCTCGAAATTCGACCCTTGATGAATTTGCCCCATAATGTATTTGACCCCCACCAAAGAAATTAATCCAAACATACTTTATTTTTATGTATTGTGGGACAGTGCAATATATACTTTTTGCTTTACAATATTGGTTATTGAAAGGTTTTTGGGTGGGCCCCTGGTGTCCCAGTCCGACACTGTTTAAACAATAATGACATCTCCAAACATAAAACTAATTCATCCCACTCCACAGCTCTGCTTTCTTCCCTTACTTATAGGCACAAATATAGAAATTTGAATATTGCAGTTCATCTTTAAATCAAGGGTTCAGTTTATCTAAATATACATTTTCTTTGTCCTAAATAGGAGATACCAGAGGAATCAGGCTCTAACACCTGCGAGCCTGACATTCCCAACACCTCTGAAGAGCAAATGGAAACCGTGATACAACAGGTAGGCCTTAAAGTCTTTAAAATGGTTTAAACAGAATTATTTAATTTAATTTAACCTTCATTATAATGAGCTACTCTTATCTCAAAGATAATGTATATGTTTGTAGGTTGAATTAAGGCATGTCTATGGCTATTGTTATTACTTAAAAACAATCACCAGTTGACTGAGAAGCCCTCTGTATAACCAAACTGCTCTCTCTCACAAACCCTGATTATTAAAATAGAATTGAAAAATAAATATAATGTCCATTGAAGCAGCTGCACTCCAGGGTTCAGTTCATGTAACAAAACATGTTCTCTCTTTAGAGATGATCTCACTTGCTTCTATACAAGGCTTGTTTCAGAATATATTTTATTAAGCTCAACTGATACAATAAATGTATTTCCCCCACCAATGAATTGAATCCAAACATACTTTATTTTTATGTATTGTGGGACAGTGCAATATATACTTTGAGCTTTACAATATTGGGTTTTGAATTTTTTTTCTGTCTTAACCAGGAGGAAGAACAAGAAGATCAGGAGGAGAAAGCTGATAGCAGCCCCTGCCTGGTAAGCAGGTCTCACTGTACACATTTCAGTCAGAGAAATGGGGGTTTTAACAATAATAGGGATGCACCGAATCCACTATTTTGGATTCGACCGAACCCCCGAATCCTTTGTGAAAGATTCTGCCAAATACCGAACCGCATCCTAATTTCCATATGCAAATTAGGGGTTTGAAGGGGAAACATTTTTTACTTCCTTGTTTTGTGACAAAAAGTCACACAATCTCCCTCCCCGCCCCTACTTTGCATATACAAATTAGGATTCGGATTCAGTTCGGCTGGGCAGAAGGATTAGGCCGATTCCGAATCCTGCTTAAAAAGGCCGAATCCTGGCCGATTCCCGAACCGAATCCTGGATTCGGTGCATCCCTAAACAATAATGACATCTCCAAACATAACAATAATTCATCCCACTCCACAGCCCTGCTTTGTTCACTTACTTATGGGCACAAATATAGAAATTTGAATGTTGCAGTTCATCTTTAAAATCAAGGGTTCAGTTTATCTAATTATACATTTTCTTTGTCCTAAATAGGAGATACCAGAGGAATCAGGCTCTAACACCTGCGAGCTTGAAATTCCCAACACCTCTGAAGAGCAAATGGAAACCCTGAAACAACAGGTAGGCCTTAAAGTTTTTAAAATGGTTTGAGCAGAATTATTTAATTATTCCTTCTGTATAATGAACTGCTCTTATCTCAAAGATAATGTATCTGCTTGTAGTCTGAAGCATTCATTTTCTTTGTCCTAAATAGGAGATACCAGAGGAATCAGGCTCTAACACCTGCCAGCCTGAAACTCCAAACACCTCTGAAGAGCAAGTGGAAACCCTGGAACAACAGGTAGGCCTTAAAGCCTTTAAAATGGTTTGAGCAGAATTATTTAATTAAACCTTCTGTATAATGAGCTGCTCTTATCTCAAAGACTAATTTATCTGCTTGTAGTTTGAATTAAGACATGTCAATGTTTTTTGTTACTTCTTAAAAATAATCACCAATTGACTGAGAAGCCCTCTGTATAAACAAACTGCTCTCTCTCACACACCCTGATTATTAAAATACAATTAAAAATAAATATAATGTCCATTGAAGCACCTCCACTCCAGGGTTCAGTTCATGTAACAAAACATGTTCTCTCTTTAGAGATGATCTCACTTGCTTCTATACAAGGCTTGTTTCAGAATATATTTTATTAAGCTCAACTGATACAATAAATGTATTTCCCCCACCAATGAATTGAATCCAAACATACTTTATTTTTATGTATTGTGGGACAGTGCAATATATACTTTGAGCTTTACAATATTGGGTTTTGAATTTTTTTTCTGTCTTAACCAGGAGGAAGAACAAGAAGATCAGGAGGAGAAAGCTGATAGCAGCCCCTGCCTGGTAAGCAGGTCTCACTGTACACACTTCAATCAGAGAAATGGGGGTTTTAACAATAATAGGGATGCACCGAATCCACTATTTTGGATTCGACCGAACCCCCGAATCCTTTGTGAAAGATTCTGCCAAATACCGAACCGCATCCTAATTTCCATATGCAAATTAGGGGTTTGAAGGGGAAACATTTTTTACTTCCTTGTTTTGTGACAAAAAGTCACACAATCTCCCTCCCCGCCCCTACTTTGCATATACAAATTAGGATTCGGATTCAGTTCGGCTGGGCAGAAGGATTAGGCCGATTCCGAATCCTGCTTAAAAAGGCCGAATCCTGGCCGATTCCCGAACCGAATCCTGGATTCGGTGCATCCCTAAACAATAATGACATCTCCAAACATAACAATAATTCATCCCACTCCACAGCCCTGCTTTGTTCACTTACTTATGGGCACAAATATAGAAATTTGAATGTTGCAGTTCATCTTTAAAATCAAGGGTTCAGTTTATCTAATTATACATTTTCTTTGTCCTAAATAGGAGATACCAGAGGAATCAGGCTCTAACACCTGCGAGCTTGAAATTCCCAACACCTCTGAAGAGCAAATGGAAACCCTGAAACAACAGGTAGGCCTTAAAGTTTTTAAAATGGTTTGAGCAGAATTATTTAATTATTCCTTCTGTATAATGAACTGCTCTTATCTCAAAGATAATGTATCTGCTTGTAGTCTGAAGCATTCATTTTCTTTGTCCTAAATAGGAGATACCAGAGGAATCAGGCTCTAACACCTGCGAGCCTGAAACTCCAAACACCTCTGAAGAGCAAGTGGAAACCCTGGAACAACAGGTAGGCCTTAAAGCCTTTAAAATGGTTTGAGCAGAATTATTTAATTAAACCTTCTGTATAATGAGCTGCTCTTATCTCAAAGACTAATTTATCTGCTTGTAGTTTGAATTAAGACATGTCAATGTTTTTTGTTACTTCTTAAAAATAATCACCAATTGACTGAGAAGCCCTCTGTATAAACAAACTGCTCTCTCTCACACACCCTGATTATTAAAATACAATTAAAAATAAATATAATGTCCATTGAAGCACCTCCACTCCAGGGTTCAGTTCATGTAACAAAACATGTTCTCTCTTTAGAGATGATCTCACTTGCTTCTATACAAGGCTTGTTTCAGAATATATTTTATTAAGCTCAACTGATACAATAAATGTATTTCCCCCACCAATGAATTGAATCCAAACATACTTTATTTTTATGTATTGTGGGACATACAATATATACTTTGAGCTTTACAATATTGGGTTTTGAATTTTTTTTCTGTCTTAACCAGGAGGAAGAACAAGAAGATCAGGAGGAGAAAGCTGATAGCAGCCCCTGCCTGGTAAGCAGGTCTCACTGTACACACTTCAATCAGAGAAATGGGGTTTTAACAATAATACGGATGCACCGAATACACTATTTTGGATTCGACCGAACTCCCGAATCCTTTGTCACACAATCTCCCTCCCCACCCCTACTTTGCATATACAAATTAGGATTCGGATTCAGTTCGGCTGGGCAGAAGGATTAGGCCGATTCCGAATCCTGCTTAAAAAGGCCGAATCCTGGCCGATTCCCAAACCGAATCCTGGATTCGGTGCATCCCTAAACAATAATGACATCTCCAAACATAACAATAATTCATCCCACTCCACAGCCCTGCTTTGTTCACTTACTTATGGGCACAAATATAGAAATTTGAATGTTGCAGTTCATCTTTAAAATCAAGGGTTGTTTATCTAAATATACATTTTCTTTGTCCTAAATAGGAGATACCAGAGGAATCAGGCTCTAACACCTGCGAGCTTGAAATTCCCAACACCTCTGAAGAGCAAATGGAAACCCTGAAACAACAGGTAGGCCTTAAAGTTTTTAAAATGGTTTGAGCAGAATTATTTAATTATTCCTTCTGTATAATGAACTGCTCTTATCTCAAAGATAATGTATCTGCTTGTAGTCTGAAGCATTCATTTTCTTTGTCCTAAATAGGAGATACCAGAGGAATCAGGCTCTAACACCTGCGAGCCTGAAACTCCAAACACCTCTGAAGAGCAAGTGGAAACCCTGGAACAACAGGTAGGCCTTAAAGCCTTTAAAATGGTTTGAGCAGAATTATTTAATTAAACCTTCTGTATAATGAGCTGCATGTCAATGTTTTTTGTTACTTCTTAAAAATAATCACCAATTGACTGAGAAGCCCTCTGTATAAACAAACTGCTCTCTCTCTCACAAACCCTGATTATTAAAATACAATTAAAAATAAATATAATGTCCATTGAAGCACCTGCACTCCAGGGTTCAGTTCATGTAACAAAACATGTTCTCTCTTTAGAGATGATCTCACTTGCTTCTATACAAGGCTTGATTCAGAATATATTTTTTATTAAGCTCAACTGATACAATTAGGGGCCGATTCACTAACTTCGAGTGAAGGATTCGAAGTAAAAAAAACTTTGAATTTCGAAGTTTTTTTTGGGCTACTTTGACCATCGAATGGGCTACTTCGACCTTCGATTACGACTACGACTTCGAATCAAAGGATTTGAAGTAAAAATCATTCGACTATTCGACCATTCGATAGTCAAAGTACTGTCTCTTTAAAAAAAACTTCGACCCCCTAGTTCGCCATCTAAAAGCTACCGAAGTCAATGTTAGCCTATGGGGAAGGTCCCCATAGACTTGGCTAAATTTTTTTGATCGAAGGATATTCCTTCGATCGTTGGATTAAAATCCTTTGAATTGTTCAATTCGAAGGATTTTATCGTTCGATCGAACTATCTGCACTAAATCCTTCAACTTCGATATTTGAAGTCGAAGGATTTTAATTCCTAGTCGAATATCGATGGGTTAATTAAATCTCGATATTCGACCCTTAGTGAATCGGCCCCTTAATGTCTTTCCCCCACCAAAGAAGTGAATCTAAACATACTTTATCTTTATATAATGTGTTACAGTGCAATATATACTTTGAGCTTTACAATATTGATTTTTGACTTTTTTTTCTGTCTTAACCAGAAGGAAGAACAACTGGTTGAGGAGCAGAAAGCTGACAGCAGCCCCTGCCAGGTAAGCAGACAATAACCAAAGACAAATATCCAGACAGGTTTCACTGTACATATTCCTTTTATGAATGAAATGAGGGTTTTAACAATAATGACACCTCCAAACAATCATTCATCCTGCTCCAAAGCTCTGCTTTCTTCCTTTACTTATGGGCACAAATATAGAAATTTGAATGTTGCAGTTCATCTTTAAAATCAAGGGTTGTTTATCTAATTATACATTTTCTTTGTCCTAAATAGGAGATACCAGAGGAATCAGGCTCTAACACCTGCGAGCCTGACATTCCCAACACCTCTGAAGAGCAAATGGAAACCCTGAAACAACAGGTAGGCCTTAAAGCCTTTAAAATGGTTTGAGCAGAATTATTTAATTATACCTTCTGTATAATGAACTGCTCTTATCTCAAAGATAATGTATCTGCTTGTAGTCTGAAGCATTCATTTTCTTTGTCCTAAATAGGAGATACTAGAGGAATCAGGCTCTAACACCTGCGAGCCTGAAACTCCAAACACCTCTGAAGAGCAAGTGGAAGCCCTGGAACAACAGGTAGGCCTTAAAGCCTTTAAAATGGTTTGAGCAGAATTATTTAATTAAACCTTCCGTATAATGAGCTGCTCTTATCTCAAAGACTATTGAATCTACTTGTAGTTTGAATCAAGGCATGTCAATGGTCAAATTACCAATTGACTGAGAAGCCCTCTGTATAAACAAACTGCTCTCTCTCACAAACTCTGATCATTAAAAACAGTTAAAAATAAATATAATGCCCATTGAAAGACCTGAACTTCAGGGTTCAGTTCATGTAACAAAATATTTTCTCACTTTCAACCAAGATATACCAGTGAAAAGTGCCAATCCATAATATATGTGTATATGTAAGAGCCAAGCTATGTTACCTAATAAACTGACACCCCCAGTAAATTAACCTTTCCTTGTCCTTCAACTTATAATTTTAGCAGTTGGCCAACAATTGTTGATCTAAAAAACATTTTTTTGTCTTTCCCAGGCGAATCAACATCCACTTGAAAAGAAATACCCGGTAAGCAGCTGTAGAACTTTATTTTAGAACACTATGGGCCCCAATTATTATCAACTGAATTACTATTTCTCTGGAAGCATTTCTGGGTTTTCTTATATTTCTTAAAAGTGCTAAAAATTTAGTTTTAAAAGCCACAAAAAAACTCTAATGCTTCGCCAAGTAAAAGTTGTCGAGGTGCTATAGAAGTCAGTGGAAGCTGCTCTGATCTTATTAGTAGAGATGGCGCGAACTGTTCGCCGGCGAACTTGTTCGTGCGAACATCGGGTGTTCGCGCTCGCCGGAAGTTCGCGAACGTCGCGCGACGTTCGCCATTTTGGGTTCGCCATTGTTGGCGCTTTTTTTTGCCCTCTCACCCCAGACCAGCAGGTACATGGCAGCCAATCAGGAAGCTCTCCCCTGGACCACTCCCCTTCCCTATAAAAACCGAAGCCCTGCAGCGTTTTTTTCACTCTGCCTGTGTGTGCTGAAGAGATAGTGTAGGGAGAGAGCTGCTGCCTGTTAGTGATTTCAGGGACAGTTGAAAGTTTGCTGGCTAGTAATCATGTTGATACTGCTCTGTTATTGGAGGGACAGAAGTCTGCAGGGGTTTGAGGGACATTTAAGCTTAGGTAGCTTTGCTGGCTAGTAATCTACCTTCTACTGCAGTGCTCTGTATGTAGCTGCAGTGGGCAGCTGTCCTGCTTCTGATCTCATCTGCTGACTGCTGCAATAACAGTAGTCCTTGTAAGGACTGCTTTTATTTATTTTTTTGTTGTTTTACTACTACTACTACTACTACTACTACTACTACTACTACTACTATAAGAGCCCAGTGCTATTAGTCTAGCAGTGTTGGGGAGTGGGACTGGTGTGCTAATCTGCTGCTCCTAGTAGTTCAGCAGCACCAACTGTAATTTTTTTTTTTTAATATTCATTTTTTTTTAATTTTACTTTTTTTTATTTTACTATCGCTGTAGTAGTGTATAAGTTGACCTTTTAGGCATTATTTGCCCTGTAGGCATTTTTTGCCCAGTGTGTTATTCAACCAACAGCCATCTAGCTGTGTGACCTTGTTCACATTCTGTCTAAATATCCATAATATTACCGTCTCCAGAAAAAACACCAGAGTGACTTTTTTCAAGCAGCCATAATAAATTTTACGTAATCCGTATCCATCGCTGTAGTAGTGTATAAGTTGACCTTTTAGGCATTATTTGCCCTGTAGGCATTTTTTGCCCAGTGTGTTATTCAACCAACAGCCATCTAGCTGTGTGACCTTGTTCACATTCTGTCTAAATATCCATAATATTACCGTCTCCAGAAAAAACACCGGAGTGACTTTTCAAGCAGCCATAATAAATTTTACGTAATCCGTATCCATCGCTGTAGTAGTGTATAAGTTGACCTTTTAGGCATTATTTGCCCTGTAGGCATTTTTTTGCCCAGTGTGTTATTCAACCAACAGCCATCTAGCTGTGTGACCTTGTTCACATTCTGTCTAAATATCCATAATATTACCGTCTCCAGAAAAAACACCGGAGTGACTTTTTTCAAGCAGCCATAATATATTTTACGTAATCCGTATCCACCGCTGTAGTAGTGTATACGTTGATCTTGTGGGCATTATTTGCACAGTGTTTTCTTCAAACCGCCATCTAGCTGTGTGAGCTTGTTCACATTTTGTCTAAATATTGATAATATTATCGTCTCTAGAAAAACCACTTGAGTTACTTTTTTTCAAGCAGCATTCTTATATTTTACGTAATCCGTATCCACCGCTGTGTATACGTTGACCTTGTGGGCATTATTTGCACAGTGTTTTCTTCAAACCGCCATCTAGCTGTGTGAGCTTGTTCACATTTTGTCTAAATATTGATAATATTATCGTCTCTAGAAAAACCACTTGAGTTACTTTTTTTCAAGCAGCATTCTGATATTTTACGTAATCCGTATCCACCGCTGTGTATACGTTGACCTTGTGGGCATTATTTGCACAGTGTTTTCTTCAAACCGCCATCTAGCTGTGTGAGCTTGTTCACATTTTGTCTAAATATTGATAATATTATCGTCTCTAGAAAAACCACTTGAGTTACTGTTTTTTCAAGCAGCATTCTGATATTTTACGTAATCCGTATCCACCGCTGTGTATACGTTGACCTTGTGGGCATTATTTGCACAGTGTTTTCTTCAAACCGCCATCTAGCTGTGTGAGCTTGTTCACATTTTGTCTAAATATTGATAATATTATCATCTCTAGAAAAACCACTTGAGTTACTGTTTTTTCAAGCAGCATTCTGATATTTTACGTAATCCGTATCCACCGCTGTGTATACGTTGACCTTGTAGGCATTATTTGCACAGTGTTTTCTTCAAACCGCCATCTAGCTGTGTGAGCTTGTTCACATTTTGTCTAAATATTGATAATATTATCGTCTCTAGAAAAACCACTTGAGTTACTTTTTTTCAAGCAGCATTCTGATATTTTACGTAATCCGTATCCACCGCTGTGTATACGTTGACCTTGTAGGCATTATTTGCACAGTGTTTTCTTCAAACCGCCATCTAGCTGTGTGAGCTTGTTCACATTTTGTCTAAATATTGATAATATTATCGTCTCTAGAAAAACCACTTGAGTTACTTTTTTTCAAGCAGCATTCTTATATTTTACGTAATCCGTATCCACCGCTGTGTATACGTTGACCTTGTGGGCATTATTTGCACAGTGTTTTCTTCAAACCGCCATCTAGCTGTGTGAGCTTGTTCACATTTTGTCTAAATATTGATAATATTATCGTCTCTAGAAAAACCACTTGAGTTACTTTTTTTCAAGCAGCATTCTGATATTTTACGTAATCCGTATCCACCGCTGTGTATACGTTGACCTTGTGGGCATTATTTGCACAGTGTTTTCTTCAAACCGCCATCTAGCTGTGTGAGCTTGTTCACATTTTGTCTAAATATTGATAATATTATCGTCTCTAGAAAAACCACTTGAGTTACTTTTTTTCAAGCAGCATTCTGATATTTTACGTAATCCGTATCCACCGCTGTGTATACGTTGACCTTGTGGGCATTATTTGCACAGTGTTTTCTTCAAACCGCCATCTAGCTGTGTGAGCTTGTTCACATTTTGTCTAAATATTGATAATATTATCGTCTCTAGAAAAACCACTTGAGTTACTGTTTTTTCAAGCAGCATTCTGATATTTTACGTAATCCGTATCCACCGCTGTGTATACGTTGACCTTGTGGGCATTATTTGCACAGTGTTTTCTTCAAACCGCCATCTAGCTGTGTGAGCTTGTTCACATTTTGTCTAAATATTGATAATATTATCATCTCTAGAAAAACCACTTGAGTTACTGTTTTTTCAAGCAGCATTCTGATATTTTACGTAATCCGTATCCACCGCTGTGTATACGTTGACCTTGTAGGCATTATTTGCACAGTGTTTTCTTCAAACCGCCATCTAGCTGTGTGAGCTTGTTCACATTTTGTCTAAATATTGATAATATTATCGTCTCTAGAAAAACCACTTGAGTTACTTTTTTTCAAGCAGCATTCTGATATTTTACGTAATCCGTATCCACCGCTGTGTATACGTTGACCTTGTAGGCATTATTTGCACAGTGTTTTCTTCAAACCGCCATCTAGCTGTGTGAGCTTGTTCACATTTTGTCTAAATATTGATAATATTATCGTCTCTAGAAAAACCACTTGAGTTACTTTTTTTCAAGCAGCATTCTGATATTTTACGTAATCCGTATCCACCGCTGTGTATACGTTGACCTTGTGGGCATTATTTGCACAGTGTTTTCTTCAAACCGCCATCTAGCTGTGTGAGCTTGTTCACATTTTGTCTAAATATTGATAATATTATCGTCTCTAGAAAAACCACTTGAGTTACTGTTTTTTCAAGCAGCATTCTGATATTTTACGTAATCCGTATCCACCGCTGTGTATACGTTGACCTTGTGGGCATTATTTGCACAGTGTTTTCTTCAAACCGCCATCTAGCTGTGTGAGCTTGTTCACATTTTGTCTAAATATTGATAATATTATCGTCTCTAGAAAAACCACTTGAGTTACTGTTTTTTCAAGCAGCATTCTGATATTTTACGTAATCCGTATCCACCGCTGTGTATACGTTGACCTTGTAGGCATTATTTGCACAGTGTTTTCTTCAAACCGCCATCTAGCTGTGTGAGCTTGTTCACATTTTGTCTAAATATTGATAATATTATCGTCTCTAGAAAAACCACTTGAGTTACTTTTTTTCAAGCAGCATTCTGATATTTTACGTAATCCGTATCCACCGCTGTGTATACGTTGACCTTGTAGGCATTATTTGCACAGTGTTTTCTTCAAACCGCCATCTAGCTGTGTGTATTATCGTTTCCAGAAAAACCAACTGAGTTTTTGTTGTTGTTGTTTTTTTAAAAATAATGCCAGGCAAAGGCAGGCCGCCACGCAGAGGCCGTGCTAGGGGCCGTGCTGCTATGCAATCCTGTGGCCCTAGCAAATTGCCCAGTTTTAAAAAGCCAATGACCCTGAACTCCCAAAATGCTGAAGAGGTAGTTGACTGGCTTACACAGCACACCCCATCCTCTACCGTTTCTAACTTTACCACAACATCCTCCTCATCCTCCACTGCTATGGCCACCCCACGTAACACTTCCTCCACCACCGGTGCCCCTTCTTCACTGGAGTCAGAGGAGTTATTTTCCCATGAGTTTCTTGAACTGAGTAATGCGCAACCATTATTGGCAGAAGAAGATGAAGGAGATGAGGACGTTACACCAGATTTAATTCTGGCAGAGAACACGACAGAGATGGACATAATGATGAGTGATGAGGAGGAGGTCCCCGCTGCTGCTTCCTTCTGTGATGTGTCAGAAGAAATTGATGCATCTGAGGAGAATGATGATGAGGAGATTGATGTTTTGTGGGTGCCTAGTAGAAGAGAGCAAGAGGAGGGTAGTTCAGATGGAGAGACGGAGAGTCAGAGAGGCAGTAGGAGAATAAGACTTAGAAGAAGCAGGGAGGACAGCCCGCAGGGATCAGTAGGGCAACAACATGTATCGGCACCTGTGTTCAGCCGGCCAACGCACCCGCCATTGCCGCCAATGCCGCCAACTTCTACTGTTACCGCCAGATCGCACACTTCCAAAAAGTCAGCAGTGTGGGATTTTTTTAATGTGTGTGCCTCTGACAAAAGCATTGTAATTTGCAATGAGTGCAGTCAGAAACTGAGCCTTGGTAAGCCCAACAGCCACATAGGTACAACTTCTATGCGAAGGCACATGAGCGGCAAGCACAAAGCACTTTGGGAGCAACACCTCAAAGGCAACAGGCAAACTAAAAGCCACACTCCTTCTGGTCCAGCATCTTACTGCTCTACCTCTGCTCTCCTTGACCCATCTGAACCACCCTCCACTCCGCCTTCCACCTTGACCACCTGTTCCCATTCCCAGTCATCTGCCACCAGCCAAGTTTCTGTGAAGGCCATGTTTGAGCGTAAGAAGCCAATGTCTGACTGTCACCCCCTTGCCCGGCGTCTGACAGCTGGCTTGTCTGCACTCTTAGCCCGCCAGCTTTTACCATACCAGCTGGTGGACTCTGAGGCCTTCCGCAAATTTGTAGCAATTGGGACACCGCAGTGGAAGGTACCCAGCCGCAATTTTTTTTCTAAAAAGGGAATACCACACCTGTACCAACATGTGCAGAGCCAAGTTACCGCATCTCTGTCACTTAGTGTTGGGCCAAAGGTCCATATGACTACTGACGCATGGTCCTCCAAGCATGGTCAGGGCAGGTATGTCACCTACACTGCCCACTGGGTGAACTTGGTAATGGCTGGGAATGGGAAGCAGGGAATGGGTAGCTCAACAACAACAACAACAGTGGAGTTGGTGTCACCGCCACGGATTGCACGCGGTTCTGCCACCACCTCTACTCCTCCATCGCTCTCTACCTCGTCTTCTTCCTCTTCTTCTTCTTACTCTGCTGCTGGGTCCTCCTTCTCCTCCTCCACACCTGTGCACCCCCAGCTCCCCCTAGGCTATTCGACGTGCCAGGTACGCCGTTGTCACGCTGTCTTGGGGATGACGTGCCTGGAAAGCAAAAACCATACCGGATCTGTACTCCTGTCATCTCTGCAGTCACAGGCCGATCGGTGGCTGACCCCACACCAACTGTAGATCGGAAAAGTGGTGTGTGACAATGGAAGCAATCTGTTGGCAGCGTTGAGACTGGGAAATTTAACACATGTGCCCTGCATGGCACATGTGTTAAATTTAATAGTCCAACGTTTTGTCTCCAAGTACCCAGGATTCCAGGACGTTCTCACCCAGTCCAGAAAGGTGTCGGCCCATTTCAGACGTTCCTACACAGCCATGGCACGCCTTGCTGACATTCAGCAGCGCTACAACATGCCAGTCAGGCGTTTGATTTCTGACAGCCAGACTCGCTGGAATTCAACGCTCCTTATGTTGGAACGTCTGCTGCAACAACAAAGGGCCGTCAACGAGTACCTTTTTGAACTGGGTGGTAGGACTGGATCTGCAGAGCTGGGGATTTTTTTCCCCCGTTACTGGGTGCTTATGCGCGATTCCTGCAGGCTCATGCGACCTTTTGAAGAGGTGACAAATATGGTCAGTCGCACCGAAGGCACCATCAGCGACCTAATACCCTTCGCTTTCTTCCTGGAGCGTGCCGTGCGACGAGTGACAGATGAGGCTGTAGACCAGCGTGACGAGGAGCTGGAAGCGCACGATTTATGGTCGGAATCACCAGAACGAACCCAGGCACCTGCTGCAACGCAGGGAGAGGTGCCAGAAGTGGAGTCAGAGGAGGAAGGTGGCTTTGTGGAGGAGGAGGAGGAGGACCAACAGGAGCAGGCTTCCCAGGGGGCTAGTGGTGACCTTTTGGGGACCCCTGGTCTTGTACGTGGCTGGGGGGAGGAGACCGTGGATGATGCAGTCCTTGATAATGAGGAAGCGGAGATGGATAGCTCTGCATCCAACCTTGTGAGAATGGGGTCTTTCATGCTGTCATGCCTGTTGAAGGACCCCCGTATCAAGAGGCTTAAGGAGAAGGACCTGTACTGGGTCGCAACGCTACTAGACCCTCGGTACAAGCATAAAGTGGCAGAAATGTTACCAACATACCACAAGTCCGAAAAGATGCGGCATTTACAAACCAGCCTGCAAAACATGTTGTACAATGCTTTTAAGGGTGATGTCACTTCAGGAACTCATCAACATTCCAGGGGCAGAGGTGCCAGTAATCCTGCCACGAGCACACCTGCAAGGACAAAGCCCTTTGGCCGGTCTGTAACATCAGACATGCAAATGTTTTTCTGTCCAAGGCAGCGCCACAACCCTTCTGGATCCACCCTCAAAGAACGCCTCGACCGGCAGGTAGCGGACTACCTGGCATTAACTGCAGATATCGACACTCTGAGGAGCGATGAACCCCTGGACTACTGGGTGCGCAGGCTTGATCTGTGGCCAGAGCTGTCACAATTTGCCATGAACCTCTTGTCTTGCCCAGCCTCAAGTGTGCTCTCAGAAAGGACCTTCAGTGCAGCAGGAGGGATTGTAACTGAGAAGAGAACTCGCCTAGGTCACAAAAGTGTCGATTACCTGACCTTTATTAAAATGAATGAGGGGTGGATCTCGGAGGGTTACTGCACGCCGGAAGACTTGTTCTGACTTCTATGCAGCTGTCCTTCTCTTCAAGCCTCATGACTCCACACACAGCTGTCCTTTAGCGTCCTCCTCCCTCCGCCACCGTTACAAACTAGGGTGCAAACCCTACTGGTTTAATTTTTTCTGGCCTCTGTGCTTCAGTGGCTGCAACCAAAAAAACTGGGCAAACAATGTCTACAAGGTCAACGTATGGCGAAAAATGACTATTTTCAGCATTTATATGGCATATTTTTTCTGGCAACTGTGCTTCAGTGGCTGCGTCCAAAAAAATGCATATTTTCTGCATTTATATGGCATAATTTTTCTGGCCTCTGTGCTTCAGTGGCTGCAACCAAAAAAATGCATATTTTCTGCATTTATATGGCATAATTTTTCTGGCCTCTGTGCTTCAGTGGCTGCAACCAAAAAAATGCATATTTTCTGCATTTATATGGCATAATTTTTCTGGCCTCTGTGCTTCAGTGGCTGCAACCAAAAAAATGCATATTTTGTCCATTTATATGGCATAATTTTTCTGGCCTCTGTGCTTCAGTGGCTGCAACCAAAAAAATTTATATTTTCAGCATTTATATGGCATAATTTTTCTGTCAACTGTGCTTCAGTGGCTGCGACCAAAAAAATGCATATTTTCTGCATTTATATGGCATAATTTTTCTGGCCTCTGTGCTTCAGTGGCTGCAACCAAAAAAATTTATATTTTCAGCATTTATATGGCATAATTTTTCTGGCAACTGTGCTTCAGTGGCTGCGACCAAAAAAATGACTATTTTCAGCATTTATATGGCATATTTTTTCTGGCCTCTGTGCTTCAGTGGCTGCGGCCAAAAAAACTGGGCAAACAATGCCTACAAGGTCAACGACGTTGACCTTGTAGGCATTGTTTGCCCAGTTTTTTTGGCCGCAGCCAATGAAGCACAGAGGCCAGAAAAAATATGCCACATAAATGCTGAAAATAGTCATTTTTTGCCATACGTTGACTCAACGTATATGGCAAAAAATGACTATTTTCAGCATTTATATGGCATATTTTTTCTGGCAACTGTGCTTCAGTGGCTGCAACCAAAAAAACTGGGCAAACAATGTCTACAAGGTCAATGTATGGCGAAAAATGACTATTTTCAGCATTTATATGGCATATTTTTTCTGGCAACTGTGCTTCAGTGGCTGCGTCCAAAAAAACTGGGCAAACAATGTCTACAAGGTCAACGTATGGCGAAAAATGACTATTTTCAGCATTTATATGGCATATTTTTTCTGGCAACTGTGCTTCAGTGGCTGCGTCCAAAAAAACTGGGCAAACAATGCCTACAAGGTCAACGTATGGCAGTTGTTTAAAGAGAACAGTAGATTACTAGCCAGCAAAGCTACCTAAGCTAAAATGTCCCTCAAATCCCTGCAGACTTCTGTCCCTCCAATACAGAGCAGTATCAAGCAGATTACTAGCCAGCAAACTTACTATCATCTGTCCCTGAAATCACTAACAGCTCTCCCCCTACACTATCTCTTCCAAGCACACACAGGCAGATTTTTCAGATACATTTTTGCCCTTGATCCCCCTCTGGCATGCCACTGTCCAGGTCGTTGCACCCTTTAAACAACTTTAAAATCATTTTTCTGGCCAGAAATGTCTTTTTTAGATGTTAAAGTTCGCCTTCCCATTGAAGTCTATGGGGTTCGCGAACCGTTCGCGAACCGCTCGCATTTTTGCGCAAGTTCGCGAATATGTTCGCGAACTTTTTTTCCGACGTTCGCTACTAGCGAACGTCGGAAAAAAAGTTCGCGAACATATTCGCGAACTTGCGCAAAAATGCGAGCGGTTCGCGAACGGTTCGCGAACCCCATAGACTTCAATGGGAAGGCGAACTTTAACATCTAAAAAAGACATTTCTGGCCAGAAAAATGATTTTAAAGTTGTTTAAAGGGTGCAACGACCTGGACAGTGGCATGCCAGAGGGGGATCAAGGGCAAAAATGTATCTGAAAAATCTGCCTGTGTGTGCTTGGAAGAGATAGTGTAGGGGGAGAGCTGTTAGTGATTTCAGGGACAGATGATAGTAAGTTTGCTGGCTAGTAATCTGCTTGATACTGCTCTGTATTGGAGGGACAGAAGTCTGCAGGGATTTGAGGGACATTTTAGCTTAGGTAGCTTTGCTGGCTAGTAATCTACTGTTCTCTTTAAACAACTGCCATACGTTGCCCTTGTAGGCATTGTTTGCCCAGTTTTTTTGGACGCAGCCACTGAAGCACAGTTGCCAGAAAAAATATGCCATATAAATGCTGAAAATAGTCATTTTTCGCCATACGTTGACCTTGTAGACATTGTTTGCCCAGTTTTTTTTGGACGCAGCCACTGAAGCACAGTTGCCAGAAAAAATATGCCATATAAATGCTTAAAATAGTAATTTTTCGCCATACGTTGACCTTGTAGACATTGTTTGCCCAGTTTTTTTGGACGCAGCTAGGGATGTAGTGAACTGTTCGCCGGCGAACTAGTTCGCGCGAACTTCGACTGTTCGCGTCCGCCGAATGTTCGCGAACGTCGCGCGACGTTCGCCAATTGGTGTTCGCGTTCGATTCGAAGTAAAAATTCGTTCGACCATTCGACCGTTCGACCGTTCGATCGCTAAAATCGAACGATTTCCATTCGTTCGAACGATTATAAGCATTCGATTGAATTAAAATCATTCGATTGAATAGCTTCGATCGTTCGATTCAAACGAAAATCGTTCGATCGTACGAATAAAATCCTTCGATCGTTCGATCGAACGATTTTATCGAGCGTTCGAAGTTTGCGAACTGTTCGCGAACTGTTCGCTTTTTTGCCGGTGTTCGCGAACGGCGTTCGCGAACATCAAATCGGCAGTTCGCTACATCACTAGACGCAGCCACTGAAGCACAGTTGCCAGAAAAAATATGCCATATAAATGCTGAAAATAGTCATTTTTTGCCATATACGTTGAGTCAACGTATGGCAAAAAATGACTATTTTCAGCATTTATGTGGCATATTTTTTCTGGCCTCTGTGCTTCAGTGGCTGCGGCCAAAAAAACTGGGCAAACAATGCCTACAAGGTCAACGTCGTTGACCTTGTAGGCATTGTTTGCCCAGTTTTTTTGGCCGCAGCCACTGAAGCACAGAGGCCAGAAAAAATATGCCATATAAATGCTGAAAATAGTCATTTTTTTGGTCGCAGCCACTGAAGCACAGTTGCCAGAAAAATTATGCCATATAAATGCTGAAAATATAAATTTTTTTGGTTGCAGCCACTGAAGCACAGAGGCCAGAAAAATTATGCCATATAAATGCAGAAAATATGCATTTTTTTGGTCGCAGCCACTGAAGCACAGTTGACAGAAAAATTATGCCATATAAATGCTGAAAATATAAATTTTTTTGGTTGCAGCCACTGAAGCACAGAGGCCAGAAAAATTATGCCATATAAATGGAGAAAATATGCATTTTTTTGGTTGCAGCCACTGAAGCACAGAGGCTAGAAAAATTATGCCATATAAATGGAGAAAATATGCATTTTTTTGGTTGCAGCCACTGAAGCACAGAGGCTAGAAAAATTATGCCATATAAATGGACAAAATATGCATTTTTTTGGTTGCAGCCACTGAAGCACAGAGGCCAGAAAAATTATGCCATATAAATGCAGAAAATATGCATTTTTTTGGACGCAGCCACTGAAGCACAGTTGCCAGAAAAAATATGCCATATAAATGCTGAAAATAGTAATTTTTCGCCATACGTTGACCTTGTAGACATTGTTTGCCCCGTTTTTTTGGACGCAGCCACTGAAGCACAGAGGCCAGAAAAAATTAAACCAGTAGGGTTTGCACCCTAGTTTGTAACGGTGGCGGAGGGAGGAGGACGCTAAAGGACAGCTGTGTGTGGAGTCATGAGGCTTGAAGAGAAGGACAGCTGCATAGAAGTCAGAACAAGTCTTCCGGCGTGCAGTAACCCTCCGAGATCCACCCCTCATTCATTTTAATAAAGGTCAGGTAATCGACACTTTTGTGACCTAGGCGAGTTCTCTTCTCAGTTACAATCCCTCCTGCTGCACTGAAGGTCCTTTCTGAGAGCACACTTGAGGCTGGGCAAGACAAGAGGTTCATGGCAAATTGTGACAGCTCTGGCCACAGATCAAGCCTGCGCACCCAGTAGTCCAGGGGTTCATCGCTCCTCAGAGTGTCGATATCTGCAGTTAATGCCAGGTAGTCCGCTACCTGCCGGTCGAGGCGTTCTTTGAGGGTGGATCCAGAAGGGTTGTGGCGCTGCCTTGGACAGAAAAACATTTGCATGTCTGATGTTACAGACCGGCCAAAGGGCTTTGTCCTTGCAGGTGTGCTCGTGGCAGGATTACTGGCACCTCTGCCCCTGGAATGTTGATGAGTTCCTGAAGTGACATCACCCTTAAAAGCATTGTACAACATGTTTTGCAGGCTGGTTTGTAAATGCCGCATCTTTTCGGACTTGTGGTATGTTGGTAACATTTCTGCCACTTTATGCTTGTACCGAGGGTCTAGTAGCGTTGCGACCCAGTACAGGTCCTTCTCCTTAAGCCTCTTGATACGGGGGTCCTTCAACAGGCATGCCAGCATGAAAGACCCCATTCTCACAAGGTTGGATGCAGAGCTATCCATCTCCGCTTCCTCATTATCAAGGACTGCATCATCCACGGTCTCCTCCCCCCAGCCACGTACAAGACCAGGGGTCCCCAAAAGGTCACCACTAGCCCCCTGGGAAGCCTGCTCCTGTTGGTCCTCCTCCTCCACAAAGCCACCTTCCTCCTCTGACTCCACTTCTGGCACCTCTCCCTGCGTTGCAGCAGGTGCCTGGGTTCGTTCTGGTGATTGCGACCATAAATCGTGCGCTTCCAGCTCCTCGTCACGCTGGTCTACAGCCTCATCTGTCACTCGTCGCACGGCACGCTCCAGGAAGAAAGCGAAGGGTATTAGGTCGCTGATGGTGCCTTCGGTGCGACTGACCATATTTGTCACCTCTTCAAAAGGTCGCATGAGCCTGCAGGCATCGCGCATAAGCACCCAGTAACGGGGGAAAAAAATCCCCAGCTCTGCAGATCCAGTCCTACCACCCAGTTCAAAAAGGTACTCGTTGACGGCCCTTTGTTGTTGCAGCAGACGTTCCAACATAAGGAGCGTTGAATTCCAGCGAGTCTGGCTGTCAGAAATCAAACGCCTGACTGGCATGTTGTAGCGCTGCTGAATGTCAGCAAGGCGTGCCATGGCTGTGTAGGAACGTCTGAAATGGGCCGACACCTTTCTGGACTGGGTGAGAACGTCCTGGAATCCTGGGTACTTGGAGACAAAACGTTGGACTATTAAATTTAACACATGTGCCATGCAGGGCACATGTGTTAAATTTCCCAGTCTCAACGCTGCCAACAGATTGCTTCCATTGTCACACACCACTTTTCCGATCTGCAGTTGGTGTGGGGTCAGCCACCGATCGGCCTGTGACTGCAGAGATGACAGGAGTACAGATCCGGTATGGTTTTTGCTTTCCAGGCACGTCATCCCCAAGACAGCGTGACAACGGCGTACCTGGCACGTCGAATAGCCTAGGGGGAGCTGGGGGTGCACAGGTGTGGAGGAGGAGAAGGAGGACCCAGCAGCAGAGTAAGAAGAAGAAGAGGAAGAAGACGAGGTAGAGAGCGATGGAGGAGTAGAGGTGGTGGCAGAACCGCGTGCAATCCGTGGCGGTGACACCAACTCCACTGTTGTTGTTGTTGTTGAGCTACCCATTCCCTGCTTCCCATTCCCAGCCATTACCAAGTTCACCCAGTGGGCAGTGTAGGTGACATACCTGCCCTGACCATGCTTGGAGGACCATGCGTCAGTAGTCATATGGACCTTTGGCCCAACACTAAGTGACAGAGATGCGGTAACTTGGCTCTGCACATGTTGGTACAGGTGTGGTATTCCCTTTTTAGAAAAAAAATTGCGGCTGGGTACCTTCCACTGCGGTGTCCCAATTGCTACAAATTTGCGGAAGGCCTCAGAGTCCACCAGCTGGTATGGTAAAAGCTGGCGGGCTAAGAGTGCAGACAAGCCAGCTGTCAGACGCCGGGCAAGGGGGTGACAGTCAGACATTGGCTTCTTACGCTCAAACATGGCCTTCACAGAAACTTGGCTGGTGGCAGATGACTGGGAATGGGAACAGGTGGTCAAGGTGGAAGGCGGAGTGGAGGGTGGTTCAGATGGGTCAAGGAGAGCAGAGGTAGAGCAGTAAGATGCTGGACCAGAAGGAGTGTGGCTTTTAGTTTGCCTGTTGCCTTTGAGGTGTTGCTCCCAAAGTGCTTTGTGCTTGCCGCTCATGTGCCTTCGCATAGAAGTTGTACCTATGTGGCTGTTGGGCTTACCAAGGCTCAGTTTCTGACTGCACTCATTGCAAATTACAATGCTTTTGTCAGAGGCACACACATTAAAAAAATCCCACACTGCTGACTTTTTGGAAGTGTGCGATCTGGCGGTAACAGTAGAAGTTGGCGGCATTGGCGGCAATGGCGGGTGCGTTGGCCGGCTGAACACAGGTGCCGATACATGTTGTTGCCCTACTGATCCCTGCGGGCTGGCCTCCCTGCTTCTTCTAAGTCTTATTCTCCTACTGCCTCTCTGACTCTCCGTCTCTCCATCTGAACTACCCTCCTCTTGCTCTCTTCTACTAGGCACCCACAAAACATCAATCTCCTCATCATCATTCTCCTCAGATGCATCAATTTCTTCTGACACATCACAGAAGGAAGCAGCAGCGGGGACCTCCTCCTCCTCCTCATCACTCATCATTATGTCCATCTCTGTCGTGTTCTCTGCCAGAATTAAATCTGGTGTAACGTCCTCATCTCCTTCATCTTCTTCTGCCAATAATGGTTGCGCATTACTCAGTTCAAGAAACTCATGGGAAAATAACTCCTCTGACTCCAGTGAAGAAGGGGCACCGGTGGTGGAGGAAGTGTTACGTGGGGTGGCCATAGCAGTGGAGGATGAGGAGGATGTTGTGGTAAAGTTAGAAACGGTAGAGGATGGGGTGTGCTGTGTAAGCCAGTCAACTACCTCTTCAGCATTTTGGGAGTTCAGGGTCATTGGCTTTTTAAAACTGGGCAATTTGCTAGGGCCACAGGATTGCATAGCAGCACGGCCCCTAGCACGGCCTCTGCGTGGCGGCCTGCCTTTGCCTGGCATTATTTTTAAAAAAACAACAACAACAAAAACTCAGTTGGTTTTTCTGGAAACGATAATACACACAGCTAGATGGCAGTTTGAAGAAAACAGTGTGCAAATAATGCCTACAAGATCAACGTATACACTACTACAGCGGTGGATACGGATTACGTAAAATATATGAATGCTGCTTGAAAAAAAGTAACTCAAGTGGTTTTTCTAGAGACGATAATATTATCAATATTTAGACAAAATGTGAACAAGCTCACACAGCTAGATGGCGGTTTGAAGAAAACACTGTGCAAATAATGCCTACAAGGTCAACGTATACACAGCGGTGGATACGGATTACGTAAAATATAAGAATGCTGCTTGAAAAAAAGTCACTCCGGTGTTTTTTCTGGAGACGGTAATATTATGGATATTTAGACAGAATGAGAACACGGTCACACAGCTAGATAGCAGTTGGTTGAATAACACACTGGGCAAAAAATGCCTACAGGGCAAATAATGCCTACAAGGTCAACGTATACACAGCGGTGGATACGGATTACGTAAAATATAAGAATGCTGCTTGAAAAAAAGTCACTCCGGTGTTTTTTCTGGAGACGGTAATATTATGGATATTTAGACAGAATGAGAACACGGTCACACAGCTAGATAGCAGTTGGTTGAATAACACACTGGGCAAAAAATGCCTACAGGGCAAATAATGCCTACAAGGTCAACGTATACACAGCGGTGGATACGGATTACGTAAAATATAAGAATGCTGCTTGAAAAAAAGTCACTCCGGTGTTTTTTCTGGAGACGGTAATATTATGGATATTTAGACAGAATGAGAACACGGTCACACAGCTAGATAGCAGTTGGTTGAATAACACACTGGGCAAAAAATGCCTACAGGGCAAATAATGCCTACAAGGTCAACGTATACACAGCGGTGGATACGGATTACGTAAAATATAAGAATGCTGCTTGAAAAAAAGTCACTCCGGTGTTTTTTCTGGAGACGGTAATATTATGGATATTTAGACAGAATGAGAACACGGTCACACAGCTAGATAGCAGTTGGTTGAATAACACACTGGGCAAAAAATGCCTACAGGGCAAATAATGCCTACAAGGTCAACGTATACACAGCGGTGGATACGGATTACGTAAAATATAAGAATGCTGCTTGAAAAAAAGTCACTCCGGTGTTTTTTCTGGAGACGGTAATATTATGGATATTTAGACAGAATGAGAACACGGTCACACAGCTAGATAGCAGTTGGTTGAATAACACACTGGGCAAAAAATGCCTACAGGGCAAATAATGCCTACAAGGTCAACGTATACACAGCGGTGGATACGGATTACGTAAAATATAAGAATGCTGCTTGAAAAAAAGTCACTCCGGTGTTTTTTCTGGAGACGGTAATATTATGGATATTTAGACAGAATGAGAACACGGTCACACAGCTAGATAGCAGTTGGTTGAATAACACACTGGGCAAAAAATGCCTACAGGGCAAATAATGCCTACAAGGTCAACGTATACACAGCGGTGGATACGGATTACGTAAAATATAAGAATGCTGCTTGAAAAAAAGTCACTCCGGTGTTTTTTCTGGAGACGGTAATATTATGGATATTTAGACAGAATGAGAACACGGTCACACAGCTAGATAGCAGTTGGTTGAATAACACACTGGGCAAAAAATGCCTACAGGGCAAATAATGCCTACAAGGTCAACGTATACACAGCGGTGGATACGGATTACGTAAAATATAAGAATGCTGCTTGAAAAAAAGTCACTCCGGTGTTTTTTCTGGAGACGGTAATATTATGGATATTTAGACAGAATGTGAACACGGTCACACAGCTAGATAGCAGTTGGTTGAATAACACACTGGGCAAAAAATGCCTACAGGGCAAATAATGCCTAAAAGGTCAACTTATACACTACTACAGCGATGGATACGGATTACGTAAAATTTATTATGGCTGCTTGAAAAAAGTCACTCCGGTGTTTTTTCTGGAGACGGTAATATTATGGATATTTAGACAGAATGTGAACACGGGCACACAGCTAGATAGCAGTTGGTTGAATAACACACTGGGCAAAAAATGCCTACAGGGCAAATAATGCCTAAAAGGTCAACTTATACACTACTACAGCGATGGATACGGATTACGTAAAATTTATTATGGCTGCTTGAAAAAAGTCACTCCGGTGTTTTTTCTGGAGACGGTAATATTATGGATATTTAGACAGAATGTGAACACGGGCACACAGCTAGATAGCAGTTGGTTGAATAACACACTGGGCAAAAAATGCCTACAGGGCAAATAATGCCTAAAAGGTCAACTTATACACTACTACAGCGATGGATACGGATTACGTAAAATTTATTATGGCTGCTTGAAAAAAGTCACTCCGGTGTTTTTTCTGGAGACGGTAATATTATGGATATTTAGACAGAATGTGAACACGGGCACACAGCTAGATAGCAGTTGGTTGAATAACACACTGGGCAAAAAATGCCTACAGGGCAAATAATGCCTAAAAGGTCAACTTATACACTACTACAGCGATGGATACGGATTACGTAAAATTTATTATGGCTGCTTGAAAAAAGTCACTCCGGTGTTTTTTCTGGAGACGGTAATATTATGGATATTTAGACAGAATGTGAACACGGTCACACAGCTAGATAGCAGTTGGTTGAATAACACACTGGGCAAAAAATGCCTACAGGGCAAATAATGCCTAAAAGGTCAACTTATACACTACTACAGCGGTAGTAAAATAAAAAAAAGTTAAATAAAAAAAAATTAAAGTTGGTGCTGCTGAACTACTAGGAGCAGCAGATTAGCACACCAGTCCCACTCCCCAACACTGCTAGACTAATAGCACTGGGCTCTTATAGTAGTAGTAGTAGTAGTAGTAGTAGTAAAACAACAAAAAAATAAATAAAAGCAGTCCTTACAAGGACTATTGCTATTGCAGCAGTCAGCAGATGAGATCAGAAGCAGGACAGCTGCCCACTGCAGCTACATACAGAGCACTGCAGTAGAAGGTAGATTACTAGCCAGCAAAGCTACCTAAGCTTAAATGTCCCTCAAACCCCTGCAGACTTCTGTCCCTCCAATAACAGAGCAGTATCAAAACGTTTACTAGCCAGCAAACTTTCAACTGTCCCTGAAATCACTAACAGGCAGCAGCTCTCTCCCTACACTATCTCTTCAGCACACACAGGCAGAGTGAAAAAAAGCTGCAGGGCTTCGGTTTTTATAGGGAAGGGGAGTGGTCCAGGGGAGAGCTTCCTGATTGGCTGCCATGTACCTGCTGGTCTGGGGTGAGAGGGCAAAAAAAAGCGCCAACAATGGCGAACCCAAAATGGCGAACGTCGCGCGACGTTCGCGAACTTCCGGCGAGCGCGAACACCCGATGTTCGCGCGAACAAGTTCGCCGGCGAACAGTTCGCGACATCTCTATTCGCTACATCCCTACTTATTAGGCAGCTTTTAATCACTTTGGACCTTTTAGATGTTTTTTGGCTGTTTTTACTAGGAATTGTTTGATGAACTTAAATTTGTAGTGGTTTTTGAGGTATTCCTATATTTTAGCTCATTATTCAGTTATTTTTTGTGTTTACTTTTTTATATTCAGATCTTTTAATAAATTCATTGACAATCGAGGTTTTAGAGAAATTGAGTTTAGCTTCAGTTTCCAAAACCTCTAAAACCACTAAAATTTGACCTCTAACAAATAAGCCTCGATGATGCAAAAGCTCAAGTTTAATGGTTTGACTTAAATATTCCAGCCCACAGCTTCCCCACAATACACCAATTCCCAGTTCCCCCACACCTCCTGTGCTTCTTGCTTGTTGGAAAGTTTATTCGTCCAACTGCCTTATATTATTTCAGTTTTGTATTGATCGTGTTTTTAACCAAATTTTATTTTTTAGAAGCCCAGGACCTACATTCAAGCCCTGGAGCCGATCGGCGAGGACAACTACGGTGTCATTTATAACGTAAGATATTTTAGTCAATGTCTAAATGGAGTAATTTCTTTTATGGTTTTGGGTGATTCTGTTAATTCTGCTGCTTGTACCCTCTAGAGTTTTGTCCTTTCTGTGTTTTTCTTGGGCTTCTGAACCTGCCAATAAACATTCCCCTATCCACACAGTATATGTGTTTTCCATAATGCTCCGCACAATAATTATCATTAAGTTTCTTTTTCTACTTTTGTTACAGGGATGGCACCGTAAGCAGCAAAAAGATGTGGCCATCACCATCGTTAGGGATCCAGAGGTAACATGTCTTGATACGATTAATATAATCAGATACCAATAAGCCTTGTGTTACATCTACATTATGATTTTTAGTAGAAGGCAAACTTACTAACAAAACATTGGCATGTTCTTATTTATGCACCAGGCAGTGTAATATCCTGACCTCTAATAATTATGTAACTGTAAAAATAAGTGAATGAATCTCATCTGAGAAATGTATGGGATTTAAGAAGTAAAAGAGCTGAGAGCCAATCATATTATGCAGTTCTCACATAGGGGTATTAAAAAGCTGTCGTTTATCAGAACTACAAGTTAGGTTGGGGTATTTGAAATTATAATTTTTTCCATTGTATTAACTTTACTTCTTTTGTTTAAAACTAGAAGCAAAAAGAAATCCTCAAGAAAATAGACATCCTTGAGAGAGCATCTGGCCACGGAAAAATCATCGGCTTTCATGGGGCATATTATCAGCCTACCTCTAAAAAAATGCCCCATTTTGAAGGATTGTGGGTAAGGAGTTGTTTCTTCACGTTACACATTCATGCACCAACATGTCAATCAACAGCTCTAATATAAGCTAGAATTTTGGATGCAAATATGATTCCATTTGGTAAGAAAGAGTCCGGTGAATGTGGACCACTTTGTTCTCAGTTGCACCAGATATTATATTTACATTCACAATACTTTTGTAGGCCTATTTCTGACTTAAAGCCTTTCCCTAGACTTCCCAATAAAATTATAAACCACACAAATCTATGTGTTACATGTTCTTTGTTTGTGTTTTAGGTTTCAACTGAGCTTTACACCGGTGCTTCTCTGAAAGAGCTCACTAACATCCACAAGCAGAAATCCTTGCCAGAGAGCAGTGAAAGTTACATCTGCAAGGAGGTGTTGCAGGTATGTCTCACGTGAACCTCCTCAGTACTATTCTACATAAATCTAATTCATTAATAGTATGAAAAATATTTAGATTTTCACTTTTGCTTTATTGGTTTTGCAGGGCCCGAGTCACCTTGATGAACACAAGGTCAATGATCATCACCTGAGGCCTGACAATATCATGGTGGACTCATCTAGAGACATAAAGATCAGTAAGTGTTGCTTGGAATAAACATAATTTTTTTCTATCTTCATGGTGTTTAGTGGTGGGTCCCATTTATAAATGAACATTACAATTTCTGCTTTTGTCCTATAATTTCAGGAGATTTCAGCTCTGCCACCATAGGACTGAGGAGCCACACTACTTTTAGAAGAGCTATTCCATACAGGGCTCCAGAATTAAAGGCCAATGTTGGCAGTAACGCTATTGCAAATACCACCAAGGTACTGTGATGTCTTCTCACTTTTTGTTCTATTGTTACCTTTATATTTAATGTATGTAGCTCACACAAGGTGACTACGATGCTTTTTCACTCTCTCACTTCACAGACCCCTCTCATAACAGCGAATCTTAAGCTGTAAAGTGGTTTCTGTGAGCTGAGCTATGTCACCTAACATATTGACTCCCCCCAGTAAATTTACCTTTCCTTATCCTTCAATTATATTAAGCAGTTCATCAAAAATACTTGATCTACTAAAAAAAAAACTTTTTTGTCTTCCCCAGGAGAATCAACAGCCACCTGAAAAGATATACCCGGTAAGAGAAGCTCAAACATTTATAGTTTTCCTATATTTTTCAAACGTTCTAAAAATGTTAGAGTGAGTAAGTGTAAAAACCATGAACCTCTAAAATCTGACCTTTAATAAGTAAGCATCCACATGATACAAAAGCTCAACTTTAATGATTTGACTTAAATATTCCAGCCCAAGACCTTCCCCCAATACACCAATTCCCAGTTCCCCCTACACCTCCTGTACCTCTCACTTTTTGGAAAGTTTATTTGTTCTATTGCCTTATATTAATTTTAGTATTTATCATGTTTTCAAAACAATTTTATTTTTTAGAAGCCCAAGACATACATAGAAGCCCGGGAGCCTATCGGAGAGGATGACTACGGTGTTATTTATAATGTAAGATCAATGTCTAAATGGAGTAATTTGTGTTATGTGTTTGGGTTTATTCTGCTGCTTGTACCCTCTAGAGTTTTGTCCCTTGTGTGTTTTTCTTGTGCGTCTGAACCTGCCAATCAACTTTCCTGTATCCACACAGTACATGTGTTTGCTTTCCCATAATGTTCTGCACAATAATAATCATAGAGTTTCTTTCTTTGTTGCAGGGATGGCACCATAAAGAGCAGAAAGAGGTGGCCATCACCATCATTAAGGATACGAAGGTAACATGTCTTGATACAATTACTATAATCAGATACTAATAAGCCTTGTGTTACATCTATATTATGATTTTTTGTAGAAAGAGAACTTGCTAAGAAAACATTGGCATGTTCTTATTTCTGCACCAGTCAGTGTAATATTCTGAACCCCTATTAACTATGTAACTGTAAAAATAAGTGAAAGAATCTCATCTGAGAAATGTAAAAGATTTAAGAAATTACAGAGCTGAGAGTCAATCATATTATGTAGTTCTCACATGGGGGTATTAAAAACCTGTTATTTTTCAGAACGACAAGTTAGGTCGGGGTGTTTGAAATTTTCATTTTATCCATTGTATTAACTTTACTTTTTTTTGTTTGAAACTAGAAGCAAAAGGAAATCCTCAAAAAAATGTGCATCTTCGAAAACATACCTGACCACAAAAATATCGTCGGCTTTTATGGGGCATTCTACAATCATGCCTCTAAAAAAATGCCCCATTATGAAGGATTATGGGTAAGGAGTTATTTATTCACGTTACACATTCTTGTACCAACATGTCAATCAATAGCTCTAATTCAAGTGAGAATTTTGGATGCAAATATGATTTAGTTTTGTAAGAAAGAGTCTGGTGCATGTGGATCACTTTGTTCTCAGTTGTACCAGATATTGTATTTACATCCAGAATGCTTGTGTATCTCTGACTTATATCCACACAGTTTTCCCCCAGACTTTCCAATAAAATTTGTAAAAAATCTATGTGTTAAACATTCTTTGTTTGTGTTTTAGGTTTCAACTGAGCTTTACACCGGATCATCACTGAAAGAGCTCATTAATGGTCAGAAGCAGAAATCCTTGCCAGAGAACACCATAGCTTACATCTGCAAGGAGGTGTTGCAGGTATGTCTCGTGTGAACCTCCTCAGTACTATTCTAGTTAAATATAATTAATTAAATAGCATGAAAAATATTTAGATTTTCACTTTTGCTTTATTTGTTTTGCAGGGCCTGAGTCATCTAAATAAAAACAAGGTCATTCATCACGACCTGAGGCCTGGCAACATCATGGTGGCATCATCTGGAGACATAAAGATCAGTAAGTGACACTTAGAGTAAATGGAGATTTTTTTCTATCTTCATGGTGTTATTTGGTGGGTTCCATTTATAAATGAACATTACAATATCTGCTTTTGTCTTATAATTTCAGTTGATTTCACATCTGCCACCAAGGGACCGAGGAGCCACGCTACTTCTGGAGCTATTCCATACATGGCTCCAGAAGTAATGGCCAATATTGGCAGCAACACTGTTGACTATACCACCAAGGTACTGTGATGTCTTCTCTTTTGCTTTTAATTACCTTTATATATAATGTATGTATCTTACACAAGGTGAACTGCGGTGCTTTTTCACTCACTCACTTTACATACCCCTCTCATAACAGTGAATCTAAAGCTGTAAAGTGGTTTCTGTGATATGAGAGGTGGAATCTGAAGGGAAGGAGTGTGCAGAGCACAGGCAGGGCAGCCATCAGGGGGGGACAGGGGGGAGAGTTATAGGGGGCCCGAGGGTAAGGGGGGCCCAGCACTTTCTTGATTAATCGGGCCCACCTGCTTTCTGAGAGCTGCTGACTTCGGGAAGGCAGGGTGGGAGCACAAGGGGAGGTATCTTCTGTCCATTACTTCCCCTTATTGGTAAATGAGTTTAAGTCCCATTTGAGCTGCTCAGGGATTGGATACTTTTACCAGGACTTGAAATTCTGTGACCAATAAGGGAAGAAAATGCTGTCACTGGAAGAGGATGCAGCCACCTGTGCTCCATTCCTCCCTTCTGTAGTTGGCAGCTCACTGACAGCAGGTGAGCCACACTAATAAAGTAAGTGTGACATGGCAGGGCCCCCTAAAGGTAACCCTTTGTGGTCCCTGTTGTGTGGTGGGGCCCTGGGCACCAATTTTTTTTCTGGGGGTGCAAGTTTTTTTACATGGACTTTTAAGGGGGGCCCTGGCCACCAATTTTCTTATAACATGTGGGGGGGGGGCCTGGCCACCAATTTTTTCCCCCATGTGGGGCCCTAGCCACCAATATTTTTTAATGGGGGGCCCTGACCACAAATGTTTTTTTCAATGGGGGGGCCTAACCACCAATATTTTTTTTATTAACATGTGGGAACCATGTTTTTTTAGTATGTGGTGGAGGGTGGACCTGTGGGGTGGGAAGGGCGGACCTGTAGGTGGGGCTTGTGGTGGGTGCAGCCCAGGGGCCCAGGAAATTTTTTCGCATGGGGCCCTGTGATTTCTGATGGCGGCCCTGAGCACAGGAATATTAGAAACCCACTTTTTTCAGGCCTTTATGGGGTTTTCTAACTCTGTGGAACACTATTTTACAGTGAAGTCTAGATTTTACATCTTTTGATTCTACATTTGCCCACTTTTTTGTGGTCCCAGCAATATATAATGCGTAATGAATTTTGCTGGATTTTACACATTTTTTTCTGGTCCCTATAACACATAAAATGAGGGTTCTACTATATATAAAGTATCTGAATGATCTATAACTGGATTTTTCCATGTGTTCTGTGTATATTCTTTTCTAATAGTTGCGTTCCCCCCATATTTTTATGTGTAGGCTGATGTATGGTCACTGGGAATATCAGCGCTGGAAATGGCGGAAGGATATTATCGTAAGTAAACCCGAGTGTGTGTGTAATATAGTGTTTGTAGAAACGTTAGAGGTATTTATGTGTCATGTTGTAACACAGTATATTATTAAATATTAAAAGCTATAGGGCTGGTTTTTTAAAAATTTTAATTTGCCAGTTTCCGATCCTGATATTTTGTCAGTGTATTGGCAGTTGAGAAGCAAAAATTCAATTTAGTTCATTTGAGTTTTTTCAATATTTGTTGTTTTTCATGAGTCATCAATTTTTCATCTTGTATTTTCTTACATACCAGCATTCAGCAGATTTCCTGAGAATAAACTTATGAAGAGGATTATGCACGGTCCTGCACCAACCTTACTGTGGGACACATGGTGAGTCATTGCCACTTAAAACAGAAAAAGAGTGAGATGGAAAGGGTGGGGAAATAAATAGGAAATGAGGGGAGAGGGTGGGGAAATGATGGAAGAGGGTGGGGAAATTAAAAGGAAATGAGGGGAGAGGATTGGGAAATGAAAAGGAAATGAGGGGAGAGAGTGGGGAGATGAAAAGGAAATGAGGGGAGAGGGTGGGGAAATAAAAAGAAAATAATAGGAGAGGGCAGGAAAATAAAAAAAGAAAGTGGGGGGAGGGTGGGGATTGACAGGGGGTAAAGGGGTATGTAAATGGGAAAGAGAGTCAAGAAAACTTGGGAATTGGGGTGAAGTAAGGATGGGGAATGGATGAATGGGAAAGAAGTGTGGGTAATCTTAAATGCTCAGATGCAGAATCTCATGTTTATCTTGAGATCTTGGGGTTATTATCTGGCTGCCAATACAAGCCAGTCCAAGATGTTGGCAAAGTATTCTGGGCAAAGGTAAATGTACTTTAATATTTCAGGGTTAGTAAGTAACACAATAGACTTCATTTTCTAAGGTAGATCAGTTAAAGCATTATAAGGGAAGGGGCTCATCCTCTATTGACTTCATGAATAGCTTCTGACTGCCTGTGTTGTGATTGGGTGCAGAGTGACATCATCACACTGTTTAACAAATGGACTGTCAGTAAAATAGAGGCTTATTGGGGATACAGGGCACATGGCTGTGCTGGTTCTATTCACAGTCTTTTATATGTGTGAGCTCTGCAAATGTAGTTATTCTATAACGTGATCAGTTAGCATTTTAATATGTTTCTTCTTTTTTTCCAGGAGTAACCATTTCCATTTCTTCATATCTGAATGCCTCCAGAAAAACCCAGCAAGGAGGCCCTCTGCAGAACAGCTACTATCACACCCCTTCATTAGCAACATCCAAAATGAAAGGGGTGTCAAAAAGTTCATAAAAAGGCACCTGCAGAAATGTAAGGGAACTGCTCATTCTCATTATAAATCACTCAACTAAAGCCGCCCATAATAAAGGCTGAGATTGTAAAAGGGCAGAGGTCACTGAACTAGGCCAAATCTATGAGAGAGACAAACATGATGAGATGGGAGAAAATGTTATCATTAAATAGTTGTAACTGACATTTAAATTAGTAGCAAAGGGAATGGGATATAAAACATGCAGCAAATATTATAAAAAAAAAAAGAACCAATTGAAGTATTGTACAAACAGCTTCTCCGTGACTAACACTGATCAATCTTTCCTTAGGAATGAAGAACTGAAGAAATAGCAGCCATCGGGGGAGGGACGGGGGCACAACTGCAGGGCCCTAATATCATCTTTGGGCCCTACAGAAAAAATTGGTCCCGATGGCAGCTTTAGAAGATTGACATCAATTTGATATTTTAAACTATACAATAAACATCTTAAAATAACATTAACCTCTAGTGTATTCTTTCAATAGGGAGACATCCCTAATAACCTCCAAGCCCACTGTTGGCTCATATTCATCTTCCCTTTAATATTAGTTCTAATGACCTTGACACAATCCAATAAACAGTCTTACTGTGTTGGTTTTATCCATCCTGGTCCTGTTGGTAATTCTCGGGTTCTCTTAGTTGGTTCCATCAATATCTTTTCTAGCAGCAAGTGAAATAGTCACTAATACCCTTATTAAAGGAAAATTATACCCCCAAAATGAACACTTAAGCAACAGATAGTTCATATCATATTAAGTGGCATATTAAAGAATCTTACCAAACTGGAATATATATTTAAGTAAATATTGCCATTTTACATCTCTTGCCTTGAGCCACCATTTCGTGATGGTCTGTGTGCTGCCTCACCTGACCAGAAATACTTCAACTCAAACTGTAACAGGAAGAGATCACCTGACCAGAAATACTTCAACTCAAACTGTAACAGGAAGAGATCACCTGACCAGAAATACTGCAGCTCTAACTGTAACAGGAAGAGATCACCTGACCAGAAATACTTCAACTCTAACTGTAACAGGAAGAGATCACCTGACCAGAAATACTGCAGCTCTAACTGTAACAGGAAGAGATCACCTGACCAGAAATACTGCAGCTCTAACTGTAACAGGAAGAGATCACCTGACCAGAAATACTGCAGCTCTAAATGTAACAGGAAGAGATCACCTGACCAGAAATACTGCAGCTCTAACTGTAACAGGAAGAGATCACCTGACCAGAAATACTGCAGCTCTAACTGTAACAGGAAGAGATCACCTAACCAGAAATACTTCAACTCTAACTGTAACAGGAAGAAGTGAGGAAGCAAAAGACACAACTCTGTCTGTTAATTGGCTCATGTGACCTAACATGTATGGTTTGTTTGGTATGTTTGTGAGTACAGTGAATCCTACGATCCCAGGGGGCGGTCTTTATTTTTTAAAATGGCAATTTTCTTTTTATGATTACCCAATGGCACATACTACTAGAAAAGTATATTATTGTGAAAATGGTTTATTTAAGTGAAGCAGGATTTTACATATGAGCTGTTTTATGCAATATCTTTTTATAGAGACCTACATTGTTTGGGGGGTATAGTTTTCCTTAAAAGGACAACCAAATCCGAAAAAAGAAATTTGGCTAACAGTGCCATATTTTATATACTGAATTTAATGCACCAGTCTAAAGTTTCAGATTATCAATAGCAGCAATGATCCAGGACTTCAAACTTGTCACCGGGGGTCACCATCTTGGAAAGTGTCTGTGACACTCACATGCTCAGTGGGCTCTGATTGGCTGTTGAGAAGCTAAGCTTAGGGCTCGTCACTAATTATCCAGCAGAAAATGAGCTTCCCCTGTAATATAAGCTGATGCTACAGGTTTGCTGATTATTAAATTGTGATGCTAATTGCACTGGTTTCTGTGCTGCCATGTAGTAATTATCTGTATTAATTACTAATCAGCCTTATATTGTGACATTTCTATTCTATTTGTACTGTATATTGTGAGTGGGTCCCTAAGCTCAGTAAGTGACAGCAGCACAGAGCATGTGCAGTGAATCAGCAGAAAAGAAGATGGGGAGCTACTGGGGCATCTTTGGAGACACAGATCTTTACTACTAAAGGGCTGTGGTTGCCTTGGGCTGGTACACAAACCCAAAACATAATGTACAACATTTCCAGCTGCTTCTTTAGTTAAGCTTTAGTTCTCCTTTAAGACACTTGTGCTGCATCTTGTGCTTTGCACCCTGCTCTTTATGCATCAGAGAAGGTACAACCGGTTAAATGGACACAGTGATACTAGAGAAGCAGGCATTTGTGTATGGCATTCTGCTTCCATTTTCGCACCCAGCGATTGTACTGTAAATCAACCCTATAATGTACATGTCAAATCCATGACACAAATTAATATTTCTACTAATTAGTTTCTTCTGCTTGACTCTTCAACCTGAACAGAGGACCTAGTTGCTTTTTCTTACATCCCCCACATACACACACAGTGTGATTGTTAGCTCCTGAATTACTCCACGTTCATCTGAATGCTATTAAATCATTATGTTTCCCTTTAATACTTACACTGGAACTACCAAACATGATTCACTTATTATACAGTTTATTGTGCTCCTTAATAAGTGGACTGACCTCTGTTACCCTGGTACCAACCTGAAATAAACGTCCGAGGCCCGTTTGGGTCAAAAGCTCATTTCCAGTAATTTCAGTTCTGTGAGCGATAGGGAGGCAAAGGGCGCGCATGTTGGAAACAGCAAACTGCATAATCTCTATGGACCCAAACACCGAGACATAAAAGAATGAAAGAATAATCGTTTTTATTATATAGTACAGCATGTTCATTTCCAGAGAAAGGGAAAATGTTTCCCAAATGAACAGTTCTCTCCGTCCCTCCACTGCCGGGAATGAGGTTATTTCCTTGGTCTTTACAGGAAGGCTTGTTTATGGCTTGACTGTCACATTGATTTAATGAAAAGAATGCACTCACAGTTTATTAACAGCGAACTAAATGTATTCACCGGTGTGCCATGTGCGACTTGAAATGCAGGTGTAGTGTAAGGTCATCCCTGAATGGAGCTCTTAATGCATCTGTCTGACATGCCATGCATAAATTTGACAGTTTACCCTGCTTGCCGCAGGCTGTTTTATCCACCTACTGTAAGCTTATTATTCTGATTTCGACAGGAGAACATTTAGAAATAAACAGAATTGTCAACACTGTTATAATGTAGATCCATTTGCCTTTCTATTTGTCTATGTTAAGTCCATTATTAGCTGGTTAAATGGCAAACAATGGCATAACTAGACAATATCAGTGTTCACTTGTCATAGAATAGCTTCAGGCTCACAAATAGGTGCCCGTTAAAACATGATCCATGAGGGTAAGGGCACACGCTTAGATTCAGGGAGATTTAGTTGCCCGGTGACAAATGGCCTCTTTTATTGAAACTAATCTCCCCGAAAAGCCTTCCCAACGGCTTTAATTTAAATCTATGGAGGGATGACACTCAGAGTGCTTTGTTTTGCTAAGTCGGCCGAAGTTGCCTCACGAGGAAACTTCGGGTAACGTTCGGAAAATGAAGCGCTCCAAGTGCCATCCTGCCGGCGATTTAGATTCTAGCAGGTGGGAAGGCTTTTTGGGGAGATTAATAGCCTGAAGAAGAGACGATTTGTTGCCAGGCGACTAAATCTCCCCTAATCTTAGCATGTGCCCTTACCCTAAGAGTGTGATACCCCTTTGTATTACTTACAACATTAATGAAGTCATTAATGAACAAGTTAAATAAAAGTGGACCCAATACCAAGCCCTGAGGGACCCCACTAAGAACCTTACTCCAAGTAGAGAATGTCCCATTAACAACCACCCGATCCTGTAGCCAGTTTCCTATCCACGTGCAAACGACTTCATTAAGCCCCACAGACCTTAGTTTAAAAAGCAGTAGTTTGTGGGGCACAGTATCAAACGTTTTGGCAAAATCCAAATAGATCACATCTACTGCCCCCCCACTGTCCAGCATCTTACTTACATCATCATAAAAAGCAATCAAATTAGTCTGACATGACCTATCCTTCCTAAAGCAATGCTGATTGTTGCTCATAATGCCATTCACTAGGACACAATTTTGAATGTGATCCCTTAACAAGTCTTCAAATAATTTGGCCACCACAGATGTCAAACTTACTGGCCTATAATTGCCAGGCTGAGATCGTAATCCCTTTTTAAATATTGGAAGGCTGGAAACCCATTGCAAGGACACATGCTGGTGAAACCATGGGGTGCAGCATATATAGGACATCAGAGCAGTAGATTTAAGCCAATGAAGGAAGTAGTAAATGTTTTATCTGTGACACTGACATATTTAATTTGAGTTGAAAAGAGGCAATAGTCCATCAAGCCAACCCCATCAGTTTGCAAAAGCCTTGGATAGTATGCATGTCCAAGATGTCATCCAATCAGAATCAGCATCACAACATCATCTGGCAGTGCATTCCACACCCTCACTGTCCTGACTGTGAAGAACCACAATTGAATTGGAGATGGACATTAAAGCATCTGCACAACCCTATACATGTTTTCTGAAACTGCAATCTGCCTTAATTCTGAGGTTGCACCCTACATACCCTGCCTAAACCCTAGTTCAGCCCTGAAGAAAACATGAAAACTTTTCGAAGTAATGTCTTGTTGTTTCTGCAAGTGTGTCCATATTCTTGACTCTTCAATTGCTGCATAAGCTGTTGAAGTAAAAAAGAGACTTTTATAACCTCATCTTGTCAAAATCAGAGAATGAGAAAATGCTCAGTAGAGCCCTTTATGCACGGCTTGTTGCAGGAGCTGTCAAGGAATATGAGTATTTTAAAGCCACTTTTCCTCAAAACTGAAGTGGGATTAAAGTGAATTGTAGAAGAGTTCAAGGGAGGGTTGTACTATCCCAGTATACAGAATGGGTAGGAGACATACTGATATATAATTGGATATTTTGCTGTAGGGATAGACAGAATTTGTTGTGCAAGGGTACTGTATTTAAATTATACTTATTATAAATGTTAGAAGAAACTTATAGTGGGATCTATAATTATATTAATGATTCTAACAGTGTTTAGTTGCCTTAAAATGTCCGTATTATACCGATATTGACCGAAGGGCAACGGTGCAAAGCCAGATGCATTGTTTTCACACAAAAAACGGAGTGGGTTATGAACTATGTAATATTGATTTTAATTCAGACATTTAAATTTGCTGCGCGCATTGCTTTCTTTATTGAAGAATTGATTTCATTAAAGCAGAAGTCCCTGCAAAAATAGATTGCTTTCATTGAATTTACAATGACGTGATTAAAAGGCATAGCTCTTATTAAACACACACACCAAAAAAAGGAAAGTCTAATGTTGTTTTTCTCCCAGCACCAAGCTATGAAATTTCAAAGCGAATGGGGAGAAAATTGATATAAACGCCATTTGTCAGGTTCAGCTCGGAATAATATTTGTCAAGCTTGAACTGGTTTTAAAGGTGCAGCATATGCTTTTCTAGGCTATAAGGTTGCCCAGGTGATTGTCTTTGATTGTAAGTTTTTATCTAATCTATCTATCCATCTATCTATCTATCTATCTATCTATCTATCTATCTATCTATCTATCTATCTATCTATCTATCTATCTATCTATCTATCATCTATCTATCATCTATCTATCTCTATCATCTATCTAAACTATCTATCTATCTATCTATCTATCTATCTATCTATCTATCTATCTATCTATCTATCTATCTATCTATCATCTATCTATCTATTTATCCATCAAAACACTCTACTGGTCTCTCTCTCTCTCTCTCTCTCTCTCGCTCTCTCTCTCTCTCTCTCGCTATCATCTGTCTATCATCTATCTATCTATCTATCTATCTATCTATCTATCTATCTATCTATCTATCTATCTATCTATCTATCTATCTATCTATCTTATCTATCATCTATCTATCTATCTATCTATCTATCTATCTATCATCTATCTATCTCTATCATCTATCATCTATCTAATCTATCTATCCATCAAAACACTCTACTGGTCTCTCTCTCTCTCTCTCTCTCTCTCTCTCTCTCTCTCTCTCTCTCTCTCTCTCTCCCTCCCTCTCTCTCTCTCTCTATCATCTGTCTATCATCTATTTATCATCTATCTATCTATCTATCTATCTATCATCTATCTATCTCTATCATCTATCTAATCTATCTATCTATCTATCTATCTATCTATCTATCTATCTATCATCTATCATCTATCTAATCTATCTATCCATCAAAACACTCTACTGGTCTCTCTCTCTCTCTCTCTCTCTCTCTCTAACATCTGTCTATCATCGATTATCTATCTATCTATCTATCTATCTATCTATCCATTTATCCATCACCAGACTCTACTCTATGTAAAACCGGTCCTACACATATGAGAACTACCAACTCCAACCCTAACAAAGTCCGCAGGTAGTTATGGTGATGCTCTTCAACCCTGATGCAAATTGGTGCAGAATTTACCCATGGATGGCAAAAAAAAGCCACCCCGTGTAAATAAAGAGCTGGATTTCAGATTTTACACCAGGACATTGGGCACTGTTAGTGTATTTAGATTAATTGTGCTGTCTCCACTTGTAATCCAGTCCCACCTTGCCCTGGTCCGAGTGCTGAATCAAGCTACAGGCCCATAAGACATAAGATAAAGGACACGTATATGTATACAGATTCAGATTTAGACCAGATCTACTTTTTCCAAATTGGCCTTTGTGACTGATGGTCCCCTTGTGAGACAACTGCAACAGACCACTCAAGGCAGTGAAAAAGAGTCACATTTTAAGATCAAATTTGGTACATTTTGAGGCTTGGTACTTAATTACTATTTTGATAAACAACAGTTTATGACCATATTTTCAAATATTTGGAACCTTGTTAAGAGCTAAAGGGAGCCTGACCAAATTGCTGGCCATTAAAACGGAGCCTGAACCTAAAAATTGTGTGTACAGGATCAGATGTCTGGTTCCTTTGTGTTACTGGGTGAGGCATATCCTATTCAAGCCCTGCAAGCCCCACAGTTTAACTGTGGAAAGTCTAGGAAATAATGGTCATGTGAGGAGGGCATAAACGCATGACTTAAGTAGGAAGCGTAATAACAGGTCAGGATTGCCTGATGGTGGGAAGAATAAAGTAAAATAGGGGCCATCCAGCAGATCCTTGGAGCTGAGGCTCAACAGTGGCTGGACAGTTTTCACTTGTATGATATTTATGCCCTTTGTTGGGTCCTCTCTGAATAAACAGAATGCCAGGGAAGAGGCAGGAATCAAGCACAAGTAAATGAGGAAACCAGAAAAAACGCAAAAATTATATTGTTCAACTCTAAAGACAGCATAATTAGTGAGTCCCATTCAGGGATCATTGCCAGGAAAGTCAAAAGCAAGGCATGAGAACACAAACAAAGAGAAATCGGTGTTTGGAAGGGAAAACACAAGTAGGGAGAGTTTATGAGAAGTAAAGATGAAGAGAGAGAATTTAAACTCGTCTATAAAATATATGATGTGATTCTCACGCTGAATCCTGAAATCCATACTAATATCTCCCAGTTCTCGACCAGCTCATTAAATTTAAATGGACTGATTTAGTGCTGTGACTTTGTCCTCTGGCAGAATTCAACCTGGAAAGGGTTATAAATGGTGAAATAACGGAGAAGGCAACAACGGTATTTTGTTGTGTTAAATTGTTCCTACTAACTGTGCCAAACATGCACACAATGCTGCTGTCCATTCCTGATGAGCCCTTTGTTCTAGGGCGATTCCTGTTCAGCAGTTTCACAAGTACACCATTCATGATACCGAAAAATCAGACGACCATTAAATCTGGAGAAGTTAGATTGTTACAGATGAAATATTTTGATCTGAAACATCTTCTAGAATCTGCAAGGACCTGTGGTCTTGTTCACCATTACCTTTAAACATCACCATTAACATCAACATTATTGTATCTCACTTGTGAACTCTTGCATGTAGTATTAGCTGGCCTACACTTCAGAGTCTTGGTTTGGTTAAGAAAGGCCCAAACGTTTCTGTTGTTTTTGTTCCAGGGCATAGGTAAACACTTGAGCTCTATACCATCAGTTAGACACCAGCTGTCATGTCCCTCCTATGGGACACCGAACAAATGCTCTATGCAAGTCAGGCCTGAAAAACTCAGCTCAAGAATATAAACTGTGAATGAGAGGCCTCAGCCTGAATACCAATTAAAGTGACATATGGGGAGAAAGGTTATTTGTTACTTGAGATATTCCTGGAAGCACATCGTTTTGGCCAGTATTGCTGAGAAAATGAGAGAGAGAACATTTATTAGATGAACTATAGCAGATGTAATTGTAGACTAGTATAAGACTTGGGGGCAAATTCACTAACCGGCGAAAATTCGCCAGCGCTGGCTTCGAGGACATAGCAACACTTCGACAGGAGTAAATTCGCCTGGACAACGGTAATTCGCGAAGATCCGAAGTTGCGCACAGGGTACCGAATGAAATTACGCTCAGCAGCTCGAAGTTACGCTAGCGTTGGCTAATTAGCATAGAGCATGCAGTTAAAGTACAATGGCCGTATATGCTGCAGCAAATACATTAGACTACACAAGGCCAGGGAACCTTAAAATTATATAAAGTTGTTATAATGCCCTACACACTTGCCCACAGTATAATTTAGGTGCCATATGTATGGGGGAAGGAGGGTACCCCCCAAAAAAAATCTACAATCTTTTTCAGTCTATCACCCTTTAAAAAGGAAAAAACACCAGCGTTTTTTTGTTCAACTTTTTTTTTGAGGAACTCCTATTTACTCTTTTGCACTTCGCCTGGTCTGAGGTGGCGAAGGCAAGTCTGGCGATAGAGGTAATGGTCAGTAAAATCAGAAACGTAGTGAATTTGTGTAGTAACACTCTTTAGACAGACTGAAAATTTGCCAGCTACCGTTAGTAAATCGATGAAGTGCCAAAATGACATCACGCTGGTGAATTTTCGCCAGCATTAGCCACTTCGCCCTTTAGTAAATTTTCCCCATGGAGAGCCCTGACCAAATGTTGGACCTGAATGTGAAGCTTAGTCCCAAAAACTCTGAAAAGCAGCAGCATTTGCAGACGCATTTGCAGAAGAATGAAATAGCCGACTTCTTCGCTAAAGTCCAGCGATTGTGTGAAGAAAGAAGAAGCCGGAATTTGATTGCTCAGTGGTGCTCGCTGGAATAACCTCCGGACTGGTGCAGTTTTCTGATGATGGGAGCACCAGTTTCGCTAGTGTTACTTCGCACCCTTACACCAGGCGAATTTTTGCTAGCGACGTAACTACGAAAATTCACTAAATTGCGCAGTGTACTGAACGCTACCTTTTACGCTAGACTTCCTTCGCCACCTCAGACCTGGCGAAGCGCAATAGAGTAGATAGGGATTGTTTCAAAAAAAGTCAACATTTTTTTCTAAGTCCCAAAAAACGCTGGCGTGTTTTCTACATGATGGGTGATAGGCTGAAAAAGATCGAAAATTTTTTTGGGGCTCCCCTTCCTCCCCCCAACATTTCCTGACCCATGGCAACTTACCTAGACAGTGGGCACATGTGTAGGGCAAAATAAAAAATTTTATTTGCTGATTTGAAGGTTTTCTAGGCATTTGTAGTGCTGATACGTGTTCCTCCATTGAAATTTGAATTTCGCGCCGTATGCAAATTAACCATCGCTAGCGAAACTTCGCTTTGCCTGGCGAATTAACGCTAGCGCAACTTCGAAAACTAACGCTACCCCTGTGCGCAACTTCGGATTTTAGTGAATTTGCGGAGCGCTGGCGAAAATACGCCTGGCAAAGTGCGGCGAAGTTGCGCCTGGAGCAACTTCGCATCTTAGTGAATTTGCCCCTGAATGTTACTATGCAGTAAGACTTTTTATACCATGGCCGAAAGGCAAACAAGTTAGGGACCGCCATGTGGGGTTTACCTTGACGTGGTATGATGGCTTTTCAACTTTTTGATCATAACTTTGTAACTAAAAACCCGTGTTTTGTAAACTTACTTTTGAGACAGGGGCCCAGGGAATGTGCATTAAAACTAGCACTTCCATTATACTTAAATATACTATTACTTAGCCTTTAGAGTGCTTCCACACCCCTATTTTGTACAAAGTATTAATTCCACCCAAATTCCACAGGCATTGGGACTGAGTTCTACAAAACAGTTTGTGTGCTGGAGATCTCAGAGCCAAGCAAGTTTCACAAACAGAAAGAGATAAACAAGTGGAGGGAATAAGATGACAAATAAGATGTGGGACAGTAAGTGGGTAACACAGGCAGCTGCAATTCCTATTAATTAACTGCTGTGGGCTGACTGGGCAGCAAACCAGCAAGAAGAATTTTGTAGTAGTTGTGGCCATGTAATGAGTAAGTGGATTAGAACCACTGTGATTGAGAGGATTTCTAAGAGTTTTTACTTGAGTCTCGTGTCTATAGAAATAGCTGCTACTGCTTATGATTCTACCACTAGCAAAAAATGATTACGCAAGGGTGACTTTCCTTCAGTCTTAGTATAATATTTATGGTTAAAACTGAAGACAGAGAAGAAGAAAGTGCTGAGTTTCTTAATGTATAAGGTACAGGAACAATTAGGGCAACATTTAACCAAAACAATAAATAATAGAGTTTTTCTTTACCCAAAAAATTTCTGGAAGAAGAGACTCATTTTCAATGTTACATGCTGGACCATCAGGAGATTGAACATCTACAATAAGGCCTTATAAAAGGTTTTTTTTTCACACCATTGCTGAATGAGGAAACTGTTGCCCGCATTAAAAAGTGAGTAATCCCCTTCTGTGCCATCGGAACATCCCTCAATATCTGCTGTCACCCACCATGGGTGTGATATTGCGAGACATTTTCTATGCTTTACCATTAATTAAAGGGTTACCGTCATGGGAAAAAAAAAATTTGTCAAAATGAATCAGTTAATAGTGCTGCTCCAGCAGAATTCTGCACTGAAATCCATGTCTCAAAACGCAAACAGATTTTTTTATATTCAGTTTTGAAATCTGACATGGGGCTAGACATATTGTCAATTTCCCAGCTGCCCCAAGTCATGTGACTTGTGCTCTGATAAACTTCAATCACTCTTTACTGCTGTACTGCAAGTTGGAGTGATATCACCCCCTCCCTTTTCTCCCCCAGCAGCCAAACAAAAGAACAATGGGAAGGTAAGCAGATAGCAGCTCCCTAACACAAGATAACAGCTGCCTGGTAGATCTAAGAACAACACTCAATAGTAAAAACCCATGTCCCACTGAGACACATTCAGTTACATTGAGAAGGAAAAACAGCAGCCTGCCAGAAAGCATTTCTCTCCTAACGTGCAGGCACAAGTCACATGACCAGGGGCAGCTGGGAAATTGACAAAATGTCTAGCCCCATGTCAGATTTCAAAATTGAATATAAAAAAATCTGCTTGCTCTTTTGAGAAATGGATTTAAGTGCAGAATTCTGCTGGATCAGCACTATTAACTGATTCATTTTGAAAAAAAAAAAATTTTCCCATGACAGTATCCCTTTAAAGTTCTCATTTCTCAATGTACAGAAGGGAAGGCAATTCACTCCAGTTCAAAGTGATACAGATGCAGCCACTTTGGTTTGTCTGTTTGACACAGAATAACTAAACACAGATATCCCATTTATCTCATTTAACACAGAAAACTGCGTCACAACATCCCATCTAATTAAAGCATTCACCATGGTGTACAATGGAGCTTTGGTATGCTAATGAAAAGGTTAAATGCATGAAATGAGTTAAGATGACTTAAGATAACACAGTTTCTTCAATTACCCCTGAGTCATGACGCATTTAACTCACAAATCCAAGTGGCTTCATCTGTATGTGAGATTGCCAAGTACTGGCACTCTTAAAGGAAAAGGAATACCATTTTCTAATTTTCTACTGGGGGTGCCAAGAGTTAGGCACCCCCAAGAGTACTTTTACTTACCTGACACCCCAGGCCAGAAATCTGCACCGGCCTGGGGTTCTTCTAGAGAGCACCACTGAGTGATCCTCTCCCTGCTTCTTCGGTTTTTAAATTTCCCGGGGCAGACACATGCGCAGTAGAACAAAATAGTCGTCTATTTCGTTAAAGTTCGACTTTTCACTCTACTACTCATGCGCAGCAGGAAGAGGATCGCTCCATAGTGCTCTCTAGAAGGACCCCGGGCCGGTGCGGTTTTCTGCTGATAGGAGCACTAGCCCTCAGGTAAGTAAAAGTAGTCATTTGGGGGTGCCTAGCTTTTGGTATCCCCAAGTAGAAATGGTTTTCTTTCTCCTTTAAGATACTCTGAGGATTTAATGAATTACGTTTTAAGGGACATTACAAGAGGCCATTCATACTTTTTAGCAAAGTTGATAGAAGGGAGGTTGTAGGAGTAAGACTCCTGCTAGGTGTCTCATGAATGAATACTACCTTGCCTTGACTATGCAGACTTTATAACATCCAGTTCTGATGTCTGATTAAAAGGCACAAGGTGCAGAACTCGTACAATTTGCACCTATTTGTGCTATATCCAGGGCTATATTGGTAACAGCAGTTTCTATCCAAATAATAGATGTGTGATTGACATCCATTTCCCCTAGAACAAGGATATCAAAATGGTCTGTTTCGCCTTCTTTGTCCCCTCCTACTACTTACCCTATAATTGGTAGTTTTATTTACCACTTAAACAATAAGGTTGATGGCAAATGGCAGGATTAGTCATCCGCAACAAATTGGCTCTACCACAGGTGAATAATCTCCCAAAAATGCTTTACCACCTGCAGTGATGTAAATCCAGATGGGAGATTGACACATATGTTCTCCCACCAGAGTAAATGTATTGTGGGCGACATTCTGCCCGTGTGCCATGGCACAGCAATTGGCACATGCAGTTACCACAAATTAGTCGATAAATAGAATGCTCGGGACCTGGGGTTTTCTGGATAACGGTCTTTCTGTAATATGGATCTTCATACCTTAAGTCTACTAGAAAATCACGTAAACATTAAATAAACCCAATAGGCTGGTTTTGCTTCCAATAAGGATGAATTATATCTTAGTTGGGATCAAGCACAAGGTACAGTTATAGGACCTGTTATCAAAAATGCTCAGGACCTGGGGTTTTCCAGATAAGAGATCTTTTGGATCTTCATAGTCTCCTCCTCCTTAAGGCTACTAAAAATGTTTTAAACTTTAAATAAACCCAATAGGCTGGTTTTGCTTCCAATAAGGATTAATTATATCATAGTTGGGATCAAGTTCAAGCTACTGTTTTATTATTACACAGAAAAAGGAAATACTTTTTTAAAATTTGGATCATTTGGATAAAATGGAGTCTATGGGAGATGACCTTTCCTTAATTTGGAGCTTTCTGGTTATCAGGTTTCTGGATAATGTCTCCCATACCTGTAATAATGGAAATGTGCGTTGAGTATGGCTTTCATTAATTTTTCCAGTTTAATATGCCCCTCTGTGTCATTTGAGTTTGAGAAGCTGAAGGTTTACAGATGTATCCAAGCAGACAGACTGGTGCACATATGTAGGACAGAAGGCTGAAGCTCATGCAGGTTTGTGCTACTGAAGATGCACTATTTCCCATCACTGAAAACAGATATATGACTTCCACTTTCCTGAAATGACTGCTCGGAAAAGACATGTGATCCCAAGTGACGGCACAGAAATCACGGTTTGTCTCAGTTGACAATTTATTACAATTGTTGGAGAATGAAGACAGGCCAGCATAGGTCTATCAGGGAAACCATGTGGATCTAAACATTCATGTTTGGATATATTTGTTAGGATATGGGAATATGTGGATAAATTACAGACAGACACGCGGGACCAGCTGTAATGCTACTTCTCAAATGTTTTTTCCTTACATTGTTTAAAAGGGTGGTTCATCTTTAAGATTACTTTAGTCTGTTATAGACTGGCCAATTGCAAGCAACTTTTCTTAGCAACTTTTTTAATAGTTGTTTAATGATTTGCCTTCTTCTTTCAGCTTTCAAAATAAAAAATGGCAATGCCGGCGGGGCTCCACGGGAGGCTGTGTGGGTTTGTGCAGCCATGCGTGAGCCCAGGGGATGTGTCCATTTAGAGACTGCTGCTGTGTGCGGGTGCTGGGATCAGGGGGGCTGGGCAGCAGTGGGAGTCGGGCTGGATCCCTGCTGAAGGGGATCCAGCCCGACTCTCACTGCGTTAGAATACGAAAGAAGAAAAAACATCAAGACAAATTAAAATTTAAAATATCAAAGCCTTTATTAAGAAATAACTTACAGAAACTCCACTTCCTGTCCTCTATAGAAAAGGCGACAGGGCGACCATCCATCCTGCGGTGCTCGATTTCTCCTCCCTGGCTATTCACTGACAGTGTGTCCTCTGCCCAATCTCCTTCTCCAGATCTACTTCATCCTCCTCTCATGAGCACCAGTAGGAAGGCGATGTTGTCGGGGCTCCACGGGAAGCTGCAGGCCATGTCCCTCTGTCAGCGCTTTTTGAACCAGTTTCCACGGCTCCACGGGAGGTTGTGTGGGTTTGCGCAGCCATGTGTGAATCCAGGGGATGTGTCCATTTAGAGACAGCTGCTGTGTGTGGGTGCTGGGAGCAGGGGCCGGCAGCAGTGGGAGTCGGGCCTGCAGCTTCCTGCTGCTGGATCCCTGCTGGAGGCCAGAGCAGTGCGGAGGCAGAGGATACTCCATCTTGTCATAGTAGTGACAGATCTTGTGCTGCTTGCCCATTCTTCCTGAGATGAATTCCCATAGGGAGGAAGCCCACCAGACACTTGGCTTTGCCTTTTAGAACATTTATTCCAGCAGAGTTGGTACAAGCTTTCGGGGTCAACCCCTTCCTCAGGTGCAGTAGCCTGGGAAGTTGAATGTACCCTATGGAAAGAAAGTAAGTGGTGTGCCGAAGAAAAATGTGTTTTGGTATATGTTGAACCATTCTTCCTGAGCCCATTCTTCCTGAGCAAAGTGATCCCTATAGTCCCTATAATTGTTTATGCTTTGATAAAGAATATCTATGCTGACATAGCATTATTGTCTGTAAAGGCTATGAACAAACTTATGGAACTGTTCCTGCTGAATTGTGCTTAGTACAGGGAAATACTTATTCTGCCATAGTTTTATGGGATCTCTCTGTACAGACTATGAGCAAACTTAGGGGCTGTTCCTGCTGAATGATATTTGGTCCTGTTTGGTAGTAGAATCCTATTTGTGGTCCTATTATAGTAACTACTAGTAGAAATGGCCGATAGCCATAGCCTCCTTGTTTATGGGAGCCTGATGGCCCACCTAATGGCCAACAATCAAACAGATGTCTATGAAGCAGGGGAGAAAATGAAATTGGCCAAGGGATGCATTTCTCTCTCCACAGATCTCACCAGAACCCCATTATGATCCAGTCCAGTCAGTGGGCTCAGTAAAAAAAACAGTGCATTTCCAGCTTTAGGTCATGTCCCCTTTGGTTTCTGTGTTGATTATAATGCAATTGGAAGGCTATAAGTAATTAAGAATGCTGCTCCCAGAAAAACTGAGACCCAATGGCAGCTTGTGCATGGCTTAGAAGAGAATAAGGAGCCACACACACTAAACATTGTCTTAGAGTCCTGCATAGGTTGAATTGGAAGGACCCATGCCAGACCCAGACCCGCTGACCCCTAACCTGTCCCACACCCGCCACCCAATACTTCCCTCTACCCAGAGCCACTACCCAACCCTGAAACTATAAGCTAAACTTACCTTCAGACCCGAGAAACCGAAAGTGACTTCACTGTAGACCAGAAGTGACATCACTAAGACACCCACTCATCCGTAAATGAACCAAACAAAATGCGTAGGGTGGGTCATTGGGCCAGTCCCGCACGTTTGCCTGGTACCCAGGCGGGTTACTCGTGGGCTACCTACATGGTCAGGGAATCAGGAATTCTCTACCCAGAACCAGACCACTTTGTGAGTATTCTTTGGGTACCCAACCCAAGGGCCACCATCAGAAATCACAGGGCCCCTTCAACTTCGGCTCCTTTCGTGGCTTTTCTCGGCTTCTGGTCTCCAGGACTTTGGGTCTTTTTGCGCCTTCGGCTCCGTTTGCAGCTTCGGGTCTTCAACTCTTCAGGAGTTCAGACAGTGGAACCTTAATAGAAAGAAGAGGGAAAAGTAAAATGACAATATTTCCTTGAGACAAATCCAAAAATGAAGGTAGCTGGCATTTAAGCGTCAGTGGCCATTACCCACGTGGTACAAGTTCTGCCTTTCTCCATTGTGACTCCTGAAGACTCTCAGCTCTTATCCAGAGAGACAGACATTGAGCACCGAGAGCTCTAGTTGGAAAACAGCTGGTGGGCTGTCACACATCCTTGCTATACTGCACTGTGACCCCGCACATATTCTATTGCATTATGATACATTCTTCCTAAATTCCTTTTATACTGTAAAAGTCTTGACAAAAGGAAACGTTTTTTTTAGTTTGCAATCTGATTCTCAAAGTCGGAATTCACCCCTGTGGGGATCCAAGCAGAGAGCAATAAAGAGGTTATCAAAATAGCTTTAAGGAGATAAAGTAAAGTTTGACTAATACAGGATAAAACATCGGAGTTGAGTCTGTTTCTCAGTAAGAACACACAGGAGCGACGTTAAACAAGCAAATCCTCATCAATATTTAAACAGGGCATTTTCCAGACATAATTTAACAGGCAAAAACTGTGTTTACACAGAGCTACCTCTGTTTTATTTGTGCAGAACAACCTGTTCGCTATCTCATGGGCACAGAGAGCAAATTAATGTTTAAGATAAATATTGTATATATGTGGATGCTGTCTTTAAAGGCCAAGAAATGCAGCCGTCTTATCGATTCTCCTACATACAGCTTATTGTGTGCCCAGAACATTCCTTCTCTGTATATTTGTATTTATACATATGGGGGGAGGTGCCATATTGATTCCCTTAGACAGTACAGTATGAGGGTATAGCTTATTGTGTGCCCAGAACATTCCTTCTCTGTATATTTGTATTTATACATATGGGAGGAGGAGGTGCCATATTGATTCCCTTAGACAGTACAGTATGAGGGTATAGCTTATTGTGTGCCCAGAACATTCCTTCTCTGTATATTTGTATTTATACATATGGGAGGAGGGAGGTGCCATATTGATTCCCTTAGACAGTACAGTATGAGGGTATAGTTTATTGTGTGCCCATAACATTCCTTCCCTGTATATTTGCATTATTGTAGAAACAAGCAGGGGCCCCATCCCAGTCTTGATTCGTCCATAGGCTGCAACCAATTGGCTTGTGCTTATTACATGTAACAAGCACAGACCCTCTTTTGATTTGGGTCCGTCCTCAGTTTGCAAACTCATTTCTCACTTAGGTTCATTATAAAAAGGTCAGTGCTGTAACTTTAGCCTTTTTAAGCAAAATAACAGGCACATTTCGGGGACCATCCGTGTTTTTATATAACCCCTTGTATAATATACCGTTCTCTAGGCGTGTGCTCCCAAGTGAACTGTGAATACATTATATTGTTTTAGCCACTTCGCAAACACAAGCATTTAAGTATGTATCTGATCCCCACTTCCCTGCTTTATGGCAGCTGAGATTCTAGCTATCTGTATAACAGAACATTCTGTCCCAGTGACTGCACAGATCTTATCTGATCCCCATTGTAAGCAGCAGTCCTGACCTGCTTTATGGCAGCTGGGATTCTAGCTATCTGTATAACAGAGCATTATGTCCCAGTGGCTGCACAGATCCTCTCTGATCCCCATTGTAAGCAGCAGTCCTGTCCTGCTTTATGGCAGCTGAGATTCTAGCTATCTGTATAACAGAACATTCTGTCCCAGTGGCTGCACAGATCCTATCTGATCCCCATTGTAAGCAGCAGTCCTGTCCTGCTTTATGGCAGCTGAGATTCTAGCTATCTGTATAACAGAACATTCTGTCCCAGTGACTGCACAGATCTTATCTGATCCCCATTGTAAGCAGCAGTCCTGACCTGCTTTATGGCAGCTGGGATTCTAGCTATCTGTATAACAGAGCATTATGTCCCAGTGGCTGCACAGATCCTCTCTGATCCCCATTGTAAGCAGCAGTCTAATAAAAAAAAATAGGAAAAACAAAATTCGAAATTGTGTATATATTCTCTTCAGGTTCCTCAAATTAAATGATTTCACAGTATTAAGGGGGAGGGGAATGAGAGGAATAATTCATAAAGCTGGAAACCAACATCCAAAAAATGCTTGAAACCTTTAAAAAAATGAATACTTAAAAAACAAAAAGAAATATGCCCCAGCACCTCCTCCTTTCACATGTTGATGGCAAGAAAATAAAGTATAAACGTAGAGAACTGATTTTCTGCTTGGCTATAACATAAAGATCCCCTTAACCTTTCCCTGAGCCGCACACGGAGAGAGAATTTTAAATCATCCCATAACCGTGTGTTGTCTTAAAACATGTAACGTGCAGCCAGAGCCCATCCATTGCATGCATTAAACATTTAGGACATCTGACAGTTATTACTTTTCTAATTAGAAGTTTTAGTAGCGAAAAAGTAAAAAAAAAATGTTCCTTTTCTCCAACCCCGGAGGGGGGGGCCGAGCCCGGAACGAGCGCTAATGGCTGTGTACAAATCCCTTACCGTATAACTGGCACATAAATTGGAGGTGAACTGCAGAGAATACTCACAGGCATGTTCTATTATCCGTCAGTAGGGATGTAGCGAACGTCGGAAAAAAAGTTCGCGAACATATTCGCGAACTTGCGCAAAATTGCGAGCGGTTCGCGAACGGTTCGCGAACCCCATAGACTTCAATGGGAAGGCGAACTTTAACATCTACAAAAGACATTTCTGGCCAGAAAAATGATTTTAAAGTTGTTTAAAGGGTGCAACGACCTGGACAGTGGCATGCCAGAGGGGGATCAAGGGCAAAAATGTATCTGAAAAATCTGCCTGTGTGTGCTTGGAAGAGATAGTGTAGGGGGAGAGCTGTTAGTGATGCTAGATGGCAGTTGGTTGAATAACACACTGGGCAAAAAATGCCTACAGGGCAAATAATGCCTAAAAGGTCAACTTATACACTACTACAGCGGTAGTAAAATAAAAAAAAAGTTAAATAAAAAAAGAATGAATATTAAAAAAAAAAAATTAAAGTTGGTGCTGCTGAACTACTAGGAGCAGCAGATTAGCACACCAGTCCCACTCCCCAACACTGCTAGACTAATAGCACTGGGCTCTTATAGTAGTAGTAGTAGTAGTAGTAGTAGTAGTAGTAGTAGTAGTAGTAAAACAACAAAAAAATAAATAAAAGCAGTCCTTACAAGGACTATTGCTATTGCAGCAGTCAGCAGATGAGATCAGAAGCAGGACAGCTGCCCACTGCAGCTACATACAGAGCACTGCAGTAGAAGGTAGATTACTAGCCAGCAAAGCTACCTAAGCTTAAATGTCCCTCAAACCCCTGCAGACTTCTGTCCCTCCAATAACAGAGCAGTATCAAAACGATTACTAGCCAGCAAACTTTCAACTGTCCCTGAAATCACTAACAGGCAGCAGCTCTCTCCCTACACTATCTCTTCAGCACACACAGGCAGAGTGAAAAAAAGCTGCAGGGCTTCGGTTTTTATAGGGAAGGGGAGTGGTCCAAGGGAGAGCTTCCTGATTGGCTGCCATGTACCTGCTGGTCTGGGGTGAGAGGGCAAAAAAAAGCGCCAACAATGGCGAACCCAAAATGGCGAACGTCGCGCGACGTTCGCGAACTTCCGGCGAGCGCGAACACCCGATGTTCGCGCGAACAAGTTCGCCGGCGAACAGTTCGCGACATCTCTATCCGTCAGTAAGGATATGGGATAAACAAAATTAGCTCCCTAAATCTATCACAGCCAGGCTGCTGCTTCATGCCGTGTAGCTGATTTTATCTCGGATACGATACAGAGAATAAAAATCCCACGGAGCAAGTTGTATTGCAGGAGTTCCTCCTGTGAGCCAAATTCCCATTCATGCCTTAAGGGGGAAGAGAAGCGAAATAGCATCACATCTGTCTGAGCTCCTTTGAGACAAATGGAAATATCTGTATCTACATCGGCCTCTGGAAAAGGGATGAAGATTGTCCATTCAAATTAAATCTGTAATGCAGTAGCCAGACATATTTATTAACAGTGTGGGACTGGGATTTCAGGGGGCCACTAGAATACCTTAGATTGTGGGCCCACCTTCCAAATTATTATTCCTCCTCTCCTCACTCAGCCTCTTTATTAGTGATGGGCGAATTTATTCGCCAGGCGCGAATTTGCGGCGAATTTGCGCGATTAGCCGCCAGCGAATAAATGCGCAAAACGCCCGCGAAAATTTGGGCGAAAAAAAGCAAACACGCCGGCGCCATTTGGCAAATTTTTCGCCATTTCGCGAATTTCGCTGGAAATTTGCAAATTTTCCGGCGAAGCGAAACGGCGCAAATTCGTCCATCATTACTCTTTATTCTCCTAGTCTTTTATATCCTAGTTAGTGATGGGCGAATTTATTCGCCAGACGCGAATTCGCGGCGAATTTGCGCGATTCGCCGTCAGTGAATAAATTCGCAAAACACCCGCGAAAATTTGCGGAAAAAAAATCGCCGGCGTCAAAAATTTTTTTCCGAAAAAACGGGCGCCGGCGTCAAAAACGGGCGCCGGTGTCAAAAACGAGACGCCGGCGCCGTTTCACGAATTTTTCGCCGTTTCGCGAATTTCGCGCGAAATTCGCGAATTTTTCGGCGAAGCGAAACTCCACAAATTCGCCCATCACTAATCCTAGTCTTTAATATATATATATATACTATATTCTTCAATTATTTAGCATTTTTCCCCCATAAAGAAATAGAGAATGACCATGAAATGGGCCACATGGTTAGAAGCAAGAGGCCCACTGATAACTGGGTCCACCGGGACTTTTCCTGGTCACCCAGTGGGCCAGTTTGACACTGTTTATCAGAGTAGGGTTTAATATTGAGCTGAAGTTATGGAAGTAAGAGATTACATACCTGCCAACTGTCCTGTTTTCTGCGGGACAGTCCCGTTTTTCACAACTCAGTCCCAGATGTCTTACTGAAATGTCCCGAGTTTCTCTTTGATCTCCTGCTCTGATGCCAGAAAAAGATACAATGTTTCTGAAACTTAATTAAAAAAATGTAAAATAAATTTTTGTCAGAGAGCCCAGAACACTTAGCAGCTGCACTTAGTTATACGTTTGTAACAATTTAAAATAAGCAAAGATACAACTGTAACTAAGATAAGCAGGTCTCTTGGGAGATCTGAGACTAACAGATTACAGGGCAGTTTCAGCTTCATTAGCAAAACTGTTATAACACAGAAAACATGGCCTTAAATCTACTAGAAATGTGTTTAAACTTTAATAACCTGCCAAATTTTGTACAATGAACATGTTAATGAGGGGGTGTGGCAATAAAATGTAGGGATGCACCGAATCCGCTATTTTGGATTCGGCAGAACCCCCGAATACTTCACGGAAGATTCGGCCGAATACCGAACCAAATTTGTATATCAAAATTAGGGGAAACCTTTTTTTACGTCCTTGTTTTGTGACAAAAAGTCATGTGATTTCCCTTCCTGTGGGGCACTGATCCATCACAGTGTCTCATTTATACAAAGAGAGGGGAAAGCAAAATTCGAACTTGTTGGACATGTGACCTTTCTTAACCTTAGTTTCTAACGACATGTAATTATGTAGCTGCCTCTCATAATATAGGTTGTGTGTTAAGACCAGAAAGTATAATTTACGGAGACCAAGGCAAACAAAATGAATAAAACTACAAATATATGTTTTGTGAACAACTACCAAAAAAAAGAGGAATCAGCCAAATAAATACAAAGGTGGTACTCAGAAATAGCAAGTGGCATTCTGGGGGCACCAATATTTGCTCAGATTAGTAAATTGCATTTGGGTGAATTTGCTTTCCTGATGTTAAGGTCAATATATGTAGGACATTGGCATTCACTTACATGTGATTCTTCCCACCACACACTCCCTTCCCATCTCTCCCTACTATACCTGATATCCCACAGTCACACTCCCTTCCCAGTGACTATTATCCACTGTTACTATAGACACCATCTCTCCCTACTATACCTGCTATCCCACAGTCACACTCCCTTCCCAGAGACTATTATCCACTGTTACTATAGACACCATCTCTCCCTACTATACCTGCTATCCCACAGTCACACTCCCTTCCCAGAGACTATTATCCACTGTTACTATAGACACCATCTCTCCCTACTATACCTGCTACCCCACAGTCACACTCCCTTCCCAGAGACTATTATCCACTGTTACTATAGACACCATCTCTCCCTACTATACCTGCTATCCCACAGTCACACTCCCTTCCCACAGACTAGTATCCCACTGTTACTATAGACACCATCTCTCCCTACTATACCTGCTATCCCACAGTCACACTCCCTTCCCAGAGACTATTATCCACTGTTACTATAGACACCATCTCTCCCTACTATACCTGCTATCCCTCAGTCACACTCCCTTCCTAGAGACTATTATCCACTGTTACTATAGACACCATCTCTCCCTACTATACCTGCTATCCCACAGTCACACTCCCTTCCCAGAGACTATTATCCACTGTTACTAAAGACACCATCTCTCCCTACTATACCTGCTATCCCACAGTCACACTCCCTTCCCAGAGACTATTATCCACTGTTACTATAGGCACCATCTCTCCCTACTATACCTGCTATCCCACAGTCACATTCCCTTCCTAGAGACTATTATCCACTGTTACTATAGACACCATCTCTCCCTACTATACCTGCTATCCCTCAGTCACACTCCCTTCCTAGAGACTATTATCCCACTGTTACTATAGACACCATCTCTCCCTACTATACCTGCTATCCCACAGTCACACTCCCTTCCCAGAGACTATTATCCACTGTTACTATAGGCACCATCTCTCCCTACTATACCTGCTATCCCACAGTCACACTCCCTTCCCAGAGACTATTATCCCACTGTTACTATAGGCATCATCTCTCCCTACTATACCTGCTATCCCACAGTCACACTCCCTTCCCAGAGACTATTATCCACTGTTACTATAGGCACCATCTCTCCCTACTATACCTGCTATCCCTCAGTCACACTCCCTTCCTAGAGACTATTATCCCACTGTTACTATAGACACCATCTCTCCCTACTATACCTGCTATCCCACAGTCACACTCCCTTCCCAGAGACTATTATCCCACTGTTACTATAGGCATCATCTCTCCCTACTATACCTGCTATCCCACAGTCACACTCCCTTCCCAGAGACTATTATCCACTGTTACTATACAAACAATTTGGAAGCTTTAATACTGCAATTCCAGTGGTTGCAGTTCAGGATTGGGGTGATTAAAAACAATTACAGCCCTCCTGCTGTTGTTTCCCTGGGCTGTCAGTGTTAAATTGAGAGTTGTAGAACAGCAAACAGGCATAGAGCTGAAAATTGGATATTCCCAATCTCTGTGAGTCCATTGAATTGGATGTGGGCTTTAGGTTTCCTGCTTTGCCAGGAGTAGGGGTGTGGGATCTTTTCCCCAACCTCTGTCCTGATTCTGTTCAGTTTTGGTCAGTGGTGGAATTTGTAGTTCAATGGCAGTTTGAAGTTTTAAATGCACTTATAATCTATGTATTGTGCCTTTCCCTGCACTTTCTACTGGTAACAACTGATTCAACTGATACTGTAGTAGAGCTACTTCTTTCCTTTCCCTTTAAATGGGTGGCTCACCTTTAAGGTAGATTTTAGTATGATGTAGAGAGTGATATTCTGAGACAATTTGTAAATGGTTTTAATTTTTATTATGTAAGGTTTTTGAGTTAATTGCTTTCTATTCAGAAGTTCTAAAATTTGCATTTTAAGCAATCAGGTAGCTAGGGTCCAAATTCCCCTAGCAACCATGTATTGATTGAAATAAGAGACTGGAATATGAACAGGAGAGGCCTGAATAAAAAGATGAGTAATAAAAAGTAACAAACTATTTGTAGCCTTACAGAGCCTTTGCTTTATAGAAGGGGTCAGCGATGCCCATTTGAAAGTTGCAAAGAAAAAGGCAAATAACGATAAAACTATAAAAAATAATTAATGAAAAACAATTGGAAAGTTGTTTAGAATTATATATATAACATACTAACATTTGAATCGCCCCTTCAATATGTTGCAGTTTGCTTTATCCATCAATAAATAGAAGGTTTTTCCTGATATGACTGACTGTATTCCAGCAAATCACTGACTAGGAACAACCTCCTCCTCCCGGGGTGAATGAAATACGCTGAACTTTTCACTGTTTGCCTGGGCATTAGAAATAGAATTTTAATTTTGCAGAAAAAAAAACAACGAAGTGGAAGTTTTCATATATCAGTGACGGAGGGAATTTGCTTCTCTGAAGTCATTAGCAGATTTGTTTTTCCTGTTATTTTGGCTTCATGTTGAATCTATTCCATCTCCACGTCAGTAATGCACATTCCTCCCAGTGAAGCTCCAGTCACTGCAGACCACACACCAATAGGGATGGGCGAATTTTTCTCGTTTCGCCAAAAAAATGACGCCCATAGACTTGTATGGAGACGTGCATCAAAAAAAAAGACACGCAGCGAAATTATTTTGCCGCGCAACAAATTTTTTTTGATGCCCATAGACTTTAATGGGCGTCTGCGACATTTTGCCGGTGGCGATTTTTTGGCGAAACGAAACAGGTCAAATTCGCCCATCCCTGCACGCCATCAGATAGATTTGTTGCCAGAAGACATTTTTAGGTCAATGAAAACAATATTTTTCTCCAGCCTTTGAAGTTTAAAGCTTGAAATTAATTCATGTATTGAGGGGGAAGGGATGATTTCTGCAGAAAATCCAGAAGAAAGTCTACTGCAAATTTCACTGCATTGCTCATGATCCCAATCAGAGCGTCTTTTTAAAGGAGAACTAAAGCTTAACGAAGGAAGTAACTAGCAATGTTGTACATTATGGGGCACATTTACTAATGGTCGAATATCGAGGGTTAATTAACCCTCGATATTCGACTGTCGAAGTTAAATCCTTCGACTTCGAATATCGAAGTCGAAGGATTTAGCGATATTCGAACGATTAAATCCTTCGATTCAAGGCATTTTAATCCATCGATCAAACGAAATTCCTTCGATCCCAAATTGGTAGGAAAGCCTATGGGGACCTTCCCCATAGGCTAACATTGATGTTCGGTAGGTTTTAGTTGGCGAAGTAGGGGGTCGAAGTTTTTTTTAAAGAGACAGTACTTCGACTATTGAATGGTCGAATAGTCTAACAATTATTAGTTCGATTCGTAGTCAAAGTCGTAGTTGAAGGTCGAAGTAGCCAATTCGATGGTCGAAGTAGCCAAAAAAAACGTTCGAAATTCAAAGTATTTTTTATTCTATTCATTCACTCGAGCTAAGTAAATGTGCCCCTATGTGTTGTGCTTCTGTACCAGCCCAAGGCAACCACAGCCCTTTAGCAGTAAAGATCTGTGTCTCCAAAGATGCCCCAGTAGCTCCCCATCTTCTTTTCTGCTGATTCACTGCACATGCTCTGTGCTGCTGTCACTTACTGAGCTTAGGGACCCACTCACAATATACAGTACACATAGAATAGAAATGTCACAATATAAGGCTGATTAGTAATTAATACACATAATTACTACATGGCAGCACAGAAACCAGTGCAATTAGCATCAGAATTGAATAATCAGCAAACCTGTAGCATCAGCTTATATTACAGCCAGGGAAGCTCATTTTCTGCTGGATAATTAGTGACGAGCCCTAAGCTTAGCTTCTCAACAGCCAATCAGAGCCCACTGAGCATGTGAGTGTCACAGACACTTTCCAAGATGGTGACCCCCTGTGACAAGTTTGAAGTCCTGGATCATTGCTGCTATTGACAAGCTGAAACTTTAGCCTCGTGCAAGTTCACTATACAAAATATGCCATTTTTAGCCATATTCATTTATATGGTTTATTTCTCCTTTAAAGTACTTGTTGTGGATATATAGAAGTATGGCCACTCTGTGGTTCTGTCTTCTGGACCTGATCCACTGCAAGAGATAAATGGGCAGAATCATCCTGATTACTGTTTGTGCCTGTGTGTGTGACGTAAAAGGATTTACTTTAAAGGAAAAGTAAGACCAAAAAATTAAAAGGTTTTAAAGGAATTGTAAAGTATAAAAATAAAAACTGGGCAAAAAGGCTGTGCCTAGTTAGTTAGGCAAAAATGTAATGTATAAAGGCTGGAGTGACTGGATGTGCAACATAATAGCCAGAACACTCTTGGTTTCTACCTATTGGTTACCAGGCAGTAACCAATCAGAGACTTGAGGGGGGGCCACATTGGTGATAACTGTTGCTTTTGAATCTGAGCTGAATGCTGAGGATCAATTTCAAACTCACTGAACAGTTATGTCCCATGTGGCCCCCCTTATAGTCACTGACTAACTCAGAATTAGAGAGCTGAAAAGCAGGAAGTAGTGTTCTGGCTATTATGTTACACATCCAGTCACTCCAGCCTTTATACATTACATTTTTGCCTAACTAACTATATTAGATACATTTTTTATTTTGCACAGCCTATCTATTTAGCTAGTTTTGATTTATGGGGACTACTGAATAGTAGTCCGGCGACAAATCGCCTTTTCTTCGGGGCGACTAATGCCTTCTTGCCGGCTAGAATGAAAATTGCCGGCGCTCGGTGTGCTTCGTTTTGCCCGAAGTTGCCTCACGAGGAAACTTCGGTTGACTTCGCAAAACGAAGAGCTCCGACTTCGGTCGCTCCGAGTGCCATCCCCCTGGCTATTTTCATTCTAGTAGGTGGGAAGGCAGTTCGGGAGATTAGTCGCCCGGAGGAAGAGGAGATTTGTCGCCGGGCGACTAATCTCCCCAAATCGCAGCGTGTGTCTCTGCCCTAAAATCTTTATGTTGAGCAATAAACGTTAGATAGAGGAGAAACAGGTCAAAATGTTTAACATTACTTGTTTATTGTTCATGTAGAATTTAGAATGTTATATACAGGTATGGGATCCATTATCCAGAAACCCATTATCCATCATTAAATTGCAGTCTATTTTCTGTATGTTTCTTTCTTGCCCATTTTAAACCAACTGGTTTTTCAGTGCGGCTCGGTGTAACGGAAAACCTCATTTTTTTTTAAAAAAAAAAGTTTTAATTATCGTCGCTAGATTGAGTTTCCAGATACAAGATACAATATTGTGCAATGCTGGGGAAGGTAATTCTATATCTGTTCCAGTCTGTCTCCCATGCAGCATTACGGTGATTGTCGGTTGCCTTTGTGCTGCTGAAGATAGCAATGTTCCTAACGATTTAATTACTCATACTTTCAAAGGAAGCAGAAACCCAAATAGGCACATTCGTTAGCCTGACGCCGTGCTGGGATAATGTAAAGCCCCGCGCAAATGGCGGTTTTTATATATTCCGTTTGTGCACCCCTGTGGTCAGCGTTATTGGATATAGCACGGCTGCTTAGTGGGATTGTGGATCACTTAACAACAAGGCAAGAAAGCTGTGAAGGCGAGATTGCACAGCCAGGCACTGGGGCCTATTATGCTCAGTTTGTAGCAGACATGTTCAGGAATACTTAAACCAGCAGAACTGCGAGATTTATTGCATTTCCTATAGCACAGAAACAAATCAATCCTTAAAGGGGTTGTTCACCTTCAAACACTTTTTTCAGCTCAGTTGGTTTCAGATAGTTCCCCAGAAATAAAGACTTTTTCCAATTTCTTTAGTTTTTTTCCTTGAAGTGTAACATTTCATTTTTTCTCTTTCTAAAGCAGCTCTGGGAAGGGGGGGCCGCCAAATCTTTTAAGATTTTATCATGGGTCGAATTTCGAATAAAAAAAAAACAAGGGATGCACCGAACCCACCAAATCCTTTGTGAAAGATTCAGCCAAATACCGAACCGAATCCGGATGGGAAGGGGAAAACATTTTTTACTTCCTTGTTTTCTGACAAAAAGTCACGCGATTTCCCTACCCACCCCTAATTTGCACATGCAAATTAGGATTCGGATTCAGTTGGGCTGGGCAGAAGGATTCGGCCGAATCATGCTGAAAAAGGCCAAATCCCGAACCGAATCAAGTATTCGGTGCATCCCTAAAAAAAACTTTGACATTCGAATACAAAAAGACCAAACGAAAATTTATTTTAAAAAAAAAATCAACATTTTTTTCTTGTGAAAAGACCATTTTCGTTCTAATACGATTGTATGTTTTGAAGTAACATTGTATTCAATCGAATGTGATTCAAAGTTTTTTCAAAAAAACCCTTCCTTTTTTCAAAGTCCACCAAATCACTCCAAATAGGTTCTAGGAGGTCCCCCATAGGCTAAAACAGCAATTTGGCAGGTTTTAGATGGCGAATGGTTGAAATCAAATTTTTAAAGAGACCTTGCATGATAAATTTTGATTTTTGAATAGACTATTTCCTAGTCGAAGTACACAAAAAATAGCTCGAAATTTGAATTTTTTTTAATTCAAATTTTCAATTCGACCCTTGATAAATCAGCCCCTTACTGTTTTAAATGGATACATTTAGTTGATGCATTTCTTATCTTTGTCCCTGATGAGCAGAATCCCTAAGGGCAAGGCCAGATGTGGCGTTTTTAAAAAAGCTCAGGTGGTCGTAAATACGCCACTGAAACCACACGCGACCATCAACATGCGTTTTTTAGCACGTAGGTTTCTTTTCCCAACATGTACTTCTCATCGTTCTGTCCTTTTTCCGTTGCGTTTTTAAAAAAGCTCCATGGGGCGTAAATACGCATAAACTACACTACCACTGAAACTAATGGAAAACGCACTATGGCAATTCACACAGGGCGCTTGCGAGCCGAAATCCGCCACAGGACGCCAGTATTGGCGTTTTTCAGCAGAAACACCAATACGTCAAGAAACTACCAAATCAATAGACTCTATGGCGTAAATTCACTAAGCGCCGAAGCGCCGAATGCTAGCGTTAATTTGCTAGCGTTTGGCATTTTTCGTTACTGCGCAAATTCACTAACGAACGCTGGCGTAATTTCGCTAGTATTACTTCGCACCCTTACGTCAGGTGAATTTTCGCTAGCGACATAACTACGCAAATTCACTATCTTGCGCAGTGTACTGAACGCTACCTTTTACGCTAGACTTCCTTCGCCACCTCAGACCTGGCGAAGCGCAATAGAGTAGATAGGGATTGTTTAAAAAAAAGCCAAAAATTTTTCTAAGTCCCAAAAAATGCTGGTGTGTTTTCTACATGATGGGCGATAGGCTGAAAAAGATCGAAAATATTTTTGGGGCTCCCCTCCTTCCCCCCTACATTTTCTGACTCATGGCAACTTACCTAGACAGTGGGCATTTCGCGCTGTATGCAAATGAACCATCGCTAGCGAAACTTCGCTTCGCTTGGCGAATTAACGCTAGCGCAACTTCAAAAACTTACGCTACCCCTGTGCGCAACTTTGGATTTTAGTGAATTTGCGGAGCGCTGGCGAAAATACGCCTGGCGAAGTGTGGCGAAGTGTGGCGAAGTGCGGCGAAGTTGCGCCTGGCGCAACTTCGCATCTTAGTGAATTTGCCCCATTGGGATCTGCACGTTTGAAACCACACTTTATGTAAATACGCAGTGTATTTTTAATATACCGTCCAAATTCTCACGAGAGAAATGACGCATATACGTTTTTATTCTACACAAATAGGAATAAAAAGAGCTTCAACCTGTAGAGAGAACCCTTTTGATGGGTAGAGTGCTAAACGGTAGAAGGATCATCCGCCTGTGATCCAAAAGACATGTAGAAAACCAGGTTCACTGTAGCACACCACAAACTTGAAGATTTAGTGTATCAAAGTTTTTTGCATGTAAATAGCTTTTCTATTTTTAAATAGCTTTTCTATTTCTAGCCAGCGGAATTATGGGGAACGAGAACAGTGAGAAGTGCATGTTGGGAAAAGAAACCTACCTGCTCAAAAACGCATATTGGCAGTCGCCCGTGGTTTCAGTGGCGTATTTACTGTTAGAATTGATACAATAGTTGCTAATAGTCCACAGATGCTGCTGAGAAATGGATCAACTAAATGTATCAACTAAATGGAGCAAATTGTAACAGTTCAGATTCTTCTGGATCATTGAGTTGCCAGACTGTGACAATAGAGACACAACATTAAAGGAAACATATACAGTAGGATAAATGGAAAAAAAACCCCTAATTTTGTAGGCAATTATGAGTAATATATGGTGTTGCTTTGACATGGTGCTAAAACATATTATCTTTAAAAATAGCCCCTTTTTAGAGCTCCCTATTAGATATTCTCTGGTCCCTGTCTGTTTTTCAAATGAGGGGTGGGCGTGTCCTAATGGTCCCTGCCAGAAGCACAGTAGGAGGTGGACAGCCAATCACAGCTCTGCAGTCACATAACAGGCTTCAGTTCCCTATCAGGTCCTGCTAGCTGCTGATTGGTTCCTGTCCTACAGTGCAGTGAGCTGAGTACAGTCTGGGAATCCAGAGAGAAGGGAAGGGAGGGATTATTAGGGTTTTTGCAGAAATATTCAATAAATCAGCCTGAAACACTACTTTTTTTGTAAGCACAATTCTTCTATATCTAAATAAGTATAACACACAGTTTTTTTTTTTTTACATAAAAATGTCTCCTTTAAAATTTAAACTTCAATTGTGGGAAAATGGTTAAAAAAACAAAAGAAGGAAAGCAATTAAAAAAGTCTTTGTTTATGGTGAACAATCTGAAAACTGCTCAACTGAAAAAGATGTTTGGAAGGGGAACAGCCCCTTTAAAGAGTGTGGGTCTCATAGGGAAAGTAGGAAGATGAAATCCACATTTACCCCCAAACTGCCATTCAGTCCGTGGGCGCTGCACCCCTACCCGGATGAGCCTGATGTATATTCCAGGAATCTTCAATGGAAACTTGTAGAAGAAGAATGTTGTGCTCACAGAGGAGTCAGTTCAGTGTAGAAGGGAAACCAATGTTAGGGTAGGAACACACGGACGTTTTTGGCGTGCGACAAATCACATGCAACGGAAATAAGGTAAGAGAAAGAAATGACGGATGAAGTCGCAGTGTTGATCCGACGCAACACGATTGTTGGATGCAGACGCTGCGACTTCAACCGTCATTTCTTTCTCTTACCTTATTACTAGGGATGCACCGAATCCACTTTTTTGGATTCGGCCGAACCCCCGAATCCTTCGTGAAAGATTCGGCCGAATACCGAACCGAATCCGAACCCTAATTTGCATATGCAAATTAGGGGTGGAAAGGGGAAACATTTTTTACTTCCTTGTTTTCTGAAAAAAAGTCATGCAATTTCCCCCCGCCCCTAATTTGCATATGCAAATTAGGATTCGGATTCGGTTCGGCTGGGCGGAAGGATTCGGCCGAATCCGAATCCTGCTGAAAAAGGCCGAATCCTGGCCGAATCCCGAACCGAATCCTGGATTCGGTGCATCCCTACTTATTACTGTCGCATGCCATTTGTCACCGGCGTTTTGTCGCAACGCTTCGGATCACGTCAAAAACGTCCGCGTAGTCCTACCCTTATATGTTCTATGTTGACTTCCATGCAGGAAAGGGAGCACATGTATATTAGTGAGTGTCTCTGAGACTGGAAGTAAATGGAACAATGTCATGACTGATAACAAGAGAGGAGAGAGGCCCATTTCTCAGGACATGACAAGTACATAGGAAGCTGTCATACTGATCCTTAGATATAAGAACCCGAGATACACAGAGCTGACTTATTTGTTCTTCCTTGTCAGGAGAGAGACTTTATTTCCCTGCACTGTTACCTCTTACATTAGAGCTGGTCTTCTGTCTCTTTCTTTTGCTTCTCTTCTTCCAGATCAGTGATTCTTAAAGGGGTTGTTCACCTTCAAATGAACTTTTAGTATGATGCAGCGAGGGATATTCTGAGACAAATTGCAATGGGTTTTCATTTTTTATTATTTTTTTGAGTTATTTCGTTTTTTATTCAGCAGTAGTGATGGGCAAATTTATTCACCAGACGCAAATTTGCGTCGAATTTGCGCAATAAAAAAAACGGGCACCGGCATCAAAAAAGAGGCGCCGGTGCAGTTTCGCTATTTTTTCGCCATTTCGCGAATTTCGTGGGAAATTCGAGAATTTTTCAGCGAAACATCGCAAAGTCGCCCATCACTATTCAGCAGCTCTCTGGTTTGTCATTTCAGCAATCTGGTTGCTAAGGTCCAAATGACCTTAGCTTTGAATGCACTGATTTGAATAAGAGACTGGAGTATGAATAGGAGAGGCCTAAATAATAATGATAATAGTTATAAAAAGTAGCAAAAACAATAAATATGTAGCCTTACAGAGCATTGGGGTTTTTTTTTTGATGCGGTCAGTGACCCCCATTTGAAAGCTGGAAAGAGACAGAAGGAAAATAAGGCAAATAATTCAAAAACTATTAATAAAAAATGAAGGCCAATTGAAAAGTTGCTTAGAATTAGCCATTGTTCCCCAGAAATAAAGACTTTTTTCAATTACTTTCCATTATTTATTTTCGACTGTTTTTCCAAAATCTAAGTTTAAAGTTGAATGTCGTCTCTGGTGTTTGAGTCTGACAGCTCAGTAATTCAGGTGCAGACTCTAAACTGTCACAATTTTACAACATTGAGTTGATCCATTTCTCAGCAGCATCTCTGGAGTATCAGCAACTATTGTATCAATTCTAACAGCTGTCTGTAATGAACCCAGAGATTCTGCTCAGCAGGGACAAAGATCAGAAATGTATCAACTAAATGTATCAATTTAGAACAGTTTACAGGGTCGGCGACCCCCCCTCCCAGAGCTGCTTCAGAAGGTGAAAAATGACACTTTACACTTCAATATTAGAAAAACGGTCACAAATAGAAAGTAGAAAGTCATTGGAAAAATTCGTTATGTTTAGTGATCTATCTGAAAACAACTAGTTGTTTGAAAGTGAACAACCCCTTTAATTGGGATATAAACCAAAACTCAAAATGAATGTAAACAGTGTGGGTCATTTATCAACACTGGGCAAATTTGCCCATGGGCAGTAACCCATAGCAACCAATCAAATTGCTGCATTCATTGATCTACTTACAGCTGGCTTCAAAAAGTTATCACTGATTGGTTGCTATAGGTAACTGCCCATGGGCAAATTTGCCCAGTGTTGATAAATGAGCTCCAGTGTGTCTTTGATCCACTTTGGGCAATTTCTATTCATTTTGAGTGGTTTCTGAGATATGAGCCATTTTAAAGGGGTGGTTCGCCTTTAAGGTAACTTTAAGTATGTTATAGAATGGCGAATTCTAAGCAATATTTCAATTGGTCTTCATTTTTTCTTTTTTTATAGCTTTTGAGTTATTTGCCTTCTTCTGCCTGATTCTTTCCAGCTTTCAAATGGGGGTCACCGACCCAATTTAAAAAACAAACGCTCTGTAAGGCACAAATGTAGTTATTGTTACTTTATTACTCACCTTTCTATTCAGGCCTCTCCTATTCATATTCGAGACTCTTATTCCAATCAGTGCGTGGTTGCTAGGGGAATTTGGACCCTAGCAACCAAACTGCTGAGAATGCAAACTGGAGAAGCTGCTGAATAAAAAGCTAAATAACTCAATAACCACAAAAAATAGAAAGTGAAAGCCAATTGTAGATTCTCAGAATATCACTCTAAAAGTTAATTTAAAGGTGAACAACCCCTTTAAGGAATCATCTACCACGTGTTTGGTGCAGGGTTCAAAGAACACAGCTTCAACCCATTTCTTTTAATACGTTGGCTTTCATGAGTCCTAGAAGAAAAAGCTCAACAGAAAATGCTAATGCCCAAAAAGTCCATTATATAGATTTCAAGATATTTTCACTATATTCATCAAGATGTCAAAAACTGGAGCCTGTTCAATACTGTCTGGGGATGGGAGTTGTAGTACAACAACAAGCGCAGAACCTCATTTATGATTCATGTGCTTTGCTTTTCTCTTGTCAGATGGGGCCGCAGGCACACAGCATTGCTCGTACTCCCCATTAAAGGACAAGGACAGTTAAACTAAAGAAGTAGGTAGAAATGTTGTACGAAATGTTGTACATTATGTTTTGTGCTTCTGTACCAGCCCAAGGCAACCACATCCCTTTAGCAGTAAAGATCTGTGTCTCCAAAGATGCCCCAGTAGCTCCCCATCTTCTTTTCTGCTGATTCACTGCACATGCTCTGTGCTGCTGTCACTTACTGAGCTTAGGGAGCCACTCACAATATACAGTACACATAGAATAGAAATGTCACAATATAAGGCTGATTAGTAATTAATACACATAATTACTACATGGCAGCACAGAAACCAGTGCAATTAGCATCAGAATTTAATAATCAGCAAACCTGTAGCATCAGCTTATATTACAGCCAGGGAAGCTCATTTTCTGCTGGATAATTAGTGACGAGCCCTAAGCTTAGCTTCTCAACAGCCAATCAGAGCCCACTGAGCATGTGAGTGTCACAGACACTTTCCAAGATGGTGACCCCCTGTGACAAGTTTGAAGTCCTGGATCATTGCTGCTATTGACAAGCTGAAACTTTAGCCTGTTGCAATAATTTCACTATATAAAACATTCCATTTTTAGCCACATTCATTTTTAGGGTTTAGTTCTCCTTTAAGCCTTGCTAACAAGTCATTTAGAAGGAGCAGTTTATGTTTTCTGCTTAATATTCCATCCTAATCTCCTCCAGTCATCCAGGAAACAGGGTGTTTACGCTTTATTTTCTCTTACCTTGTGCCTTTGGGGATACAAGGCATTAACTGCCAGCAAACTTCAGGCCAATAAGGCTCTTTAATGGACCCATCATTACTGCGGAACTAACCTTCAGAAACTAATCTACAGGCTAATTGCTAATGCAGAGAGAAGCCTATTCACAAATGTATCATAAAAGGCTAAATGGCAGAAAGTGATAGAACAGCCTGTAGATCTGGGGCAGCGGATAATATCCCCGGGCAGCCACGTTCACAAGTCTCCAGTTTGCACTTCTCTCCAACTCTGAACAATCCCCAACAGCAGCCGCTTCTTGGGGGACAGAGCAGTCTGCAGAGTCTTGGGGTTCAGCTCGGAGGGCCTTGAGCTGTGTGTCCTCTTCTGAAAATGCACTTGCATTATATATCAGCCCTGTGTTTGTATTTAGGCCTATTCTTTTACTCCATCTGAGGATTTTGGGAAGCAGAATTTATAACTCATATACAGGTATAGGGTGCCGTTCTCTAGAAATCCATTATCCAGAAAGCTCCGAATTACAGGAATGACTGTCTCCCATAGACCATAATTTTATCCAAATTTTAAACCATTAAATCCATTTCCTCTGTAATAATAAAACAGTAGCTTGTACTTGATCCCAACTAAGATATAATTAATCCTTATTGGAAGCAAAACCAGCCTATTGGATTCATTTAATGTTTCCATTATGAAGATCCAAATTGCGTACAGATCTGTTATCCGAAAATCCCAAGCATTCTGTATAGCAGGTCCCATACCTGTATTAAAGGAAAACTATATTCCCAAAATGAATACTTAAGCAACAGATAGTTTATATCAAATTGAATGACATATTAAAGAATCTTACCAAACTGGAATATATATTTACATAAATATTGCCCTTTTACATCTCTTGCCTTGAACCACCATTTCGTGACTCTATCTGTGCTGCCTCAGAGATCACCTGACCAGAAATACTACAACACTAACTGTAACAGGAAGAAGTGAGGAAGCAAAAGGCAGAACTCTGTCTGTTAATTGGCTCATGTGACCTTACATGTGGTTTGTATGTGTGCACAGTGAATCTAACGATCTCAGGGGGCAGCCCTTATTTTTTAAAATGGCAATTTTCTATTTATGATTACCCAATGGCACATACTACTAGAGAAGTATATTATTATGATAATGGTTCATTTACATGAAGCAGGGTTTTACACATGAGCTGTTTTACTCAATACTTTTAATAGAGACCTACATTGTTTGGGGGTATAGTTTTCCTTTAACTTTGCTTTGTGCTTAAAGGGGAAATATACCGATGTACTTATGCAGGTCGTGTTTCTTTTATTATTCCTTACGTACATCCTAGTTGTCCCTATATATGCTAGACACTTCTGATTTGCAGAACCCCAAAAGGCTAGGGGAGTAGCCAAAAGTGTGAGGGGCCTGTGATGATTCAAGGAATTGTTTGAGTGAGGCCATATTGGAGGCATGGTCTTAGATATAATTATTTTCCCATTGGGAATTATGCTGATGTTGGTTGTTACGTAGTGATAACCAGTTCCACCAGTTTTACTGGAGTCAGACCGTTAATTCTGGAACATTGGAAAGCTATGATTAAGTACAACACAAAGTATCATGTCGTTTTGGCACGTACCGTACAGTCTACTCACTCGTGTCCATTACCAGGTACAAAAAAGGCTGAAAGAGGAGAGCAGGTGAATTTTATATTTGTGCTGTGCCAGGGAAGCTTCCCATGGTCAGTTAAAAAAAAAAGAAAGGTTTTAACTCTGGTACCTATATTTCGGTCATCCTGAATTTCTGACCTTGTTGTCCTGGGCCGGTGTGGATCTTCCTTAAAAATCATTCTATATAAGCAGTACCTACTTGTGGAGTTAGGCCATGTAGGATTTGTGCCCAGGCAATACTTGGCCCAGTGTGCCCTCTTGCCATCCCAACAAAGCTTTTTTGCTTTTTTCACTTGGAAACTCCGCAACACCCCCACATGCTCCTGTCATTGGTTTTCTGCCCCCTCTCTGGACCCCTTGTTCTATTTGCACAAACCCCTGCTTACTCTCTACTTGCAACAACCCATCTTCCATGTCTGGGACCCCGAGCTGGGGTTTCTCTTCTTCAATAAATTGCACCGCACTGGAGCGCTTTCCATCAATGCTCTGCCACCACGTGTTTTCATTTTCCTAGGGATGCAATCCCAGTCTAGCAGTTAAATTCATTGCTCCCAGTCAACTTAACTTTCCTTTTTCTTCAAAAAAAACCCTATAAATTTTATTGTATAAAGATTGATAGAAACAGGGCAAAATGTTTGTTCAGTGTATAGTGTCAAACCGAAAATTCTTTGGAGCAGGCACTCAGATAAAGGCAATTTTCCATCAGGTAGTTGAATCAAAGTAAAGCAATTCATTGTGTCCACAGCCTTACGCATTTCGTGTTACAAACACTTAGTGATAGGGCAGGGGTCCCCAACCTTTTCTTACCCACGAGCCACACTCAAGTATAAAATAATAATGGAGAGCAACACAAGCATGCAAAAAAGTTCCCCGGGGCTTCCAAATAAGAGCTGTGATTGGGGATTGGTAGCCCCTATTTGGATTTGCAGCCACCAGGAGACTCTGTTTGGCAGAATACATGGTTTTTATGCAACTAAAGCTTGCCTTTAAGCCAGGAATTCTAAATGAATCACCCACTTGGAGGCCACTGAGCGCAACATTCAAGAGGATCACTGTCATAGGGCCTATGATTTTCACTTTGTCCATTCCCCATGCTGAGTGCTCAGGGCTGTGCACCTGGGCCTCTTTTCTTATGTGGTGAGTAACTATCTTACTACTTACCCCTTTTTAAGATTTATGATACCAGTGTATAGGGATTGACTTGCCAGACTATATCCAGGTCTTCTCTGACAGTTCCCATGAGCCTCTTTTTATTTTCACCATAAGAACAAAATTCGACCTGCTCCAACCCAAACGGGGCAGGAACCTCCATTTATAGACCTGTACTTCTCTGTTGTCATGAAAGGGGTGGGACAGTCATGTGCCTGTAAATAGAGGCTGCCCGAGTAAGGTTGTGGCAGGCAGAGTAGAAGAAGAGCTCTGCCCGAGCTCACCGACGAATTGCAAAATATATGTGGAAGTCGGCCAAACCCTCGGGTTAAGGTGGCCATAGATGCAGATATAATAGCGCACAAAACAAATTTTTCGGTGCGTGTATGGAGGGAAAAGAGCCGACCGATATTGGCAGAAGACTTGGATATCGGTCGGCTTGTCTATCGAGTTAGACGGAAAATTTGGATCAGGTGCCTTTGAAAACATCGTCCATTGTTAGTGCTGAATCGTCGGATACAGGTAGAATTCTATTGTTTCTATATGTATATCTGACCATTCAGCTTTACACGTGTGTATTGAAATGAACGATGTTTCTTAGAAATATCTTTTGCCAAGAAAGATCGTAATTGTAACGTCTATGGCCACCTTCAGTCTCCATGTAATTATTGAGTTTGGGCCCTTGATGTCAAGTTCTTAGTGGCCCTAGGAGGCCCAGTCCAACTCTGATCCAATACATCTATAGTAAAGGGGGCTTGTGAAATGGATTATATAAAAATTTTATGTAGGTTATGGCTGTGTTATAAGAGTCGAAATTCATTGCAAACATTAATACCCATACAAATAGGCAGCATTGCCTTGAAAACATGTAACCGGTAACCGTTTTATCCCCCCTTTCATTCCTGTCATTATTTTTTTTCTTTTTGAAAATTGCTTCTTCATGGAAACCAGTCGTGTCTTAAAGTTTGAAGCCATTGAAGAAAGCTTAACTTTTTGACATTGAGACGAGAGGGGGGTTTGGGGCAGGTTCACGGCACCTTTCATTTCAGCCGTTGAATGTGATCAGTGTTATTGAGAATAGCAGGCGTTGTGGAAGATGAAGAATCTAAACCCCTTCATGCTCCCTGTCCCCCCCACGCATCGTGCAGGCTCACTTTTATGAACATACTCATTGGAAGCGGTTACCTGGGGTTCCAGGAGCTGAAAGCATGTTAGTAGAGTAAATGCTTCACTGAATGCCCCGCCGAGTGGTAATGCAAATTAGAGGCCTGTGATATTCTGCTTGGCGGGGCTTTATTGTAGGTGGTGCTCACACGCCGGGCCTGTCTTTAAGGTCAGAAGATGCTGTTTGTTCTCTAATGCCGATCTGTGATTTACAGGCAGTTCACCTTTGTGCGGCTCTATAAAGAGAGTGGAGAACAAAAAAAAGAAAGAGTTTTAAAGAAAGTCTCCACTTTTGTTTCCTGACAAATGAAGTATTGTTTAAGGCTGGTAGGGGCTGCGCTTAATCACCACTAATAATTTAACAGGGAGTGTAGGTTGAATTGGATTCCAGCGCGATACCTATGAAATTGTTCCTTGTCTGTATTAATCCACTTGGAAATGTTATTGATTGAGAAACCGAATAAAGATTTTATATGAATTTTACCCTTGTACCTGCCAATGTCTAAGGCATCATCACCTCTGTCTGTAAAACTGTCCATGGACCTTTAAGTTAACTTTCAGTACAGCTATGGGAAACCCGTTATCCAGAAAGCACTGAATTATGGCCATCGCTCATAGACTCCATTTTTATCCAAATAATCCAAATTTTTAAAAATGATTTCCTTTTTCTGTGTAATAATAAAACAGTAGCTTGTACTTGATGCCAATTAAGATATAATTCATTTTTATTGGACGCAAAACCAGCCTATTGGGTTTATTTAGAGGCACATTTATCAAGGGTTGAAGTTTTTTTTTAAATTAGAAATATACTCGAAATTCAACTTGGGGCTCGAATTCGAACAAATTTTACAGACTCGAAAACTCGAATTGAATTAGACTAAACTCGATTCGAGTTTTTTCTCCCGAAAAAACTCGAACGCCAGGAAGGCTACTAACATGTCCAAATTGGTCCCTGGACGTCTCCCATTGACTTATACATGAACTCGGCAGGTTTTAGGTGGAAAATAGTCGAATCTGAGTTCTTAAAGGGCCAGAGTATGATAAAGCTCAAAATTCGAATGAAAACTTGAACCGAGTTTGGCTAATTCACAATTTGAATTTGAGAGTTTTGACCATTAAAAAAAATTCGACCCTTAATAAATCTGCCCTTTAATGTTTACATGATTTTATAGTAGACTTTAAGGTATGAAGATCCGTATTATGTAAAGATCCATTATCCAGAAAACCCCAGGTCCTGAGCATTCTGGATAACCGGTCCCATACCTGTATATTATTGAATGGCCAATTTTTAGCAACTCTTCTGTGGTCTTCTTTATTTATTTATTTATTATATATTTTAATTATTTGCCTTCTTCTGACTCTTTCCAGCTTTCAAATGGGGGTCCCAGACCCCATGTAAAAAAAACAAAAAACAGTCTGTGAGGCTACAAATTTATTGTTACTGCTGCTTTTCATAAGTCCTCTTTCTCTTATTAAAATCACTGCATGGTTGCAAGGATAGTTTGGACTCTAGCAACCAGATTGCTGAAATTGCAAACTGGAGAGCTTCTGAATAAACTCGCAATGAAAAAATGAAAACCAATTGCAGATTGTCTCAGAATATCACCCCAGTGATCCCCAGCCAGTGGCTCAGGCACCATGTTGATCTCTGACCCCTTGGCTGTTGGCTGTTGATAAATAATTGCTTGGCTTGAAGGCAAGTCTTAGTTGCAGAAAAACCAAACCAAGCCTCCTGTAGGCTACCAGTCCATATAGGAGCTACCAATTGCCAATCACATTGCAGATTTTGCACCCCTAGGAACTTTTTGCATGATTATGTTGCTCTACAACTTTTTTTTTTACATTTAAATAATAGGTAAAAATGGTTGGGGACCTTTGCTCTACTCTACTCCATAGTAAACAGTTTAGTAAACTTGAATTGACTAAACTGGAATCTAATTTTTTCTCCTAAAAAAAAAACTTGAATGCCAGGAAGGTGATTAACATCTTCAAATAGGTCGCTGGACCTCTGCCATTGACTTCTACATGAACTCAGCAGGTTTTAGGTGGCGAATACCCAGGCTCCAGGTATGATGAATCTCAAATTCAAGTTTAGATTATTCCCAACTCAAATTTTGAGTGAGTTTTGATCAAAAATCCAACTCGAAAAATTGAATTTACAATTTGACCCTTAATAAATCTGCAGTTTTAGGGCAGAGACACACACTCAGATTCAGGGAGATTAGTCGCCCAGCAACAAATTGCCTCTTCTTTGGTGCGACTAATCTCCCCAAACTGCCTCCCGCCGGCGATTTACATTGTAGCAATTTGTGTGCTTCTTTTTCCGAAGTTGCCTCATGAAGAAACTTCGGGCGACTTCAGAAAACAAAGCGCACCGAGTGCCATCCCGCCAGCATTTTGTATTCTAGCCGGCAGGAGGCAGTTCGGGGATATTAGTCGCTGTGAAGAAGAGGTGATTTGTTGCTGGGCAACTAATCTCCCCGAATCTGAGCGTATGTCTCTGCCCTTATAGGCAGTGGAAAGATAACATTTGCCCTTGTATGTCTCCTGCTTAATTGCTGCTTCATCATATCATGATTAATTACCTTTCATTTATATAGTGCTGACATTCTGCAGTGCTTTACAAAGATTACACATCAGTCTTTGCTCCAGTGGAGCTTACAATCTAAGGTTATAAAGTGTCACTTACATCACAAAATGCTTCTGGTTTAGGATTGCCACCTGTCCGGTTTTTATGCAGACAGCTTGATTTTTTAAAAGGGCTGCCCAGTAGGGATGGGCGAATTTGACCCGTTTTGTTTCGCCAAAAACTGGTTGCCAGCGAAATGTCGCCGACGTCCATTAAAGTCTATGGGCATCAAAACATTTTTGACGCGCGGCAAAAATTTTTACGCACAACACCATACAAGTCTATGGGCGTAATTTCCGAATCGAAACAAGGCGAAAAAAATCGCCCATCCTTACTGCCCAGGCCAAAACTGCCTGTCCGGTATTCCAAATTAGGAAAGCCGGGCAGGATTCCCTCTGATTGACGCAGCGATCGGGCAGTCGCCAATTGCCAAGTCATAGCTCCACCCCTGATGATCCACCCACCCCCACGACATCATGGTCCCGCCCCACAATGTAATGGTCCCGCCCCATCGGCATCACAATCCTGTCCTAGCCGGAAGAAAGGTGGCAACCCTACTCCGGTCACTTCTTGCTAAATATTTATCCTTTCCACCAGTGATATGTTTATGTGGTGCAATATAATCATCTAAATTGAAAATTAAATGCCACAAACAGGAGCACCTCAGGGATCCGACTCTGATAGATCACCCAGTGCAGTGACTAATAACTAATGAGGGTTCTGGAATGTTATATGTGCCCCTGCTGGTTGTGTCTAATTTTTGTATATTAAGTTTATGTGATTATATTGCACCAAATGAACATGTTATGGGTGGAAATGCTGTACAGGTTTGGGACCTGTTATTCAGAATGCTTGCGACCTGGGGTTTTCCAGATAACTGATCTTTGTGCAATTAGGATCCTCATGCCCCAAGTCCACTAGAAAATCATGTAAACATGAAATAAAGCCAATAAGCTGGTTTTGCTTCCAATAAGGATTAATTATATCTTAGTTGGGATCAAATACAAGCGACAAGCGTTTTATTATTACACAGAAAAGGGAAATTCATTTGAAAAATTTGGATTATTTTATTATATTAGAGTCTATGGGAGACATACTTTCTGTAATCCGGAACATTGGGGGAAGGTGATCCCTAACTACATAAATCTTTTGCCTTATAAAATATTCTTGTCTTACATTGGAAATCAAATACACGTTATGCTTTTGTGATTGGGGAAGGTCGATGAAACTGAATAGACCAGACCCAGTTTTAAATACGTAAAGTTTTATTTGTCATTCAGTAACACGTTTGCTTTGTTGCTTATGTTTGGTGCAAATAAAAACTTTTCTGGATAACAGATCCCATACCTGTATATGTTTGTGAATCAATGAATATCAGGACCTTTCAGCAGTTTCCAGGTACAGTATATTATGTATCTTGGGGGTTCGTTAAAAGGATACGGATATCCTTATGTTCTACCCAGTATTGATGTGCGGCTTGGGTGACCTACCGCTGGTGGGTGTTTTTTTTTTTTTCTATTAATTGTCAGGTGACATACCGCTGGTGGATGCTTTTTTTTAAAAAAAAATTTTAAATTTTATATATAAATTGTCAGGTGACCTACAGCTGGTGGGTGTTTGTTTTTTGTTTTTTATAAATTGTCAGGTGACTTACCGCTGGTGGGTGTTTGTTTTTTGTTTTTTATAAATTGTCAGGTGACCGACCACTGGTGGGTGCTTTTTTTTTTTTTCTTTTATAAATTGTCAGGTGACATACCACTGGCGGGTGTTTTTTTTTTTTATATATATAAATTGTCAGATGACCTTCCATTGGTGGGTGTTTGTTTTTTGTTTTTTATAAATTGTCAGGTGACTTACCGCTGGTGGGTGCATTTTTTTTTTTATATATAAATTGTCAGGTGACCTACCGCTGGTGGGTATTTGTTTTTTATAAATTGTCAGGTGACCGACCACTGGTGGGTATTTGTTTTTTATAAATTGTCAGGTGACCGACCACTGGTGGGTGGTTTTTTTTTTTTTTCTATTAATTGTCAGGTGACATACCGCTGGTGGATGCTTTTTTTTTTAAATTTTTTTAAAATTCTATATATAAATTGTCAGGTGACCTACAGCTGGTGAGTATTTTTTTTATAAATTGTCAGGTGACCTATCGCTGGTGGGTGTTTGTTTTTTGTTTTTTATAAATTGTCAGGTGACCGACCACTGGCGGGTGTTTTTTTTTTTTTATATATAAATTGTCAGATGACCTACCACTGGTGGGTGTTTGTTTTTTGTTTTTTATAAATTGTCAGGTGACTTACCGCTGGTGGGTACATTTTTTTTATTATATATACATTGTCAGGTGACCTACCGCTGGTCGGTATTTGTTTTTTAAAAATTGTCAGGTGACTGACCACTGGTGGGTGCTTTTTTTTTTTCTTTTATAAATTGTCAGGTGACATACTGCTGGCGGGTGTTTTTTTTTATATATAAATTGTCAGATGACCTACCATTGGTGGGTGTTTGTTTTTTATAAATTGTCAGGTGACTTACCGCTGGTGGGTGCATTTTTTTTTTTATATATATAAATTGTCAGGTGACCTACCGCTGGTGGGTATTTGTTTTTTATAAATTGTCAGGTGACCAACCGCTGGGTGCTTTTTTTTTTTTTCTTTTATAAATTATATCCCCAACTGGAGTGTGGGCTTATTTAGATTTGTAAAACTGCAGGTTGTGGGTCTGAATCTGATCTTAGAAACTCAACCCGCACAGAACTCTTCTGAGACCCTCTAATGCCAAACAGGTGTTGCAGAGTTAGAGAATAACAACATATGCTTTTTATAGTAAGGAACACGTTTGCCTTCTACGCACTGTGTACGGGCCTCTAAAATGCCGAATGTAAAAGGTAAAGCATAAATTTGATTTTTTAAAAGGTTACTGTGAAATGCTGACTCCGTCGCTGGAGGGTATGACGGGTACATCTAAAATATTCTGTGCTGCGCCTCTCCAAATAAATATCCCATATTCTAAGGCTAATCATCGCTTTTTCCATCTTTTTTTTATACAAATAGGTTTTTTACTCATTTTGTTTTCTGATCATTTTTGAGTTCTTAAAATGTCTACATGGGGCTGTGTTCACTCAGATTGAAAAACCAGTTTGGGTGCTGGGATTAATGGGTCATCAACTATGATAGTTGGGCCCAGTGTCGGACTGGCCCACCGGGATACAAGGAAAACTCCCGGTGGGCCCGGGTGTCAGTGACCCCTCATGCTGCTAAACTTTTGGCCTATTTCATGGCCATTCCCTATTTCTATGAGAACAAAGAGGCTAAATATGTGGCATAATAGATTATAGTATGTAAGAAAAGAGACTAGGAGAATAGAGGTTGAATGAGGAGAGGAAGAATATTAGTACTGAGAGTGGGCCCTGGTCTAAGTTTTTTTGGAGGGCCCCTGGTGTCCCAGTCCGACACTGGTTGGGCCTAGGATGGAGCTCACAGTTGGGGGGAACAAGTTGAGGCTGCTTGATGGAGACTGTGAGTAAACTATTACATTTACTGGCTGAGGCACTTACAAAAAGTGTATTTTTTTAGATATTCAGTCTGCTCTGGTATTAAAAAAATTTACTTTAATTATATGCTATATAAAACCTTGGGGGGAAAAACCCCGGCTGTGAATAAAACACAAGTGAATGCCTGATGTTACTTTGTCTCACAATACAGGTATGGGACCTGTTACCCAGAATGCTCGGGACCTGGAGTTTTCTGGATAACAGATCTTTCTGTAGTTTGGATTTTCATACCTTAAAGTGGACCTGTTGCCCAGACACAAAAATCTGTATAATAAAAGTAATTTTCAAATTAAACATGAAATCCATATTCTATTTTTTATTAAAGGGCACCTATCACAGCCAAAATCAAACACATATTAACAATCTGACCAGTACAAGCTAAACACGTTTAATCAAACTACATATATAGTTTTTTGAAAAAACTGCAGGTTTTAAAAAAATCCCTTACTTTGTCAAATGGGTTCTTTCACTGAGGGAGGCCATACTGAGACTATAACAGAGACTCTAATATGCAAATTTCAGGAGCATGCTCAGATTGTAACACTGCTTTGAGTATTCTACCCAGAATGCCTTGTTTAAGTAAACTCCTCCAATAGAAGTATCAGGAGATTTCCCTATCTTGTCCCCTGCTGGTGATGTTATTATGCAAATGAAGGGCACACACTAACTTCCAGCAGGGGGCAGCACTACTGAACAGCAGCTAACACACAGGTTTGGCTGATTTGAAAATAGCTTAGAAGGGTTGATAAGCAACAAGGAATTTCAACTGAGCATGTGTGAGATTTCAGAGCTACAGTTGGCTGGGAAGATATAGGTAGGAGGAGCCAGTGAAATCCAAGATGGCTGCCTCAGCTAGAACTGCAGGGGAGATAGGGGAGATCTTGCAGAAGGAATAGTGAGCTGATCATTTACATTATACATACGATTCTAACTGTTTTAAAAATCGGATTTCTTGAACTTTCACATAGTGTATTTACTTAGGAAATGATTTTGGTCATGATTGGTGCCCTTTAAAGCATTCATAGCCCCATTCTGGTGCACAAACAAGATTCTGAGATGATACAAGGCTTGTCTTAATAACAGTGTCCACAAAATGGCTCCTGCCTGCTTATTATCATTATGAATTCCCCGACTGAAGGAAACACTATTCAAATAATTTATACAGTGTAATTAAAGTTCTTTTTGCTTGACTAATGTGATAAAATAGGATTTTTGAATCATTTTTTTGGGTGACTCTTCCCCTTTAAGTCTACTAGAAAATCATGTAAACATTATATAAACCCAATAGGCTGGTTTTGCTACCATTGAGGATTAATTATATCTTAGTTGGGATCAAGTACAAGTTACTGTTTTATTATTACAGGTAAAAATGTAATTATTCTTAAAAATGTGGATTATTTGGATAAATTGGAGTCTATAAGTAGGGTTGCCACCTCTTAGCCCAGTGAAAACTGGGGCCCAGACGTGAAGGAGGAGGACCGTGATGTCAGGGGTGGGGCTTTGACGTGACAATTGGCCGATTACTGTGTCAATCTTAGAGAATCCTTCCCGGTTTTCCTAATTTGGAAAACCGGGCAGGCAGTTTTGACCCAGGCAGCCCTTCAAATTTCCAGGCTGTCCAGGTCAAAACCGAACAGGTGGCAACCCTATCTATAATAGACGGTCTTTCCGTAATTCAGAGCTTTCTGGATAACAAATCCCATACCTGTATACATGGCCGCCATCAGGGGGGCACAGGGGGTACTACTGTACCGGGCCCGGACCTGAAGGGGGGCCCGCAGAGGCGTCCACCGAAAAATTTTCAGGGGGGGAGAACAGACGCTCCAGCTGCGTGCGCTCTCTCTCCTAAGAAAGAAATGCAGACTCGCCTCTACTCACTGATTTAAGAGGCTGCAGTGACAGCTCTGTCCGTGCTTCAAATACTTGTTGAGTTGCAAACTCCCTCCTCACTCGATCCTCCCTCCTCAGCTCAGCCCCTCCCCTCTTAGCCCTCCTCCGTGCTCAAGGCTGACATGAAAACCTTAGCTCATAAGCTAAACACAGAGCACGGAGGAGGGTTAAGAGGGGAGGGGCTGAGCTGAGGAGGGAGGGGCTGAGGGCTAAGGAGGAAGGATCGAGCGAGGGGGGAGTTTGCAACTCAACAAGTTTTTGCAGCATGAACGGAGCTGTCACTGCAGCCTCTTAAATCAGTGAGAAGAGGCGAGTCTGTATTTCTTCCTTAGGAGAGAGTGCAGCAAATGGATCCCAGGGTCTCCCCCACTCATCCCTCCTCCTTCCTCTCTCTGCCTCACACACTCAAGGCGCATCCAGGGGGAGAAAGTGCCCCCCCCTTTGCCCTTATGTACAGGGCCGGACTGGGGGGACCACCAGGACTGCCATCCAGGGCCCCCTGCCGGCCGTCCAGGCCCCCCCCTCGCCACCCTTCCTCCCCATCTCACCTATTGCAGTGCCCAGGGTTGGACTGCTGGGCCTGGGGCCCAACAGGACTGCCGTCTAGGGCCCCCCCACCCCTCCTCACCTATTGCAGGGCCATCGGGCACACAAACGCTGACATGGCTGCCCAGCACACCACGCATCACTGTGCATGCGCGCACGTTGCCGCACGTTAGGAAATTTTTATTTTCAAACTGGGATTGGGAGAAGGGGATCTGGCCCGACGGGGGCCCATGAGGGTTGGGGCCCACCAGGTTTTTTTCATGGTGTCCCTCCGGGCCAGTCTGACCCTGTCTATGTGTGGATGCCCATTGGAGCCCAGCTGTGCTGCCCTTTTTGAAATAGCAGGGCCCCCCCTTGACCACGGTGAAGCCGCACCACCTCTTCCATCTGAAAAGCCGAATAGCTGAAGTCCTGAAATTGGCGAAAAGACCCAAAGTCCTGAAGCGGCGAAAAGACCCGAAGTCACGAAATAACGTGTAGTTGAAGTCCTGAAGCCACGAGTTCAATACTGAACACCAATTTTTTTTTTACATTCCCTGCCCGCCAATGTATTATCGTAATACTCTATAGGCCCCAGCCACCAATGTTTTTTTAAAAAATGTTCTCTGGGGCCCCAATTTTTTTTAACTTGTAAGGAGAGGCCCTGGCCCCAATGTTTTTTTAAAAATATTCTCTGGGGCACCAATTTTTTTTTTTACTTTTAAGGGGGCCCAATGTTTTTTTTAAAAAAAACTTTTATGGGGGCCCTGGCACCAATTTTTTTTTAACTTATAGGGGGGCCCTGGTCACCAATTATTTATTTTAACTTGTAGGGGGGCGCTGACCACCAATTTTTTTTTTAAAAAAAACTTTTTTGGGGGCCCTGGTGCCACAGTTTTTTTAACTTATAAAAAGGGGCCCTGACCATCAATAGCTTTTTATAACTTGTGTGTGGGGGGGGTCACCTTTTTTAGTGCTGATGTCTGGGTGGTGAAGTGGGCGGGATCTGGGGTGGGCGGGGTCCAGGGGGCCCCGAAAATTTTGTTGTACGGGGCCCCGTGATTTCTAATGGCAGCCCTGCCTGTATACATTAGTTTAGTGCTTTCATCCAAACACAACTTGCCTATAAAGCTATACGGTTTCATTACAACAAGTTCCCTTATTATAATAACATTATCATTGTCTTTGCATTCAATTAAACCTCCATGGAAAATTATAGGGATGGAACATTTTGAGGCTGGCAGAATGTAGAAGCAGGAAAGCCTGTGTTTATTGAACATTCAGCTTCAGTATATTTGATTTTGTGTATCTAGTATAGGTCAATCAAAAAAAAAATCATTTTGATTTTGTGCTTTTCCCGGCAGACTGACAGCTCTCATACTCTTAGCTTGATCTTGAATGGCTGTGGATAGACAATGCCACATATTCTTATTGCAATAACTGCAGAAATTAGGCCTTTCTGCTTATGTTTTTTGTTTCAGAAACATTATTAGCATCTTCCCTGCTGGACCCTATTAACAGATTCCATATTTTTAATAAATGGAACCATGAAGGTTAGAGACGTGTTATATGAACAGTGTGCCCAATAGGGATGGGCAAATTTTTTCACCCTGGAAATGACGCCCATAGACTTGTATGGCGGTGTGCGTCAAAGAAAAAAAAGACGCACGGCAAAAAAAATTTCACTGCGCGACAAACATTTTTATTACGCCCATAGACTTTAAATGACCATCTGCGACAATTCGCCGGGGGAGCATTTTTGTCGAAACGAAGCGGCTCAAATTCGCCCATCCCATCAACCATGCATTGATCTGAATAGAAGAGATGAGTAATAAAAAGTAGCAATAGCAATACATTTGTAGCCTTACAGAGCGTTTGTTGTTTAGATGGGGGTCAGTGATTAGGGTTGCCACCTTTTTTCCCCCTAAAAACAGGCAGCGGGTGGGCCAGTGGTGTAGGGGGATGGGCCAGGTGGTGTAGGGGGGTGGTCTGGGTGGCATAGGAGACAGGACTGGTGAGGTAGGGGACGGTTGAAGTAGGGAATGGGACGAGTGACGGAGGGGACGGGTGACGTAGGGGACAGGTGACGTTGGTTGGGCGAGGCTGGTGATGATGGGCGGGTGACGTCGGTGGGTGGGGTGGGTGACATCAGGGGTGGGGCCGGTGATGTCAGGGGTGGAGCTGGTGATGTGGTGATCAGCGATTGACCTGAATGACATGATGATAAGCCAATTTCCTTTTCGGACCTCCAAATTTGGACGTCCGGACAGGATATTTTCACCCGGGCAGCCCTTCTGAAAACCGGGATGTCCGGGTGAAATCCAGACAGGTGGCAACCCTATCAGTGACCACCATGATCACTAACGAATTGAATGAAATTACACATCTTATTTTAGGTCAAGTGCCAGCTCAGTAGCCGTTTTGTTTAAAACTGACCTACATCTACTGACTTAAAGTTAGAAATCTTTGTTTTCTCCCATCACCGCTATTCTTGATAGAGGCTCAGGGCGCCTGTTTAACATTTTGTTCCATTAGATTTGCTGTTTTTACAAGCGAGTGTTTATAAAGGCAGAGCTTGATATTTATAACTACAGTTAAAAAGGTGCTCTTAAAATGTTCTTTTTTTTTTTTTTTTTTTAATTTCGTGAACGAGGCCATAAGGGGAATTGTTCTATCAAATCTGTTGTTTATAGGGTTTGTGTTGTTCCCCAAAGACCTTCAAAAAGTATCTCTCTGCCTAGTTTTGCATTTGTTTTAGCACTTGTTTTGCCCGTAACCGACAAGAGCGGATTTACAATGAACAGCTGTGAAATATTCAGGCATAATTCCTTCTAAATGGCAAACACTGCAGATTTGGATAAGAAAAACAAATTTAAAATTTAACAGCGCAAACAACTTGCCCAAAAGGATTTTTTTTAGGTCTGTGCCAATAGAAAATAAATCTATGGGGATCTTCAAGAACCATTTTACAATGTGTGTGATTTCTTTTGAATTCATCCAAGTCCAATTAATAAAGAGGTACATTTTTAATTAGTTCCCTCTTGCGTTGTTTTTATTGTTTTGTTTTGTTACTCTTTATTAAGATACCTGTATCTGACTCTGCTGATGTAGGAATGGGGATCTGTGATCCAGAATGATAGAGACCTGGGGTTTTCCAGATAACAAATCTTTCCGTAATTTGGATCTTCATACCTTAAGTCTACTAGAAAATCAAGTAAACATTAAATAAACCCAATAGGCTGGTTTTGCTTCTGATAAGGATTAATTATATCTCAGTTGGGATCAAGTACAAGGCACTAGTGATGAGCAAATTTGAGATGTTTCGTGATTGTTTTTGACGTGTGAAACTGAACGGATGGCACATTTTTGCCGCAGTTTCATGAAACTTTTCCCCTGCGGTGAAACACGGGAAACTGATCATGGCGAAATTTTTCGCTCATCACTACAGGGCACTGTTTTATTATTACAGAAAAAGGAAATTCTTTTTTTCTTTAAATCTGGATTAATTGGCTAATGGAGTCTGTGAGAGACAGCCTGACGGTAGCTTTCTGGATAACGGGTTTCTGGATAAATTAATTGTTGTTTGGGCTTGGGTCCCAGGGATGCAAAAAGTGGGCTAGGGCACAGCCCGATCGAAATCAGGCATCATTTTTGGGGAGCCTGTAGGAAATCACCACACACAGGCAGATAAGCTCCCGAATCCGTCTAAAGCACACCTCCCAACATTTTGGAAATAAAAAGAGGGATAAAAAAGTTGGCGCGCGTAGTGCGGTGACATTTTTGACCACGCCCATTTGTGTTGCCACACCCCCTAATTACCATGTTCATTTTACAAAATTTGGCAGGTTATGAAAGTTTGAACATATTTCTGAGTATTTTTTTCCAGTTATTAGAGTTTTGCTAATGAAGGTGAATTGCCATTTAAGCTGTGAGTCTAACTTCTCCCAAAGGACCTGTTATCTTATATCGTTACAATTACTTATTTGCTTATCTCAAAATTGTTACAAAAGTATCTTATCTGCTGCTGTGGCTGTTCTGGGCTCTCTGCCAAAAGCTAATTAAGCTAGAAACGTGGTTTCTTTTTCTGGCTGTTCAGTGCAGAGAAAAAGGACTTTCCAGTACAAACGAGGGACTGCGGGTTGAGCTGTCAAAAGAGGGACTGTCCCTCTAAAAACAGAACAGTTGGGAGGTATGCTAAAGGACCGATATCGGCAGCTTTAATCTGCCACCATTACACAGTGTGGTTGGAATAGAACACTTACGGGGGGAAATAGTGGCTTATAAGGATAAGGGAAACATACAGGGGTAATAGCAGCTTGCAGAGGTGAACCCCTATGTCTATGTCCAACTAAGGCTACACTAGCAGTAGGCCAGACTAACACAATCTAAGAAGGGGAGGTGCATGGAGTCTTTAAAGGGGACCTGTCACCCAAAAAAATTATTCATAATCCTATTTTATCACATCAGTCAAGCAAAATAAACTGAAATTACACTATATAAAGTATTTGAATCTTGTTTCCTTCGGTCTGGGAATTCATAATTATAACAAGCAGGCAGGAGCCATTTTGTGGACACTGTTATTAAGACAAGTCTTGTATCATCTCAGAATCTTGTTTGTGCACCAGAATGGGGGACCTGATGTCCATCCCCATGCCCTGGTTACACAATTAAATGGTGAAGAGAACGGGGGAATGTGGGGAGAGCAGTGACATGTAGGAAGTGCTGAATGGAAAGTGAAAGTAATTGTCTGCCCCGCCTCTATGCCCAGGGCATACAGGAGGGACAGACAATATTTGATTGACAGCCGATATGTTTAAATACGTTTACAACAGCTGTGAATGCTTTAATAAAAAATAGAAATTGGATTTCATGTTTAATTTGAAAAGGACTTTTATTATACAGAGTTTTGTGTCTGGGCGATGGGTCCACTTTAAATAATTAATAGGTGTTAGGTTATAACGTTTTATATTTCTAATATTCTAAAGAAGAAGAGCAACTACTTTATTGTTTTTTAAGAAAAGTTGATTTTTTTTTTTAACCAGTAGTGTCCATACAAAAAAAAACCATGTTAAAGTGCCTCAATAGTGAAGCATTTTGTTGGCTATGACTGATATATTCATTTGAGGAAATGTTACTTATTAATCAGATCCCACAATTAAAACTTATTGTCACCGCGTAGCATCTGCTGTGTGGTTACCTGAGACTCACCGCCTCGTTTACCGGGGGCTTCAGAGTCTGGTATTTATAACAGAGAAAAGGCTGCGGTTGCTTCTCTCCGAGCCTGCTGAGCAGGGAAGCCGCGGGCTACATTTATACATATGGTGAAGCAGAAGTGAGGAGCTGAGGCCTCCCACTCGTGTTCCTGCCTCCCCCAGGAGCAATCTGCACTTCATCATATTATTATCTGCCTGGGAATTTGTTAGTATAGAGATCTGAAGAGCCACAGCACAGTCTCCCACTACAGTTAATCGCCTGTAACAATGAATTTCTAATTATGTAGGACTATGCCACCTAATCTATTCAGGTTATTTAGGTGTACCAGGTATGGGTTATGTAAAAGGTTCTTTTGTAATGGCCCCTTATACATCTCATTCTGCAAAAAGAGATTACTCGTTCATCACACTATCCTGATATATTCTTTAGAACCTGTTGCATGTACAGTGGATCCTGTGGAGCAGCACCCCTGTGGGCCATGTTGTGCAAAGCAGCACCCCCTGTGGGTCATGTTGAGCTGAGCAGCACCCCTGTGGGCCATGTTGTGCAGAGCAGCGCCCCTGTGGGCCATGTTGTGTGGAGCAGCACCCCTGTGGGACATGTTGTGCAGAGCAGCGGCTCTGTGGGCCATGTTGTGTGGAGCAGCACCCCTGTGAGCCATGTTGTGCAGAGCAGCACCTCTGTGGGCTACTTTGTGAGGAGCAGTGCCCCAGTGGGCCACGTTGTGAGGAGCAGCACCACTGAGGGCTGCTTTGTGTGGAACAGCACCCCCTGTGGACCATGTTGTGTGGAGCTGCACCCCCTGTGGACCACGTGTGGAGCTGCACCCCCTGTGGGCTAGTTGTGTGGAGCAGCACCCCTGTGGGCCATGTTGTGTGGAGCAGCACCCCTGTGGGCCATGTTGTGCGGAGCAGCACCCCTGTGAGCCATTTTATTTATTGAACAAATGTCTCTTTCATCTTGTTGAACAGGTTCCTTTTATTTGCAGAACCTTCTCCCTAGAGTCAGGGTTTCAGGTGGGAATTGCATTAAAGATGCTGGTACTTCATTGCCAGGGGCTGGGGTGGATCCTGTTGGACTATTCGGCTTTTCTTAAAACGTTTCCTTCTTCTCATCTTGTCTTCATCCCATACTTTTGTTGAGTGGTGGGTGAAGCTTGTGTGGATGGTCAAGTGTGGCTAAATGGGCCAAGTCTGGGATGTGATTTGCAGGTCTTCTCTCTCACCAATTGGCTAAACTGGTGCTGTGGAGAGACAGTTAGATTGACACCTGTGAGTTGACATTAAACTGACTGTTATTCAAAGTAGAGTAACAATTGTATGGTTAGAATTATTAAAGAATCTTTTCCCCTAATTACAAGTAGCTGCAACTCACATATCCTAACTAACAGATGTAATTAATGGTGGAGCTCACAGGATTTTTGTTAAGCTTAAAATCTATTAAAATAGGAATATGTGGAAAAAACCCCAGAGATGTGACTGGTATGATGATGTTCCTCAATTGTTCCTGCCTTTGAAACATTAAATTATAAAGCTAAATACTTACGTTGTGCCAATTCCTGTTGTACTGAATTTCTCCTATTTGCTTTTCCGACTTTTTGTGCTGAAAGTTCTGCAAACGACCTTCAGAAAGGTCCAGCGTTGGTAAATTCTTTTACCCAAGAGTGGTGGGAGCGGATAAATATTCATTCTCACTCTACAATTTTATCCACAGCCTCGATTTTACCAGTGTAAATTCCCATCAGAGAGACACCAGGAGCAATAATGTCTTCACAGATGTTTTCCTTCTGCTTGAGGCTTTTGTAACACGAGATGCACTTTTTAGACTTCACTTGTAACCACCGTGGGATGGCTTAGAGCAAGGTTTTATGATAAACCTTTTCCTCGCAAATGGAGTTGAAATGTTGTGCACCTGCAACCATAAACATTTAAGGTGCTCTCTCCTTAACGTTCCTGGTTTTGTCATAGAAGAAAAGGTTTATGTGATGGTAATAAAATAACTTCTCCGGATAGTAAAAGTGATCTCCATAGTTTTAAGTCAAACACATTGGAACAGCTTCTTCATAAACTTTTCAGACCATAACACTTTATGGATTACAAAGTCTTCAGCCAATGTGAAATTCTTTGCCAACTCTGCAATGTGGCTAGACCTAGGTATCATGGACACACTGGGCTCTTCTCTCTTCTGCTTGATGAATATTTGCCATGTAAAGCCCTTTGACACACAGGATCGTAATCCTCAGAGAAGCATCTACTAAATGATTGTTAGGAACATCAGAGGGGATGGAGAGCAGGATTTTGCTTACAAGACACTAGTTAGGAAACCCAGATCTAGACCATTTGTGCTCTGTTGAGGCTGAGTTGGAATTGAAGCTTGAAGGACAGGTTTGAATTAGCCTTTTTGATCCTTTATTCCCTGAAGAAATTGTGGTTTTGGGGTCTAGGTCCTCGCGGGTCTCTAAACTCTGCCATCTTTAAAAGTGTGTGGGTGTGTCCTGTTTCATTTTAGAGACATGAGTCGGGACGAGCAAACTTTCTTGGCCAGTACAGTTTTGCCATGATTTAAATGTTGCCAATGTTGTTCTGTTTCGCCAAAGCCACCCCCACCCAAAAACAATATCAATATTACGTTTCCCATGGGTTTCGCTGGATTCTGAACTAGTGGCATCAGATTCCCTCCAGTCCCCCTGTTTGTCTAAGAAACTAGGCACCATGTTGGAAGAAGTTTGCAACATGACTCCAGTGCATTTTGGTGACATTTTGTTTGTAACGTACTGGTCATGCCGGAACCTGGAGTTAGGTTGCTGGTATCAGTTTGACTCTTCGTAAAATAGGAGAGCCCAAATAGTCCCAGTTTTCACTGATGCCCTTTTGGGGCCCTGGAACTTTCTGCTGCAGTACTAAAGGGGATCCTACTAACTTCAGAGGTCAGAAGTTTCAAAACGAGGTACAGACAAGGGTCAAACAAAGAGGATTCATGAACAGGTCAGGACGGCGGCGAGTTTCGTCGTCAAATGGCAGGCCAAAGTCAAAAACCAGGATCAGATACAGACGAAAAGGCTTGAGCAGGATCTGAAAGAAGCCAGCACGGCCAGGATTGATTGGCTGAGCAGACTTAAATAGGCAGATTTGGCGCCAAAACCCAGGAAACCAGAAGTAAGGGCAAATTAGATCACAGCCCAAAACAAAGATGGTGCCTGCAGCTTCAAAACATGCAACAGTGCATGCCTGGATGTCACAACAATGTGAATCAGGACTTTGCGCAGAATGCACCTGCCAGCCAAAGCACAAAGAGGTAGGCAAACTCACTGGCCCAGCGGAGCACCTTACATTGTTAAAACTTCACCCCTGATTAGTTTTCCCTTATGTATTTCCCCTAGAATTGTAGCATATTGTTGATTTATCGATGACAATGCAAGATATTGCCCGGCAAATTGAGTGCTTGGCATGCAATTCACTAGCTGCAAGTCAATTGCGCATATATATAGACACAACAAACCGAATCCTAGAAGAACACTTCCTCAAGTCATTATCAGGAAACCCGTTATCCAGACAGCTCTGAATTACGGAAAGGCTGCCTCCCACAGATTCCATTTTATCCAAATAATTAAAATGTTTAAAAATGATTTCCTTTTCCTCTGTAATGAAACACTACCTTTTACTTGATCCAAACTAAGATATAATTAATCCTTATTGGAAGCAAAACCAGCCTATTGGGTTTATTTACTGTTTACAGGATTTTCTAGTAGACTTAAGATATGAAGATCAAAATTATGGAAATATCTGTTATCCAGATAACCCCACACATCACCCTGTGACATATTTATTTAGCTTCAGCAGTAACAAGTTCATGGCAACAACATGGGTAAAGGCTAACTCGCTGCATTTTCCCATTGTTCTTCCTACAGCATAAAATATGAAATCTTATTCCTCTAGGCATATCCTTTATCCCTGGTCTCCAAACGTATTATTTTTAATCCACTAATAGTGTTCTTATGTAAATTGCCTCCCTGTTTGGGACTTGATATTTATTACTGTTAGTTTTTATTGCCTTTAGGTGTTCTTCAAAACTTCTGTTCAGGGATTTAGTTATGTAGGGGTTATAAAATAAACGTCTCGCTGGCCTATATAGGGCTTTATTTTGTTTGTCTTTACATTTTTTTAAGAGAGATTTTACCCTTTTAGTGCTTTAAGGCATTGGTCTCATAGTAACCGTGTTTGCAATTTGCTCATTGGAATCAAAATTCCCATTAACAAGGTCATTAAAAACTTGGAACATTATACAGTACATATTTGGTCCTGGTAAGAACTAGACTCCTTTATATGCAGGGTGTTTATGATTCCATAAAGTTTTTAGTGTCATGTAATAAAACAGACATGAAATTAGCCCATCCCTGGTCGGAAAGTAATTAAGTCCTTGGGAACCTTTGAGTGTCCTTACAGAACTACTAAAACCAGATTGTCCAGTAACAATAAAGGTCACTGTACCAACAAGGGTCAAGTTGTTTGTTGCAAAACTTACAAATCAGCTTAAGAATGAATTCTGGAGACCCACAGTTCATTCTTAAGCGGATTTGGGCGTTTTGTGGTTGGACGGGGCCACTACTTTGTTGAGGACACCCTGAAACATATGGAGTGAGGGACCACCAAAAATTTCTATTGATTTGTGGAGCTTACAGCTCTGCTGGTTCTGAAGATTGAACAGATTACTCCAGCCCTCTAGCCCCATTCCCCTAACCTGAACCTTTGCTTAAATACTAAACCTGCTGAGCTGGTTATATGAATGCTCCTTCTGCTTCTGTCTTTTTTAACATAGCTATCCCCATACATCCCTCTATTTCTAGTAGTCATGTCTTTTAGATTGCCTCTAGGTTCATTTAAGTTTCCTCAAGACATTTTGACCCTGACATGTTGTTGTCTCACTTCTTAGGGTGTTCAAGTGAGCTCCAGAAGATGGCTGAACCTGCAGGAATATCAAAGCAAAAAGCTGATGGAGGACCATGGTGTCACTGTTCAACCGTTCTTCGTTGCTGACAATGGCAGTGAAGCTTTGGAAGCAGCAAAAAAACGAAGTGTGTATGAGAAATATCTTGAGGAAGCTCTGAATGGAAATTTTATGATGTCAGAAATCACCACGTGGAAGTGAACACACATAAGCGTCAATTCTAGCTACTCTCTGCAGATTTAAATGGAAAAGAACTGATTTAGCACATTTGCCTTTTCAGTATCTGTTACAACCATACTGGTACCATTATTTAAAGGAGCAACACACTCAACTCACATCTTTTTACTATTAATATACTTAAAGGGCACCAATCATAACTAAAATCATTTACTAAATAAATACACTATGGGGCTGATTCACTAACTTCGAGTGAAGGATTCGAAGTAAAAAAACTTCAAATTTCGAAGTGTTTTTTGGGCTACTTCGACCATCAAATGGGCTACTTCGACCTTCGACTACGACTACGAATCGAAAGATTCGAAGTAAAAATCGTTCGACTATTTGACCATTCGATAGTCGAAGTACTGTCTCTTTAAAAAAAACTTCGACCCCCTAGTTCGCCACCTAAAACCTGAACTGAATGTTAGCCTATGGGGAAGGTCTCCATAGGTTTTTCTAAGTTTTCTTGATCGAAGGATATTCCTTCGATCGTTGGATTAAAATCCTTCAAATCGTTCGATTCAAAGGATTTTATTGTTCGACCGAAGGAATAATCCTTTGATCGTTCGATCGTACTATCTGCGCTAAATCCTTCGACTTCGATATTCAAAGTGGAAGGATTTTAATTCCCAGTTGAATATCGAGGGTTAATTAACACTCGATATTCGACCCTTAGTGAATCGGCCCCTATGTGTAAGTTCAAGAAATCAGATTTTTAAAACAGAATTGTTTGTATAATGTAAATTATCAGCTCACTATACCTTCTGCAAGATCTCCACTATCTCCCCTGCAGTTCTAGCTGAGGCAGCCATCTTGGATTTCACTGGCTCCTTCTACCTATATCTTCCCAGCCAACTGTAGCTCTGAAATCTCGCACATGCTCAGTTGAAATTCCTTGGTTGCTTATCAACCCTTCTAAGCTATTTTCAAATCAGACAAACCTCTGTGCTGTTCAGTAGTGCTGCCTCCTTCTGGAAGTTAGCGTGTGCCCTTAATTTGCATAATAACATCACTAGCAGGGGACAAGATAGGGAATTCTAGTCGAGGAGTTTACTAAAACAAGGCATTCTGGGTAGAATACTCATGGCAGTGCTACAATCTGAGCATGCTCCTGAAATTTGCATGTTATAGTCTCAGTATGGCCTCCTTCAGTGAAAGAACCCATTTGACAAAATAAGGAATTTTGTAAAACCTGCCGTTTTTTAAAAAAAACCATATATGTAGTTTGATTAAATGTGTTTAGCTTGTACTGGTCAGATTGTTAATATGTGTTTGATTTTGGCTGTGATAGGTGCCCTTCAAAAAAACATTTTGGGTTAGTCTTAGCCTCAGCCACAATGCGCTCCTCCTTTCCTATCTTTGCCTTCCAAATTGCGGTTTTGCAATATTTATTATAGCGTTTATATTCATTAAATGCAGCTTCTGTCCCCACAGACTTGTAGTTTTTAAATGCCTTTCTCTTCTTTACTTGTATGGTAAGCCACATAGGGTGATTCTTGGTGCTTCTACATATACTTCTTATGGGAATACATTGAGAACAGTTACTATTTAATATTTTAAATGACATCCATTGCTGTTCTGTGTTTTTAGCAGAAAACATATTGCTCCAATCAGTGGTCTAAATGGCAACCCTTAAGGCACTAAAATAATCTGTTCTGAAGTTCAGAGTTATTGTTGCTACAATGTATATTTGTTTTTTGCACCAGACATTAAATTAGATCACATTATGGTCACAATTAGCCAGGGGTTCAATAACTTGCACATTTGCTATACATTCTGAGTCAAACAAATGTAAGCAGTCACTATGTTAAAGCTGAATGTGTCTTTTCAACCCCCCCCTATTCACGCGGTTTATAATGTGTCATTTGTATTATCATTAAACATTAAAAAGCAAATAAATGATAATCTGACTGGGGCCGTTCCAACTCAATTCCAAAGCAAAAGTTGCTTTGGCTGATAAATGGGCCCATAATTATAGTGCGGCTTAAAGGAATTATGCAAAATAAAAGAAAGTATTGGCATGTCTGTGCCAACTCCGTTGCTCAGATTGGACTGCTAAGGAGTTTATGCTTAAGTGGTAAATTAGTATAGTGCTTTCTCATTGAACCCGGAGTGTGTTCAGTACTTACACACTTTAACTGCCTTTTGTTGGAGTCAAATTGGAAATGTAAAATAGGTTGCTATGGACATGCTAGACAATGCATCTCTCTCTCGCTAGACCAGCAAACAAGTAGATATTAAGGCTGCCTAGCAATTAGTGAACAACCAAAGATGTCATTCAATTTTAGTTCTCTACTGATCTTCTATATAAATGTTTTATTAGGAAACCCTTCTTCAGGATAACCAAGTTGAGCATTTCTGCTATTGCACTGATTCTCAGCCTTTTCCACTTAGGATTTACATGCTTTCCGTGGTCAGAACCCAAACCTCAATCTATTTGAAACATCACTATTGAAATTACAATTCCTTTCCAAGACATTTTTTTACCTTGCCTTCACAGAATGAGCTGTAACCAAAACAATTGAAATGTAATGATATAATAGAAAGGTCTACGGACTCCCCACTCTAGATACTAATTCAGGAGCCATTACAGTGTAGAAGAAGAGGAGATTGGCATTTAAGATACTTGAATCCAGTAGAGCTTCAACAGAGTTGGTAGAATCCAGTAGAGCTTCAACAGAGTTGGTAGAATCCAGTAGAGCTTCAACAGAGTTGGTAGAGGTAGGTAGGGATGTAGCGAACCGCCGACAATGTGTTCGCGAACGCCGTTCGCGAACACGGGCAAAAAATGCGAACAGTTCGCGAACAGTTCGCGAACTTCGAACATCCGAAAATCGTTCGATTCGAACGATCGAAGGATTTTAATCGTTCGATCGAACGATTTCCGTTCGAATCGAACGATCGAAGCCATTGGATCGAATGATTTCATTCAATCCAATGGCTACGATCGTTCGATTCGAACAAAAATTGTTTGATTTTAGCGATCGAATGGTCGAACGATTTTGACTCGAACGCCTATTGGCGAACGTCGCGCGACGTTCGCGAACTTGCGGCGGACGCGAACAGTCGAAGTTCGCGCGAACTAGTTCGCCGGCGAACAGTTCGCTACATCCCTAGAGGTAGGCCATGGATTTGAGAACCAATGACAATGCACCCATCGCCCACAGCAGACTTGAATGGTCTTTCTTCAATCTGGAAATCCAACATAAAGATGGTTTATTATGGCCTTTCATACACATATCTAAGTTATAAGGGGTTTAAAGAAGAAATAAACCCTTAAGCCCTAAATTGTATTTGCTGTGACCTCTATTGACGTCCTGATATCTTTGTTACAGCTCTAATTCTATTTGTTTATCATTTGTGCTGGCGACATCAAGACACATCTCCGCTAAATATGACCCCACTAAAGTATAAAGTAAACACAGTTCGCGTGTTCCTCCCGTGCAGCTAAAGACGCTTTCCAACTGCGTTCTCCTATTTCCAAATGACCTGATATGGGTGAGATTTATGGCAATGAGCATAATGGGCACAAGACCTACAAATCAAAATCTCATTTCAGTCGTTAGACACTAATGTTGCACTGACTTATTGTGTTACACGCTCTATTCCATATGAGGTTACCTGCTAATCTTGGAACGGGGGGGGGGGGTTAAAAAAAAAAAATCAGACATGGTATCACAGTAATGTATTTGAATTTGAATTTTAAGTATACTAATTTTAACTGGCTAGCAATTATTTGCACAATTTGGGAAATGACCAGCGGTACCTGCGCAGCCTCTTTGCAACAGCTTTGCCCACTTGACATGTACTGCAGCTGCAACTAATTTTCCGCTACTTTCAGGAAAAGTCTCTGCCCCTTTAGAAGTAACATGCCCCCATACACTCACACAACCTGATGGCTGATTGTGGGTTGTACTTATTTGTGCCCTAGGTACCCCTGGAACTATAGCAGGTTGACTGTTACCCCAATATTTCTATATATCTGTAACCTTGTTATGAGCTAAGGGGGCCCAGTCTGAAGGTCAGTTAGGGGGAGATTTGGGGTGAGTGCTTATTTGTGCCCTGGGTACCCATGGAACTATTGCAGGGTGACTGTTACCCCAATGTCTCTATATATCTGTAACCTTGTTATGAGCTAAGGGGGCCCAGTCTGAAGGTCAGTTAGGGGGAGATTTAGGGTGAGTGCTTATTTGTGCCCTGGGTACCCCTGGAACTATAGCAGGGTGACAGTTACTTCAATGTTTCTATATATCCGTAATCTTGTTATCCACTAAGGGCAAGGTCACATGGTGCGTTTTAATGTTGCGTTTTTAAAAAAAAAACACAGTTGAGCTTAAATACGGTCAAAATGAAGCCCTACTGAAAATAATGAAATGCACACTATAGCAATTCCCACTGGGTGTTTGCAAGTCAACATCCACAAACAAGACGCCAGTATCTGCGTTTTTCAGCAGAAACACCAATACTCCAAAAAAACACCATATTATTGAACTCTATGGGATCGACAAGTTTGAAAATGCACGTTGCTGAAAATACGCCACGTATTTTCAATATGGCGGGCAAACTCTCGCAAGATGGAATGCACATATATACATATTTGCGGCGTTGTCTGCTGGTGACGTCACCAATCACTGTCCCAACCAATCAGTAAGTATCTTTTTTTCAGCCAGCTGAAGGTAGGACCATATGAACAAAAACTGTGATTGGTGGCCATTGGCTCCTGCTCAAATGCAAATGTGTCCTATGTTTACAAATGAGCCCTAAGTTTTCACTGTTGCAATTACCCATAGCAACAAATTAGCGGGAAGAATTCACTGGTCATCTTTGTATAAGCAAACATCTTCTAGGTTACTGAGTAGGACCTCAACCACTACATTAGAAAACATTATCTGCCCGCAAATAAATAATGATTGGAGCAGTTCTTAGTTTTGTGGTTAGAAATTCCTCTTGTCGTGGGATTTAGACATCCTTATGATTAACACTGGGCTGCCAGCGTACAAATGAAAGGCCATAATGAAACACAGCATTGGTTTGCAAGGATTGACTGTTCTCTGCTGACTGTTCTCTGCTGACAACTACTTTGTTACTTTGTACAATATTGAATGCAGTATTTTATCCAAGCCAATTTACCAGCCAGTGAGCATCATTCACCCTCGCTCAGGACAACTCACTGGTCAAAGGGGAAGCAGAGATAAATAAGAGTTATTTAAGTAATTGTTTAACAGCTGCTTATCTATTCAGTCTGATGCTCTGCTGGAGGTACACATTGATTCACACACTCATAGAGATTAAGTAATACAACTTATTTGGTCCATAGCCCTTTAGTCTGTAATTTTAATGGATGTTCTATTTGAATACCGGTATGTCTCCATGTTGGAGTTCTGGGCGATTTATTCACAGTGATATATGCAAGTGCCTTGCGTGGTTAGTGTGTTTCCTGGAAGACATTTTTATTGCTTTTGTGTAAGTGTTGTCGGGTGTGAGCAACTGCTTCTCTCTTTGTTTAATTAGACAATCTTTCTTGTTCATTAATAATTGGTCAATACAAGGTCTCTTTAGTCTGTTTGATGTTTGAGATGCCGACAGAGTTACTCCTCGTTCCACACATTCTCTGTGATCCTACTGGTTGCTTGTCCCCTTCTTGACTTATCAGTATTGACATATTAGTAAGCACAGGTCAAAAGCAACACCAAATTGTGCAGTCTGCCATGCTGTCAGTGTCTCTTATTAAGGGCCAACAAAATCTTCTGCTGAGGTGTAGCCCCCTCAGTTGCTTTTACTGCACCCTGTACTTCCATGAGTGAGATTAGCTCCTGTTCCATTTTTCTTCCAGCTTTGATTGGTTTACTTGGCTCCTTTATAGGGTTGAAGTGAAGTCTAATGGAGACCTACATCATACTGTAGGTACTCATCATTATGCATGTGCCCCAATACGGCCATCCACACAGAGTTGTGTAGAGCTTGTAGAGTTCTTAAACTGTCAAGGTCCTGTAGAAGTCTGAGGTTGAGGTCATATCTGCAATTTGAAGATATTATGATCTGCGATGGGTTTCAGCGCTAATCAGGTAAGCTTTATCAGAAAGGTCCACCTAAATATACCAGTAAACCCTCAAAGTAATGCTGCTCTGAGTCCTCTGTCAAAAGAAACAACACATTTCTTTCCTTCTATTGTGTACTCATGGGCTTCTGTATCAGACTTCCTGTTTTCAGCTTAAACCTCCAGGGCTAGGGCTTGAGCATGCTCAGTTTGCTCCTCTTCCCACCCCTCCCTTCTCTGCTGTAATCTGAGCCCAGCGTTGGCAGGGAGAGACTCGGGCAGGAAGTGATGTCACATCAAGCTAATATCGCAGCTGCTATCTTAAACAAACAGTTTCTAGAGCTGTTTAATCAGGTATGGTAAAACATCCTACAGAATAAATATAACATTCTAGCTTGCACTATTGCAGCTAATCTATTGGCAATAAAATGCCTCCATAGCTTTCCTTCTCCTTTAATGATAAATAAGGGTATATCGTGGATTCTAGTTTTGTCAGACTTTTTTTTATATAAAACATGAAAAAAATTTTTGATAAATAACTCTCTGCGTTATGAGATTTTTTTCTTTTTCAAAGATATCCAGTGTTTGTCAGAATTGTTGGTTCTGTTTCAACATTCATTTACTTCGCCTAGCCACCTATTTTTATTTTAGAAGCCATTATTGTATACTATACGGAATACGTTGTATGTATTGGTGCTGTATGTCACCTTTGACTTTAAAGTATTCCTAGAGCAAGAAACACAAATAAAGCAGTCGCTATTACACTTTAAATGGCAGTAGATCCATGCACGGTTCTGAAAACGCAAAGGACAAAGAATGAATGCAAGTATTTCCCCCTACTCGCATTTTTAAGCATATAATGAAGAATGCAATTTATATCAAGCAAAAAGCCAAGTCACATTCACAAGTGAAAAACACAGCATTTTAGCAAAACATATTTGAGCAAGAGAGCTTTGTTAGAGCGACAGCATTGTATTTTACTAGAGCGGTAATGGCTTCCCGTCCGGAATATTTCTCTTGGTCATACAATGAAAGGAAAAAGAGATAGTTAGCTGAGCATTTTTTCTCTCTCCTATTCCATATTTTAGACAAATTACAATACACCATTTTTTTTTTTATAAAACATATCCGTGTTCCCATTCTGAACTTTTATAGTAGAACATTAAAGGTTACTTTTAATAGGATTTATGTACCTTGCGTAGAATAACATCTTGTAACATTTCAGCTGGAAATAAAGGTGTTGTATTTAGTTAAACGCCTTCCAGAATAACTTAGAATATCTTAAGTTGTTTCGAAGAGCAATGCTCCTAAGGGAGAGGGGAAAATGCAATTGCTTCATTGATACAATACAAGGAAAACAAAGAATTAATGGGAAACAATGTTTTCTTGAAATGATGCAGAACATGGAATCAAAACCCTGCTAGCTTCATGACTCTTTGTCCTTTACCCTAGGCCTCTGGGGAGATCTTAAGGTGGCCATAGACGCACCGACAATATCATATAAAGCAAAATGATGTACGATATTCAGTAAGTGTATGGTGGGAGAAGAGACGACCATTATTGGCAGAAGACTTGGACATCGGCCGGCTCGACGATAGGGCTTGCCGGAAAATTTTGATCGGGCTCCTTTGAAGTTACCCGAACAACACCCATTGTTAGTGCTGGATGGTCAGATACAGGAAGAATTCTATTGTTTCTATATGTATATCTGATGATTCAGCTCTACACGTGTGTATTGAAACGACCAATCTTTCCTAGAAAGTTCTTTTCCATGAAAGATCGTAATTGTAATGTCTAACACAATGTAGAGTCATAGAGCCTCCCATCATCATGCTTAAGCAATGGGATTTTGGGGCTGTAAACTGAATTCAATGCATCCCTAAATTAGGAAGAAGCATCACTGGGATGTGAAAAGATATATTTTAGTATTTCCATGCCAAAATCTATTCTTTGCATGTGCTGAGAGGCTGATCCAGTACCTGTCAGTGCACCCACATACAAGTGACAGAAAGCAAAAGATGCTTCTTCCCAGTACCCAGTGTCCAAAAGCTTTAGATAAGTGGCTTGCCAACTTGTGTCTATGGCTCTGTCAATTCCTATTCTGGCACCCTGTCAATGATCACAGATTAAAGGCAGGTACTGGATTAATGCATAGGCTTATCCAAAGATTAACAAAGGTCCGGGGTCAGATGGTATTCATCCCAGGGTACTTAACAAGATTAGCTCTGTGATTGCCAAGCCTCTTTACTTAATTTTTCAGGATTCATTGAGATTTGGCATAGTGCCGAGAGACTGGTGAATTGCTAATGTGGTGCCTCTATTCAAAAAAGGATCCCTTTCTCAGCCTCAAAACTATAGGCCAGTTAGTCTGACGTCAGTGGTAGGAAAGCTTTTCGAAGGGTTAATAAAGGATAAGATACTGGACTTCCTAGCAAATCATAATACCATGAGTTTGTACCAGCATGGTTTTATGCGTAATAGATCTTGCCAGACTAACTTAATTTCTTTTTATGAGAAGGTAAGTAGAGACCTAGATTCTGGGATGGCAGTGGATGTGATTTACTTAGACTTTGCTAAAGCATTTGATACAGTGCCACACAAAAGGTTACTGGTTAAATTAAGGAATGTTGGCCTGGGACATAGTATTTGTACCTGGATAGAGAACTGGCTAAAAGATAGAATACAAAGAGTGGTGGTAAATGGAACATTTTCTAATTGGACCAGTGTTGTTAGTACCGCAGGGCTCTGTACTAGGTCCCTTGCCTTTCAACTTGTTTATTAATGACCTGGAGGTGGCCATTGAAAGTACTGTTTCTATTTGTGCAGATGATACTAAATTGTGCAGAACTATAGGTTCCATGCAGGATGCTGCCACTTTGCACAGTGATTTGTCTAAACTGGAAAACTGGGCAGCAAACTGGAAAATGAGGTTCAATGTTGATAAATGCAAGGTTATGCACTTTGGCAAAAATAATATAAATGCAAGTTATACACTAAATGGCAGTGTGTTGGGAGTTTCCTTAAATGACAAGGATCTTGAGGTTTTTGTAGATAACAAGTTGTCTAATTCTGGGCAGTGTCATTATGTGTCTACTAAAGCAAATAAGAGGGATATAAATGAGCTTGAGAGTGCAGAGACTAAGTGCAACTAAACTGGTTAGAGGGAGGGAAGACTTAAATTATGAGGGGAGACTGTCAAGGTTGTGGTTGTTTTCTCTTGAAAAAAGGCGCTTGCGAGGGGACATGATTACACTTTATAAGTACATTAGAGAACATTATAGACAAATAGCAGGGGACCTTTTTACCCATAAAGTGGATCACCGTACCAGAGGCCTCCCCTTCAGACTAGAAGAAAAGAACTTTCATATGAAGCAACGTAGGGGGTTCATCACAGTGAGGACAGTGAGGTTGGGGAATGCACTGCCGGGTGATGTTGTGATGCTGATTCAGTTAATGACTATAAGAGGGACTTGGATGATTTCTTGGACAGACATAATATCAAAGGCTATTGTGATACTAAACTCTATAGTTAGTATAGATATGGGTATATAGAATTTATGTGAAAGTAGGGAGGGGTGTGTGTATGGATGCTGGGTTTTCATTTGGAGATGTGTGCAGATCCAAGCACACGTACAGCCAATTGGTCACGGCCATTTTTGTTACCACATCCCCTAATTCGCATGTTCATTTAACAAAATTTGACAGGTTATGAAAGTTGAACATACAGTATTGCTGGTGTTTTTATGTGTTATTACAGTTTTGCTAATGAAGGTGATTTGAGCTGCAAGTCACAGTTTCCCCAAGAGACCTGCTTGCCTTAAATTGTTACAATCGTTTCTTTGCTTATCTTAAATTGTTACAAATGGGAGTGCACCTGCCATGTATTCTGGGCTCTCTGCCTAAAACCAATTAAGTTTTAGAAAACGTATCTTTTTCTGGCTGTTCAGTTCAGAAAGTCGGACATTTCAGTAACAATTCTGGATTGTTGGCTGAGCTGTCAAAATTGGGTCTGTCCCTTAAAAAATGGGACATTTGGGATGTATGCCAGGGGGCCTGTGTAAAGTGTAGCCTAGTGGCCTCATTAATCTTCCACTGGGTTCTATGGAAGCCAGGACCTATTCCTTTGTTAAAAGGGAAGTAAAGTCTAAAATAGAATAAGGCTAGAAATGCTGTATTTTGTATACTAAACATAAACATGAACTTACTGCACCACAAGCCTAATCAAACAAATGATTTATGCTTTCACAGTTGGCCACAGGGGGTCACCATCTTGTAACTTTGTTATACATCTTTGCAGGACTAAGACTGTGCACATGCTCAGTGTGATCTGGGCTGCTTAGGGATCGTCATAAATTATCAAAACAGCACAAGTCAAATAATATCTGCCAGAAGCCGATACAGCAAGACTGATTAATAATCAGAATATACAGACTGCACTGGGTCCTGTGTTGTCATGTAATCTAATGTGGATTTTATAGTTTTTGTATTGTTTAATACAAACTTTCTCCAACTCTGCAGAACCAGTGGCTGAAGCAAAATAATCCTCCAAATAAAATCCCAGTTTATCTGTTTAAATCTGGCTCCATGATCTCTGTCCCTGCAGCTGGAGATGGAAACATTAAAGGCAAAAATAAAATCCAATACAAATCTTTACACAGTCGCCGACTGCTCTACAGGGAAACAAACAAAGCTGCTTGAGTTCTGCATGGCTGGGAAGTAAGGCGGGGGCTCCCCCTGCTGTTCATAAGTATGATTGTTTCCCTGCAGAGCATTTAGGGACTGTCTGACAATTCCTATCCACAGCAGTAAATGAAGAGAGAATTTCACTGCATACAGTCAGGTTTCTTATAAAAACAGTACAGATGTTTTAATTAAAATATATTGGAGATAGGTTTCTTTTTTCATTAAAGAAAGTAAAAATGGGATTTTATTTTTTTGCCTTTACATGCCCTTTAATTGATGCCAAGGTGCAAAACTTAAAAAGGTAAAGATAAACAACAGAGTTTACTTTAAAGCTCTTAGATCCCACACCCCTCATGTCTTTTGCTTTTTTTTAATATCTTTATAACAACCAGCTGCAAATGTAAGTGACACACGCTAAGATTCTAGTCGCCCAGCGATAAAAAATCTCTTCTTCTTCGGGCGACTAATCTCCTGGAAAAGCCTTACCGCCGACCAGAATGTAAATCGCCGGCGGATGGCACTTGGAGCTCTTCGTTTTTCGAAGTCGCCCGAAGTTTCGTCATGAGACTTTGAAAAGCAATCCGAGTGCCATCTCGCCAGCGATTTACATTCTAGACAGTGGTAAGGCTTTTCCTGGGACATCAGTCGCCCGAAGAAGAGGAGATTTGTCGCCAGGGCTTAATTTAAATCTAAACATTTGTTCCTCTGTCGTGTAGTCATTTTAAAATCAGCTGTGATTCCATCCCCCATTTAGTCTTTGACCGAGCAGAAAATGTGAAAAAGACAATTATCCCTTCCATGTCTTTATCATTGTCAAGCCTTGATGAACTCATTTGTGTGACGGATTCCCCTCCACTAAATGGGATGAGGGAGCGGATTGTAACATGATTTTGTGCTGTAATGCAAAGCAGCTGGCGAGCTGACATTTGTCTAGTAACTCAATTTCTACCCAAGCCGGGACATTTCCATATCCAGGCCATTATGCCCTTTACAGTTTTTGGTAGCGGATTCCTGGGAGAATACATCCACATTATTACAACTACAATCGTATTTTCTACTAAAGAAAATTCTGCGGTAATTCGTTTAGGGAATTTCAGCCGCGCGTAATGGGATTTAAGTAGGAGAATGTCCGTTATTTTCATGGAAATCAGATATTTAAGCAAATTGGTGACCGACCAGAAATACAGCTTTGGTCCCCCCACAAAATGATGCAGGATCTTTCTAATACGTATGGATTTTTAGTAATTTTTGTAAATGGAATGACTTGGTGTTTGTGCCTCACAGGCATAGGGAAACCACTTTGTTTTCTGTTGGTCGACTTGGTTTATTGATCAAAATGCCACATTTATATTAATGTACATGAATGTATGTATTCCAGCTCGGATTTTATTACAAACATGTTGTTTTACACATTGCATTTTCACATTTTATAGGTACGGGTCCTGTTATGGTGAATTTTTGGGACCTGGGGTTTTCCGAATAACAGATTTTTCCACAATTTGGATCTTTATTTCTTAACTATACTAGAAAATCATGTAAACATTAAATCAACCCAATAGGCAGGTTCTGCTTCCAATAAGGATTAATTATATCTTAGTTGGGACAAGATACTGTTTTATTATTACAGAGAAAAATGAAATACTTTTTTTTAAAATTTGGATTATTTGGGTAAAATGAAGTCTATGGGAAGCCATGCAGTAATTCAGAGCTTTCTGGATAACGGGTTTCTGGATAATGGATCCCATACCACACACATGCACTGAATGCACTATTTTGGATTCAGCAACACCGCCGAATCCTTCACGAAAGATTCTGCCGAATACCGAACCAAAGCCAAATTCTAATTTGCATATGCAAATTAGGGGTGGGAAGGGTAAAACGATTGTATTTCCTTGTGTTGTGACATAAAGTCACTTCAAGTAAAGATACACTGGCGCACAAGGCAATTGCAGTGCAGGACGACCCCTTGCTGTTTATTTGTGCGGACGTGCGACGTTTCGGGGCGAACCCCTTTCTCAAGCATTGCTTGATTCGGTTCTGGGCAGAGTCCGAATATTGCTGAAAAAGGCTGAATCACAAACCGAATCCTGGATTCGGTGCATTCCTAATAAATATTTATCTCCAGGTAACCGTAAAGTAAAATGAACATTTTAACCCTTTGCATGGCCAGGTTAAGGGCGATTAGTAAAAAAAACATTTCCGACGACTCATTTTTCCCATGCTATATCATTGGCCGGCATCTTTCTCTCTATTCCATCCTGAGCGACAAAGAAGACCAAGACTGCTGCTAACCAGTTATCCAAAAATCTCTGAAATACAGAAAAGTCCTTTCACATAGGGGCCAATTTACTTAGCTCGAGTGAAGGAATAGAATAAAAAAAAACTTTGAATTTCGAATGTTTTTTTTGGCTACTTCGACCATCGAATGGGCTACTTTGACATTTGACTAAGACTTCGAATCGAACTATTCAAACTAAAAATCGGTCCACTATTCGACCATTCGATAGTCAAAGTACTGTCTCTTTTAAAAAAAAACTTTGACCCCCTAGTTCGCCACCTAAAACCTACCTACCTTCCCCATAGGCTTTGCAATCTTTTTTGGGGTCAAAGAAAAATAGTTTGATTGATGGATTAAAATACCTCGAATCGAATGATTTGAAGCATTTAATCGTTCGATCTAACGATTTTTCGTTCGATTGAGTGAATTGCGGTAAATCCTTCGACTTCGAAGTCGAAGGATTTAACTTCGACAGTCAAATATCGAGGGTTAATTAACCCTCGATATTCGACCATAAGTAAATTTGCCCCCTAGACTCTGTTTTATCCAAATAATTCACATTATTAAAAATGATTTCCTTTTTCTCTGTAATAATAAAACAGTAAATTGTACATGATCCCAAATAAAATATAATTAATCCTTATTGGAAGCAAAACCAGCCTATTGGGTTTATTTAATGTTTACATGATTTTCTAGTAGACTTAAGGTATGAAGATCCAAATTACGGAAACACCCCAGGTCCCGAGCATTCTTGATCCAATTCCTGTACAATAACCAGAAAATATACTCCCCTATAGAAGCACAGAATGGATTAGGCATGGTACCTGTCCAGTTTTGTAATCTGGACAAAAATAGCACAATCGCCGCCCTTGATGTCATTATCCTGCCTCATGACATCATCTATTCACCCCCTGACATCACCCCAGCCTGTGATCTAAAAACGGCAAAGTTAGAAAAGAACTATAACTTTTTTCTATACGCGGGCAAAAGGGACCCAATTTCAGATTGCACAGATTGATGCATTTGGTTGTCCACCATCTCTGTATCCAAGGAAGCCAACAAGGCTGTGTAGATGTCTGATCTAATGATATTCAGCAGAAACCTTTTACAGATGAACAAAATATAATATTGGCCATTTTTTATTTATTTCTTTTTTGCAGAAGCCCGGGAAATTGTTTTAAAGGCACAGATCTTAGCCGGAGGGAGAGGCAAAGGAATGTTTGACAGCGGGACAGCAGAGTAAGTCACTAATCGCCTGTTAGGGGGTTATTTATCAAAATCAGATTTTTTTTAAAATAAAAAAGTCTGACAAAAGTAGAATCATTGATGTGACCTCATTTATTATTAAAAAAGCACGATTTATTCTGTTTGGGATTTTCTGACAAATTCCAGCACAGACCACAGAAACTTCCAAATAGGATAGGAACCTCTCCCATTGACATATACTTTTCGGGCAATAATGCGAAAAATTCAGGCTTTTCGGGGAAAAAAAGCCGATTTTTTTTTTTTGATTTTTGCCTGAAAAGTCCGAAATAGTCACATTTTCCGGCACAGACCACAGAGATTTCCAAATAGGACCTCTCCCCATTGACTTATATACAACCTCGGCAGGTCTGAGATGCCAGTTTTTCAGATTCTGACTTTTTCCATCCTCAGGGTATAATAAATCTTAAAAAAATCGAGTAAAATGTGTCAGTTAATAGTGCTGCTCCACCTGAATTCTACACTGAAATCCGTTTCTCAAAAGAGCAAACAGATTTTTTATATTTCAATTTGAAATCTGACATGGGGCTAGACATATTGTGAGTTTCCCAGGCGCCCCCAATCACGTGACTTGTGCTCTGATAAACTTTAGTCACTCTTTACTGCTGTACTCTCAAGTTGGATTGATATCACCCCTCCCTCCAGCAGCCCATCAGCAGAACAATGGGAATGTAACCAGAAAACAGCAACACTCAATAGTAAAATCCAGGTCCCACTGCGACACATTCAGTTACATTGAGTAGGAGAAATAACAGCCTGCCAGAAAGCAGTTCCATCCTAAAGTGCTGGCTCTTTCTGAAAGCACATGACCAGGCAAAATGACCTGAGATGCACCTACACACCAATATTACAACTAAAAAATACACTTGTTGGTTCAGGAATTAAATATTATATTGTAGAGTGAATTATTCGCAGTGTAAACAGTGTCATTTAGAAATTAAAATGACACCATAAAAATCAGGAAAGTTGTTTCCCACTTGGGGTGCCAAATGTTAGGCAATGTCAGGTAAGTCAATACAAACACAATCACTCCCAAGTGCAGTATGATTTTCCTTCTCCTTTAGGGCTAGTCCACACGGGGAGATAGCGACGCGTTTGCGGTCGCGGCGACAAAGCGCCGCGACAGTCGCCGCGACCGGCGCAGGCGACAGTTTTGTATGGGCGCCTATGTAAAAACGCCTGTGCTAACCACACGAGGCGATGCGCTTTTCAACAGTCGCCTGAAAAAGCCTGGCGAGGCATTTTCAGGCGACTGTTGAAAAGCGCATCGCCTCGTGTCGCTATCTCCCCGTGTGGACTAGCCCTTAAAGGTGAACCACCCCTTTAAGTGTTTTTTTTTTTACAATCCTTTCATGAAAAATAAAGAATGAATGTCTCTTTTTTTTTCTCTCTCTCTCTCTTTCTTATCCAGAATGTTCTGAACCTGGGGTTTTCTGGATAATGGATATTTCCATAATTTGGATGTTCATACCTTAAGTCCACTAGAAAATCATGTAAACATTAAATAAACCCAATAGGCTGGTTTTGCTTCCAATAAGGATTAATTATATCTTAGTTGGGATCAAGTACAAGCTACTGTTTTATTATTACAGAGAAAAAGGAAATTATTTTTTATAAATTTGGATTATTTGGATAAAATGGAGTCTATGGAAGGCGGCCTTCCTGTAATTCCGAGTTTTCTAGATAATGGATTTCTGAATAACCGATCCCATACCTGTACATTATTTCAATTTAGTTGACATCTTCTGGACAATCCTATGTAAGATGATCCAAACCCCCTCTAATAAATCTTTGCACTGACATTGCATACAGTACAGGTGTGGGACCTGTAATCCAGAATGCTCGGGACCTAGGGGTTTTTTCGGATAACGGATCTTTCCATAATTCAGATCTTCATACCTTAAGTCTACTAGAAAATCATATAAAAATGAAATAACCCCAATAGGCTGGTTTTGCTTCCAATAAGGATTAATTATATCTTAGTTGGGATCAAGTACAAGCGACTGTTTTATTATTACACAGAAAAAGGAAATGATTTGTAAAAATGTAGATTATTTGATTGTAATGGAGTCTATCGGAGACATCCTCACCATAATTCAGAAATTTCTGGTTAATGGGTTTCTGGATAACAGATCCCAAGCCTGTATAAGTTTTTTTTAATAACTAAATAAAGCATTTAATGTACAGAATGTGTTCAAAAAAATTTTGGACGCGCGATGGAAAAGTCGCTTGAGTCAAAATCGTTGTGCACCGGACACCGAGTGACTTCAATGCCGGCGTCAAAAAATTTACTCTGTTTCGCAATTTCACTGTGAATTCGCTAATTTTTCAGCGAAACGGGACAAATTCGCCCATCACTATTCATTTTCATCAGGAGCAAAGAAGATCAGATTGCAGAGCAGCCCTAAGGAATGAACAGTGGGGGCTGCATGGGGCAATGAAAAAGTATTATGTGCGCAAAGGAAAATAGTTTGTACTTTGCTTTTTCTTTTGACAACTTTTAATACATTTTCCCCGTCAATCTCTGGATCTCTCTAATAACCTCTGGCAGAGTTAAAGGGGTCGGAGAGTTAAAACTGTTGATATGAACTTTCCCTTTGCCGAAGACTCAGCCTATTAGAAATCAATTCCCGGATCATTTCTGCGGCTAATTTGTTGGCAGAAGGAAAGTTCCTTCACTGACGGAATTGAGATTAGGTTTAGCTGCTCAGATACAGAAGAATAGCAAAGGAAGGGGGTGCAATTTTAGAGCAAAAAGAAAAAAAATGTTTAAATCCTGCAGTTTAGCAAAGGTGCTTATTAGCATTGACATTAAAAGGAGCGACGGATAAGAACAAGGAGTGTTACGTTGCAGCAGCTTTAGACAGTACAGGATTCTCTGTTCCGCACCTGTATCTTCCTTAGTCAAATGTGCATCATGGGATGAGACACCATCGAAGCCTCATGTAAAATGCTGCTGCCCAAACATGATGTTCCCCTATAAGTATCAGTGATTGTGCTGCACTAACATGAACATTAATCGCAATTTAATACATATAGTTACTAGGGATGCACCGAATCCACTATTTTGGATTGGGCCGAACCTTCGAGTCCTTTGCGGAAGATTCCGCTGAGAAATGAATCACAAAGGGAAAACATTTTAACTTCCTTGTTTTGAGACAAAAAGTCATGTGATTTCCCTCCCGCCCCTAATTTGCATATGCAAATTAGAATTCAGTTTGGCCGGTCAGAAGGATTTGGCCGATTCCGAATCCTGCTGAAAAAGGCTGAATCCCGATCCGAATTCTGAATTCGGTGCATCCCTAATAGTTACAGACTAGGTGACGTCATCTAATTACCTAACACTGTCTTAAAGGAGAAGGAAATGCAAGCTTTATCAGAAAGGTCTATATAAATACACCAGTAAACCCTCAAAGTAATGCTGCTCTGAGTCCTCTGTCAAAAGAAACTAGGGATGCACCAAATCCAGGATTTGGCTTTGGAATCCGGCCCTTTTCAGTAGTGATGTGCGAATTTGGGCTGGCGTCTTGTTTTTGACGCCAGCAAATTTTTTCGTCCGTTTTGCAAATTTATTCGCCGGCGGCGAATTGTGCAAATTTGGCGCAAATACGCGCCTGCCACATAAATTTGTCCATCACTACTTTTTGGCAGGATTCGGATTCGGGCAAATCCTTATGTCTGGCCTAACCGAATCCGAATCCCATTTTGCATATGCAAATTAGGGGCTCGAAGGGAAAATTATTAGGCTATGGCACATTGCGCTAGCATAGACACGGTGGTCAGCTTTTTTAAAAAACGCGGCATGTACCGCGTCGAAAACACAGCTAATATCGGCATGTGTGTCTATGCCCTTACACTATATTTATTCTGCAGAATGCTTTACCATACAGCTCTAGAAGCTCTCTGTTTGTTTAGGATAGCAGCTGTCATATTAGCTTGGTGTGACATCACTTCCTGCCTGAGTCCCTATAGCTCTGGGCTTAGATTACAGCAGGGAGGGGGGAGGGAGGAGGAGCAAACTGAGCATGCTCAAGCCCAAGCCCTGGAGGTATAAGCCGAAAACAGGAAGTCTGATACAGAAGCCCATGAGTACACAATAGAAGGAAAGAAATGTGGAGTTTCTTTTAAAAGAGGACTCAGAGCAGCATTACTTTGAGGGTTTACTGGTGTATTTATATAGACCTTTCTGATAAAGCTTACTTAATTATTCCAAATCCTATTTTATCATGTTAGTCAAGCAAAATGAACTTTAATTACACTGTATAAATTATTTGAATATTGTTTCCATCAGTCTGGGAACTCATAATTATAGCAACCAGGAAGGAGCCACTTTGTATACCCTGTAATTAAGGCAAGCATTGTATCATCTCAGAATCTTGTGCACCAGGGGACAGGGACCCGATGTCCATCCCCATGCACTGGTTACACAATTAAATGGTTAAGAGAACTGGGGGAATGTGGGGAGAGCGGTGACATCTGGGAAGTGCTGAATGGAAAGTGAAAGTAATTGTTTGCCCCGCCTCTATGCCCAGGGAATAGAGGAGGGGCAGACAATATTTGATTGACAGCTGAGATTTTTAAATGAGTTTAAAACAGCTATGAATGCTTTAATAAAAAAAAAATGGATTTCATATTTAATTTAAAAAGGACTTTTATAATACAGATTTTTATGTCTGGGTGATGGGTCCACTTTAAAACATGATGTTGCCTGTGCAATCTGTGCCCCAGTAGCAGGACTAGCGTCTGGCTAAAAATACTTCTTCTTTTATCACTCTTGATACCCAGTAATTAAGTTCTTGTGAGGGATCCAGAATGCCAGCTGATGACTGCAATTCAGCTTTCTGTGCCCCTTACTTCGTGCTTCAGCAAAAAAAATCGCATTAGTGAGCGCTTGTCCTCAGGCAATTAATTAGACACTTTCCCCGCCTCTTGGCAGCCGTCCATGCACTGAGCTACTAAATCAAACACTTTCCTTTAAATGGGGGAAAACAAAAGCTATTGGGTATGGGATCGGGCTCGTTATGCTCCGTGTTTAACGGCACCTGTGTGCCACCAATCTGCAGATCTGAAATGATACTTCATTAGGCAATGGGAGGAGGAGGAGGAACGACATTGGCGTTTAATGCGTCCCCGCTTCTCGGAGGTTAAGAGATGCACCTGGAAATGCGACTTAAGAGAAATTCATATTCCACCATGGAAAATGGATATTGGAAACTTGTAAGGAACTGTTTGTATCCAAGGCTGTTGGCTGGGACAAGGGCCAAATTAAAAATAGCGGCCAGTTTATCAGAGAAAGAAGTTCTGCTGTAAAGTGATGATCTACTCAATGTCACAAGTCTATAGGCCAGGCAACAAGCAGCAGAAATCTCTGAAATGTTTCCTACTTAAAGGGGTTGTTGACCTTTAATTTAACTTTTAGTATGAAGTAGAGACTGCACTTGGTTTTCATTTTTTCATTTTTTGATTCTTGAGTTATTTAGCTTTTCATTCAGCAGCTCTCCAGTTTGTAATTTCAGAAATATTGTTGCTAGGGTCCAAATTTCCCTAGCAACCCTGCATTGATATGAATCTGGAATATGAACAGGAGAGGTCTGGATAGAAAAATGAGTAATAAAAAGTAGAAATAACCATACATTTTTAGCCTTACAGAGCATTTTTAGATGCGGCCGTGACGCCCATTTGAAAGCTGGAAAGAGTCAGAAAAAGGCAAATCATTCAAAAACTATAAAAAAATAAATAATGAAAACCCAGTTGCTTCGAATTAGCCATTCTATAACATTCTATAACATACTAAAAGCTGAATTAAAGGAGAACCACCTCTTTGATGCTGAATCGTCGATAGAGGTAGAATTCAAATGAATGATCTTTCCCGTGACCATTAGTTGCAGTAAAGATCGTAATTGTAACTTGTATGGCCATCTTTAGCGGCAATTAAGTTGTATAGATCCATGTCGGTGGCCAAACAATCGTTTTGTGTTTATTTTATGTTTAAATGTTTTTTAGCATTAACATACAGTAATTCCCCCTTATCTGGAAAACACCAGGCCCCAAGCATTCTGGATAATAGATCCCATACCTGCAATAAAAACACAAGCTCATCTATCACTTTCACTTTGGGGAGATATCTGCAAATCCATTTATACACTATGGGGGCCCTCGCTAGACTTGGGGTCACTTGGAAATTGAGTGGATGAGGCCACAGATTAGTTTGTGTAGGGCTGCTGCTGTCCTGGGACCCAACTATCACATTACCTATCCCATGGTGGACCTTTCTGGGGGAAAGATTTGCACATTTGGCAACCTTGCCAATGGAACATATCTTACAGTTTTTCTTGTGTACTGTGCTCTAGACACCAGACATGTTCAGCTCAGTCATTCCATGCATGGAAGAAAATGAGAAAAAGTTAACCCTACGTAGTGCACCTCCCCACCATTGGATCCGATGGCTCACAGAACAAATCAAAGCTAAAACTTAACTTTTATTAATAGTTAAATAAAATGTGTAAGTCCAGGAAAACGTTAAAAGAAGTGTAAGGTCAGGGGGAAAAACAGGGCTATGTCGGAATTAACTGGCACTGGGGTGGAGGGTAGACCACTGAATGGGTCTCAGAATGAGCACGGGGTAGGAATGATGATAATTAACCATTCACTAGGAAGCAGTAGGTAGAATGCCCAATCTGAATTACTTAACTGTTCAGTTAACCACCCCTTCAATACTGGTTTAGACCTCCCAATCCACTGGAAGGAGAAACCAGTACAGTATTGAAGGGGTGGTTAACTGGACAGTTAAGTAATTCAGATTGGACACTTCTTTTAACGTTTTCCTGGACTTACACATTTTATTTAACTATTAATAAAAGTTAAGTTTTAGCTTTGATTTGTTCTGTGAGCCATCGGATCCAATGGTGGGGAGGTGCACTATGTAGGGTTAACTTTTTCTCCTTTTCTTACATTATTTATTTACCCTGCACACCACCTTACTGTCTCTCAGGTGTGATGGATGGTGCTCCCTAAAATCTACATTTATTTTCACGATACCATGCATGGACACAGTTCCTATTGTATATGCCTTGCAGGTCTATTGTAAGCAAAGTGAAGCTTACTTATTTACGTGTCTTATGCCATACACATAGCACTGCCTAAATACCAAAAATGAGAGTTTTAATTCTCCCATAAGGCATCATGCTTGCTGGTGTTGGCACTTTTCTCAGTTGTGCTGGGCTCTCTGTGCCTTTCAGATGGGAATTAGTGTGAGAAACACCCATCGCCCAGGGATACTCTCCACTTAAGGAGATTTGTAACTTCTATCAAGTGTGCAAAGTTATTCGGGAATATCGATTTGAACCACACATTACACTGAAAGGATCCTGCTTATCTATAAAATGATGGCTGGGAAAATAAACCCAGTGCAGGATTTCTGTGCCATTGTTAAGTCCAGTAATGTAACTAAGCAGAATTGGGCCTGGGCGCCGGCCATGCAGCCTTCCCCCTCCTCCCGACACAGTTTCCCTTGCGCCTTCGCATCGGCATGAGCGTCCGGAGGGCCTCCAGTAGTTACGCCCCTGGTTAATTCACTGATTAAAGTGGCCATACACGCAAGAATTTTCGTATGATGTTCGTTGTGTTTATGGTGGCAGACGAGACAACAATATCAGCAGAAGACTTGGATATCAGTCGGCTCGTCGATCAGCCTAGTTTGAAAATTTTGATTGGGTGCCTTTGAAAGCTTCCGAGCATCACCCATTGTTAGTGCTGAATCATCAGATACAGGTAGAATTCTATCGTTTCTATAAGTATATCTGACCATTCAGCTCTACACGTGTGTATTGAAACAAACAATCTTTCTTGGAAACATCTTTTCCAGAAAAGATTGTAATTGTTACATCTATGGCCACCTTAAAACACAGCACAGCCGTTTATTCAAGCTCCATTGTGAAAATGATGGTCTGAAAATGAAGGTGTTGTCTTGTGGAGATGATGCAAGAAATAAACATTAAATCCAGAAGTTTCAAGCGGAATTCTTGTATGTGGTGTAACTAGGGTTGCCACCTTTCTGGGGAAAAATACCAACCTTCCTATATATTTATCTTTTTCTCCTATTAAAAACATTGGGATCAACCATAATTTTTACTGGCCAGGTTGGAAAAATACAGGCCAGGTGGCAACCCTGGATGTAACAGACATAGCTGTTTGGGGCCTTGGGGTGGTTCAAACCATTTTCCCCAGTGGCGGAACTACCGGGGGAGCAGGGGGTGCAAACGGACCAGGGCCCGAACCCCCTCAGGGCCCCCGGCAGCCCGCTCGCCACTGGAATCCGCCGTGTATGGAGGGGGGCGGGGCCCGGCTGCTCGTCACGCACCAGGGCCCGCCCCCCTCTAGTTACGGCACTGATTTTCCCAGTTGTGGTTTGGCAATAAAACATTGGCATGCGATAGGACCCAGGGATATGGAGGTCCCAGTGGAACATTAGGGGGCCCATTCACTAAGTTCGAGTGAAGGAATGGAGGAAAAATAGTTCGAATTTCAAATGTTTTTTTTTTGGCTACTCCGACCATCGAATTGGCTGCTTCGACCTTCGACTTCGAAACGAATGATTCGAACTAAAAATCGTTAGACGATTCGACTATTCGATAATCGAAGTACTGTCTCTTTAAAAATTTCTTCGACTCCCCAGTTCGCCACCTAAAACCTACCGAGGCCAATGTTAGCCTATGGGGAAGGTCCCCATAGGCTTGCTAACAATTTTCTGATCGAAGGATAATCCTTCAATCGATGGATTAAAATCCTTCGAATCGTGGTCCTGTCACCCAGACACACAAATCTGTATAATAAAAGTTATTTTTAAATTAAACATGAAATCCAATTTCTATTTTTTATTAAAGCATTCATAGCTGGTGTAAATTCATTTAAAAATCTCAGCTGTCAATCAAATAGTCTGCCCCTCCTCTATGCCACGGGCATAGAGGCGGGGCAGACAATTACTTTCACTTTCCATTCAGCACTTCCTACATGTCACTGCTCTCCCCACATTCCCCTAGTTCTCTTTACCATTTAATTGTGTAGCCAGGACATGGGGATGGACATCAGGTCCCTCAATCCGGTGCACAAACAAGATTCTGAGATGATACAAGACTTGTCTTAATAACAGTGTCCACAAAATGGCTTGTGCCTGCTTGTTATAATTATGAATTCCCAGACTGAAGGAAACAAGATTCAAATAATTTATATAGTGTAATTAAAGTTCATTTTTCTTAACTAATGTGACAAAATAGGATTTTGAATAATTTTTTTTGGGTGACAGGTCCCCTTTAGAAGCATGATCATTCACTTCTTTTAAGGCACTTCAGCGAATGCAAGTTCAGACGAGAGACCCCATTTGTCCTACAGGCAGTGTTTCTGCAATATACCATAGCCTATTGGCACATTTTGTGTCTTACCTGGAATAACCATGTTTCACATATGGGGGCAAATTTACTAACCTTCGAAAATTCGCCAGCAACGGCTTCGCTCACATCACCACACTTCGCCAGGAGTAGATTCGGCAGGACAAAGCTAATTCACTAAAATCCGAAGTTGCGTCCAGGGCACCGAACGCTGGCGAATTTGCGCGAGCGTGCGCCAAGTGAAGTGAAGTTGCGCTAGCGTTGCCTAATTTGCATACGGTGGGAAGTATGTGCCATATGTTAGGAAATGTATGGGGGAAGCCGGTTACCCCAGAAAACTTTTATGCTATTTTTCAGCCTATCACTCTGAATAAAGGAAAAGACGCCAGCGTTTTTTAGGGAAAATTTTAAACTATTTTTTTAGGAAGTCCTACAGTATCTACTCTATTGCACTTTGTCTGGTCTGAGGTGGAGAAGGCAAGTCTGGCCCAAGAGGTAACGTTCAGTAAAATTTACATTATAGTAGGGATGCACTGAATCCAGGATTCGGTTCGGCATTCGGCCAGGATTCGGCCTTTTTCAGCAGGATTCGGATGCGGCCGAATCCTTCTGCCCAACCGAACCGAATCCGAATCCTAATTTGCATATGCAAATTAGGGGTGGGGAGGTAAATTGCGTGACTTTTTGTCACAAAACAAGGAAGTAAAACGTTTTTCCCCTTCCCGCCCCTAATTTGCATATGCAAATTAGGGTTCGGATTCGGTTCGGTATTCGGCCGAATCTTTCACAAAGGATTCGGGGGTTCGGCCGAATCCAAAATAGTGGATTCGGTGCATCCCTACATTATAGTGAATTTGCGTAGTTACAGCCAGAGCGCAAATTCACCTGACATTAGGGAGCGAAGTACCGCTAGCGAAGTTACACCAGCGCCCGTTAGAAAATCGGCAAAGTACCGGAATGACGTCTCGCTGGACAATTTACTATGCTGTGATCCCAGCATAGTAAATTGTCCAAAAGGTCAGCTCGCTGGACAATTTACTATGCTGTGATCCCAGCATAGTAAATTGTCCTAAAGGTCAGCCTGCTTGCTTGTGTCCATGTCCTAGTCCTTACAAAAATGAAAATTTAATATAAGCTTCATCATACTGAAATAAGAAACCTTCTAAATACAATCAATTAAATATTCTGAATAGTTTTTGAAATAATCAAGTTTATCTTCACTATTCCTCTCTCAGCATCTGTTTCTCTTCATTCTCTCTTCATGCAGCAGTTGGGTGTCAGATATTCATTGACAGTTAGATCCAATATATCTTATAGGGGGCTTTCCTTTCCTATGACAAATAAGATATATGGGGAGCACTACTTGCACTCTTCAGGTGTTGTTGCATACGGTGGTGCTATTCCGTAGACATACGGCCACGTCCATATTCAGAAAAAATTCACAGGAGAGGCAAGCACTTCACCACCTCTTGCTTTGCAAATAATCCTTTATTTTAGCCAGTTTTACCACTCCAAGTACAGAACAACATTTCGGGGGTTTGCACCTCCCTTCGTCCTTTCCTTTCATAGAAGATGTTTTAGAGCTCACTCAAATAACTGATTCCAGTGCAAAAAAAAAACCAAAATCTAACAAAATAACTGCCTTTTGCACAAATCCTGCATATAGAGAGACATGATGTCTGGTGATTTTAATAGAGTGAGCTCTAATACATCTTCTAGGAAAAATGAGCCCCCCCATAAGATATATTGGCTCTAACTGTCAATGAATATCTGACACCCAACTGCTGCATGAAGACAGAATGAAGAGAAACAGATGCTGTTTCTCTTCATTGAAGTTCAACTTCAATAGTGAAGTTGAACTTGATTATTTCAGTATGATGAAGCTTATATTAAATTTTCATTTCGTGGACTTTTGAATCCACTTTTGAATCCCCGAGGATTGAACAGTGCTTTACAATTAAATTGTTTCCTCCCTATATGATTATTAGGTACCTGTATGTTGGTGGGGATATGGTTGTGTATGGATTAACATTGTTGCTTTTGGGAACATATTCCAGGAATATGTTTTGTTGTCAAAATAGCATACGCCCCCAAAAAATAATATATATATTACATTTTTGGATATTGTTGTTAGTGTCCTAACAGTGTTAAAATTCTGTGTTTAATTCTTTTCCTAAATTATAGGGGTGAACGTATTCGGTCTGGATGTTCCCGGATATGGAATTAGCATCAAAGAATACCGTTATGGCTGACTTAGCTACAAATGTTTATTAATGTTTTTAAAGTAATTTTATTATTGGTGTTCTTGTATTTTACACTATTAATATATACTTATGATATCTGCACATGACACTTTAGTCTAAATTTCTTAAAAACATTTTTAGCAAGTTTTCGTAATATGCATATTTGCACTATTATATGATAACATTTAATGGTCCACCAATCACGTTGTTGCTATTTCCTCTATGTGTTACACTGGTTTGATGTAATTAGTTGATTGGCTGTATAAAGCACACTAATTGGAAGGCGTGGTTGCCTTGAGAAAGGTCCCATTAGGGACCGAAACGTCACGTTGGCTGTACATGCTTTTTTTTAATACACTTTTTTGATTTTTGAACAATACCCTGTAGTTGCTGGTTTCTTTATATATATATATATATATATATATATATATATATAACAAACAAGGGAAAGTTGTGCTCACCACTAGTTTTTAAAATCATTAGGCGGGGGTGCAATGAGGGCGTGACCACAAAATACATATAGACAAATACAAAATTCCTCTGCACTCAACCCATTATCAATATATTTAAGACAGAGACATTTTGTGCATACTGCTACTGAAAAATGCCTTACCCTTTAAACAAAACAGGGATTGTTTGTCCATATATTGCAATATATTTAAGCTGGCCAACTACGTCAAAGTCATCCCATATCTGGCCAGTCCTATGCTCAATTTTCATCTGATTCATTAAGAATTCTATGGTTCAATTATACATTTTATAAAAGGGACGAATATGTTTTACCTGCAACTTACTAGCTGCTTTCGAAAGTAAAACGCCCAACCTTGGCTGCCCTTTTATTAGACACCAGTGGGATCACCTGACTATAGTTGGAGAGGGTGGGAAATATATTGCAATATATGGACAAACAATCCCTGTTTTGTTTAAAGGGTAAGGCATTTTTCAGTAGCAGTATGCACAAAATGTCTCTGTCTTAAATATATTGATAATGGGTTGAGTGCAGAGGAATTTTGTATTTGTCTATATATATATATATATATATATATATATATAGATATATAGATATAGATATATATATATATATAGAATCCCAGTAGTGCACAATCAAAGATAGGCATGTATGTAACATGATGGATCAGCACACACTGTTGTTTTGTGAAGCAATAGTGTTTATTTCATACAAAACACATTTTTTATCCGACGTTTCGGTCCCACCTGGGGACCTTTTTCAAGGGAAAAGAGAGAAAGATCACTTTTGACAACCCCTAACTAATTTTGAAGGCCTAAATCATTATTATAAGGCTGCTAAACCTCTGTTATGACCCAGTAAGTCCAGTATATGAATTCTAGACATATTATATATATATATATATATATATATATATATATATATTTGAGGCTTTAGTTTGCCTTTAAAGGGGAACTATCACAAAATGAAAATGTATTATATATAAAAGTGATCTTTCTCTCTTACAGAATGCTAAAGTACTAATTATTAAGGGCAGCCATAAACATGAGCTAAGAATTCTCAGAAAAGAGCATGGGGGGCTACTGAGGGCCTCTCCAAAGGCACAGATCTTCCTTTCTAAAAGACCATGGTGGCCTTCGACTAGTAAAGAAGCTGAAAACATAATATGTCGTCGTTCTAGCCTATTACTTTATTAAACTTTCGTTCTCCTTTAAGGAGAATCTCAATCTTGAACATAGTCTTGTGGATTTATACGGCAGGAATTGGACAAAACTATTAAGTGGAGTCCCAGTGGTGTCACCAGTAATATCCAGAAAATTGTTAGAATATCAGTTGGTCAATGAGCCTCATAGGGAAGGATGAATGATCCAGACAATGTGCAGGTCACGCTGTGATAAGTTTGCAAGCAAGTTTCTTATGACCCTCTCTCTTCTGTCAGTTGGAGGCCCTCTCAATCTCATTTTTAGCCAATTTCCCTTGTCAAATAATCATTCCTAGAAAGTTCACCAGTGACATGTTCTCTGCATTGTATTTCTTTGTCGGAACTCTGTATTCGCTTTTGATGGCAACCCTTTATTCCGTATCCCAATGTTCCTTTTGCCGTATAATTCACTTTTCTCATTTCATTTCTTAAGGCATTGTTGAGTGCAAGTACAAAGAATTAAGTCATAGTCATCTGTGAAGCAGAGCACAGATATGATGAATTCTATGGTTCTTCTCTGCATTTTTTTTCCAGTTTGTTCACAAAAACAGGGCTGATTAGAAGGGAAAAATGCCATTTGTGCCGGCCCCTATCTTCCAAAGGGCCCCTGCTTAGGCACATGTGATTTATAAGGCTTTTGTACTCGTTTTAGATAATCTACATGCAAAGTCTCTATCTTGAATTTGAAGCTGTTTGTCTGAAACCGTGTTTCCATTTGGTTCCAGTTAATTGTTGCATCTGGTACACAATGGCATCTCATCTTTGATTTCAGTGCCTATATATCCTCTACTCATTAAAGTGGTGCTATTGAAAAAAAATGCATTTAATATAAACTTCATCATTCTGAAATAAGAAACATTCTAAATCCAATAAATAGTCTGTATTGTTTCTGAAATAATCAAGTTTATCTTCACTATCCCTCTCTCAGCATCTGTTTCTCATCATTCTCTCTTCATGCAGCAGTTGGGTGTCAGATATTCATTGACAGTTAGATCCAATATATCTTATAGGGGGCTTCCTTTCCTAGCAGATGTATTAGAGCTCAATGAAATAACAAAATCTAACAAAATAACTGCCTTTTGCACAAATTCTGCATGTAGAGAGACATGAGGTCTGGTGATTTTAATAGAGTGAGCTCTAATACATCTTCTAGGCAAAAGGAGCCCCCCTATAAGATATATTGGATCTGTCAATGAATATCTGACACCCAACTGCTGCATGAAGAGAGAATGAAGAGAAACAGATGCTGAAACAGGAATAGTGAAGATAAACTTGATTATTTCAGAAATGATGCAGACTATTTATTGGATTTAGAATGTTTCTTATTTCAGAATGATGAAGTTTATATTAAATTTTATTTTTTGCAATAGCACCGCTTTAAGAGAGGAATAGTGAAGATAAAATTGATTATTTCAGAAACAATGCAGACTATTTATTGGATTTAGAATGTTTCAGTACAGCATTTTTAATTGATTATACAGGTATGGGACCCGTTATCCGGAAACCCGTAATCCAGAAAGCTCCTAATTACGGAAAGGCTGTCTCCCATAGACTCTATTTTATCCAAATAATGCAATTATTTGAAAATTGTTTCCTTTTTCTCTGTAATAAAAAAACAGTACATTGTACTGGATCCAAATGAATATATAATTAATCCTTATTGGAAGCAAAATCAGCGTATTTGGTTTATCTAATGTTTCCATGATTTTCTTGTAAGGTATGGAAAGATCCGTTATCCGTAAAACCCCAGGTCCTGAGCATTGCGGATAACAGTTCCCATACTACCTGTAGAAAATAGAAAATGTATTACAGTATTTCAGTGTGATGAAGCTTATATTACATTTTTATTTTCGCTATAGATCCCCTTTAATATAACATGCTCCATCTCTGCATAGGTTTTTCCAAAGTTGGGGTCCTGACCTTCCCACTAAGTCCCTGTCTGCAGCCCTGCAAATCATCTAGATATGATCCTGCATGTAGTGCTAGGATTTATATGAAACATATAGAAATTAGCAGTGTAGTGTTAGTGCCATCTGCCCACTAATTAAAAGTGAAACAGCAGTGTCATATTATCAGGCTGCCCAAGATAAGAACTGGCTTGTGGTGGAAGTGCTTCTTTCAAAGCAGCTTGTTTATATAAACTATAGTAGTACTTATCTGTTATCTACTGTGTATCCTGTGCTTGAATGGCTGCCACCATGGCTACACAGCAGCTTGTTTATATAAACTATAGTAGTACTTATCTGTTATCTACTGTGTATCCTGTGCTTGAATGGCTGCCCCCATGGCTACACAGCAGCTTGTTTATATAAACTATAGTAGTACTTATCTGTTATCTACTGTGTATCCTGTGCTTGAATGGCTGCCACCATGGCTACACAGCAGCTTGTTTATATAAACTATAGTAGTACTTATCTGTTATCTACTGTGTACCCTGTGCTTGAATGGCTGCCCCCATGGCTACACAGCAGATTGTTTATATAAACTATAGTAGTACTTATCTGTTATCTACTGTGTATCCTGTGCTTGAATGGCTGCCCCCATGGCTACACAGCAGATTGTTTATATAAACTATAGTAGTACTTATCTGTTATCTACTGTGTATCCTGTGCTTGAATGGCTGACCCCATGGCTACACAGCAGCTTGTTTATATAAACTATAGTAGAGTTTCTGAAGCAAACACACCAGTTTTACCAGCGCAGGGCAACACTACATTATATTGTCATTTCTTTTAAACACTTTGATATTTTTGTAAGTACCCCCCCCCTGCTGTGCATCTTTGCTGATTGAGATACCACTTTCGAAGAAAGAAGAAGGCAAGTAATAAAAAAAAAAAAACTATAAAAAAATAAATAATGAAGACATTTCAGTTTTGCAGCTATTGGAAAAACATTGGTACAATATTCCCCTGTTAGACATAATTATTTTGAGCACATTGATTCAGTGTAAAGTAAATCGCCTTTTAGATGGCAAATAGAAGAAATATATGAAATACAGAGTGTTCTTCCTTCAGCCCAGCAATAATTTCCCATCCATCCAATATAGAATGTGGTTTTCGTTTATTGAAAACTGCCGTAAAAATGCATGATAAATAGGTCTGCTGGTGTCTGTAGATACAAACGTATAAAAGTGTTATTTAACATTGACATTATCGCTTTACTGTATTTAATGAAACTGAGGCTGCCGAGCCAATGAAGAGGCTGTACGATCTCTTCCTGAAAGTGGACGCCACGCAAGTTGAGATCAACCCGTTCGGAGAAACTCCAGAAGGACAAGGTAAGTAAAGCTGATATAGACAAGAAGTAGTTCTCTAAAATGAAGGGAACCAGCTGGCTTTTCAGATTTTTTCTTTCAGTTAATCCCGTATGGAGGTTTACATTTGGTTAGGTCCCCTGTGGAGGTTTTGCATTTCGTTAGGGCCCATGTGGAGGTCCAACATTTGGTAAGGGCCCCCTGAAGGTCCAGCATTTGGTTAGCTCCCTGTAGAGGTTCAGCATTTGGTTAGGGTCCCCCTTGAGGTCCAGCATTTGGTTGGGGTCCCCTGTGGAGGTCCAGCATTTGGTTTTGGTCCCTGTGGAGGTCCAGCATTTTGATAGGGCCCCCGTGAATGTCCAGCATTTGGTTAGGGCCCCGGGGAAATTGAAGTATTTGGTTAGGGCCCCTGAGAAGGCCCAGCAGTTATGTTAGGGCCACAAGGAGGTCCAGCATTTGATAAGGGCCCGATGAAGGTCCAGCATTTGGTTGGGGCCCGCGAAGAGGTGTGAAACTCGTAGGGCGGATAGAGAGGATACACATATTTTAACTTTGTATAAATAAAAATATTTTTTAACCAATTTTCTCTGGTCCTGTGGATCCGTTTGAGTCGGCCCTGCTTCCATTTAGCCCACGAGGAGATCCAGCATTTGGTTAGAGCCTCTGTTAGCCCATAACAAGGATACAGAAAACCATTGTTATAGTAGTTCCCAGAATATATTGGGCAGCATACACATTTTTACTTCAAAGGGGTCATTTATCATGCTCTGGGCAATGTGCAATCTGCAGTCCTTCATTTTTATTTTCGCACTTTGCACCCTGCGCTACACAGAGAAGAATTGCTGCAAGTCTCTACCTTTCAACTACAAAGGCATCTCCCTACCCATCCCATAACTTGCTTGTCATACAGATGTGCAAGTTACAGACAAAAGTGCTCTTTGAATGACCACTAAGGGGCACACTTTTGGTCCCCTAATAGTGTACTTGCATTTCTGTCCAAAGTTTAGGTAAATTACCCAGAAAAGCTCACTCTAAATGATTTGCAGGCTAGAACTTTAGTGCACTTTACTCAAATCTAACCCTATCTGGCAGGCGGAACCCCCTGTAAGCTCCACAGGTTGGTAGTCACTGCATTAATACACTCCGTTCTACTTTTGTTATTGATAAAATGCTTGGACATTTAAGATAAATTAAAGGAGACATTTAAGATAAATTAAAAAAAAAATTGTAGGCAATTATGTATATTATATGGTGCTGGTAGTCACACAAGCCAAGGCAGACTTCAGTTCCCTATCAGGTCAGCCTAGCTGCTGATTGGTTCCTGTCCTACAGTGCAGTGTGCTGCCTGCTTCTCTGCACAGCCTGGGAATGGAGGCAGCAGGAAGTGGAACATATGGGTTGGGATTTTGCAGATATTTACAATAAAGTAACCAGAAACACAACTTTTTGAAGCACATTACTTCTACTGTATATCTAAAAGAGTTTAATGCACTGGCACATTCTTGTTTTTTACATAGTGTCTCCTTTAATATTTATTCATCACATATTCTAATTCCTTTCCCAATACATCTGCTATAAGAATTAGGGATGTAGCGAACTGTTCTGCTGCGAACTAGTTTGCGCGAACTTCGACCGTTCGCGTCCGCCGAATGTTCGCGAACGTTTGGGAACGTTCGCATTTTGAGTTCGCGTTCAATTCGAATACAAATCGTTCGACCATCCGAATTCCTTTGACCGCTAAAAATCGAACGATTTCCATTCATTCGAACGATTGTAAGCATTCGATCGAATGAAAAGCATTCGATCGAATGGCTTCGATCGTTCGATTCGAATGAAAATCCTTCGATCGAATGATTAAAATCCTTCGATCGTTCGAATCGAACGATTTTTAGCGGGTGTTCGAAGTTCGCATTTTTTGCCGGTGTTCGCGAACGGCGTTCGCGAACACCAAATCGGCAGTTCGCTACATCCCTAATAAGAATATTCATTTATCCCCTTTATATATACTCAGATTTTCATCTTTACAAAATGTGTTACTGAAAAATACTTCCGCTCCAAATTTCTTCAGTGCTTTTTTTTTTTTTAATCGTCTCTCTCATATCCCTTCTCCTTCTTTTGTCTTATAACCTGCATGTGTTAATGTCTAGGGGCCCTTTTATAGGCCTTTTACTGTGTCCAAAACGGAAGGCAATATTTAGAGTTCGGTGTTGCCATTGACCAACAATGTAGCCGTACTCCCTTCCCTCTTCTGATACAGCCTTGTCTTTTCAATGTTGATGACAAGAAATGGGCCGTGTTTATACGCAGGACCAACATCATGTCCCTCTTACAGTCTAAAGAGATCAAGATTCTGTTCTTTGAAACATTCGGTTCTTCAGGAGCAGGATTTGTTTTGTGCCCAAAATTTCTGAAACTCTTCCAAATGTCTCTTTCCATTATATTTCCCAAGTACAACACTGAGAATTACTACTGAATTACTACAGGTACATCTAATACAAGTAATTCAAAAAACAACTGGACTTGCTGAGTAATTACTGAAGACGTGTCACTACAAGCAGCTTCTTCAGTTCAACTGACTGGTGTAGGAACAACGGCACATTGGAACTCTCCAGAGAGGTGACATCTGAAATTCACAGAGGTGTTGATTCTGTGTAGTTCTGTGTAGTCGGATGAGTAGTGAAACGTCTTCAATAATTACTCAGCAAGTCCAGTTGTTTTTTTTTTTTAATTACTTATATCAGACATTAGAGATGTCGCGAACTGTTCGCCGGCGAACTTGTTCGCGCGAACATCGGGTGTTCGCGCTCGCCGGAAGTTCGCGAACGTCGCGCGACGTTCGCCATTTTGGGTTCGCCATTGTTGGCGCTTTTTTTTGCCCTCTCACCCCAGACCAGCAGGTACATGGCAGCCAATCAGGAAGCTCTCCCTTGGACCACTCCCCTTCCCTATAAAAACCGAAGCCCTGCAGCTTTTTTTCACTCTGCCTGTGTGTGCTGAAGAGATAGTGTAGGGAGAGAGCTGCTGCCTGTTAGTGATTTCAGGGACAGTTGAAAGTTTGCTGGCTAGTAATCGTTTTGATACTGCTCTGTTATTGGAGGGACAGAAGTCTGCAGGGGTTTGAGGGACATTTAAGCTTAGGTAGCTTTGCTGGCTAGTAATCTACCTTCTACTGCAGTGCTCTGTATGTAGCTGCAGTGGGCAGCTGTCCTGCTTCTGATCTCATCTGCTGACTGCTGCAATAGCAATAGTCCTTGTAAGGACTGCTTTTATTTATTTTTTTGTTGTTTTACTACTACTACTACTACTACTACTACTACTACTACTACTACTACTACTATAAGAGCCCAGTGCTATTAGTCTAGCAGTGTTGGGGAGTGGGACTGGTGTGCTAATCTGCTGCTCCTAGTAGTTCAGCAGCACCAACTTTAATTTTTTTTTTTTAATATTCATTCTTTTTTTATTTAACTTTTTTTTTATTTTACTACCGCTGTAGTAGTGTATAAGTTGACCTTTTAGGCATTATTTGCCCTGTAGGCATTTTTTGCCCAGTGTGTTATTCAACCAACTGCTATCTAGCTGTGTGCCCGTGTTCACATTCTGTCTAAATATCCATAATATTACCGTCTCCAGAAAAAACACCGGAGTGACTTTTTTCAAGCAGCCATAATAAATTTTACGTAATCCGTATCCATCGCTGTAGTAGTGTATAAGTTGACCTTTTAGGCATTATTTGCCCTGTAGGCATTTTTTGCCCAGTGTGTTATTCAACCAACTGCTATCTAGCTGTGTGCCCGTGTTCACATTCTGTCTAAATATCCATAATATTACCGTCTCCAGAAAAAACACCGGAGTGACTTTTTTCAAGCAGCCATAATAAATTTTACGTAATCCGTATCCATCGCTGTAGTAGTGTATAAGTTGACCTTTTAGGCATTATTTGCCCTGTAGGCATTTTTTGCCCAGTGTGTTATTCAACCAACTGCTATCTAGCTGTGTGCCCGTGTTCACATTCTGTCTAAATATCCATAATATTACCGTCTCCAGAAAAAACACCGGAGTGACTTTTTTCAAGCAGCCATAATAAATTTTACGTAATCCGTATCCATCGCTGTAGTAGTGTATAAGTTGACCTTTTAGGCATTATTTGCCCTGTAGGCATTTTTTGCCCAGTGTGTTGACCTTGTAGACATTGTTTGCCCAGTTTTTTTGGACGCAGCCACTGAAGCACAGTTGCCAGAAAAAATATGCCATATAAATGCTGAAAATATAAATTTTTTTGGTTGCAGCCACTGAAGCACAGAGGCCAGAAAAATTATGCCATATAAATGCTGAAAATAGTCATTTTTCGCCATACGTTGACCTTGTAGACATTGTTTGCCCAGTTTTTTTGGACGCAGCCACTGAAGCACAGTTGCCAGAAAAAATATGCCATATAAATGCTGAAAAAATAATTTTTTTTGGTTGCAGCCACTGAAGCACAGAGGCCAGAAAAATTATGCCATATAAATGCAGAAAATATGCATTTTTTTGGTTGCAGCCACTGAAGCACAGAGGCCAGAAAAATTATGCCATATAAATGCAGAAAATATGCATTTTTTTGGTTGCAGCCACTGAAGCACAGAGGCCAGAAAAATTATGCCATATAAATGCAGAAAATATGCATTTTTTTGGTTGCAGCCACTGAAGCACAGAGGCCAGAAAAATTATGCCATATAAATGCTGAAAATAGTCATTTTTCGCCATACGTTGACCTTGTAGACATTGTTTGCCCAGTTTTTTTGGACGCAGCCACTGAAGCACAGTTGCCAGAAAAAATATGCCATATAAATGCTGAAAAAATAATTTTTTTTGGTTGCAGCCACTGAAGCACAGAGGCCAGAAAAATTATGCCATATAAATGCAGAAAATATGCATTTTTTTGGTTGCAGCCACTGAAGCACAGAGGCCAGAAAAATTATGCCATATAAATGCAGAAAATATGCATTTTTTTGGTTGCAGCCACTGAAGCACAGAGGCCAGAAAAATTATGCCATATAAATGCAGAAAATATGCATTTTTTTGGTTGCAGCCACTGAAGCACAGAGGCCAGAAAAATTATGCCATATAAATGCAGAAAATATGCATTTTTTTGGTTGCAGCCACTGAAGCACAGAGGCCAGAAAAATTATGCCATATAAATGCAGAAAATATGCATTTTTTTGGACGCAGCCACTGAAGCACAGTTGCCAGAAAAAATATGCCATATAAATGCTGAAAATAGTCATTTTTCGCCATACGTTGACCTTGTAGACATTGTTTGCCCAGTTTTTTTGGTTGCAGCCACTGAAGCACAGAGGCCAGAAAAAATTAAACCAGTAGGGTTTGCACCCTAGTTTGTAACGGTGGCGGAGGGAGGAGGACGCTAAAGGACAGCTGTGTGTGGAGTCATGAGGCTTGAAGAGAAGGACAGCTGCATAGAAGTCAGAACAAGTCTTCCGGCGTGCAGTAACCCTCCGAGATCCACCCCTCATTCATTTTAATAAAGGTCAGGTAATCGACACTTTTGTGACCTAGGCGAGTTCTCTTCTCAGTTACAATCCCTCCTGCTGCACTGAAGGTCCTTTCTGAGAGCACACTTGAGGCTGGGCAAGACAAGAGGTTCATGGCAAATTGTGACAGCTCTGGCCACAGATCAAGCCTGCGCACCCAGTAGTCCAGGGGTTCATCGCTCCTCAGAGTGTCGATATCTGCAGTTAATGCCAGGTAGTCCGCTACCTGCCGGTCGAGGCGTTCTTTGAGGGTGGATCCAGAAGGGTTGTGGCGCTGCCTTGGACAGAAAAACATTTGCATGTCTGACGTTACAGACCGGCCAAAGGGCTTTGTCCTTGCAGGTGTGCTCGTGGCAGGATTACTGGCACCTCTGCCCCTGGAATGTTGATGAGTTCCTGAAGTGACATCACCCTTAAAAGCATTGTACAACATGTTTTGCAGGCTGGTTTGTAAATGCCGCATCTTTTCGGACTTGTGGTATGTTGGTAACATTTCTGACACTTTATGCTTGTACCGAGGGTCTAGTAGCGTTGCGACCCAGTACAGGTCCTTCTCCTTAAGCCTCTTGATACGGGGGTCCTTCAACAGGCATGCCAGCATGAAAGACCCCATTCTCACAAGGTTGGATGCAGAGCTATCCATCTCCGCTTCCTCATTATCAAGGACTGCATCATCCACGGTCTCCTCCCCCCAGCCACGTACAAGACCAGGGGTCCCCAAAAGGTCACCACTAGCCCCCTGGGAAGCCTGCTCCTGTTGGTCCTCCTCCTCCTCCTCCTCCACAAAGCCACCTTCCTCCTCTGACTCCACTTCTGGCACCTCTCCCTGCGTTGCAGCAGGTGCCTGGGTTCGTTCTGGTGTTTGCGACCATAAATCGTGCGCTTCCAGCTCCTCGTCACGCTGGTCTACAGCCTCATCTGTCACTCGTCGCACGGCACGCTCCAGGAAGAAAGCGAAGGGTATTAGGTCGCTGATGGTGCCTTCGGTGCGACTGACCATATTTGTCACCTCTTCAAAAGGTCGCATGAGCCTGCAGGCATCGCGCATAAGCACCCAGTAACGGGGGAAAAAAATCCCCAGCTCTGCAGATCCAGTCCTACCACCCAGTTCAAAAAGGTACTCGTTGACGGCCCTTTGTTGTTGCAGCAGACGTTCCAACATAAGGAGCGTTGAATTCCAGCGAGTCTGGCTGTCAGAAATCAAACGCCTGACTGGCATGTTGTAGCGCTGCTGAATGTCAGCAAGGCGTGCCATGGCTGTGTAGGAACGTCTGAAATGGGCCGACACCTTTCTGGACTGGGTGAGAACGTCCTGGAATCCTGGGTACTTGGAGACAAAACGTTGGACTATTAAATTTAACACATGTGCCATGCAGGGCACATGTGTTAAATTTCCCAGTCTCAACGCTGCCAACAGATTGCTTCCATTGTCACACACCACTTTTCCGATCTGCAGTTGGTGTGGGGTCAGCCACCGATCGGCCTGTGACTGCAGAGATGACAGGAGTACAGATCCGGTATGGTTTTTGCTTTCCAGGCACGTCATCCCCAAGACAGCGTGACAACGGCGTACCTGGCACGTCGAATAGCCTAGGGGGAGCTGGGGGTGCACAGGTGTGGAGGAGGAGAAGGAGGACCCAGCAGCAGAGTAAGAAGAAGAAGAGGAAGAAGACGAGGTAGAGAGCGATGGAGGAGTAGAGGTGGTGGCAGAACCGCGTGCAATCCGTGGCGGTGACACCAACTCCACTGTTGTTGTTGTTGAGCTACCCATTCCCTGCTTCCCATTCCCAGCCATTACCAAGTTCACCCAGTGGGCAGTGTAGGTGACATACCTGCCCTGACCATGCTTGGAGGACCATGCGTCAGTAGTCATATGGACCTTTGGCCCAACACTAAGTGACAGAGATGCGGTAACTTGGCTCTGCACATGTTGGTACAGGTGTGGTATTCCCTTTTTAGAAAAAAAATTGCGGCTGGGTACCTTCCACTGCGGTGTCCCAATTGCTACAAATTTGCGGAAGGCCTCAGAGTCCACCAGCTGGTATGGTAAAAGCTGGCGGGCTAAGAGTGCAGACAAGCCAGCTGTCAGACGCCGGGCAAGGGGGTGACAGTCAGACATTGGCTTCTTACGCTCAAACATGGCCTTCACAGAAACTTGGCTGGTGGCAGATGACTGGGAATGGGAACAGGTGGTCAAGGTGGAAGGCGGAGTGGAGGGTGGTTCAGATGGGTCAAGGAGAGCAGAGGTAGAGCAGTAAGATGCTGGACCAGAAGGAGTGTGACTTTTAGTTTGCCTGTTGCCTTTGAGGTGTTGCTCCCAAAGTGCTTTGTGCTTGCCGCTCATGTGCCTTCGCATAGAAGTTGTACCTATGTGGCTGTTGGGCTTACCAAGGCTCAGTTTCTGACTGCACTCATTGCAAATTACAATGCTTTTGTCAGAGGCACACACATTAAAAAAATGCCACACTGCTGACTTTTTGGAAGTCTGCGATCTGGCGGTAACAGTAGAAGTTGGCGGCAATGGCGGGTGCGTTGGCCGGCTGAACACAGGTGCCGATACATGTTGTTGCCCTACTGATCCCTGCGGGCTGGCCTCCCTGCTTCTTCTAAGTCTTATTCTCCTACTGCCTCTCTGACTCTCCGTCTCTCCATCTGAACTACCCTCCTCTTGCTCTCTTCTACTAGGCACCCACAAAACATCAATCTCCTCATCATCATTCTCCTCAGATGCATCAATTTCTTCTGACACATCACAGAAGGAAGCAGCAGCGGGGACCTCCTCCTCCTCCTCATCACTCATCATTATGTCCATCTCTGTCGTGTTCTCTGCCAGAATTAAATCTGGTGTAACGTCCTCATCTCCTTCATCTTCTTCTGCCAATAATGGTTGCGCATTACTCAGTTCAAGAAACTCATGGGAAAATAACTCCTCTGACTCCAGTGAAGATGGGGCACCGGTGGTGGAGGAAGTGTTACGTGGGGTGGCCATAGCAGTGGAGGATGAGGAGGATGTTGTGGTAAAGTTAGAAACGGTAGAGGATGGGGTGTGCTGTGTAAGCCAGTCAACTACCTCTTCAGCATTTTGGGAGTTCAGGGTCATTGGCTTTTTAAAACTGGGCAATTTGCTAGGGCCACAGGATTGCATAGCAGCACGGCCCCTAGCACGGCCTCTGCGTGGCGGCCTGCCTTTGCCTGGCATTATTTTTAAAAAAACAACAACAACAAAAACTCAGTTGGTTTTTCTGGAAACGATAATACACACAGCTAGATGGCAGTTTGAAGAAAACAGTGTGCAAATAATGCCTACAAGATCAACGTATACACTACTACAGCGGTGGATACGGATTACGTAAAATATATGAATGCTGCTTGAAAAAAAGTAACTCAAGTGGTTTTTCTAGAGACGATAATATTATCAATATTTAGACAAAATGTGAACAAGCTCACACAGCTAGATGGCGGTTTGAAGAAAACACTGTGCAAATAATGCCTACAAGGTCAACGTATACACAGCGGTGGATACGGATTACGTAAAATATAAGAATGCTGCTTGAAAAAAAGTCACTCCGGTGTTTTTTCTGGAGACGGTAATATTATGGATATTTAGACAGAATGTGAACACGGGCACACAGCTAGATAGCAGTTGGTTGAATAACACACTGGGCAAAAAATGCCTACAGGGCAAATAATGCCTACAAGGTCAACGTATACACAGCGGTGGATACGGATTACGTAAAATATAAGAATGCTGCTTGAAAAAAAGTCACTCCGGTGTTTTTTCTGGAGACGGTAATATTATGGATATTTAGACAGAATGTGAACACGGGCACACAGCTAGATAGCAGTTGGTTGAATAACACACTGGGCAAAAAATGCCTACAGGGCAAATAATGCCTACAAGGTCAACGTATACACAGCGGTGGATACGGATTACGTAAAATATAAGAATGCTGCTTGAAAAAAAGTCACTCCGGTGTTTTTTCTGGAGACGGTAATATTATGGATATTTAGACAGAATGTGAACACGGGCACACAGCTAGATAGCAGTTGGTTGAATAACACACTGGGCAAAAAATGCCTACAGGGCAAATAATGCCTACAAGGTCAACGTATACACAGCGGTGGATACGGATTACGTAAAATATAAGAATGCTGCTTGAAAAAAAGTCACTCCGGTGTTTTTTCTGGAGACGGTAATATTATGGATATTTAGACAGAATGTGAACACGGGCACACAGCTAGATAGCAGTTGGTTGAATAACGTATGGCGAAAAATGACTATTTTCAGCATTTATATGGCATATTTTTTCTGGCAACTGTGCTTCAGTGGCTGCGTCCAAAAAAACTGGGCAAACAATGCCTACAAGGTCAACGTATGGCAGTTGTTTAAAGAGAACAGTAGATTACTAGCCAGCAAAGCTACCTAAGCTAAAATGTCCCTCAAATCCCTGCAGACTTCTGTCCCTCCAATACAGAGCAGTATCACGCAGATTACTAGCCAGCAAACTTACTATCATCTGTCCCTGAAATCACTAACAGCTCTCGCCCTACACTATCTCTTCCAAGCACACACAGGCAGATTTTTCAGATACATTTTTGCCCTTGATCCCCCTCTGGCATGCCACTGTCCAGGTCGTTGCACCCTTTAAACAACTTTAAAATCATTTTTCTGGCCAGAAATGTCTTTTGTAGATGTTAAAGTTCGCCTTCCCATTGAAGTCTATGGGGTTCGCGAACCGTTCGCGAACCGCTCGCAATTTTGCGCAAGTTCGCGAATATGTTCGCGAACTTTTTTTCCGACGTTCGCTACATCCCTATCAGACATACCATGACCTGGATGAATGAAAATCTTCATAGTCATACTACAGGTATGGCATCCTTTATCCTCAAACCCATTATCCAGAAAGCTTCAAATTACAGAAAATGGTTGTCTCCCCTATGGGCAAATTTAATCCCAAATTGCGCCAGCGACGGCTTCACTGAGGATTAGTGAGAATTAATTGGGGTATTGGGATCCCTACCCCCCCAAGCAGCGCTGCTTATTTTAAATGGTTTTAGTATTTCTGGCATGGTGAAAATAAATATTACTTTTTAATTCAATTACTTTGCATGGCCATTGGTTATCTAATATTGCTGGAATAGCATTTGGAGGCTGAGTCCCATATTGGTGTGGGTATATATGGCAATTCAAAGTAAATGTGGGCACCTCCATTAATGCTGGCTAGAAACTATTATATCGAATTATATATTCACCTTCCCTGGGTTGAATAGGTATATAACCTAGTACATGATCCCAACTAAGATAATTAATCCTTATTGGAAGCAGAACCAGCCTATTGGGTTAATTTAATGTTTACATGAATTTTTTTTAGACTTAAGCTACAAAGATCCAAATTACTGAAAGATCAATTATCTGGAATACCCCAGGTCCCGAGCATTCTGGGTAACAGGTCCCTGTACAGACAAGATACGGCTCTCATACACTGACTTTGCCCCTCTGTTCCACCCTGTCCCCATAAACTGTTCTTACCCAGCTTCCTTCATTCATTGGGTTCCTAGTGGTTTTTGACCAACTTGATTGCAGTCTATTGACAGCCACTCTGACCATACATGTGCCACAGTAGAATCTATATCATCAGTGTCAAATCACAGTTACACCATAGTTTATTTGATAAAGTCTGCTTTATTGCTCACTGATGAGCCCACCAAGATTTACTATCAAGAGAAATCCTCTACATTGAGTTTACTTGGCAGTCCTGTGCCAATTTCTAACCCACAGAGAATAACATTGCCCATTGGGGCTTCACATATACAAGCCTGGCATTAAATGCTAATTCATGACCACTTTCCCCTAAAGCCCACTGTAATGTTTATGAGAAATCTATTGTGTGTCTGAGCTGGGCTAGAGCGGCAAAGAGGGAACATTGGCTTTGTGTGGGAGATCTATATGGAAAGCAACATTTAATTGCTCATTAATTAAAACTAGCAGGAACTTGGTATTAAGACATGAATTATGAAACATATGTGGCTCCCCAAACTCATTTAAGCAGAACATGCACAAAGACATTCCTTTGCTATAGCAATGCCAACAAATGCCCAAGTGCAGAGTATTTAAAGGGACCGTAAACCCGCATGAGTGTAATTAATAGGACTTGTGCTGAAAATCTGTTACCTTTGGTTTTAATCACAAAACAATGTATTTTGGTTATTTGCTTAAGAACAACAGTTTCTTGGCCGTAACCAGCTGTTCACATGCAGAAAACTGTTACATTTATGACCCTTTTTCTTAGACCTACTGTCTCCTAGTGTCAAAGGTTGCCTTCAGGGTTTCCTAAGGGATTACACTGGGTCATAAATGCCTTCAGGGTTTCCTAAGAGTCACCTGGGGAACTATCCCAACACTAAGTCTTCTTGGTGGAGCACAATCTGCTTTTTCTAGCTGCCATAGGCCATAGAAGTTACGATATTTCTCTCCCTAATGACCAATTTTAGTGTGATCTGAGGAATCCGTCCAGTTATCGTGAGGTTAGTGGCCACGGAATGATGGTGCATTTAACAATTTTTCCTCTGACATCGGTCAGAAAATCAATGGTCCAGTAAGAAAATGTTCATCGTTCACAGTGAAATGTACCCATTGTCCAATTGTTTGCAGGGCCAAGCGGGCAGCTACCCACAGCTTTCCTGGCTTCAACTAGTCGATATTGATTGAAATGTTTTTTTTTAGTTAATGGACAAATCGTGCAATTAAACAATAGTTTCAGGATATTCTTGGTCTAATGATATTGAAAAGATCTTTTAAAAATCTTAACGTCTATGGCCAGCTTTACTCACACCAACTACCATCAGAAGCTACTCTTCACTATCTACAACTTATTCACATTATCCCTTTATCCAACTTTACCAAGGACTTTTTGCACAAAGCTTTTTACTGGGGCCAAATGGTCTCGGCTTCACATACACCAGGTAGAGGCCAGAGAGAGCCATATGCAAAAGAGCCATTGTCTGCCCCTTTGGGGCCATTCACCCTACCCCGGTGCCTAAAAGCCCCTAGTAGGTTACAGCTACTAGGGGCTTCCTGAACTAGTAGCTCAGTTACAATATAAATCCTCTATACTGCTAGCTACAACATATAACAAGAACTATGTGTGTGTGTGTGTGTGTGTATATATATATATATATATATATATATATATATACGCACACATACAAGAGGTCCTCTGCACTCAACCAATTATCAATATATTTAGGACATTGAGACATTTTGTGTATACAGCTACTAAAATATGCCTTACCCTTTAAATGAAACAGGGATTGTTTGTTATATTGTTAATATTGTTAATATATTTAAGCTGGCCAACTAAGTCAAAGTCATCCCATATCTGGCCAGTCCTATGCTCAATTTTCATCTGATTCATTAAAGGAACAGTAACACCAAAAACTGAAAGTGTTTTAAAGTAATGAAAATATCATGTAGTGTTGCCCTGCACTGGTAAAACTGGTGTGTTTGCTTCAGAAACTCTACTATAGATCATATAAACAAGCTGCTGTGTAGCAATGGCGGAAATTGAAAAACGGCTAAATGGCACAGGATAGATAATGGATAACAGATAACACCATTAGACAGACAGAGCTTATCTGGTATCTGCTGTGTAACTTGAGCCTTTTCTCCTTTGAATGGCTGCCCCCATGGCTACACAGCAGCTTATTTATATAAACAATAGTAGTGTTTCTGAAGCAAACACAGCAGTTTTACTAGTGCAGGGCAACAGTCCATTATATTTTTATTACTTTAAAACAATTTAATTTTTTGATGTTACTGGTCCTTTAAGAATTCTATTCTACAGACATATATTGCCCTTTATGTTTTATTTGTCCCACTGAGCACTCACACAATTTTTGAAATGTTCGGCTTGAATTATACTTTTTTTCCTCTCTGTCTCTCATTGTTTTGTATTATGTGTCTCCTGTGTTTATTCTCTTCGTTCTCTATTCTGTCCCACATCTTCCCAAAAAGGCAATAAGCTGGAGGCTAAATGATATATTTACAGACGCCTGCTGATATTATGAACAAAACGGGCATATTCTCTCAAGCACAAACCTACCTATTTTTCTCGCATTTATAACTTCCTGGTTGCTGAGCTATGGAAAATATGTGGGTTCTGCACATTTAATTACTGTATCCTTAAAGGAGCTGTAATACTGCAATATATACATACATATAATATATATATATATATATATATATATATGTATATATATATATGTATGTATATATATATATATATATATGTATGTATATATATGTGTATATATATATATATATATATATAACGATTATTACAAATAATACCCGCACTCCTTCACATCTCACTCAGCCGGGTGCTCGGTCAAAAATTGGGTATATATAATAGCAGAAAGGACCCGCACTCCGTTTTCAAAAAGTTCAGTGATTTATTTTAAAACTCACAGTATCTCCAACGTTTCGGCCCTCTTTGGGGCCTTTAATAAAGTGCTGTGTGTTACAAACCTTTAAATACCCATAAACCCTCCAGAAGAGACGCCCTAAGATGACATCATAACCAATCAAAACAATTCAATTACACAATTACATCCCAAATGTGAAAACATTTTTTTAAAAAACATTTTTTTAAAAAAAGATCGAGTGAAAGACATATCCGTCATTAAGAAGTGTATAAATACATACGTATATAAATATATAAATATATAAAAAACCCCAGTGGGTGTCACCTCGATGTCAAGAGTGAAATATCCATGTGTCAAATCCATATAAAATCATTTTAAAAGTTCCAATATTGCTCACTACATTTCCAGATTCAGCAAATGCATTGTAACATCATCTGCAAATAAAAAATCGTTATTATGTATCTCTTAGTTATGTTTCAATTTTAATATCTATAAACATTTGTTTCAATTTTTGTAACCATAAACATTTGTACTTGCCATTTGCTGTAACCATATAATAACCATCTGGATAGGAAAAAATTACATCACAAGTTAAAAAACATTGTGAAAAAGGTTTGTCTTAAGTTAAAAAACAGCTGAACACTTGTTGTCCATTTAACCCCTTGGGCGCTACACAGTCTAACTCGTGTATCCAAAAAGCCTCTCGTTTTAGAAGTATGTTGTTGTAATCACCCCCTCTCACTCTCTTGGGCACCTGCTCTATCGGCATGCATCTAAATGCTGCCGGACTATGTTTGGCCTCGGCCCAGTGTTTAGCCACTGGCTGCTGGGCAATATCTTGTTTCTTGTTTTTAACCATCTCTTTTTTCTCAGGATCCAATGCAGCCCGTATGCTAGACCTATGCATTGCCATCCTTTCTTTCAATTGTCTAGTGGTTTTGCCACAATAAATGAGGCCACAGGGGCATTTGATAATGTAAACCACCATAGTGGTATTGCATGTCATTCTTTGTCTAACTGTATATCGCTTCCCTGTATGGGGGTGGGTAAAAAATGTGCCCTGTATCAGTGTTCCACATAAAATACAACCCGAGCACCTAAACACCCCTGGGCGCTGCATCAAGAAATGCTGCATTTGTGGTTTCTGATATTTTTGTACAGGGTCTGACGGACTGAGTACTTCCTTGAGGTTACTCCCCCTTCTAAAACTAAACTTGGGCTTTTTAGGCAACTTTTTACAGATGGACTCATCTGTCATCAGAAGCTTCCAGTGCGTCATAACAGTCTGTTTGACCTGTGCACTATTCTCTCCGTACTTACTAACATAGTACATGTCGTTCCCAATTGTTTTTTTGTTGCCAATCACACGTTTTGTATCTTGCTCTTTCATTACTTCTTTACGATCAAGTGTGAGAGCCCAGTTTTTAGTATCTACTACTAGCTTCTTGGGGTACCCCCTATTGAGATCGGTCTCCCTTTTAGTTGAGTCACTATCAATACGTACCACCCTAAGCATCTGTGACTTCGGTAATGAGTTTAACAGATGCCTCGGGTGGTTGCTATGGTAGTGCATTAGGGTGTTGCGGTCAGTAGGCTTCACATATATGCATGTCTGTAAACTTTCATTTTCCTTGTAGACTGTTACATCCAAAAAACTGATTTTGTCTACATCATAATGGACTGTAAATTTCACCGGACTATCTATAGTGTTCAGGTGATCAACAAATTCTACCAGATCTTCCATAGGGCCTGTCCACAAGAAGAAGATATCGTCTATATATCTCCTATAGAACGCCCCCCACTGTCTGAACATCGTATTACACAATATATGGTCACTCTCAAATTTGTTCATATATGCATTCGCGTAAGCAGGGGCCACTTTTGAGCCCATTGCTGTCCCTGTTTGTTGAATGTAATAAGTGGTCTCGAATTTAAAATAATTCTTATCCAAAATGAATTTCAGCAGAGTGAGTATAAATTCAATTGGGGGACCCATATATAGTGGATTATTGATCAATAATTCCCGTACTGCCTCCACACCTGCATCATGGGGAATGCAGGTGTAGAGGCTTTGTACGTCCATGGTTACAAGAATCACATCCCTTAAAGACATATTTATGCTTTGAATTAGCCTTAAGAAGTCATTTGTGTCTCTCAAATAGCTATAAATATTTTGTACACATGGTTGCATCACATGGTCCACAAATTTCGCAATACCCTCATTCAATGAGCCATTTGAAGAAATAATAGGTCGTCCAGGGGGTCTCTCCACATTTTTATGGATTTTGGGCAAAGTATAAATCACGGGCCGAATGGGGCATGCAGGCAGAAAATATTCATACATCTCCTTAGAAATCCATCTATTGTTTACCGCTGTTTTGAGTATAATATCCAATTCCATGTGGAACCGCTCCGTGGGGTCAGAGGGCAATTTGTCATTTAGTTTTAGAAGGGGGAGTAACCTCAAGGAAGTACTCAGTCCGTCAGACCCTGTACAAAAATATCAGAAACCACAAATGCAGCATTTCTTGATGCAGCGCCCAGGGGTGTTTAGGTGCTCGGGTTGTATTTTATGTGGAACACTGATACAGGGCACATTTTTTACCCACCCCCATACAGGGAAGCGATATACAGTTAGACAAAGAATGACATGCAATACCACTATGGTGGTTTACATTATCAAATGCCCCTGTGGCCTCATTTATTGTGGCAAAACCACTAGACAATTGAAAGAAAGGATGGCAATGCATAGGTCTAGCATACGGGCTGCATTGGATCCTGAGAAAAAAGAGATGGTTAAAAACAAGAAACAAGATATTGCCCAGCAGCCAGTGGCTAAACACTGGGCCGAGGCCAAACATAGTCCGGCAGCATTTAGATGCATGCCGATAGAGCAGGTGCCCAAGAGAGTGAGAGGGGGTGATTACAACAACATACTTCTAAAACGAGAGGCTTTTTGGATACACGAGTTAGACTGTGTAGCGCCCAAGGGGTTAAATGGACAACAAGTGTTCAGCTGTTTTTTAACTTAAGACAAACCTTTTTCACAATGTTTTTTAACTTGTGATGTAATTTTTTCCTATCCAGATGGTTATTATATGGTTACAGCAAATGGCAAGTACAAATGTTTATGGTTACAAAAATTGAAACAAATGTTTATAGATATTAAAATTGAAACATAACTAAGAGATACATAATAACGATTTTTTATTTGCAGATGATGTTACAATGCATTTGCTGAATCTGGAAATGTAGTGAGCAATATTGGAACTTTTAAAATGATTTTATATGGATTTGACACATGGATATTTCACTCTTGACATCGAGGTGACACCCACTGGGGTTTTTTATATATTTATATATTTATATACGTATGTATTTATACACTTCTTAATGACGGATATGTCTTTCACTCGATCTTTTTTTAAAAAAATGTTTTTTAAAAAAATGTTTTCACATTTGGGATGTAATTGTGTAATTGAATTGTTTTGATTGGTTATGATGTCATCTTAGGGCGTCTCTTCTGGAGGGTTTATGGGTATTTAAAGGTTTGTAACACACAGCACTTTATCCTTGATAAAGGCCCCAAAGAGGGCCGAAACGTTGGAGATACTGTGAGTTTTAAAATAAATCACTGAACTTTTTGAAAACGGAGTGCGGGTCCTTTCTGCTATTATATATATATATATATATATGTATATGTATATATACATATATATATATGTATATATGTATATATATATGTATATATATATATATATATATATATATATATATATATATATATATATATATATATATATATATTTTTTATATATATATATATATTTTTATATATATAGAGAAAAGAGCCTGGAATACTGGTGGCCTTTTGTTTAGGATGATTCCCAATTCCAAGACTTTGATTTAAAGTAAAGTGATACGACCATAATCCTAAAAATGTTTGTGCCTGAAAACAGTTTTACATGGTCAGTTTTACACGCCAGAGGAAAAATTATAATCAGAGGAATAATTATACTTTTTAAAAGACATATTGGTGGAGATGTGAATTATCTGGTCATCAAGTTTTTGCATCTTTTTGCAATTATTATTATTTTTTTTCAATTCCAAGATATTACAGGGTACATGTACTGTTAATATAAATACATTTTGTTACAACAGCGCCACCTGCTGGGCATTTCCCGACCAATCAGACTACCAAGTAGTCAAGAAAGTTGTCTGGAGAAAGAAAGGGGCTTAGGAAAGGTTTCTAGTTTTTTTCCTAAGTAGAAGAACATCCGAGCAACCCTAGTGGGCTGCTGGTTATAGCAGCAGGAGACCTGCTGTTTGCGGACATTGTGGCATGATGATGGCATCATGCACTAGAGGACACACTAGACCCGTATGGCTTTTAACAAGACATTTCCTTTGGATCATTATTGTCTTAAGTCATTATGAAATTTGAACCGGTCAAGCTCTCACCACAGAGTATGGCATGAAATTTAACTATTCACACCACAACTGAAGTTACACCGGATTCATTACATACAGACCATGCAATGTCAATGACCTTCCAGCTAACGATTTCAGGTCAGAAAAGTGTTCAAACAATTAAGACTGAACTTTTAATAATCATTGTTTATAAAAAGTATATAGATATTCACGCAACCAACATCAAAAACGAATGACGCTCTCCTCCTAATACACGGAAGCAGTGTGGGACAGTATCTTTAAAGGAACAGTAACGTCAAAAAATAAAAGTGTTTTAAAGTAATAAAAATATAATGCAGTGTTGCCCTGCACTGGTAAAACTGGTGTGTTTGCTCAAGAAACACTACTATAGTTTATATAAATAAGCTGCTGTGTAGCAATGGGGGCAGCCATTCAAAGGAGAAAAAGCTCAAGTTACACAGCAGATAGCAGATAAGCTCTGTCTGTCTAATGGTATTATCTGTTATCCATTAGTTAACCTGTGCCATATAGCCGTTTTTCAATTTCCGCCATTGCTCCTCAGCAGCTTGTTTATATGAACTATAGTAGTGTTTCTGAAGCAAACACATTAGTTTTACCAGTGCAGGGCAACACTGCATTATATTTCCATTACTTTAAAACACTTACATTTTTTGGTGTTACTGTTCCTTTAAAATACATATAATTAAAAAAACACAAGCATATATGGTGGATCGGTGGAATTTAACACTTGCAGCTCTGTATTAAGTAAGGTCAGTGTAGCCGCCTGAAGGTCATACCCAATCAGCCTCCCTTCCAATCAATTCCCCACCAAAATTCTGCCTATCTATGTGGGAAACAAGTGGGAGCTGGACCCCACCATCCACCTATGCAGCCCGTCCTACGCGTTTGCCCGATTGCTCGGCTTCTTCAGGGGCATAATTGCCGGGGAGTGTGTCTCCTCCACAGAGCTGGGCCAACCCGGCCAGGCACCCTAGGCAACCTGGTGGGCCACAGTGCCGGCTCTGTGCTCGCTCAACTGCGCATGCACGAAATTTTGCTCCAGCGCGCATGCGCTTTTATGCGCAAGACACCAGCGGCAGTCGGGGAGAGACGGGACCGGACACGGGGTAGGCGTCAGAGCAGGTGCTTGGCGTCTCCTCAGCTTTGTGCCCTAGGCACGTGCCTACTCTGCCTACCCCTAGTTCCGGTCCTGCTCCTCCATCCTTAAATAGACATCCAGTGCTGTCCCAGTATGAAATTATCAATAACATACAGGTGTGAACACTATTGTACATGCAGGGGATCGGGTAGACTAGAAAGCATCCAAAATGGGCCGGACGCCTGCCGGTGAATACTGATGTTTTTGGATGGCTACGAGGTTTGATGTCCGAGATTTACAAATTCAGAACTCTCTAAAATGAGTCATTCAGCTTTGTATCTTTTCTCCCCTATTTGTATTATAAAAGCAATCAGTTTGTTTTATCCATTAATAAGATTCGAGCGGCTCATTCGATTGCCATTCTTACTTTGGAAATTCCACATTCCATCAAGCAGGGAGGACGCGTTGCTAATGCATCATGTGTAGTTTTTTAATAGGAAGAAGATCCATATTTTAAATTGTTGAAACAGTGGACAGGACCCTCTTTTTTTTTTTTTCTTTTTTTTTTTTAGTTTTGAAATCAATTTTTGTGCAAACTGTAGTAATTATTCTGTCTGCGCGGGCCGTTGCCACTTAATCAATGCCAGGTGAATTGGCAGCCCACAAGCAAGATAATAGCCTTGTTCTGGAGATTAAAATCCTTTCTGTAGTACTCGAGTACAAGGCAGTTTACCAAATACAAAACTATTTTCTCTTTCAGTAAGTGTCTCATAATGAACTGTTGGCACAGATAAAATGCACTAAATTAGAAGATATTGGGGCTGATTTAGGATTTACTGCCACTGCCTGTAAAAATACAAAAACAAAACTCAGACATATTAATCATTACAGCAAATTGATAGTAAATTGGAAAATGTATTTTAATGCAATTTTTGTAAGGTGTTAGAGCTCAGAACTGCTGCTGAACTCTAACACCCCACAGCGCAGAATGGTGCTCAACTAAAATATTTTGACAAATGGATCACAGGTAGTGATGGGCGAATTTATTCGCCAGGAGCGAAATTCGCGGCGAATTTGCGCGATTCGCCGTCAGCGAATAAATTGGCGAAACGCCCGCGAAAATTCGCGGAAAAAACTCGCCGGCGTCAAAAATTTTTTTATAGAAAAAACGGACACCGGCGTAAAATACGGACGCCGGCATCAAAAACGGGCGCCGGCATCGAAAAAACGGGCGCCGGCATCAAAAATGAGACGCCAGCGCAGTTTCGCTAATTTTTCGCCGTTTCGCGGATTTCGTGCAAAATTCGCGAATTTTTCGGCGAAGCTAAACGGCGCAACTTCCCCCATCACTAATGACAGGTGCCAACAAGGTTCCAAATTGATCTGGAGACATTGTGGCTGTACCTGTCATGCCCCTAACCTTGCCTTCTTGCACCCATGTTCAAGTGTAAATTACTGACAATGGGAGACTTGGGGAGAGGCGTTAAATCAGGGAGACCCTTAAAAAATATGGGGGAGTTGACATCTCTGATTTAAAGGATAAGTAAACCTTAAAAAAAGTGATTGTAAAATTGATGAGGGAGCTATTCTAATAACTTTTGCAATGTACATGTACAATTTTTTTTTTAATTCCAAGATATTAAAGGTTACATGTACTGTTAACACAAATGAATTTTGTTCCAACAGCGACACCTACTGGTCATTTTCTGACCAGTCTGATCACCAAGTAGTCAACAAGTTGTCAGTAGAAAGAAAGAAGCTGCTCTGATGTTCTTCTGCTTAGGAAAAAAAATGAGAAACCTTTCCAAATCTTTCCTACCCAGAAAAACATTAGAGCAGCCTCTTTCTTTCCCGTGACAACCTCCTTGACTACTTTGTAGTCAGACTGATCAGCAGAGTTTCGACAATGGACAGCACCATTTTCATGAATAAAAAGCCTTTTTTTGTTTCATGGCTACGACCAGAGATACGGTCACGTTTTGAGCCACATCCTTGCTCTTTGTCAAACTAACTGATACATTTATCAGACTTCCTTTTAAAGCACTCCAGATAGTGCCCTTCTGACCAGTCAGACTGGTCAGAAAATGACCAGCAGGTGGCACTGTTGTAACAAAATTCATTCAAAACAAAATTAACATTACATGTAACCATTAATATCTTAGAATTAAAAAAATGAATTAATGTACATTGCAAAAGCTCTTAGAATAGCCCCCTCATCAATTTTACATTCACTTATTTTTATGGTTTACTTATCCTTTAAGCTGGTTCAATAAGTTCAATATATAATAATACAGCTTTTCTACCCAAATTCTTTGTTAAGGGTGTAGTTCTCCAAGTCACTCGAAAGTGTATTCATGTAATGTTACCTTTAAGTATTTCAAATCTATGTATGGCTATGAGATCCGTTATCTGGAAACCAGTTATCCAGAAAGCTTTGAATTAATGGATGGCCATCTCTCATAGACTTTGTTTAAATCAAATCAAATCAAATTTTTAAAGATGATTTCCTTTTTCTGTGTAATAATAAAACAGTAGCTTGTACTTGAGCCCAACTAAGATATAATTAATCCTTATTGGAAGCAAAACCAGCCTATTGGGTTTAGAGATCCCTTTTTTGGAAAGCCCTGGTCCCCAGCATTCTGAATAATAGGTCCCATGCCTGTAATAACTTGGTAGTAGTAGAGATGTGAGGGTCAGCACAATTTCAACCTGCCCCTTTCCCTTACCTGGTCCCACCTATGACCTCATGGAGTGGGAGAAGCCACAGGTTGGAATCTAATGGAGCAGGTCTAACAATAAATGAAATAGGGGGGGTGTTCTGTATGTGCCATATGTTTGCTAAACACTGAGAGGATGAGCATCCCATTTCCATCACAGCATTTCATTGTGACTTCATGTCAATTTCGGTGGGTTAATTAATTAGCAGTGGAGACAGACTGACTGATGTACTGAAATGTGTGATAACTGGCTTGTCTAATGGCAATTAAAAGCATATTAAGTTGCTTAATTTGAACCATCGCTGGATGAATCTGCTAAATGTATTAATTACTTTGTAATTCAGCCACCAAGGAGTGAAAAGAAGATGATTCAGTTTGCTTTCAGGTAGGAGGCAAAATATGGGAAAGAATTTGCAGTAATAGGAAATTAATGTGTTGGGGGCCAGAAAGATCAATGCACAAATCTTTGGGTCTAAAAGGCTTTATATTCCAAAGATTATATATATTTCTAAACCACCTTGTGTTCGTGTTTCATTCTTTTGAGTGCAGCAAATTGATACTTTTTGAAGGCCTTGGCAGCTTTCCAATTAATTTATAAATATACATTTCTAAACTCCACTCTCTGTTCTTTTTAATTGGCTACAGTTGGCTGAAAACTCATTTAGTGGGCATCTTGTGATGTTGCTCTGCTTAGAAAACAAGGTTTGTGGGCAGAGAAGAGTCCTCTTATTTCTTTTTGGCCAGTTCTAGAACACGCAACATGACGGACTGCCTTGGGAAAACATGTTTTTTTTTTTTTTTAAACGCATCAGTTAATAGTGCTGCTCCAGCAGAATTCTGCACTTAAATCTGTTTCTCAAAAGAGCAAACCGATTTTTTTATATTTAATTTTGAAATCTGACATGGGGCTAGACATATTGTCAGTTTCCCAGCTGCCCCCAGTCATGTGACTTGTGCTCTGATAAACTTCACTCTTTACTGCTGTACTGCAAGTTGGAGTGATATCACCCCCTCCCTTTCCCCCCAGCAGCCTAACAAGAGAACAATGGGAAGGTAACCAGATTGCAGCTCCCTAACACAAGATAACAGCTGTCTGGTAGATCTAAGAACAACACTCAATAGTAAAATCCAGGTCCCACTGAGACACATTCAGTAGGAGAAACAAAAGCCTGCCAGAAAGCAGTTCCATCCTAAAGTGCTGGCTTTTTCTAAAAGCACATGACAAGGCAAAATGACCTGAGATGCACCTACACACCAATATTATAAATTAAAAAAATACACTTGCTGATTCAGGAATAAGATTTTACATGGTAGAGTGAATTATTTGCAGTGTAAACAGTGTCATTTAGAAATAAAAAATACACCATAAAAATCATGACAGAATCCCTTAATAATAAGGACTGATATTTTTAGTACAGGTATGGGACCTTTTATCCAGAATGCCGGGGTTTTCCGGATAAAACATCCTTCTGTAATTTAGATCTTCATACCTTAAGTCTACTAGAAAATCATGTAAACATTAAATAAACCCAATAGGCTGGTTTTGCTTCCAATAATGATCATTTATATCTTAGTTTGAAGTCCAAGTTACTGTTTTATTATTGCACAGAAAAAGAGAATCCTTTGTAAAGATTTGGATTATTTCATTATGGGAGACAGCCGATAAGTAATTCGGAGATTTCTGGAAAACGGATTTCCTTTGGGCAAGGCCAGACGTGGCGTTTTTATGTTGCGTTTTTAAAAAAGCTCCATCGGGCATAAATACGCATAAACTGCACTACCACTGAAACAAATGGAAAACGCACTATGGCAATTTTCACCGGGCGCTTGCAAGCGAAAATCACGGGACGCCAGTATTGGCGTTTCTTAGCAGAAACGCCAATATGTCAATAAACTACCAAATCAATAGACTCTAGGGGATCTCCAACTTGAAACCACACTTTACGTAAATACGCAGCGTATTTTAAATATCGCATCCAAATTTTTGCGAGATAAATGACGCACATATACGTTTTTATGGCCGGTGACGTTGCATATTGACGATCATTCCTGCTTCATTTTGCATGTAAATTGTTTTTCTATTTCTAATTAGCTTTTCTATTTCCAGCCAGCGGAATTACGGGGAACGAGAACAATGAGAAGTGCATGTTGGGAAAAGAAACCAACTTGCAGAAAAACGTATGTTGACGGTCGCGTGTGGATTCATTGGCGTATTTAAAAAGGCAACGTAAAAACTCCATGTCTGGCCTTGCCCTTATTGGAAGCAAAACCAGCCTATTGGGTTTATTTAATATTTACATGATTTTTTAGTAGACTTAAGGTATGAAGATCCAAATTACAGAAAGATCCGTTATCTGGAAAACTCCAGGCCCCAAGCATTCTGGATAACAGGTCCCATACCTGTACCTGAAATTGGTCACCAGTGTTTTTGTACAGAATGAATACATTACTACCAGGATATTGGATTTAAATTGTAAAGTTCCCTTTGATCCTTCTTTAATCGGAGGCTTAATACATCTTTGCGGCAGCTCTAAAACTGCCAGAAACAGCCCTCCTGTCCTTCTCTCTTTCAATTTATGAACTTTAAGTCAATTTCGGCAATCGTCTAACTTAATAGGAAGCTGTACCTGCCGAGTGCTGTACATTCTATCAGATATTTGCACTGTGGGCAGAAATGCTACGGAATGAAACACAGGAGTGTATTGCATCAGTTACAGCAGAGCAGTCACATAATAGAATTTATAGAATATTGCTCCGGCCACTGAGACTGATTATTAACGACAGGTAAATGGAGGTGACTTTTTTTTGTAAGTTCTTTCTTTAGCTCCAATAAAAACAAAGATGCTTCTGTTTAAAGACCAGACTTGATGCATTTCTGCCTGTTGATAACTGTAGGCACCTTTTATTCTATATGTACTGTATATTGTGAGTGGCTCCCTAAGCTCAGTAAGTGACAGCAGCACAGAGCATGTGCAGTGAATCAGCAGAAAAGAAGATGGGGAGCTACTGGGGCATCTTTGGAGACACAGATCTTGACTTGGACTTGGACACTGGCCACATGACATTTCACAGGTCAGCGGCTCCTTAAAGGATAACTAAAGCTTAACTAAAGAAGTAGCTAGAAATGTTGTACATGATGTTTTGTGCTTCTGTACGAGCCCAAGGCAACCACAGCCCTTTAGCAGTAAAGATCTGTGTCTCCAAAGATGCCCCAGTAGCTCCCCATCTTCTTTTCTGCTAATTCACTGCACATGCTCTGTGCTGCTGTCACTTACTGAGCTTAGGGAGCCACTCACAATATACAGTACACATAGAATAGAAATGTCACAATATAAGGCTGATTAGTAATTAATACAGATAATTACTACATGGCAGCACAGAAACCAGTGCAATTAGCATCAGAATTTAATAATCAGCAAACCTGTAGCATCAGCTTATATTACAGCCAGGGAAGCTCATTTTCTGCTGGATAATTAGTGACGAGCCCTAAGCTTAGCTTCTCAACAGCCAATCAGAGCCCACTGAGCATGTGAGTGTCACAGACACTTTCCAAGATGGTGACCCCCTGTGACAAGTTTGAAGTCCTGGATCATTGCTGCTATTGACAAGCTGAAACTTTAGCCTCGTGCAATAAGTTCACTGTATAAAATATGGCATTTTTAGCCATAGTCCTTTTTAGGCTTTAGTTCTCCTTTAAATGTACCTTTAAAATACAGGAAATGTATATGGTGTTCTGTGTTTTCACAAGGTATACACTCAGTCCTTATTATACAGTAAAAGCCAAGTATTTCTTTCTATGAAATAAATAAAGGGAAAAAAAAAACTCAATTTAGTTATAAAGCTATTATGGTCAAATCTTAATTAATTTAGCGGTACAATTATAATTTAACGTTCAGCAGGAATGGTCACTTACCATCTGTTTTTTTTTTTTTTTTTTAAGTTGTTTTCTCTGCAATTGTTTACTTGTTTAATAATAACAACGGCCAATTAGAGTTAAATGAAACGCCTTAGCCTTGATTAAGTTGTTTACTCGCCGGATTTAATAATGGGTTAATCTTGATCTGTCGGCGAGGGTTTCCACGAGCTCCAACGTCCAGTTATTTTGTTATCAGCAAATATGGCTCTATTATATATCCATATTGTAAGCGGCGTTTAAAATCCATTTGCCTAATCCCACAATGCAAATATCTATAAAACGTACAATTTTAGCAGATATTGCTAATCAATCAGGTTGAACTGGGTTTTCACTTTTTATTTTGCACAGCGCTGGCTTGTGGGGGGTTAACTGTCAACACTGAGCAAATGAGATTGAGTAGAATAAACTGTCCTACATCTCATAGTTCCAAAAATGTGGAACTTGGAATATGTGCTTTATAGACTAAGGGCAGAGACACACGCTCAGTTTTGGGGAGATTAGTCGCCCGGCAACAAATCTCCTCTTCTTCGGGGCGACTAATCTCCCCGAACTGCCTTCCCACCTGCTAGAATGTAAATTGTCGGCGGGATGGCACTCGGAACGCTTCATTTTCCGATGTTGCCTCACGAGGAAACTTCGGGCGACTTCAGAAAACAAAGCGTTCCGAATGCCATCCCGCCGATGATTTACATTCTAGCCGGCAGGAAGGCAGTTCGGGGGGATTAATCGCCCCGAAGAAAAGTAGATTTGTCGCTGGGCGACTAATCTCTCCGAATGTGAGTGTGTGCCTCTGCCCTTAAAGGATAAGTAAACCTTCAAACTAAGTGAATGTAAAATTGATGAGGGGGCTATTCTAAGCACTTTTGTCATTTACATTCATTAATTATTTATTTTTTATTCCAAGATATTAAGGGATACATGTACTGTTAATATGAACGAATTTTGTTACAACAGCGCCACCTGCTGGTCAGTTTCCCACCAGTCTGACCACCAAGTAGTCAAGGAAGTTGTCAGGAGAAAGAAAGAGGCTGCTCTGATGTTCTTCTGGATGTTTCTAATTGTTTTCCTAAGCAGAAGAACATCAGAGCAGCCTCTTTCTCTCTCCTGACAACTTCCTTGACTACTTGGTGGTCAGACTGGTGGGAAAATGACCAGCAGGTGGTGCTGTTGTAACAAAATTCGTTCATATTAACAGTACATGTATCCCTTAATATCTTGGAATAAAAAATAAATAATGAATGAATGTAAATGACAAAAGTGCTTAGAACAGCACCCTCATCAATTTCACATTCACTTATTTTAAAGGTTTACTTATCCTTTAAGGTTGAAATTGATGGTCCTCTTTTTTCAACCTAACTTACTATGTTACTATGGGGCTAATTCACTAATTACCACTACACCAATTCACTAAAATGCAAAGTTGAATCTCAGCAGCCGAACACTGGCGAATTTTCTCTAGCATTACATCGGCAAGCCGATAATTCATTTCAGCCTAGCAAAACTTCACCAGCAGTCTTAGGGCTCTTACTCACTGGCGTTCTGACCTGCGCTCCCCCGCGTTCCGTTTTTTGGCGTTCAGCCACAGGGGAGTGCAGGAATAGACTCGTCATTATTTCAAATGGGGCTGTACTCACTCAGACGCGTGTAGGCGCCGAACGCAGGAAAAATGCAGCATGTTGCATCTCAACCTGCGTTCGGCGCCTACACACGTCTGAGTGAGTACAGCCCCATTTGAAATAATGACATGCGTCTATTCCTGCGCTCCCCTGCGGCTGAACGCCAAAAAACGGAACGCAAGAGCCCTTAGGCTTAGGTTAATTGGAATAGGGCGGGTACCTAAAAGTCGTATGGACGAAAGTGGACACTTTTTCACACACATGTCCAATGAGCCATAATGAAGACAAAAGAGATCCTCTAATGCCCCAGACATGAGCCCACCTTTAAACAAATGTGACACGCCCCTCAAATTAGTTTTAAAAGAATGTTCACACATAAATCTTTAAGGGGCAGATTTATCAAGGGTCGAATTTCGAAGTAAAAAATACTTCGAAATTCGAGTATCGAAGTCGAAGTATTTTTCAGCAAAATTGTCCAACCTGCGACCGAAGGAAAATGACTTCGATTATCGAATGGCTGAATATTCGAACGATTTTTACTTTGAATCGAAGTTAAGTAAATTGGAAGTCATAGTATCCTATCTAATTCCCTCTAATTCACTTCAACCCTTGATAAATCTGCCCCTAATAGTTTGGACTTCTGAAGACCATCCCACTTTAAAAAAAAAAGAAAAATCGCCAGCGTTTTTTACAGCTTTAATGCATTTCCGGCATACAGGATATGATGTATTAGGATTTGGCTTCGGTTCGGTATTCAGCCGAATCTTTGGCAAAGAATTTGGGGGGTTCAGTTGAATGCAAAAAAGTGGATTCAGTTCATCCCTATAAATTAAATATCACATAATAACAAAATGAAAACCAATGGCAAATTGTCTCAGAATATCACTTTCTACATCAAACTAAAATTTAGTTTAAAGAAACAGTAACACCAAAAAATGAGTGTTTTAAAGGTATGACAATATAATGTAGTGTGCCATTCACTGGTACAACTGGTGTGATTGTTTCTGAAACACAATTATAGTTTATATAAATGAGCTGCTGTGTAGCCATGGGGGCAGCCATTCAAGCACAGGATACACAGTAGATAACAGATAAGTACTACTATAGTTTATATAAACAAGCTGCTGTGTAGCCATGGGGCAGCCATTCAAGCACAGGATACACAGTAGATAACAGATAAGTACTACTATAGTTTATATAAACAAGCTGCTGTGTAGACATGAGGGCAGCCATTCAAGCACAGGATACACAGTAGATAACAGATAAGTACTACTATAGTTTATATAAACAAGCTGCTGTGTAGCCATGGGGACAGTCATTCAAGCACAGGATACACAGTAGATAACAGATAAGTACTACTATAGTTTATATAAACAAGCTGCTGTGTAGCCATGGGGGCAGCCATTCAAGCACAGGATACAGAGTAGATAACAGATAAGTACTACTATAGTTTATATAAACAAGCTGCTGTGTAGCCATGAGGGCAGCTATTCAATCACAGGATACACAGTAGATAACAGATAAGTACTACTATAGTTTATATAAACAAACTGCAGTGTAGCCATGGGGGCAGCCATTCAAGCACAGGATACACAGTAGATAACAGATAAGTACTACTATAGTTTATATAAACAAGCTGCTGTGTAGACATGAGGGCAGCCATTCAAGCACAGGATACACAGTAGATAACAGATAAGTACTACTATAGTTTATATAAACAAGCTGCTGTGTAGCCATGGGGGCAGCCATTCAAGCACAGGATACAGAGTAGATAACAGATAAGTACTACTATAGTTTATATAAACAAGCTGCTGTGTAGCCATGAGGGCAGCTATTCAATCACAGGATACACAGTAGATAACAGATAAGTACTACTATAGTTTATATAAACAAACTGCAGTGTAGCCATGGGGGCAGCCATTCAAGCACAGGATACACAGTAGATAACAGCTAAGTACTACTACAGTTTATATAAACAAGCTGCTGTGTAGCCATGGGGGCAGCCATTCAAGCACAGGATACACAGTAGATAACAGATATGTACTACTATAGTTTATATAAACAAGCTGCTGTGTAGCCATGGGGGCAGCCATTCAAGCACAGGATACATAGTAGATAACGATAAGTACTACTATAGTTTATATAAACAAGCTGCTGTATAACCATGGGGCAGCCATTCAAGCACAGGATACACAGTAGATAACAGGTAAGTACTACTATAGTTTATATAAACAAGCTGCTGTGTAGCCATGGGGGCAGCCATTCAAGCACAGGATACATCGTAGATAACGATAAGTACTACTATAGTTTATATAAACAAGCTGCTGTGTAGCCATGGGGGCAGCCATTCAAGCACAAGATACACAGTAGATAACAGATAAGTACTACTATAGTTTATATAAACAAGCTGCTGTGTAGCCATGGGGGCAGCCATTCAAGCACAGGATACATCGTAGATAACGATAAGTACTACTATAGTTTATATAAACAAGCTGCTGTGTAGCCATGGGGGCAGCCATTCAAGCACAGGATACACAGTAGATAACATATCTGAGGAATCCCATTGTATACTACAGAGCTTATCTGTTATCTGCTGTGTATCCTGTGTGTGATTTTCTAGTAGACATTAGGTATTAAGATCCATTATCCAGAAAACTCCAGGTCTCAAGTAGTCTGGATAACAGGTCCCATACCTGTACTTGATGAAGCATTGGAGATTGAGTCTTTAAGATGAGTATCATGTTTCTTCAGATGCTGTAATTTAATAGTTAAAATGGACAACAGTTCCAACACAGAGCCAGGTTGCTAGGGTAAACATGTTCCTAACAACCACAAAACAATTAAAACTGCAGAGAAGCAGAAAATAACCGTTAATTCGTACGGAAACCATAGAAAATCAATGGCATACGTGGAATGTCATTTTCTACATCAGACAAGAAAATGAAATGTAAAGTGAGCCTCCCCTATAATGGCAGCCTGTCTAGCAGTAACCCTTTGCCTGGATTCACGATGAAAAGGAACCTGCTATTTAAAGGGTAAGTAACAACCCTGTGAAAATGATTCCATTTCATTTGGGAGAAATTGGATGCTCTCTCGTTTGATGTGTTCCGGCCCTGATCAAGATTTTCATTTTGGCAATGCAACTCTGTAATAGAGAAAATGAGCTTGTTTGGCTTCTGGTAACTTCTATTTCTACTTCCCCTTAAAAAGTGGGATATTATGGCTGATGTAATGACAGGCAGCTCAGTGTTACTTCTTCTAGCGCAGTAAAGCAATATGCCGGCTTGTCACTCTCTCTGCTCGACTAATAAAATGTGTCTGGTAAGTTTCACATTGAGCCTTCATCCTTCCTGGGCTCCTCTCTACTTTCATCTATTGGAACTGACTGGCTGTTGTTGTCTTTGTTATCCACCCTGAGCCGCATCCTCACTGAAACAGAATTATATAACCTGTGTGTACTGGATGGCTGTCAGGAATTGGATGAATCTGTCAGGGAAGAATAAAAATATACGGGTATAACTTATTTTTTTGCCTTTTCTAAATATTTGTTTTTATATATCTGCTATGGCGATCCACAATGTTTCCCTTCCACCGTGCAGTATAGGGGCAGATTTATATTTATTTTTAAGGGGAACTCCACACAAACATAACTTAAGGTTTTTGAAAAGTAAAGATAATTTCAAGCAACTTTGCAATATACCTCAATTAAAAAATGTGCAGACTTTTCATGATTTTTAATGGTTCGGAAGAGTTCCCTAAGCCTATCCCCTTGCTCCACTGCTGATTTGTCTGACTACTTTGTTTAGCTGACTGACTACTGTTACTTTATATCAACAGCCATCTGTCCTCAGCCTGCATCCTCCAATCCTCACAATTCCCTGCACACGTCATACCTCCCAACTGTCCTGTTTTGAGCGGGACAGTCCCGCTTTTGACAGCTCAACCCGCTGTCACGGATTTGTACTGATAAGCAGGGTCGGACTGGGGGGCCCGGGGGCCCATCTGGGCTGCTGCGCAGGGCCTGCCTCCGGACCCCTCTGATGCGCTGATTGCGTGTGTGAGCAACTGCGCATCTCTCCTGCGCCACCGAGTGTGTGCTTGTATGCGCACTTCATTTTACAGGCAGCACAGCCAGAAAGAAAGCAGCGGGGAATTTTTTCCCGGTGTCCCGCCGGCCCAGTCCGACACTGCTGATAAGTCCCGGGTTTCTCTTTGATCTGCTGCACTGAACAACCAGAAACAGATACAAAGTTTCTAACTTAATTGCGTCTTGGCAGAGAGCCCAGAACAGGGATGTAGCGAACTGCCGCCGGCGTGTTCGCGAACGCCATTCGCGAACACCCGAAAAAAATGCGAACGTTCGCGGACAGTTCGCGAACATCGAACACCCGCTAAAATCGTTCGAATCGAACGATTCGAACGATTTTTGCCATTCGATAGACCGATTTTAGTGCGATTCGAATGATCGATCATTTGATAGAATGAATTTCATTCGATCGAACGGTTAAATTCTTCTAATCGAACGATCGAACGGTTTAAGCAATCGATCGAATAAAAATCATTCGATCGATTACAACATCATTCGATCGAATGGAAAACGTTCGATCTTTAGTTGTCGAAGTAATCGAATTGAAGGATTCGAACTATTCTAAGCTTTAGTTTTAGCTAGGGATGCACCGAATCCACTTTTTTGGATTCGGCCGAACCCCCGAATCCTTCGTGAAAGATTCGGCCGAATACCGAACCGAATCCGAACCCTAATTTGCATATGCAAATTATGGACGGGAAGGGGAAAACATTTTTTACTTCCTTGTTCTCTGACAAAAAGTAACGCAATTTCCCTCCCCGCTCCTAATTTGCATATGCAAATTAGGATTCAGATTCGGTTCGGCCGGGTAGAAGGATTCGGCCGAATCCGAATCCTGCTGAAAAAGGCCGAATCCTGGCCGAATCCCGAACCGAATCCTGGATTCGGTGCATCCCTAGTTTTAGCTGCACTAGAGGTTTGTTGAATTACATTAGAGACAGACTGACACCAGAAACATGTTTTTTTTTGCCATCTAACACAACATTTTTCCTATTTGGACAATTTCCAAATTGCCTAGCCCGAGGGCTGGCCTGTGGGTAAGTTATCCGTTATATTTTCTATAAAGCCATTTGACAGATTCATTTAAAGGAATGTGCATGTATTTGGCATAGACTAGCTACAATCTTGTAACAATACATGCATTGTGCATCTTGGGACTTGTAGTTTTCTTCAATTAAGTGATTTTAGCAGGGATTGTAATTAATGGCACCTGATTGACTTTGAGGTTGGATGTGTGTTAATCAGTTAACTAATAAGGAAGGAAAGGCACGTCTCCTACTAATTGCACTTACCTCTCACTCACTGGGGGTGCTGTGCTTTATTGGCCCTGGAAGGTGTTGCACCTCACCATTATGTTTGTCATGTTGCAGTGCAGCCTGGCCTTGCACCACATATTAATGACGATCTTCAACTGTCAACTGTGGGGAATATTGGCAAATGGAAAGCTAACCAACCACAGAGTGTGTGAGGCTTATCCTTCATTGATATTAACTCAATAATGAAATGCACAAATACCTAAGTCTGTTGGTTGGCTTTAATATGTTGGTCTTGTCATGGGGCTTTTATGTCAGTTCATGAGGCTTTTGGTCCTATTTAACCCCTTCTTCTGTTGTCCAACTTAGAACTCTGTGTTAACTCTGCAAAAAAGGGTTGTTAGGTATATACCCTGAAAATGATGTACCTGCTCTATGTTTCAAATGACATTATCCATGTGTATTGCATTTTTTGAAACCACCTTAGCAAAAGTGAAAAAAGAAACAGACACAGCTTTTGGTTTTGTGGGTTTACTGACAAAATCTCAAACATTTTTATAAGAATAAAATGACAATATGGATTTGTGACAAAACTTTGTTGGTTTGTTGAACACCACATAAGCATTCTTAATAACAATTAAAAAAGTAGCCTATCTGTAACATACAGAAGGAATTGTGGTCTCAAGTTACATACATTTCAATATATAACAGCCCCCATTGAGCACTAAAGGCCAGAGCTTTACAAAAGGTTTATAGGGTTACAGGCAAGAATTTCTTGCATGAGATTCATACTGCACCCCTGTGTCCATGCTGGGCAAGTTTACATAAATTAAATAAGACAAAATAAGTTTGGCATTAAGGAGCCCTGCGTACAAAACCAGAATATAACAATCAATATGATTTATAAATGACACTTGTCAATATGACAAAATGGGCTGTTTGAAAGTATCAGCACATATGAGGTTAGTGCTGGCCAGGTAATGTGTTGGAATAGTTGTTCAATGTAACAACCAACGCTTTGTGCCTTTAAGGCATATCATATACCTGGGACTTGCTATTTAAGTACCACAGGTGGAGGAGGTGATGGAGGAGGAGGAGGAGGTAGTCAGCAATAGCACATATTATGAGTGCTGGGTAGCCAAAGTAGGCCATAGGTAGACAACATCAATACTTCATAGTGGAAAGCACAAGGCACACTGTTTTCACTTTGACAGTTGCAGAACATAGGCCATTGTTACATGAATGCTCCCACATGAGAAACACATACAAACAGCACTTGATTAGCATATGGAACATTTGAAGCAACACTGCACTGGTGATAAATACACAATAAAAAGTGTAGTCATGTGTTTGCAATGATTGGAATGCATTGATCCTTACATGTAACATTTTTTGGGCCAAGTGAATGTGTTTGGCAACACTGCAGCATCACCATAGAAATATGTTAGAGCAAATGCACTTTGATGTTTGTAAGTGCTTTTCCAGATGTTATTGGAAAGGGCGCCATTGGATGTAAGATATGACACACCTTGGTGCTCATAACACCATACGTATATACATATGTTAGAGCAAATGCACTTAGATGTTTTGAAGTGCTTTTCCAGATGTTATTGGAAAGGGTGCCAATAGATGTTAAAATGGCACCCCCCAGTGAAGAGAATGGAGCACAGTGTAAACAATGGGATGTGTTGTTTGGGAGTCAGTCCCATTGCTGGGTAACGGACAGAGTGATACCTGAAGCGTCAATAGGGCAAAGTTTGTTACCAGGAGAAAATAGGCAAAGAGGTCAGTGTTAGATGGTAAATGACACAGACTGGATCTAGGGACGTTTGTCCCCTCGGACAGGACTGTGTCCCCTTCCATGCCCCCTTTCCCTCCGATGTTGAGGAGCTTCAGGGGGTGGAGGGGGAGCAGCAGGTGGACCAGGGACTTCACCCTCAGCAGGGCCCCTTGGTCGGTGAGACTGGGCTGCCACCAGGTCCTGGAATCCTCGATGGATGGCCATCCGGGTCTCCCGCATCTCTGCATAGATATGGGCCATCCACCGCCTCATCCTGAGATCCTGGTAGCGCTGCTGGCGTAGCATGGCCAGCATCACGTTGACGAGCCCCGGTTGTGCCGCAGGTTGATCAGCCAGTCGCCGTCCTTCCTCTTGTGGTGGTCCCCCAATTGCTGTGGCAGCAGCACGATCTACAAGAAAAATCAAATATAAATATATATATTGGACATGTGCATAACCCACAACAAACAAAAGGTTACAAAAGGTTCCAAGTTAGATTGGGGGTGGTGTTTTAGTCTGGGGGGTGGCATAAACACAACATTACAGTGGAAATCTCATACCAGTCTGTAGCTTGGAAAACATGTTTTTTCTTAGACAAAAAAAATTGTTTTAAAGGACATGTAAACGCTCCCAACAAAAATGTAATCAGTGAACGGCCTCTTTTAAAGCTTCAGACACGTGCTACTGGTTTTTAAAAGGTTAACAGTAAAGGCTGCAGTATCCCCTTAATCATTTAAATGCCTTCTCCTCTTCTAACTCACTCTTCCCCGCCTCAGGAATTTGCTTTGGCTGTTGGCTCATGAGCATGCTCAGTTCTTCCCAGCTCAGAATACTAAACATACCCTCCATTGTAACAGCCACTAAGGAGATATTATTACTGGTTCCCATATAAACTCTGCTTTTGCTGTCTGATCCCAGGGCCGCCATTAGAAATCACAGGACCCCGTACAACAAAATTTTCAGGGCCCCATCCACACTAATTTTCTGGGCCTGCCCACCCAGCCTAGGCCCCACCCCAGATCCCGCCAACTCCACACTACAGTTTAAAAACAACACAGACAACAGTGCTAAAAATGGTAACCCCCCCACACACAAGTTAGAAAAAGCCATTGGTGATAAGGGCCATGCTTCACTTATTTGATTATCCGGGCCCCCCTGTCTTCAGCGTACTGCCTGCCAGCTCTCTGTGCACAGAAGCTTTTCTACTATTAAGATTTCCTGTATCCTTGTGGTCCTTTAAGAATAAGTCCCGTTAAGGGGATCCAATCCCAATGCAGATTTACTGGGCCTTATTCTTAAAGGACCAATGAGGATACAGGAAATCTTAATAGGCGAAAAGCTTCCGTGCACAGAGAGCTGGCAGTACGCTGAAGACAGGGGGGCCCGGATAATCAAATAAGTGAAGCATGGCCGGGCCCCCCCATAGACACGTGCGGGCCCATGACAACTGCCCCCCCGATGGTGGCCCTGTCTGATCCTATTTTGTTCTCCTAACCACCTCTCCTCAGCTTAACCATTACTTGCATCTTTGGTGACACACTGACAAATAAAGGAAGAGTTTATTAGTTATAAACATTGATCTTACGTCTGGGGGGCACCACAGGAATCACGGCTGGCGACTGGGCGCGGCGTTCAGCTCGGTGTTCTGTAATGTGAAATAGGACATTAGTAATGCTCTAAACAAGTTCAGGGAGCAATTACATTTGTCACAAACATTAAACATGTCTGTACCTTGAGCTTCCGGGGCTCTATCAGAGTCATCAGTCTCACCCTCTTCCTGGGGTTGCTGAGCAGCATCACCCTGGTCCTGGTCACTGTCTGGGCGCGATGTTTGCGGTGGTCCTGCAATTTTGAGTAAAGAAAGAAAAAAGGTATTAAGAGACAAAAAAATATAGAATTGCAAGTGTACTTGGCTAGTAGCCTGGTGTACAGACCTCTCACATGCTACAAATCTATTTTATTGCTCATTCGAAATACTAACTCCAATGAAATAGCACAGGAAGGAAGATGAAATGGTTAAACGTAAATCTACTGTATAATGGCACAACTAGGGAGATGAAATGGTTAAACGTGAATCTATAATGGCACAGCTATTATGGATGGAATGGTTAAAACTTAAATACATTTGCAATCATACAAGCAGAAGAGAATTATATAGATGACAATACTTGTGTTTTTTGAGTTGTTTAGCTTTTTATTCAGCAGATCTACACTTTGCAATGTCAGCAATCTGGTTGCTAGGGTCCAAATTAGCATAGCAACCATGCATTTATCTGAATAAGAGACTGGAATAGAATTGGGGATGTTCTGATAAGTTAGATGAGTAATAAAAAATCAATGTGTAGAGCCTTTCTTTCTAGACCCACATTTTAAAGCTGAAAAGAGTAATTTAAAAAAATAATGAAGGACAAGTGAACAGTTGCTTACACTTGGCCATTCTATAACATACTTCAAAGTTAACTTAAAGGTGAACCACCCTTTAAAGCAGTTTCTAAACATTTGTGCTATAGTGGAGAAATGGTTAATAAATAAATGGCTCCCCATTTTGTCAGTTACAGCTGCACTTAATAACTAGTAATAATAAACAAACAGCAAAGCTGTAAAGAAAAGCACAAAAACTCCTCTAATGCAAAACAGAAGCAATATTTTACCAACAAAGTGATATGCTAAAGGGAACATTAGACATTTATGTAAATAATGGGAATGTGGAACAAAAGGAGTCAGATATTTGTTTCTATAAAAGTCTACTTACGTATCCAGTCTGTGTCCAGTTCTTCACTGCCCTCTTTGGCCAAAATGTCCAGAAGCCGGCGCTCATGGGGTTGAAGTCTGAGTGGAGGGACACGCCCTCCGCCGGTCTTCTGGGCTTTAGCTCTCCTGGCAACAAGTTTTGCCCTTAGCCAACGCTTCAGTTCACTGTAGCGCTTATACACAGTTGTCCGATCCCTGTGTAAAGCGCCCACAGTGTTCACCCTGTCCGTCACCTGCTGCCAGAGTTGTTGGCGTCTGGCAGCATTGATGCGATGGGACTGACTCCCAAACAGCACATCCCATCGCGCTATCACCTCGTCCACCAGTGCTCCATTCTCTTCAGTGGTAAACCTTCGGGCCATTTTGTTGGTGGGGCCCTCCTCTCCTCCATCATCACCTTCCTCCTCCTCCTCCTCTCTCCTCTCTGAGGCAGTTGGTGGTGGTGCCTCCATCTCCTCCTCCGAGCTGCTCGGCAGCCTCTGTGGCCTCCTCCTGGGGAAGCCTCTCTCAGCCCTGGGTGGGGTGCGTGACACGCTGCGTGCCCCAGATGGTGGTGAGCGAGACACGCAGCGTGCCCTGGGGGACTCCCTGTGTGGGCTGGGGGACACCCTCCCTACACTATGCTCCTCCCTCCCTCTACGGGACCCCCCTGCCCTACGCTCCTCCCTCCCTCTACGGGACCCCCCTGCCCTACGCTCCTCCCTCCCTCTACGGGACCCCCCTGCCCTACGCTCCTCCCTCCCTCTATGGGACCCCCCTGCCCTACGCTCCTCCCTCCCTCTACGGGACCCCCCTGCCCTACGCTCCTCCCTCCCTCTACGGGACCCCCCTGCCCTATGCTCCTCCCTCCCTCTACGGGACCCCCCTGCCCTACGCTCCTCCCTCCCTCTACGGGACCCCCCTGCCCTACTCTCACCCCCACTACGGGACCCCCCTGCCCTACTCTCACCCCCACTACGGGACCCCCCTGCCCTACTCTCACCCCCACTACAGGACCCCCCTGCCCTACTCTCACCCCCACTACGGGACCCCCGACTCTCTACCTCCTCCTCCACCCAGGAACCCCTGTTGGTGACCCCCCAGCCCTCCTCTCTCCCCCATCTACCACGACTAAGATCCCACATAGTGTGGGATCCAGCCGCAGTTGGCACCTCACCAGGGCTGGCGAGACGTTCCCCCTGCTCCTCCTCCTCCTCAATCCTCCTCCCAGCCATTTGCAGGCTTTTTTTTTCAACTGCTTTAAAACACCTCCTCCACCTGTGCAGTCTAAATAGCAAGTGCGCAATCAGGCCGAAAATGCACCTAAAATGGCCACTGGAGGGCTTCCTGTATGAAAAAAATGTCAGAAAGGAAGTGGGGCATAAACGTTCGAATCGAACGATTCGAATATAAGTGGGGCAACGATCACTTCGATCATATTCGACTGCTCGATACGACGGAACCATTCGAATCGAAGACACTATTCCCTCGGTCAAATTGTTAAATCGTTCGATCGTACGAGTTTACTTCGACCTAATCGAGCGCGAACCCAAATTGGCGAACGTCCCCAAACGTTCGCGAACGTTCGGCGGACGCGAACAGTCGAAGTTCGCGCGAACTAGTTCGCCGGCGAACAGTTCGCTACATCCCTAGCCCAGAATAGATCCTTGACATATTTTTGTGACAGTTTGATAAGATAAGAACTTAGACTCATAGCGTAAAGGGCAATTCACCTTCATTTGTAAAATTGTAATAACATATAAAAAAAAACACAGAAATGTGTTCAAACTTTCATAACCTGCCAAATTATGTAAAATTAACATGGTAATTAGGGGGTGTGGCCACAAAAATAGGCATAGTCAAAAAATTGCTGCACTATGCACAGCAACTTTTTTGTCCCTCTTTTTATTTCCAAAATGTTGGGAGGTATGGAGGCACACATGATTTCAATAAGGAATGGAACATCCCAGTGCAATGCATTGTGGGTTATGTAGTTCCTGCATGCTGTCTGTAAACTGTGGAGAAGTTGTTACAATTTGTAACATCAGTGTTTAGTCCCTCCTTCCCTGCCAGGATTTCAAATGATGCAGAAAGAGAAGAACTGTTAAACGGCTGGATTTCAGCAGAGAAAATGACATTTATTCATACTTTTTGAAGAAACCGGTAACCGTGATGGATATACAGTATTAGGGGTTTCTGTGTTATGTGGCCTCTTTATCAAATTTTGGTTTGGAAGCCTGAGTCGAATAGGAAATTAGAATTTTCTAATTTTTTTTTGTTGCTGTCAAAATTCACACGTTCGAATTTTAATCCCCCATAATGTAAATTTGAATGTGGGATTAATCACACCTCGAACATGGAAATCTTCTAATTTGAATATTCCCCACCTCAAGTCAATGGCAGAGGTCCATTGAACCATTTTAATATTTTAATAGCCTTCCTGACATTCCGGTTTTTTTCAAAGGGAAAATTCGATTCAAATTCGATTAGAATTTTCGAAACAAAATCGAGTGGAGTGTGTACCCAGTCCGTGACTTAGTCCAATTAAGGACACAATTTATAATAAACAAAAAAAGTCCAGACGACTTGCTTCTTGTGATTAAAGGAAAATTTTTATCGTATCATATTCTTGCTTGATGAAAATTTTACTTTAATCACTAGAGGCAAGCTGTTTGGACTTTTTTTGTTTATTTTATATATATATATATATATATATATATATATATATATATATATATATATATATATATATATATATATATATATATATATATATATATATACTGTATTTGTATATATGGGGGAGGGAGGTGCCATATTTATTTCCTTAGACAGTACAGTATGAGGGAATAGTTTATTGTGTGCCCAGAACATTCCTTCTCTGTATATTTGTATTTATACATATGGGCGGTGGGTGCCATATTGTTTCTATTAGTGCATTTTGAGAGTGTATCTAATTATGTGCCCAGAACATTCCTTTACTGTGTGTTAGAAAAATACATGCCATGAAGAAGATTTTGTTGCAGTAGTAGTAGCAGTAATAAGCAGTATGGGCAAAATGGGGTGTCCCTAATTAATAGTAGGAGATCATTAAGTCGCCCTCTAATTGAAAAGCTGGACCTCCTGTTCAATTACAGATCACAGGGATGTTCTACTGAGTACATCGGCCCATTGGCATTATGGCTCAGTAGAAAAAGAACATCCAGGATCCATGAATTTCTGCAGAGTTTTGGATATTACTTTACAAGTAATGATAGGTGTATGGAAGGGACTGGAACATTACTGGCAATAACACAGGCATGCTTCTTGATTTTGCCTCACAGAAACCTTTAATAAAAGTAAGACTCCCAGGAACAGCAGCAATCAAACCGTAGCCTAAAGCAGGCTTGTCTCGCTCACTCACCTGCTAACCAGAAAACACCAATTTAGAGCTGATACTTTATTTTTTAAGTTAGCCGATATAGCTATATAAGAGTGCTACAGGTGAATAGCAATAACCGCTGTTTGGAAACGTCTCTCATAAAAAGCCAACATTAATAGGAAAGTTCAGGGAATGTAGACATTTTAAACAAAAGTAAACGTTTTCAAAGAAGAATTTTGCTTCTGAGTATAATGATTTAGTTTTTATTTCTGTTTCTGTTCAAGCCCTTGCAGTTGGTTATTCGACCCAATGCCTTGTTGGTATAAATGGTGCCATAAAAGAACCAACGGCACGCAGGGCAAGTGCATGGACCTGTAACACCCTCTTGCCGACCCCCCTGGTGCCAAGGTTGTACATTATTACCGACTTACAGGTCCTGAGTCCCCTTTGCAAGGTGAAAGGGTACTGGGAATTCTAGTCTGGCAGCGCCTCCACCCAATGGGATCCGGTAATACACCTGCAGGTGACCCATTAGGAATAAGATGCTACATACACTTTGCTTTTATAAAAAACAACAAGTTTATATAAAGAAAGTGTAATTTAAAAGGTAAGTAAAACCGGCATTTACATCATACAAGTATAACCCACTCCCCTGGGAACCTGCTGCAGTCCATCTCCTGGCCCTCTTGCCCGGCAAAGTCCTGCACTACTCGTTTGCATATTAAAGTCTCAGTCCCTTATCCCAAATGAGCACACTTGGTCCCAGGCAGCACTAACAACCCAAAATACCTTTCCGTCTGGTTAGGTACTGGCTCCCTCGTGGTAGGCATCTACAACAGCCTGTGTCATAAACAGAAACCATCCTGGATCCTCTCTTTTTCTATCCTTCCCGGGGCACACCTTACCCTGCGGATTCACTCAGATGGGTAGGCTCATCCAGGGCTGGAGCAGACATCCACAGCGATGAATCCATTCCAGGAAGCACATGTAACTTGCTTGATCCTCCAGACTTAGCTCCCAGCACTGTCTATAGTGCGAGCACACTGTTGCTGAATCCATAGCTGAACTGTAGCTCCCAGCACTGTATATAGTGCGAGCATTTCACATTCAGTTGGGAAAATCCAGAGCTTTAGACCCTCCTGATCGAGCTCTCAGGCATGGGGTCACCCACCCCCGCCTCAGAGGCCTCATGCCTCTAAATAGTGGCAACTTTACTCACTCTCCCTAGTGAAGTACAATTAGCAGAAATCCTCCAGCAGTAATGGCTGTGAGCACATGGCAAATCTCCTTTTATAGGGGACAGCAGCGAAACCTTGTGGTTGCCTTTGGGATCAGCAATGCTGCACCAATCACAAGGGCTCTGCCCCCTAGGAAACACTGTAGCTCAGCCATGAGGCTCAGACTAAAGGGTCCCTACAGACATATTAACATTTTAAGGATTTTACCTTTCTTAGTAGGTATCCATTGATTAATGGAAATGGGTAGGTGCTGATCACTCTACTACCAAGCATTGGGCCTTGTTGGTTTTAGAAGTAAAGAAGTAATAGCACTTTTATTTTGTTCCTGAACCCCTAAAAATGAGCACACATCGGGCTAAACTGATCAGAATTCGACTTATCAGCCCTCAGACTGAGCAGACTGATACTATATGAGTAGCCATACATAATATTGCCACCTCTCTACTGTCCCATTCATTCAAGCTCATGACTGCTCATAAGCCGATGTACTATGCCCTGGGCGACATGGAGAAGAAGAGGAAGTTTCAAACATGTCCAATCAACAAACCCAACCAACATCCATGGTACAAAGATATTGGCCAAGGTTGTCCACCCATCATACAAATAAAATATGTACAAAACTAGGTTCCGTATATGTTTATTAGTAAATGTATGGCTGGCTGAAAGCAAATGTCAGACTGGGCTGATGGACAGATGTTGTCATCAGGTGGGGCTCTTAAGCATTTTGAGTGGAAGTCTATCTGTTTTCCATAGCTTAACTTGAGAAGCAGCGAGAGGGGCATTTTGATGGCTACTATGTTCTGCTTGATGGCAGAGGCAGACAGAACCAGTATAGAATAGAAAGTTTGCATAGATCCACTTGCTCTTTAAAGTGTGTATTTATTCCATATGATATAGCTTATAGCCTTCCTCAGAGGAAGGGATTGGGTTACACACCTTCTGAAATGTTGTGTATGGTGTGCAATTGGGTGTCATTTGGGTCTACGCAAACGTTCTATTCTATGGTTTACTGGCAGGAAGGTACCAGTATTTTCTTAATGTGCTCCATTGTTCCTAATGTTGTGTTTTGAGTCAGAACCAGTATCTCAAAAAGCCAGGACCAAAAAAAATCTAAGATGAACTGAAAATGGTCCTCCAGTCTGTCACATAATTAATTACAGTTAGTTGCTGCTGAATTCAAATTGATGTTTGAGCTTGAAAGTCCTTTCATCCTTTTGCTCCTGTTAACACCAGATTCCTTATTGTCTCTCCAAATCCTATTTGCATATTTTTTCCTTTGCACCTAAGATTCAAAATAATCTTCTTTTTGTGCTTCGTCATTGAGCGGCTTTAGGTGAAATGTTTCTAAATTTTCTAAATCTTAATTGCAAGCTGATAGAATTGTGTGGATTTGATTAAAACAATAGGGCTACTTGCAAGTTGTATTGTAGAAGGATGATTTCCTTTTCAAAGCCACCCTTTTCCTTGCACCATCTTGGTTTTGATAGATAATAAAACGGGCCTTTATTGCGTAGCTCTTGGGAGGATTTGAATCTGTTCAGCTCTGGATATGGATTTCAATTACCATTATGCATCATTTGAACATGATTCTACATTATATTCCTCCTTTTGTCTTTGCAGTTATGTGCTTTGATGCCAAGATTAACTTCGATGACAATGCAGAATTCAGACAAAGGGAGATCTTTGCCATGGACGACACTTTGGAGATGGACCTGATAGAGAACGAAGCCAACAGTTATGATCTGAAGTATATCGGCATGGATGGAAACATAGCTGGCTTTGGTATGGAGATTAAAGATGGCAGCAGACAGGCACTTAACTGAAGTTCTTGTTACCATTAAAAGCATCCAGGGATTGTTCTTTTACTAGAGCTTTTGTTTCGTAGAATCCTGCTCCTTTGTGTGCAGAACAATGGCAGTTTTGGGTTTTCATTTCACAGGAGACAAGTGTTGCTGCATTATAGCTGCATTATATCGTATGCTGGTTGTAGATTGTTTTCTTTTCCTAGAATCTAGGATGCTTACACTTAAATAAGTACAATACCCTGTCAAGTAAAAGATAAATCTATTTTACAGCTTCTCCAACTGCCAGTTTTATGGGGTGTGCTTCCCCATTAGTGGTCTTCAAAATAACATAAATAACTAAAAGGGAGCTCATTATTGTCAAATGGTGATACAAATAATTAAAACATTTAATTAGTGATTCATTTGAATTAGTTTTGTTTCCCAGTTCTCATGTAACAGCCCAATAAGCTAAGCTGCCCTTTCATCCATCTCTTTCTAGTTCTAGGAGTCATTCAATTTTTCTACCCCTATTAATCTGTGCTTTTATTTTTTTTCCAGGTTCCTTTCTTCTCCACTGCATCACTATCTTTCCAACTTTGCTCCCTCTGTTTTGTTCTTTTAGCCTCCCATTGCCAACAAATATTACTCATCATTAAAAGACTTCTCTAGTGTCCGCTCTGATTCCCTCTATCTATCTCTTCTATTCTCTCAGTTGCTTCTTTTTTAGCTCCTCATTCTCTTCAGTCTGTCTCATCCTTTTCCTTCTGCTTCTCCCTTTATTATTTTGTTCTTTCTATATCCCCATATTTTTCTTCTCTCCTTCTCTCTCTCTCTGTCTTTTTTTTTTTTTGCCTTTTTTATCTTTTCTGCTGAGCTGTCCCATTTGCCTTACTAACTTCTCTCTGTATTAAATACCTCTCAATTTCCTTGTGGTCCATTTTCTTCCTACTCTGGAACCTGCCTTGACTCTTTTCTGGTTCTCTTTCTTTCTATCCCTCCCCTTCTCATTCCACTTCACTTTTCACTTCCTTTTAAAATCAAGACCCCCTTTTGCCTCTGGCACTTTTTTCTTTCTTTATCTCCATAAGTTTTTATTCCTCCTTCTTTTCCCTCGGTCTCTTCTATCTTCCCCTTTTTTCGTTTTTTTTTCTAGCCATACCAGTACAGGTATAGGACCTGTTATCCAAAGTGCCCGGGAACTGGGGTTTTCTAGATAAAGGATCTTTCCATAATTTGGACATTCATATCTTAAGTCTGCTAGAAAATCATATAAACATTAAATAAACCCAATAGGCTGGTTTTGCTTCCAATAAGGATTAATTATATCTTAGTTGGGATCAAGTACAAAGTACTGTTTTATTATTACACAGAAAAAGGAAATCACTTTTTAGAATTTGGATAAATTGATTATAATGGAGTCTATGGGAGATGGCCTTTCCATAATTTGAAGCATGCTGGATAACAGATTTCTGGATAACGGATCCCATACCTGTACGATAGGGCAGATTTTGGTGACTGCCCTTTTAATATCCACAGTACTCAGATCACAATTTTAGCAAAGCAAAGTGATAGTTAAACCTATATTACTGCCTTGTAGAGTAATGCAAATATTAGCACATTTCTGTTATCGTATTACTAAAATATATTTTCCAGCCCTTGTGAATAGGGACACATTTCAAGTGTAGTTAATCTTTTCCAATGACACAAAAGGTGTTAATCTTAAATGAATCTATATAAGGCTACAGCGTTCCTCTAGAGATGCCCAAGAATTCTTAATCCTAAAATAAATGTCATAAACTCACCTGAAGGCTGTATTATGAGCAGCTGAACCTTCTCTGTTATTTCGTATGATGTATGATATTATCTCCCTGCATTTATGCTTCACAGGGCATTCTGTCTTTCACTGCATGTTACTTGAGCAGGACAACACGACTTTTATAGATTGCCCCTAATAGTTCAATTTGTTTCATGTCTGCAACAAAATTGCTTAATTTACAAAGGCCAAGAGAAGATAGGATTGTACTGTATATGCCATTCCCAAGCCCATTGCTGTTCAGTCCTTAATCTGTTTAGAAATATATTCCATATAAATATTCCAAATTGACCAAGACCAAACAGCAAACCAGTCCACATTTTTTGGACCAGGGCTAAAACCTCCTTTCCCATTGATATCTGAATGGATTTGGATATGCAGTTTGATGTTGTGTGTCATCAACCCTTTCCACCACTTTGAATAGACTGCCATTATGACTCCTTCCTAAATTTATTTCCATGTATTATCCATAATAATTGCTATTACTTCCTTGGGATGATGGGTCAGTTGTACTAATTTTGTTTTTGTTACTATGTCAAAAAACTTCTAACAACAGGGTAATTGGGCCTCTCTAAAATTGTAGAAAGATGAACAGATAAAGCAACGTTTCATGGCAAGCCATTGTGCTTAGCTTGATGTTTCTTGAATTCTATACAACTACATCTTCTGATACCGACTGCCCTGATCATAAAAAGAACAAATGGACACTAATGTAATTTCACCAAAGTGATGGAATTTTCCTTTTATATTCTACCCTCCTATTGTTCTTTAGTTTAGTTACAAGGCAATGAAGCATTCTTCTATCCACATTTACCAAACTGAGCGTTTGGTCAAACAGTGATTTTTTTTTCAATATGAATAGAAAATTCCACCTGTTTATTGTATAGGATATAGGACGTCACCTTAAGTCTTGAGTATCTTACAGCACTGTATCTGTATAATGGCATAGATCTCCTCCGATATTGCTGATATCCCTGATAAATTGTAGGATCTACAATTTAATCTATAATTTAAAACATGTCTCATGGACCTGAAAATCATGATTACTTGCATGCTCTCTATGCATTTTTGATGGCAAACAGACATCCTTTAACCCCATATGTATGTTAATTCCAAACATTTGGGTTAATTAAGAACCAAGACAGGTGAGAAAATGTCAATCACTTGAGAAATGTCAATAGTGATCTTGCGGCAGGTGTTATGTTTAAGAGAAACAAGTTCAAAGAATGTTGAGATCTGAACTGATAACCAGCTATTCAGGAGACTTGTGAGATTGTGAAATGCTGTAAATATTGCTGAACAGATGGGGACACTTGGAAGAATGCCTCATGGCAATGCAGCTCCAACAAAGAGGCCTTGTCCGACATCATTTGTTTTTGTTATCTGCAGGTTAAACAAGAAGAGTAAAAAAAAAAAAAAACATAAAAATTTCAAACTTTCTAATTTCATTGGTTTTTCTAATAGCTAAAACTTGACAATTCCGATATTCTTGTTGATCCATTTCAGCTGTGAATAAATTGTATATTGTAACTGGCTACACATTTGTTGTCTCTCTGCCCAATTCAACATTATGAGTACACAGATGAAAAAAGAATTTCTGTAGGTGACCGTGAAAACATCTATAAATCAACATCCTCGGGGACATGCAGCGAGTGTTTTTATACTTGGTCTTATCCCGTCTGAGCCCTAAAAATAATTTGTACTTGGCCTGAAGGTTTTGTTTTTTTTTTTTTACTGTGCAATTTGCTCAGTTGACATGGTATCTGTTTTCTCTGATAGTAAATGGTGCCGGTCTTGCAATGGCAACATGTGATATCATTGACTTGCATGGAGGAAAAGCAGCCAACTTCCTTGATCTTGGTGGTGGTGTGAAAGAGTCACAAGTGTACCAAGCCTTCAAGCTTCTCACTGCAGATCCTAGGGTAAATCATTTATTTTTACTAACTAAATTAATTTATTGTCATGTATTGTTTGGGTTGGAATATGTACTTCATATTTATTGTTTTGAGATGGAAGGTCAGTGTTCTAGTAGGACAACAGAACAGGACCTCAAAGTAAGTTATTTTCTCCATGTTTCAACCTATGGATTATTGAACCCAAATCAGTCTGTTTATGGCATGTTTCTTAATGCATCTCATACAAACATACATACACAGAAGTAAAGATATACATAGTATACATAGAAAAGGCAAGAAGAAGACCCCACTTGCATGTGTTTAGGTCACTGTCATCATTGACCTACAAATTTCGCCTTGATTTTCTTGGACTGTTTGAATCAAACCAGTAATGAGAATGTATTAAGGCAACAGTGGGATACTGGGAGATGTAGTTTCACAAGAACTTTCCTTTCTAGTATATAGCTGGGGATTAAAAGCAAAGTGATTTCTAACTAATGTGATCGATTACAGAAAGAAACATTGGCGAAAAGAAATAAACTCAGCAGGAAGAACCAAGAGACATAAAATATGAGCAATGTCTTATTGATTTCTTACACAAACAAAATATGGTCATCTTGGCACAGTAACAGGGGATAGTTATTTCAGTATTTAATGCATGTGTTCTCTTTCTGAATATAAAGCTGCCTTTACCTCTCCTTAAGCAACTGAAAATAGATAAATACGATCTTACTGTATTTTGCATGATTGCTTTTGAATCTGGTTACCAAAATTATTGTGTGCCCTACAGGGCCTTTGCAGTCTGGTGCCAAGTTGTCTGAAATATGCTGGTGCTCAGAGTCTTTAGACCAGTAATATATCTCCCCTTATAAGGAAAGACTTGGTGCACTTCGGGGTGCCAAACGTTTGACACCCCAAGTGAAGCCCGGGCCGGTGCTCCTATCAGCAGAAAACTGCACCGGCCCGGTGTTATACCAGTGAGCACCACTATGCGATCCATTTCCGTCTTCTTTGTTCAAATTTTCCGGGGCAAACAAATGTGTAGTTGAACGAAATAGCCTACTTTTTAGCTAAAGTTCAGGTTTTAGTTCTACTGCGCATGCACAGCTGCGTGAAGACAGAAGAAGATGGAAGAAGATCGCTCCATGCTGCTCACTGGTATAACCCCGAGCCGGTGCAGTTTTCTGCTGATAGGAGCACCGGCCTGGGGTTTCAGGTAAGTCAATACAGTTGGGGTGCCTAACATTTGGCACCCCCAAGTGTACGATGCCTTTCCTTCTCCTTTATGTAGGGTAAGTTTAAAGGCCACTATACCCTTAACTATGACTGCAAAATTGAGTACAGGGGTATAAGTATGCTGGCTTTGTTTTATGGTGTTTCTCTGTATAGGCTATGATCTAAGGAGATGCCCCTGCAATGGATAGTTCTATTTATGACTCTGTTCTTCTGTCATGTTAGCTGTCTCATCAAGCCAGTACCTTCTGAACTGCTTGACTAGGGTCTACGCAGACATACAATAGCTGTACTCTTGAAGGTGATACAGAAGCTTATTGCAAGCCACTCTCTAAGACACTGGCTTTAAGGTTTGCCTTGCAGGAAACTCTAGGGGACTAAACATTTGCCTAAATCTCTCCCTAGTTAAACTTCAGACACTGCTTGCTATCTACAGCTTTTTGGGGTCCATTACAAAGTTTGAAATGTGTAATATCACCTTATGTGTATGTGGTGTCCCATGCAGGTTGTCCAAAGACAGTTCATTGGCACCAATATTAGATCTTATCAGGTCAAAGTTTGTATGTATTATATCACAGCCCATATTGAATTGGGGTAAAATAATGCTTAAAGCTACTTCTCCATGGACTTACTCATGGATTTGGGTTTGAGCTGTTACCCTTGTCTGTATGCTCATATCATTTAATTTTGTCTGGTGTTTGCTTGATTATGTTTGTAGAACTTCAGGGTCAGACTGGGGCCCCCCATCCCAGCGGTGATGACACCTCAGCCCCCCTGAGTCACCCAGTCCGATACTGTAGAACTGTAAGAGTGAGCAGGATAAAACGAGGGCTTCTAACCATTGATCTTCTAATTGCTTTCCTTATGAAAGTTTATATTTAGTCTCAGCGACTGTCTTAACTTTAGCTTTCAAGTCCACCAACATGTTCAGAACTGAACAGGGGGCACCAGAGGCTCTTCCTGTCAGAGCGATTTGTTCTTAATCGAAAACAGCAAAGCAAATGTTCTTTTTCAGGTTTATTATATTAATCTAATGTGTCTGGTACACATGTAAGAAATAATCCTTCAACTATCAAATAGGAAATCCACAAAACTCAAACCAAAATAGAAAATATACCATACTTGGCGCACATTCCTTGTTAAAATAGTACCGAGGAGTTCTAATCTTGCCCGTAATTGGTCCCAGTGTGCAGAGTAATTGATTATGAATCTTGTGCAGATAAATCATCTGTAGGAGTTTGAGTCGGAATAAAGCGCTAATCTAATTAGAAGAGCGTCTATGTAGAAAACTACAATTTACAACACATTGCTCTACTTGGATTTCCTGCCTGTAATGAATCGTGTTTTATCTCAATCTGTTTATTGCAGGCGGGTGATTGTAGCCTGTGCACTGCATATTTAAATGGTTTTGTGCATTATTTTAGTCTTAGCTAAATTAAATCTGTTTGCACATTAGGCATTACTTGCCCCGAATTAGCATTATTGATGATAAGCTAAATATGTTTAAAGGAGAACCAAACCCTTAATTATAAAAACCCCTACCCCTTACCCTACATAGACCCCCCTCCCTGCTCCCCTCCCAGCCTAGGTGTTACCCCCGGTAAATGCCCCTACCTCTTTACTTTCCCCTCGGTGAAGATTCTGTGCAGCGGAGTTCACTGGCGCCATCTTCTCTCTTCGGTAATCTTCGGGAAGAGATGGTTGTAACGGTGCATGCGCAGTTGGAGCAATCATGCGCGAAAGTGACAGAAATTGCCAAGTGCCTGAAGAAGACCCGAAGATTAGGGTTTTTTTTAAATTAAGTGTTTGGTTCTCCTTTAATGGCTGCGTTCCGGGATAACCCTCTATGGGTGCCATCTTCTTCTCTTCGGTAATCTTCGGGAAGAGAGCGGCATAACGTTGCATGCGCAGTTGGAGCAATCTTCCTGTTCGTGACAACTGTGCATGCGCTGAAAGTGATGGAAATTGCAGAAGCGCCGGGAGAAGACCAGGAGATTAGGGGTTTTTATAATTAAGGGTTTGGTTCTCCTTTAATGGCCGTGTGCCGTGATAATGCTGCACTTTAGCAGGTTTATGATGCAAGTGCCCAAATTAAAAACCTCTGCTATCTAGTATATTTCTATGTATTGATTGTCAGTAGTAATGGGAGAATTTGGGGCGTTTCGCTTTGCCGGAAAAACTGCAAAAAGTTCACAAAACGTCTGTTTTTGACGCCGGCGTCTGTTTTTTGGACGCTGGCACACATTCGCCGGTGAAAATGTGCCAGAGTCCAAAAAAAGGACGCCGATGAATTTTCACTGGTGAATTTTTGCGACAGTTTCACAAATTTATTCGCCGGCGGCGAATCGTGGGAATTCGCGTCTGGCGAATAAATTCGACCATCATTAATTGTCAGGTTAGTGCTTTTTTTTAAATACAGTTTTCCTTGGACTAAAAAAAAAAGCAAACGTAGTCACTGCTAAATTTGAATCCATTAGGCACCAGTGCAATGAGTCTGTAAACACAAAATTCCGAGGGTGTCATGTTTGGTCTTTCATTGATGAGCTTTCTTATTGGAGTACTGTGAATTACTTGCTTATAACAAAGTCCTGTCTGCCCCACCTGAGCAGTTTGGGCCACACGTGTAACAGTGTTATCACATCAGGTGTTGTTTATTGAAAATATGGTTTAGCTCGTAGGCCATTCAGATTATAGAAACAACACCTGATCTAATAACACCGTAACACGTGTGGCCCAAACTGCTTTTTTTCATTTTTTTCAAACCCAAACTGCTTAGCTATGTCTTGCATGAGTACTTTTAGATGAAAATGAACTTTAGACCCCATCATTGATTAAATGTTACCCAGCTAGAGGTCCTCTGTGGAAGTGCATGTAAGTTCTTCTGCTAATGGGCCAAGCAGAATTTCCCTCTGAAACAATCCCTACTTGACCTCATGGCTCATCTGAAATGCCCCTTGGCATGGTGGATGTTCTATTTCAACATTTTTATTGGGTTCTCCAAAGCATGAAAGATTTACTTTACTTTACTTCGAATTTCGAAGTTTTTTTGGGCTACTTCGACCATCGAATGGGCTACTTCGACCTTCGACTACGAAAATCGAACGATTCGAACTAAAAATCGTTCGACTATTCGACCATTCGATAGTCGAAGTACTGTCTCTTTAAGAAAAACTTCGACCCCCTACTTCGGCAGCTAAAAGCTACTGAAGTCAATGTTAGCCTATGGGGAAGGTCCCCATAGGCTTGCCTGGGATTTTTTGATCGAAGGATTTTCCTTCGATCGTTGGATTAAAATCCTTCGAATCGTTCGATTCGAAGGATTTAATCGTTCGATCGAATGAAAAATCCTTCGATCGATCGATCGCAGGATTTGCGCAAAATCGTTCGACTTCGATATTCGAAGTCGAACGATTTTAGTTCCTAGTCGAATATCGAGGGTTAATTAACCCTCGATATTCGACCCTTCGTGAATCGGCCCCTAAATCTCGCATGGTGGATTTACAATTCAAAAAAGTTTTGTGATGACACTTTTCTAATACCCCTAAAATTGAGTTAGTTAAAATTTTAGTAGCTCCAAAATTTTAGATTTATGTTTAGAGTCTTTTTGATCAAACTAAAGAGACCAAATATCAGAAAACCTGAGCTTGAAGTGTGGTTCCTCTGATTTCATTTTAATGGCCTCTTGCCAATATAGTTGGTTTAATTGTGCTAAGATTTCTTTTGTGGAGGGGGGAGACTCCAAAATCTAGAACCGAGATATATTCTTCTTAGTAGCCGCCATAAAGCGTAGAATTAAGTTAGAAATCAGCTTGGGTTAGAAGGAGGGAGGGGCAATGTGTAAAAGGGCATAGACTGGAGTTAACACTAGGTTGATTTTCAACTTTAAGCTGATAAACATGGTGGATGTTCTTCAACATTTTGTTAGAGATCCCATTGCTAATAGCAAGGTTAATGTTATAATGGCAGCAAATCAGTGTTCCCTCTCAAGTGTCATCATGTCGCGATCGCCGCCCGGAGCAGGTCCAGGAGCTCCGGGCGGCACGTCCTCTCCTGCCGGCATCGCTCCCAAAATGGCGGCGCCCATGGCCGCCACGTGGGTAAGCAGCGCCGGCGCGATGACGTCAGTGCGCCGACGTCGGCGCAAGGGCGTCAATGACGTCAATGGCGCCAAATTCAAAATAAAAAGACGATCTAGATGCTAGAATGGCGCCCAAGAATAGGATTACTTCCCTAAAGTGTATCCTGGGTTTCCTGTGTGCCTTATTGTCTAATCTTGTTCCTGATCTGTTTCCTGACCCTTTGCCTGGACTTTGGACTTTGTTGATATCTACCTGCCTGTGAACTCTTGCCTGGATCCTGACTATTCTTCGATTAACCCTTTGGACACCGCGACCTTGTTCCCTCAAGAGGGCTTCCTCCTTGATCCTGACTACCTCCCTGGAGGGAGCTCCCGGCTCCCTGACACATCATAATTGATCATCAAGCAAAGCTCATTTGAGCTATGCGCTCTTTACCACTTGGATGAGTTATGTTTTTGTATTTTATCTATGTTTCTCATTTATTGTACAGTGATGTGCAATAGGTTTGCACTTTATAATGTGTTAATAATCAAGCTAAGCTACTAGGTGTATCTAGGAGAGCAAATAGGCGTTCTCAACCTGTTTAACCTCCCAACTGATTTTCCAGCCCCACAGGTTTGGATCCAGTAGTATAGGGGAATTCCTGTCCTGGCATCGTTTTGTGGCATCTTTCTATACTGCCCCTAAGCAGATCCAATGAGACCTTTCAGTATATCCTATCTGTACACATATGGGGCAAATTCACTAACATTTGTAGTTTCGCCAGGCGCAACTTCGCCGCGCTTCGCCGCACTTCGCCAGGCGTAGTTTCGCCAGCGCTCCACAAATTCACTAAAATCCAAAGTTGCGCACAGGGGTAGCGTAAGATTGCGCTAGCGTTGATTCGCTATATAAAGCGAAGTTTCGCTAGCGAAGGCTAATTTGCATACGGCGCCAAATTCAAATTTCAATGGAGGAATACGTATCAGCACTACAAATGCCTAGAAAACCTTCAAAACATCAAATAAAAATGTTATTTTGCCCTACACATGTGCCCACTGTCTAGGTAAGTTGCCATGAGTCAGGAAATGTAGGGGGGAAGGAGGGGAGGCCCAAAAAAGTTTTCGATCTTTTTCAGCCTATCACCCATAATGTAGAAAACACGCCAGCGTTTTTTTGGACTTAGAAATTTTTTTGACTTTTTTTGAAGAAATCCCTATCTACTATTGCGCTTCACCTGGTCTGAGGTGGCGAAGGAAGTCTAGCGTAAAAGGTAGCGTTCAGTACACTGCACGCATTAGTGAATTTGCGTAGTTACGTCGCTAGCGAAACTTCGCCAGGCGTAAGGGTGCGAAGTAACACTAGCAAAACTACGCCAGCGTTCGTTAGTGAATTTGCGCAGTAACGATAAATGCCAAACACTAGCGAATTAACGCTAGCATTCGGCGCTTAGTGAATTTGCGCCATAGAGTTTTCTCCTTTAGAAATGTAGAGTTCCAGCTTCATCTCTTTTATGCTAAATTCCCTTTTGCCTAGAGTACTGCTGTGAAATTTTTTCTTTCTAATGGACTGAAACTGTGCTGAATTTTGAGTTTGTAAGATAATTATTCAAGTAGTCTGCTATATCTTTGTCATCCTCTGTACTGTCCCCATCACTGAGCAGTTATTCTCTCTTCACCCTCTAGCATTCGTTTGGCTAATTTCACACAAGATTTCTCTGCATTTTGTCTGTGCTGCTCTTCTCCAGAAAAGTCCTGATCGCAAAATATAGAATTGACTAACATTAACTACAATAATTGAGAATATCGTGAGGAATGAAGGAAAGGCGGTGCAGAAACAGCCCAGAGCATAACACTGTGTCATCACCCATTCATTCAAGCCTTCCAACGGGCTTCTAAGGAATGGGTTGTAGTTGTGGCTTTTGTTGACTTTGAATAGCCAAAGTTATCCACATTTGTGAAATGGAAATGTTAACAGGTAAAGTAGAACTCCCATTTTACTTTTTCTCAGGGGACCACAAAAAATGGTGTAAAATCCAAAAAAAATTTAACTTATGCAATTGCCTAATGTGTTATTTATTTGTGGGAAATTGATAATTACGCCACTTTTCACGACTTCAATTCCACATGTTGGTGGCTCAAGCCAACCAAAAAATTCCAATAATGGAATATATAACCTTCGCAAACACAAAGTGGACCACAAAAAAACACTATTATATTAAGGGTACTATATACTATACTATATTTGATTTGTACCAGAACCTCTGGAGGTCACTGTGCCATGATGTAGGGCCTTGGACTTATCTACTATTGTATGGAATTTGCATTGGAGGATACATTTGCATTTTTACATTTGCAAAGAAAAGTTCTATCTTTCATTCTTCCCCCTTCAGTTGACTAATCAGAATCCATCACTGATGTATTTATACTCGTTTGTAGGGATGCACCGAATCCAGGATTCAGCCAGGATTCGGCCCTTTCCAGCAGGATTCGGATTCGGCTGAATCCTTTTGCCCGGCTGAACCGAATCCAAATCCTAATTTGCGTATGCAAATTAGGGGTGGAGAGAGAAATTGTGTGCCTTTTTATAAAAAAATAAGGATGTAAAAAATGTTTTCCCCGTCCCTCCCCCAATTTGCATATGCAAATTAGGATTCGGTTCAGTATTTGGCCGAATCTTTCGCAAAGGATTCCTGGGTTCGGCCGAATCCAAAATAGTGGATTTGGTGCATCCCTAATCGTTTGTAATTTAGTATACCATAACTGTGCTGTTGTGTATGTGGCTTCATAAAACCACATGCCTTATCAGATTTTCATTTCTCAAGAAAGGTATATAAAATGAGGGATTACAGCAATGATATTAAATAAATCAGATCACATCCTGGAGTTAACCCAATTATTCCCATGAAACAAAGAATACAATTATCCATATAAATTGTTGTTCTCACCCGGGGCCAAAAGGCCCCTCAGCCCCAGCTGTCTGGAGCTAATAGAATTACATTTCCCAAATCCTTGTTCTTTTTGTACAGTGTCAAAGCCAAACCAGTGGCTTCATCCAAGTCATGTCTGTGTATCTAAATTCTCAGCATTATCTGCTGCTCCCATGGCTGAAATCCTCTTTGAAGGGAAGGCTTTGCATATTTGTCGCAATCCTCCCTGGGGTTACATGCACACTCCTCCGTTAATTATTTTATTTTCTCCTTATCAGTGGCTTATTTTTTCCATTAATCGTTATCGCCAGCCGGGCACCTTTGCAGACTTTGCTCGTCAATTAATAAGCAAAATTGTTTCTCTGCAAACATCTATAGCTGGGCTTTTATTAATTGGGGACCTTTGCCTATTTCTGTAAACAGCCTGAAATTAACATATTTAAAACTTGGACCTCGTTCTGTGCAGGAGGTTAAACGCACTTATTGGACATTCTGACTTGCTGGGTCATAGAGAATAAAGCTTTTCGTGGCCTCTGACAAAGCCCATATTGAACTGTCTTGGCTGAGACTGAACTCTTGAATCCTATAGCAGATACATTCTGGAACCAGTGGATCAGCTGAATTATGTTCTGCAACTTGATTCAGCTGCATATTCTATTTATTATTTCTGTAAAATACCACTAAAGTAAATACTTCCTATAGCTTTATATAGGTTAATACTATATATTTTTATTATTTTAGCATGGTGTTTCCCATATTGAATTCTTTCATACAGATCTTTTGTCCTTCCTCCAATGTATCCATTGCTCACAAAAATTATATTTTGCCGTAAATGTATTTCACTGTAGTGGACAGGCACGTATGGTTTACTATATGTACAGAACAATACAAATGTTTCTTTTTTTCTATTTGTTTTTTATTCATTATTTTTATTTGAAATAATTTCCATATTTTGTTCTGCAGCACTCATCTTTGTTCAGCTGAGAAACATAGCAACATAGTAAGTTAGGTTGCAAAAAAGACACACGTCCATCAAGTTCAACCTTTTAAGTTTTTTAAACCTGCATAACCAACAGAGGGCGCTGTGTGGTATTGCAGTCACTGTTATTCTTTCATATAACCAACAGATGGCGCTGTGTGATATTGCAGTCACTGTTATTCTTTGATATAACCAACAGAGGGCGCACTGTTATTCTTTCATATAACCAACAGAGGTCATTGTGTGATATTGCAGTCTCTCCCCAAGCGAACTGTTGGTATAGGAATGATTAAAAGTGACTGCAATCTCAGCTACTGCCCGCTGACCCGAGTATAAGCTGAGGTAGACTTTTTCAGCACATTTTGGATGCTGAAAAACTCGGCTTATACTCGAGTATATACGGTAGTTATCATATCGCCCCTTAAGTGCCTCTTGTTCAGCATGAACATCCCCAATTTGGCCAGTCTTTCCTCATAGCTAAGATTTTCCCTTTACCAGCTTAGTTGCCCTTCTCTGTACCCTCTCTAATACAATAATGTCCTGTTTAAGTTATGGAGATTAAAATTGTACGACATATCCTAGATGGGGCCTTACCAGTGCTCTAGTGGAAGAATGACCCCTCTCCTCCCGTTTTTTGTTTTTAAATTTTATGTTTAAAAATAAAGCCAGGCAAATAATTCAAGCAGCACATACCAATTATAAAAAGAGTATAAATGCAAACTTAATATTAAAAAAATGGTAAAAAAATAAAAAAAATTAATGGGGACCCATCACCCGAAATAAATATTCCAAATCCTATTTTATCATGTTAGTCAAGCAAAATGAACTTTAATTACACTATATAAATTATTTGTATCTTGTTTCTTATGGTCTGGGAATTCATAGATATAGCAAGCAGACAGGAGCCATTTTGTGGACACTGTTATTAAGCCAAGCCTTGTATCATCTCAAAATCTTGTTTGTGCACCAGAATGGGGGACCTGATGTCCATCCCCATGTCCTGGTTACACAATTAAATGGTAAAGAGAGAGGGGGAATGTGGGGAGAGCAGTGACATCTAGTAAGTGCTGAATGGAAAGTGAAAGTAATTGTCTGCATATGCCTAAGGCATTGAGGAGAGGCAGGCAATAGTTGATTGACAGCTAAGAATTTTAATTGCGTTTACAACAGCTATGAATGCTGTAATAAAAAAAAAGAATTTAGATTTCATGTTTAATTTGAAAAGGACTTTTATTATACAGCTATATATGTCTGGGTGACAGGTCCCCTTTAAATTAAAAAGACCATCTGCAAAATACATCCAAAAAATGTCTACATCATGCTAAAAGTTAATTGGAACTGAATTAATATTTGGCATCATTTGACTATAAATATTTTAATTAAGTGAATGGCTTTAAATGTGGGGCATTGAGGCGTGTGCATTATCATTTCCATTCATGGGTTATCTACTGAAGTCACCCTTTCATGAGAACAGAAGTCATGATGGCGACACCTCCTCCATAAAAAATACGTGTGGGGCAGAGACTGTTGGCCATCCTTAAAAAAGTTTTGCAGGAATTTCAGCCTTCCCTTGTCCTTAGACTTTAATGTTTTAAGGCATTTCTTTCTGCTTGAGGAAAGGAAGCATCTGCCAATGCTGTATTGATCTAGAGAGCTTTGAGTGAAGTGCATCCCGTGTCTCACTCAAGTTGCCTTGACCGTAGATGCAGTAACTTGTGGTAAAATTCTCATTTGCATGAATCAGAATACCAGACCTGTTGATTTCATGCTGTGAATTTAGTTCTTGGTAGAAGATTCTTGGCAATGTTAAGCAGCTATTAATTAATGGGATGACAGAGATGTAGATGGCATGGCAGCAATTATAGTAAATAGAAGCTCTAAGCAAAACTGTTATTTTGATTTGCAAACATGGTGTTGAAGGACAATGGCTCCATGGGTGACAAGATGCTTGTAATATCTCCTTATTGATTCCACTCAGTATTGATTCCACCTAGTACCATGTTGGTTTTAAGGGAGATTTAGCAAACAAAGTAGTTACAATTAGGAATATATACCCTGCTTTTATCGGGGCTTACAAGATTTTAGAGATCCCAGTGGGACCATCATGCTCTTCCCATATGGGATTAACATTGAGCTCATCCATCTGAGATGTTGGTTGGCCAAGTAAAGATTTTGATATGGCACCCACTAACTTCTAGTTACATCACTCACTAACTTCTAGTTATGTCACTCACTAACTTCTAGTTTTGTCACTCACTAACATAATGTTGTGCCAGAAATTAAAAACTGGACCTTCTGCCATGAATAAGATTCAATTGTGTGTCCTGCCTAGAATCATAGAGGCCCCTGTCTTCACTGTAATGGGTTTTATCCAAACCTGATCATTGTGGAAAAAAATGTCACTCATAGGTTGTGCCAGTCAACTGCTGGCTGTTACTTTTTTGCCTGTGGATTTTTTATCCAAGGACCTCAAAAGCCAGGCAATACATTTGGATAATGCCCTATCTCAGTGCTTCTAAGAAAAGCTTTTCAGCAGCGGGCGGTGGGCATAGTATATCAAATCCTTCATGTACATGCTTTAACCCTTATCTCATGAAATAAGCAAATCATTTACTGAAACCATTTTGCTGAAACCAGGCTACATTATAAACAGTGCAACTCAGACTTTCATTTGAATCCCCTTCCTTCCTACACCCTGACTTTGTTGCAAGATATAATCAATAGCGCATGCTGTAATTTTCCAATGATTTTCTATGACTTGCGTGTAGCGAAAGTGTGAGCAGAATGCTGCCTGCAGATCAAGTAGTTTGTCTAATTTGTTTCCTTCCTTTTGTACAAATACCAAGAACTCAAGATTTGTTCCTATTATTGTTCTCCGTACATTTAATCCCTTTAAAGCACCCGTTCCCCCTCCCCTTTTATTCCTTCATCTGTGAGCATTTGGCTATGATTTAATACGCTCTCGTTCCTTGTTGCAAAATGCAGCCTTCATATGGTGCGTGGGTAGATTGCAAGGCTTAGAAATGCTGTTCTTTAATCCGTTTTTTCATATAAGAATGAGCAAAATAATGGTATTTATTAAAATCATAATGTTGAATTAAGTAGATCAGGTCAAGAGTCTGACATGTGCAGTTTGCCTTTTCTTTTTCATGTTAGGTAGATTTTTGTCATTGTCCTTTCGGAGTGGCGTTTTTCCGATGTCTTATTTTTAAATGCTTTTTTTTCCCCTTATTTTAGGATTATTTTAGGTATGCCAGGTAGAGAGAAACTTTATTATTGAGCAAAACATAGACAATGTTGGTGTCTAAGTAACAAAATATAGGGATAATAATTCTAACTAAATCTGCCAGTAATTATTGGGTAGAAATCTGCATTGTATCAGGTACTCACAGGGACATCAGGGGCCCACCCAAAAACCTAAGACCAGGGGCCCACTCTCAGTACTATTATCTTCTTCTCCTCACTCAACTCTGTTCTCCTTGTCTCTTTTTTTACCTACTATAATCTATTATTCCATCTATTTAGCCTCGTTGTTCTCATAGAAATAGGGAATGACCATAAAATAGGCTAAATGTTTAGCAACATTAGGGCCCACAGACACCTGGGCCCACCGAGAGTTTTCCTGGTATCCCGGTGAGCCAGTTTGACACTGGGTACTCACAGAATACCCCAAGCGCAGTCCGGTTTTCTGCAGAAAGTTCCGAATCCTCTGATCATGCAGGCAGGGGTTCTTACTTGAAATCTCCCACCTCCCTGAGTGAGAAATTATATTTCCCCCTGACCTGGTTGTTATGTCTCTGAACTGGCATCACTTCCAGTTTCTCCAGGTCGTGTTAAAGGTGGAGATAGGGTTGGGCGGTGGAGACATATAGCTGGTCCTGGTTTGCGCACAAGTCTGCCCAACCAGATTCACTTAGGACTCTATCGTTGGGTCTGGGGAGTTCTGTGTCTAATGATGTTTAATGACAGCTGTTTGGTTTATGGCTTGTTATTGCCATGTTACCCTGCTCATGCCATTTTGCTCTAATATACAGTTTAAATGGTAAGAAAAAAACAATCATTATTGGAGAACCCTTTCCAATAAGTTACACACCCTCCAAATTCACCAAAATCATATCCCTAATCATGTGCCTAGCATTCCATATAATCCTTCCAATTACTTTTTGTCTTCATAGCTTCTAAGCATAGTTTGAAGCCTGTGAGTGCCGGACCACCCAAAAAGAAAAAGACTCTGTTTCGGCTAGGGATGCACCGAATCCACTTTTTTGGATTCGGCCGAACCCCCGAATCCTTCACGAAGGATTCGGCCGAATACAGAACCGAAGCCAAACCCTAATTTGCATATGCAAATTAGGGGTGGGAAGGGAAAACATTTTTTACTTCCTTGTTTTCTGACAAAAAGTCACATAATTTCCCTCCCCGTCCCTAATTTGCATATGCAAATTAGGATTCGGATTCGGTTCGGCTGGGCAGAAGGATTCGGCCGAATCCGAATCTTGCTGAAAAAGGCCGAATCCCGAACCGAATCCTGGATTCGGGGGATCCCTAGTTTCGGCACCTTTGATTATCACTGGTTGCACCTTGCTTTCCACCAGATAGAGTAGCCATATTTTTGTCCAATATTTATCCAGGTTTACATCTCTTAGGTAAGTTATGACTCCCCATTCCATATTGTAGTACCTGTTGTGCAGTGCATCCCAACTTGCTTTTCAGCCAGTAGAACATAGATACAGGTATGAGACCTGTTATCCAGAATGCTTGGGACCTGGGGTTTTCTGGATAATGGATCTTTCCATAATTTGGATCTTCATACCTTAAGTCTACTAGACAATCATGTAAACATTAAATACATCCAATATGCTAGTTTTGCTTCAAATAAGGATTACTTCTATATTAGTTTGGATCAAGTACAAGCTACTGTTTTATTATTACAGAGAAAAAGGAAATAATTTATCCTATTTCTATTTGTCTATGGAGACATCCTTTCCATAATTCAGAACTTTCTGGATGATGGGTTTCCAGATATGGTATCCCATACCTGTAGCAATCATTTCATAATTAATTCCATAAGAGGCCAATGAACAGTAGGTCAAACTGAAAAAGTAGACCTTCCCAAAATGAGAAAGCTAAATATGTGCTGTGCACTTTATACAAGCTTCCTCAGGCACATTTTGACCTTGATCTTTGCCCTTTGGGATTTGGATTGACTAGTTGCAGTGGAATAAAATTTTGTAATCTCTTAATCCAAAGCAGAATTAATGCTTTTATATTGTAACCGGTGCAGGAGATGATACATTTGTACTCGGGGGAATTGGAGAAATATTTCTTCTTGCAGGTTAATTCTCCTGGCAAAGCGCCGTGTGTGTTCTATCAATTCAGCCGAATACCTAAATTGCACATGTAGACAAGACTGACTGGTTCTCTGGATCATTTGCATTTTATCATTAACTAAAAGAGGAATCCCCAGCTCGCACAAGTAATGCTGCACTTGCTGCTTGTATTTATATCTATGCCTCACTGTTTGGATGTTCCTTTATAAATCTAGTCATCCTCTTGTTTGGCCAGATTGGCCAAAAGGTGGTGGCCCACCTTAAAGTGGCCATACATGGGCAGATTAAAGCTGCCGATTTTGGTCCTTTAGACTGATTTGGCAGTTTATCTGTCAGTGTATGGGGGCTTCCAACAGGTCTCCTCGATCGTTATCTGGCCAAGATATCGAGCGTAGACGTTTGATTTTTTTTCTGGCGATCGAGGACCACATCGACTAATTTGGTCCTACTACCCATTAGTGCCCATTCTCTTTGTTATAATCTGATTGTATTAACCTGATATCGTCCTGCCCTTAGTGGGCATATCGGGGAAAGATCCGCTCCTTTGCCAACCTCCCCAAACAAGCAGATTTTGTCATGTATGGCCACCTTTAAACTCTGCCAATGATCAGAAGATGGCCTATCCTCTTTGACCCAAGAGTGACAAAATTGATAATTAGTGCCTGCTTTTTTTCATGATAAGGAGTTTTAACAGCTTTTAATAATGATTGCCATGATCCCCGATCAATAATTAAATGTTTTTTTTTTAAAAAAAATTAGGCCCTGGATGAATTTTACAAAACAGATCTGTTACAGAAAATTTTTTCTTCACAAGGATTTTTTGAGACAACAAAATCATTTTTGTGCTGACCATGGAAAAGTGCTTTTGGCTTTTGAGTTTCGTCATACGCTATGCACCAATAGCACCCATAGCCTGGGTGCTGTTACACTGACATATTATTGTTTCTGAAGGTGTTTTGGAGAGAGGGAGCACAGACAAAATGGCTTCAGTAATATTTTAAAGAATTTAAAATTCAAAATAAAAAGGGTAAACCCAAGTGAAACAGTTTTATTTTAGCCTCAAAAAATAATTTTTTGACAATCAATTGCCTTCGAATGTGGCTGGATCAATGCTCGCACTCTTATGTTGTAGTTTTGAGTTCAGCGGTACAAAGCAGATATGATCACATTGGGTGACTTAGTGCATCTGACATCTTATTGTTCTAGTCAGTAATTTGGTGGTCTTCACAGGGAAATTACCTACGTTTATTATAGAATTTTAAAGAATTAAAAATAAAATAATTTACAGCTAACAATAAACCCAGTGTAGAATTTCTTTTTTGGCCTTTTCACAATCTTTTGGTCAAAAATCTGAGCCAATACTCATGATTTATCCATAAATCAGTATATTTTCACAAGTTTGACACACATGAACCTGAACAAATGACTGCACCAATAGCATTTCACATTTTTATTACAAAAATAAGTATTCTAACTAAAGGGTAAATATATTTTTAACTAAACATAGCGGCATGTTTTAAAGTGAGTTGTCGGTATTTAAGCCGTGAGTAAGGCACTGATTGCCTTGTCAGTCAACACTGGGAGGAACCAGGAGCCTCGGAGTCCGATGCTTGACAGAATAATTAGAAAACTGTCACTTGAAGTAACGACTCTCCTGTTCCCTAAAGAGATGTGTCTATGTGGGAGTGCGTTGTCCACATCCTGAGGTTAAATGTTCAGTAACACCAAACGAGCAGTGTCACAGGGGGAAATTACATCCACTACGCTCTACTCTGCTGAGGAAGCCACAAGTGTTTCTAAAAACAATCACTTAATTTCCACCATTAAAATGCTCAGTTATGATTTACTGTATATAGGTAGATTGCGTAGCAGGTATTCCAGGCAAAAGTTCATCCAAGGAAAAGAGCACTGAGACACATGTTTCACCTCTTCTGGTTTAATACTGCGTTATGTAGGGCCTTGTTTTTCAAAATCCGAATTTATAAAGAGTATTTAAATAAAAACTAGACAAAACTATAATCCACAATTTGACCTTAGTCATTATTAAAAAAGCACTGTATTGTGTGATTTTTCCCAAATCCTTCAATTTTCTTTCAGGATTTTTGAGCTAATTCCAGTGAAGACCACGGAAACTTCAAAATAGGGTAGGGACCTCTCCCACTGACTTCTATAGGCCTGAGATGCCGAATTTTCTGATTCCGACTTTTTGTAGCCTCTGGGTTTCAAGGGATACTGTCATGGGAATTTTTTTTTTTTTTCAAATCAGTTAATAGTGCTGCTCCAGTAGAATTCTTGTTAGCAGTCCAAAATATATATCCCAACACCAATTCTGAGATTCAGAATTGATATAAATGATTTCTGTCTGCTTGATTCTCTGTATCATTAAAAGTTACAGCGGTTTAAAATCCGCTCACCGTTGGTGGTAATTGGCCGGGTGCGCCTGCCCCGAGCCCTGCATTTATTACACAATCCTTCCCACGTTCCTTCCAACAGTTGTCTGTACTCATAGATAAATATACATAAGGATCAGCTTACCCTCTCTACGGAGTGACCCGGGTGCTGCCGCCCCGAGTCTGTCGCTAAGGGAGACGTTTTCAACTATTCACATCCAAGTCGTTGCAGCGCACTCCAAAGTCAAAAGGATCGCTCAAATAGGTTGTTGGTTAAAACTTCATCCTTTATTGGTTACATCAGTTTAAAAGAAGAAATGCTAACACATGGTCTGACGCGTTTCGTAACTATGTACTTCATCAGAGACCTTTCACCTCTTCTGGTTTAATACTGCGTTATGTAGGGCCTTGTTTATCAAAATCCGAATTTATAAAGAGTATTTAAATAAAAACTAGACAAAACTAGAATCCACAATTTGACCTTAGTTATTATTAAAAAAGCACTACTTAATGGGTTCGGGGGGGAAAAACCTGAAAAAATTGTGTGCAAAATCGTATTGTGTGATTTTTCCCAAATCCTTCAATTTTCTTTCAGGATTTTTGAGCTAATTCCAGCGAAGACCACGGAAACTTCAAAATAGGGTAGGGACCTCTCCCACTGACTTCTATACAACCTCAGAGATGCCGAATTTTCTGATTCCGACTTTTTGTAGCCTCTGGGTTTCAAGGGATACTGTCATGGGAAATTTTTTTTTTTTTTTCCCAAATCAGTTAATAGTGGTGCTCCAGTAGAATTCTTCACTGAAATCAATTTCTCAAAAGAGCAAACAGATTTTTTCATATTTATTTTAAAATCTGACTGGGGCTATACTAAGGGGCATATTCACTTAGTTCGAGTGAAGGAATAGAATAAAAAAAACGTAGAATTTCGAATGTTTTTTTGGCTACTTTGACCATCGAATTGGCTACTTCGACCTTCGACTACGACTTTGAATCAAACGATTCAAACTAAAAATCGTTCGAATATTCGACCATTCGATAGTCAAAGTACTGTCTCTTTAATAAAAACTTTGACCCCCTACTTCGCCACCTAAAACCTACCTAGGTGCAAGGTCCCCATAGGCTTTCTAACAATTTTCGAATGGGATTTGAAAGATTCAAACGATTCAAAGGATTTAATCGTTTGATCGAACGATTTTTCGTTTGATCGTTCTATCGAAACTATTTGCTGTAAATCCTTCGACTGGATATTCGAAGTCGAAGGATTTACATTCGGCAGTCGAATATCGAGGGTTAATTAACCCTCGATAATCGACCATATGTAAATCTGCACAAAATATTTATATCCAAAGATATATATCCCAACTTATGACTAAGTTCCGGAGGGTACGAAACGCGTAAGGTGAACCGTGTGGGGTCAGTATGTATCTATTTTTTAACATGTAAATACTAATAAACAAATTGTTTTTTACTGGATTCAAGCCTCGGAATATATATCTTTGGATATAAATATTTTGTGCTGATTGCCTTTTGAACCGGGGCATGTCCCTTTGGCTGGGCTAGAAGATATATGGACTCCCAACTATATAATGACATATGTAAATATGCCCCATATTGTCAGTTTCCCAGCTGCCCCCTGTCATGTGACTTGTGCTCTGATAAACTTCAGTCACTCTTTACTGCTGTACTGCAAGTGATATCACCCCCTCCCTCCCCCCCCCAGCAGCCTAACAACAGAACAATGGGAAGGTAACCAGATTGCAGCTCCGTAACACAAGATAACAGCTCTCTGGTAGATCTAAGAACAACACTCAATAGTAAAATCCAGGTCCCACTGAGACACATTCAGTTACATTGAGTAGGAGAAACAACAGCCTGCCAGAAAGCAGTTCCATCCTAAAGTGCTGGCTCTTTCTGAAAGCACATGACCAGGCAAAATGACCTGAGATGCACCTACACACCAATATTACAACTAAAAAAAATACACTTGTTGGTTCAGAAATTAAATTTTATATTGTAGAGTGAATTATTTGCAGTGTAAACAGTGTCATGTAGAAATACTATATCATAAAACACATGACAGAATCTCTTTAATAAATCCTGAAAAAAATTGAGGTTTTTTTTCACTAAAAATGTGGCTTTTATTATCAGACTTTGATAAATAACCTACTTAAAATTGTTTTAACAGGAAAAAAATATATTTATATAATTGCACAGTTTTCTCCAAATTGTCTCTAAGGAGCCGCATTGTTATTTAGTTGGTTAGTAAGTCTTTAATGCTCCCTGTACGAAGCAATGAAGCAAGATCTATGGAAGCTGCATTAGAGGACTTATAAATCTCAGGAGGAGGGTGGAGCTCAATCACTATGGAGCACTGAGATCCTTTTGCTATGTTGATTTTGTTTTATTTTGGATACATGTAGGACTTTTTTTTTTTTTTGTGCTCGAAATAAAGGTGTGACACTGCCTACTACAGTTATGGGACCATGATCTGGACCTAGGGTTTTCCCGAGAACGGATCTTTCCTTAAGTTGGATCTTTAAACTTTAAGCAGCAAATGTAACAAAATTCACAAAGAACAAAATTTGCAAATAAAAATTTGCCTGTCACGATGGAATGCTCTTCGTTAGGCTTTTATTACATTGCGAATCTTAATTGTGCATTGCGAACCTTTAACACCTGCTCTGCAGTTTCGTTTTGTCGCACAAAAAATGGTTTGCGATTGCAAAGTTTTATTTACATACACTGTGAATGGTCACAAAAGCAATTTGGTCACGAGGAAGTCGTTGTGGTCTTTAATCGGTGAAAAATCGAGCAATCATGTTCGCTAATGTTTGCAAGTGTCTTTATGAACATTTTTTACATAGCGAAACATATTTCATTCCCCCTTAAGTCTACTAGAAAATTATGTAAACATTAAATAAACCCAAAAGGCTGGTTCTGCTTCCAATAAGGATTAATTATATCTTAGTTGGGATCAAGTACAAGCTACTGTTTTATTATTACACAGAAAAAAGAAATCATTTTGAAAAATTCGGATAAAGTGGATCTTATGGGAAAGGGCCTTTCGTAATGGTCTTCCATAATTTGGTGCATTCTGGATAACGAGTTTTCAGCTAATCTATCCTATACCTGTATGTATATATATATTCCCTTGTGTATCAGGTCATTTATTCCTAATCACTTGTTATAATCAATTTGGGATTTGTAAATTAATTTCTGTGTTAAAGGACACATTTTATGTAAAAAAAAACAAGATTTTGCCAGTGCATTCTACCCTTTTAAATATAGAAGAATTGTGCTTTAAAAAGTAGTTTCAGGCTGTTTTTTAATATTTCTGCAATACCCCTAATAATCCCTCCCTTCACTTCCACTTCAACGTATAAAGATTCAACTTAAGACTTTATATTACATTATTCAGTTGCAATTTTGTGTTAATAGTTTTCACATTTGAATATTCAAATGAATGCTTGGGTCTATATTTGGTCAAATCATTTATGAAGGATTCAGCATCCAGCCAAAAATGATGTATTCAGTGCATTCTTAGACCAGGCAACCTCTACCTACAAATACATCTACCACTCTATATGATTTGCTTATTTCTTTTGAACAGATAATGGGTATCCCACTAAAATAATCTAAGAAGGCGCCACCACATTTCACTATTTGTGCATTATATAATATACCTTCCCATCTAGTTTTTACTTGCTGCTGTTAGACATGAAGGATTTTTTTGGCAGTTGTCTATTGAAACCGTATCCAGCTTTATCCCCAGTGACTGTAGACTTGGCTGTGATGGCGAACACATGCTCTGTAAGTAGGGATGCACCGAATCCACTTTTTTGGATTCGGCCGAACCCCCGAATCCTTCACGAAGGATTCGTCCGAATACAGAACCGAATTCGAACCCTAATATGCATATGCAATTATGGGTGGAAAGGGAAAACATTTTTTACTTCCTTGTTTTCTGACAAAAAGTCACGCGATTTCCCTCCCCGCCCCTAATTTGCATATGCAAATTAGGATTCGGATTCGGTTCGGCCGGACAGAAGGATTCGGCCGAATCCGAATCCTGCTGAAAAAGGCCAAATCCTGGCCGAATCCCGAACCGAATCCTGGATTCGGTGCATCCCTATCTGTAAGCAAAGCTTTGCATCCTCATTTACAGCATCAAACTTGGTTAAGCCACACGGATCCTTTTTCTGCTAGTTGTCTTCTTCTTCTTCTGCTCTTCTGAATGCTATTGAGTCCCCAAAAAACATCAATCCTGCTGGAGCCCAGAGAAACGTCTCCCTCTTTCACAAAGCCATGTCTTGCTGGAAAAGTGCAAGAGCTTTGTCTGATTCCTCCTTCAGGCCTGCCAAGTCTGCCTGATCCTATTGCTCCAGCTTAGTTGTGAAGCTAAATGTGTCAGACGAGCAGAGTAACATCAAGTGGACATTAAAGAGGGGGAAATGTAATCGTTAGCACAACGTCAATACTCAGAAACCTACCTTGACATTTTAATTACAGCTTCCATGAAAAAACCTTCTCAAAATACTCATGGTGCATTTTTTTATAAGTTGCCTTTTGTTAAAGGGCAGTGTATTAGTGATGGGCGAATTTGCAGCGTATTTGCGCGATTTGCCACCGGCGAATACTTTTGCGAAACAGCCACGAAAATTCGACGGCGTCAAAAAAAAAAATTGTCAACGGTGTCCAAAAAACGGACTCCGGCGGCAAAAAACGGAAGCCGGCGTCAAAAACGAGACGCCGGCGCCGGTTTGAGAATTTTATGCCGCAAATACATCACTACTGTGTATTACATAACATATGGGTTTATACTGTAACATCATACAAACATAAGTCTCTTTAATGAATTGTCGCCGTATTCCTGCATGCCCCAATATTTTTACTTTACAGTAATTAATGCATTTTATACCTACTGTACCTTACTTGGTTCTTACAGATGCCTATGCAATAGACATTGCAACTTCATCATTTTTCTACACAATCAACATCCAATTAAAGGAGAAGGAAAGTCTAAAATCAAGTTAATCTCTAAGTTTTGTCCATGAAAAAATAATACCTTTACCACAAAGCATTCCCACATTATTTTTTACATCAATCTTTGTGCTGCAATTGTTTTTAACAAAAGTTTAAACATGTATATAAAGTCATACCTATGCTGCAGTCCATAAATACTCCTCAATAGGGCACACGCATGCGCAGAACTTCTCAGCCGTGCCCTGCGCATGCGCACTAGGCTCCTGTCTTCCCTGCAAAGCGATGACGTTGAGGTCACGTGCTACCTCCGTAAATCATCGCTGACCTCTCTGCCCCCGCCTCAATCATTCAAACACCAATCGCACTCCTGCTTCCCTGTTTTTTGGAGACGCAGGGAAGCTTTGAAGCTCCTGCGCTCGCTCTGGATTTAATTTACAGTTTGTCAGCGAGCGAGCGCAGGAGCTGACGAATGCAGCAAAAATATAAATCAATCAGCGTGCGGGTCTGTCTGAGGTCTGTAGAAATGGTAATTGAAATCATTACAGGATGCCACAAAATGTAATTGTTACAGGGCAATGCGCGTCACAGGGGGTTACGAAAGAGGTGCATGCGCAGGAAGTGATGTGCATTTTGAAAATGGCGGCACCAAAATCTTAACAGCACCGAAAGTTCTAAACGGGGCTGCACATCAACAGCAAGGATATTAGAGTTCCTAATCCGGCGTTTCAGGAGGGGGCCTGATGGCAAGCCTAATGAAGTAGGTCTAATTTTTTTTGTTTCCTTCTCCTTTAAATCTAGATCATTGAAAAGGCATTAGACAGTAACCTTCATTGATGAGCCTGGGAAGTATTTGGTCATGAAAGTGGTAGCGGCATCTCCTCTCCGCTCTTTCCATGGTATCTAATTAGTACAATGAAAGGATCACATGGAAATCAGCAATTAGGGGGAACCTACATATATTTCAGACTTTACTACAGGAAAGAGCTGATGGATTATCCTGGCTACCTTCTGGCTAGCATTAATTGGGCCTTTGTTCAAAAGTTGGCGGCATCACTCGCCACTTTGTGCTAAGTTAGCTTTGTAATGGAAGTAGCCTTCTGACTAGAGATGGCGCAAACTGTTCGCCGGCGAACTTGTTCGCGCGAACATCGGGTGTTCGCGCTCGACGGAAGTTCGCGAACGTCGCGCGACGTTCGCCATTGTTGGCGCTTTTTTTTGCCCTCTCACCCCAGACCAGCAGGTACATGGCAGCCAATCAGGAAGCTCTCCCCTGGACCACTCCCCTTCCCTATAAAAACCGAAGCCCTGCAGCGTTTTTTCACTCTGCCTGTGTATGCTGAAGAGATAGTGTAGGGAGAGAGCTGCTGCCTGTTAGTGATTTCAGGGACAGTTGAAAGTTTGCTGGCTAGTAATCGTGTTGATACTGCTCTGTTATTGGAGGGACAGAAGTCTGCAGGGGTTTGAGGGACATTTAAGCTTAGGTAGCTTTGCTGGCTAGTAATCTACCTTCTACTGCAGTGCTCTGTATGTAGCTGCAGTGGGCAGCTGTCCTGCTTCTGATCTCATCTGCTGACTGCTGCAATAACAGTAGTCCTTGTAAGGACTGCTTTTATTTATTTTTTTGTTGTTTTACTACTACTACTACTACTACTACTACTATAAGAGCCCAGTGCTATTAGTCTAGCAGTGTTGGGGAGTGGGACTGGGGTGCTAATCTGCTGCTCCTAGTAGTTCAGCAGCACCAACTGTAATTTTTTTTTTTTAATCATTTTTTTTTATTTTACTTTTTTTTATTTTACTACCGCTGTAGTAGTGTATAAGTTGACCTTTTAGGCATTATTTGCCCTGTAGGCATTTTTTGCCCAGTGTGTTATTCAACCAACTGCCATCTAGCTGTGTGACCTTGTTCACATTCTGTCTAAATATCCATAATATTACCGTCTCCAGAAAAAACACCGGAGTGACTTTTTTCAAGCAGCCATAATAAATTTTACGTAATCCGTATCCATCGCTGTAGTAGTGTATAAGTTGACCTTTTAGGCATTATTTGCCCTGTAGGCATTTTTTGCCCAGTGTGTTATTCAACCAACTGCCATCTAGCTGTGTGACCTTGTTCACATTCTGTCTAAATATCCATAATATTACCGTCTCCAGAAAAAACACCGGAGTGACTTTTTTCAAGCAGCCATAATAAATTTTACGTAATCCGTATCCATCGCTGTAGTAGTGTATAAGTTGACCTTTTAGGCATTATTTGCCCTGTAGGCATTTTTTGCCCAGTGTGTTATTCAACCAACTGCCATCTAGCTGTGTGACCTTGTTCACATTCTGTCTAAATATCCATAATATTACCGTCTCCAGAAAAAACACCGGAGTGACTTTTTTCAAGCAGCCATAATATATTTTACGTAATCCGTATCCACCGCTGTAGTAGTGTATACGTTGATCTTGTGGGCATTATTTGCACAGTGTTTTCTTCAAACCGCCATCTAGCTGTGTGAGCTTGTTCACATTTTGTCTAAATATTGATAATATTATCGTCTCTAGAAAAACCACTTGAGTTACTTTTTTTCAAGCAGCATTCTTATATTTTACGTAATCCGTATCCACCGCTGTGTATACGTTGACCTTGTAGGCATTATTTGCACAGTGTTTTCTTCAAACCGCCATCTAGCTGTGTGAGCTTGTTCACATTTTGTCTAAATATTGATAATATTATCGTCTCTAGAAAAACCACTTGAGTTACTTTTTTTCAAGCAGCATTCTTATATTTTACGTAATCCGTATCCACCGCTGTGTATACGTTGACCTTGTAGGCATTATTTGCACAGTGTTTTCTTCAAACCGCCATCTAGCTGTGTGAGCTTGTTCACATTTTGTCTAAATATTGATAATATTATCGACTCTAGAAAAACCACTTGAGTTACTTTTTTTCAAGCAGCATTCTTATATTTTACATAATCCGTATCCACCGCTGTGTATACGTTGACCTTGTAGGCATTATTTGCACAGTGTTTTCTTCAAACCGCCATCTAGCTGTGTGAGCTTGTTCACATTTTGTCTAAATATTGATAATATTATCGTCTCTAGAAAAACCACTTGAGTTACTTTTTTTCAAGCAGCATTCTTATATTTTACGTAATCCGTATCCACCGCTGTGTATACGTTGACCTTGTAGGCATTATTTGCACACTGTTTTCTTCAAACTGCCATCTAGCTGTGTGTATTATCGTTTCCAGAAAAACCAACTGAGTTTTTGTTGTTGTTGTTTTTTTAAAAATAATGCCAGGCAAAGGCAGGCCGCCACGCAGAGGCCGTGCTAGGGGCCGTGCTGCTATGCAATCCTGTGGCCCTAGCAAATTGCCCAGTTTTAAAAAGCCAATGACCCTGAACTCCCAAAATGCTGAAGAGGTAGTTGACTGGCTTACACAGCACACCCCATCCTCTACCGTTTCTAACTTTACCACAACATCCTCCTCATCCTCCACTGCTATGGCCACCCCACGTAACACTTCCTCCACCACCGGTGCCCCTTCTTCACTGGAGTCAGAGGAGTTATTTTCCCATGAGTTTCTTGAACTGAGTAATGCGCAACCATTATTGGCAGAAGAAGATGAAGGAGATGAGGACGTTACACCAGATTTAATTCTGGCAGAGAACACGACAGAGATGGACATAATGATGAGTGATGAGGAGGAGGTCCCCGCTGCTGCTTCCTTCTGTGATGTGTCAGAAGAAATTGATGCATCTGAGGAGAATGATGATGAGGAGATTGATGTTTTGTGGGTGCCTAGTAGAAGAGAGCAAGAGGAGGGTAGTTCAGATGGAGAGACGGAGAGTCAGAGAGGCAGTAGGAGAATAAGACTTAGAAGAAGCAGGGAGGACAGCCCGCAGGGATCAGTAGGGCAACAACATGTATCGGCACCTGTGTTCAGCCGGCCAACGCACCCGCCATTGCCGCCAATGCCGCCAACTTCTACTGTTACCGCCAGATCGCACACTTCCAAAAAGTCAGCAGTGTGGGATTTTTTTAATGTGTGTGCCTCTGACAAAAGCATTGTAATTTGCAATGAGTGCAGTCAGAAACTGAGCCTTGGTAAGCCCAACAGCCACATAGGTACAACTTCTATGCGAAGGCACATGAGCGGCAAGCACAAAGCACTTTGGGAGCAACACCTCAAAGGCAACAGGCAAACTAAAAGCCACACTCCTTCTGGTCCAGCATCTTACTGCTCTACCTCTGCTCTCCTTGACCCATCTGAACCACCCTCCACTCCGCCTTCCACCTTGACCACCTGTTCCCATTCCCAGTCATCTGCCACCAGCCAAGTTTCTGTGAAGGCCATGTTTGAGCGTAAGAAGCCAATGTCTGACTGTCACCCCCTTGCCCGGCGTCTGACAGCTGGCTTGTCTGCACTCTTAGCCCGCCAGCTTTTACCATACCAGCTGGTGGACTCTGAGGCCTTCCGCAAATTTGTAGCAATTGGGACACCGCAGTGGAAGGTACCCAGCCGCAATTTTTTTTCTAAAAAGGGAATACCACACCTGTACCAACATGTGCAGAGCCAAGTTACCGCATCTCTGTCACTTAGTGTTGGGCCAAAGGTCCATATGACTACTGACGCATGGTCCTCCAAGCATGGTCAGGGCAGGTATGTCACCTACACTGCCCACTGGGTGAACTTGGTAATGGCTGGGAATGGGAAGCAGGGAATGGGTAGCTCAACAACAACAACAACAGTGGAGTTGGTGTCACCGCCACGGATTGCACGCGGTTCTGCCACCACCTCTACTCCTCCATCGCTCTCTACCTCGTCTTCTTCCTCTTCTTCTTCTTACTCTGCTGCTGGGTCCTCCTTCTCCTCCTCCACACCTGTGCACCCCCAGCTCCCCCTAGGCTATTCGACGTGCCAGGTACGCCGTTGTCACGCTGTCTTGGGGATGACGTGCCTGGAAAGCAAAAACCATACCGGATCTGTACTCCTGTCATCTCTGCAGTCACAGGCCGATCGGTGGCTGACCCCACACCAACTGCAGATCGGAAAAGTGGTGTGTGACAATGGAAGCAATCTGTTGGCAGCGTTGAGACTGGGAAATTTAACACATGTGCCCTGCATGGCACATGTGTTAAATTTAATAGTCCAACGTTTTGTCTCCAAGTACCCAGGATTCCAGGACGTTCTCACCCAGTCCAGAAAGGTGTCGGCCCATTTCAGACGTTCCTACACAGCCATGGCACGCCTTGCTGACATTCAGCAGCGCTACAACATGCCAGTCAGGCGTTTGATTTCTGACAGCCAGACTCGCTGGAATTCAACGCTCCTTATGTTGGAACGTCTGCTGCAACAACAAAGGGCCGTCAACGAGTACCTTTTTGAACTGGGTGGTAGGACTGGATCTGCAGAGCTGGGGATTTTTTTCCCCCGTTACTGGGTGCTTATGCGCGATGCCTGCAGGCTCATGCGACCTTTTGAAGAGGTGACAAATATGGTCAGTCGCACCGAAGGCACCATCAGCGACCTAATACCCTTCGCTTTCTTCCTGGAGCGTGCCGTGCGACGAGTGACAGATGAGGCTGTAGACCAGCGTGACGAGGAGCTGGAAGCGCACGATTTATGGTCGGAATCACCAGAACGAACCCAGGCACCTGCTGCAACGCAGGGAGAGGTGCCAGAAGTGGAGTCAGAGGAGGAAGGTGGCTTTGTGGAGGAGGAGGAGGAGGACCAACAGGAGCAGGCTTCCCAGGGGGCTAGTGGTGACCTTTTGGGGACCCCTGGTCTTGATAATGAGGAAGCGGAGATGGATAGCTCTGCATCCAACCTTGTGAGAATGGGGTCTTTCATGCTGTCATGCCTGTTGAAGGACCCCCGTATCAAGAGGCTTAAGGAGAAGGACCTGTACTGGGTCGCAACGCTACTAGACCCTCGGTACAAGCATAAAGTGTCAGAAATGTTACCAACATACCACAAGTCCGAAAAGATGCGGCATTTACAAACCAGCCTGCAAAACATGTTGTACAATGCTTTTAAGGGTGATGTCACTTCAGGAACTCATCAACATTCCAGGGGCAGAGGTGCCAGTAATCCTGCCACGAGCACACCTGCAAGGACAAAGCCCTTTGGCCGGTCTGTAACGTCAGACATGCAAATGTTTTTCTGTCCAAGGCAGCGCCACAACCCTTCTGGATCCACCCTCAAAGAACGCCTCGACCGGCAGGTAGCGGACTACCTGGCATTAACTGCAGATATCGACACTCTGAGGAGCGATGAACCCCTGGACTACTGGGTGCGCAGGCTTGATCTGTGGCCAGAGCTGTCACAATTTGCCATGAACCTCTTGTCTTGCCCAGCCTCAAGTGTGCTCTCAGAAAGGACCTTCAGTGCAGCAGGAGGGATTGTAACTGAGAAGAGAACTCGCCTAGGTCACAAAAGTGTCGATTACCTGACCTTTATTAAAATGAATGAGGGGTGGATCTCGGAGGGTTACTGCACGCCGGAAGACTTGTTCTGACTTCTATGCAGCTGTCCTTCTCTTCAAGCCTCATGACTCCACACACAGCTGTCCTTTAGCGTCCTCCTCCCTCCGCCACCGTTACAAACTAGGGTGCAAACCCTACTGGTTTAATTTTTTCTGGCCTCTGTGCTTCAGTGGCTGCAACCAAAAAAACTGGGCAAACAATGTCTACAAGGTCAACGTATGGCGAAAAATGACTATTTTCAGCATTTATATGGCATATTTTTTCTGGCAACTGTGCTTCAGTGGCTGCGTCCAAAAAAATGCATATTTTCTGCATTCATATGGCATAATTTTTCTGGCCTCTGTGCTTCAGTGGCTGCAACCAAAAAAAATTATATTTTCAGCATTTATATGGCATAATTTTTCTGTCAACTGTGCTTCAGTGGCTGCGACCAAAAAAATGCATATTTTCTGCATTTATATGGCATAATTTTTCTGGCCTCTGTGCTTCAGTGGCTGCAACCAAAAAAATTTATATTTTCAGCATTTATATGGCATAATTTTTCTGGCAACTGTGCTTCAGTGGCTGCGACCAAAAAAATGACTATTTTCAGCATTTATATGGCATATTTTTTCTGGCCTCTGTGCTTCAGTGGCTGCGGCCAAAAAAACTGGGCAAACAATGCCTACAAGGTCAACGTCGCAAACAAAAAAACTGGGCAAACTGGGCAAACAATGCCTACAAGGTCAACGTCGTTGACCTTGTAGGCATTGTTTGCCCAGTTTTTTTGGCCGCAGCCACTGAAGCACAGAGGCCAGAAAAAATATGCCATATAAATGCTGAAAATAGTCATTTTTTGCCATACGTTGACTCAACGTATATGGCAAAAAATGACTATTTTCAGCATTTATATGGCATATTTTTTCTGGCAACTGTGCTTCAGTGGCTGCGTCCAAAAAAACTGGGCAAACAATGTCTACAAGGTCAACGTATGGCGAAAAATTACTATTTTCATATGGCATATTTTTTCTGGCAACTGTGCTTCAGTGGCTGCGTCCAAAAAAAACTGGGCAAACAATGTCTACAAGGTCAACGTATGGCGAAAAATTACTATTTTCAGCATTTATATGGCATATTTTTTCTGGCAACTGTGCTTCAGTGGCTGCGTCCAAAAAAACTGGGCAAACAATGCCTACAAGGTCAACGTATGGCAGTTGTTTAAAGAGAACAGTAGATTACTAGCCAGCAAAGCTACCTAAGCTAAAATGTCCCTCAAATCCCTGCAGACTTCTGTCCCTCCAATACAGAGCAGTATCAAGCAGATTACTAGCCAGCAAACTTACTATCATCTGTCCCTGAAATCACTAACAGCTCTCCCCCTACACTATCTCTTCCAAGCACACACAGGCAGATTTTTCAGATACATTTTTGCCCTTGATCCCCCTCTGGCATGCCACTGTCCAGGTCGTTGCACCCTTTAAACAACTTTAAAATCATTTTTCTGGACAGAAATGTCTATTTTAGATGTTAAAGTTTGCCTTCCCATTGAAGTCTATGGGGTTCGCGAACCGTTCGCGAACCGCTCGCATTTTTGCGCAAGTTCGCGAATATGTTCGCGAACTTTTTTTCCGACGTTCGCTACATCCCTACTTCTGACCCTGCTCAGCACAAGAGATTCAAAGACTTCACTGAATCAGATCGAATCAATATAATAGATCCTCAGCAGTGGCCATCACTGCCATGGAAAGTTATCAATGCAGGTCAATGTGACTACACATATGTAAATTAATCCAACCTGCACTTGTTTCTTTCATGGATATTTTATAGTGAAAATTGATTCAGAAATAATGTCTACAACGTAATTCTTTAAGTGTTGACTGACATCAGTTAATATTGAGAATTGCATTGAGTTGCATTGAGAAGCCTAAAAATACACTGCATGCTAAGCCTGAAAGCCCAATGGGTAAATATCAGACCTTTGGCTACAAACAAAACATCTCGGCCATTACTACAAAGGAATGGTATATCTCTCAGTGGTCTTAGTTTGGGGAATAGTATGATTCACCTCAAGAACTAAGAAATTTGATCTGTGACCCCCTTTAACCGGGTTGCCTACTGATCTTTCATTGTAACCTATAGGAGCTATTGAGAGCAAATCAGTAAATTTTATTGGCAAGTTTGGAGTCCAGTTGCCTTATCAAGCTCTCTTTTTTGAACAGCTGTGGAAAGGGTTTTTACTCATCCTGAGTCTCTTTTCCTCCAGCTATGTCCCCTTTCTTTTAATCAAACTGCCTATGTGCATATTTCCATTATATATATATATATATATATATATATATATATATATATATATATATATATATATATATACCAGTCTCATGGGTGTCCGCACTCTTTTCTCCTGTTTTGCTGAGGTGCACGATCAAATGTTGTAATATATGTGATGAAGGATCAGCACACTCATTTGTAGATCAATCAAACGTGATTTTATTCAACACAGCATTGTGTCCAACGTTTCGGTCCCACTTGGGGACCTTTATCCTTGATAAAGGTCCCCAAGTGGGACCGAAACGTTGGACACAATGCTGTGTTAAATAAAATCACGTTTGATTGATCTACAAATGAGTGTGCTGATCCTTCATCACATATATAAAACCGTCTCATTGCTAATTTATGGCTGGTTCTTCTTCATTAGATAATAGAGTAAAAGGATGTTGAAAAGATCCCATCAAGTTCAAACTGTTATGGATATAGCCAGCCCACCTATCAGGACATCCTCATGGTAGATGAGGTCTCCTATTATTCTACATTCGGTGGTGAAATAGGGGCAATTTTGGTACTTCGACAATTTACTGATGGGTGCAGGCGAAACTTCACTAGCGAAGAAGATGGACAGGCGCAACTTCGCACTCTAATACCAGGCGAATTTTCGCTCTGGCAAACGGAAGTAACTGCGCAAATTCACTAAAATGCATATTTTACTGAACGTTAGCTGCTCCGCCAGACTTGCCTTCGCCAGCTCAGACCAGGCGAAGTGCAATGGAATGTATATGACTTCCTCAATTTTTTGGTTGAAAAATTTTCTAACACCCAAAAAACGCGGGTGATAGGCTGCAAAAGTCCATAAAAAAACATAGGGCACATACAGTGGGCTCTTGTATGACAAGAGTTGCTCGACGGAGAAGGCTCCTCAGTAAGGAACACATAAGAACACAATGGGGCAGATTCACTAAGCGCCGAATTTGCACTAGTTAGCTAGCTAGCGCAAATAGTGAATCTGCCCCATTGTGTTCTTATGTGTTCCTTACTGAGGAGCCTTCTCCGTCGAGCAACTCTTGTCATACAATTCTTTTCCATTAATCAAACTGTTACTACTTTCTTTAATAACTTTGTGTCTAGTTTAGTCTTCGGGTATGAGGCCAAAACCTAAAGCAAAAGGGAAAAAGAGGAGATGAAAAATGATGAGCGTGTTCACTCTGTCATCGAAGGCTCTATATTAAAAGAAACAAAATAGATGCCAGTCTCATGACTCTTCCATATGGAGCATATATCATTGGGTGGACTGAGAGAGACAAAGGGAATATAAATTTGTTCTAGGAAATTTGTCAGACTATGAGACAAAAAGAATGAATTCCATGTTTCTAAAGCAGCTCCAAGCAAGACTTTCTCCGGTACAAGGTAATAGTTTGACGTTTTAGTTCCATTCAGAGTATTCTAATGAGTTGAGTTTGTATTCTGTCCTTAGACATATTTTCTTGTCCTTCACATACTTTGGCACTTTACCCACTAAGTGCTGATCTAACAGACATCACCCCAATTTACTTGACTGCAGTATTTATATTTATAGATGTGGGGGTAACTATGGTTTCTAAATGGACAGCTTTATCCATATCCAAACTATGTTATCAAGATGGGAGTGCCAATGTTGTTAGTGACTCTGTTTAAGTCTAATTTTGACTTTGTTAGTGACTCCCTTTGCTTACCCTTGTCCGGGGATTATCTTTAATGAACCACCCACCATGTCATGATAGGTTTCAGAAAGCAGACTTTCTTACCGTACCTACCATGGCTCCCCCTGTGCTCCTTTAGAGTTGCCATATGATCAGTACAGAACTGATACATTTCAAGGAGAAAAGTCAACTAGGGTTCAACAAACCTTCTTTGCTTACTTGTATTTGTTGATAGAAATATCAGGAACTGTCCAAAAAGGACTGGGATCATGGTCATTTGGAAACGCACTCTTGTGTGTTGAATTAACTATCTTGCTCAAAACACAGTCCTGTCTACTGTCGCCAACTTCTTCATCTCCAGACAGGCGAGCTAGGGGTTTTGAAAGCCTAATAAACATTGGGAGTCTTGATGAGTAGTGAAGGTCTATAATCCAGTACTGTTTATAGTGGTTACAGCATTGTGTCCCTTTTTATGGACATCTGTGCCATAAAGTGAGTTGAGGAGGACCACCTTGCTACCCACAGTTGGCTCCCGTGAAACACAAGTAACTTTGAGTTTGAACGTCCTACTTTTTTAACAGTTTTTTCAATTTAGAGAACTCAGGAGCACACTGTGCCCTGGTGATTAAACTTCGGGCAAGGAAGAAAAAATTGAAAGGAATTAATCAAAGAAGAGCTATCGAAGGAGATGAAGGAAAATTGTGGCCACCAAGCGTGTAAACAAGTTCACCATCTTTATCAAAGCCAGGAGAAAGCAAAACAAGTGTAAAATAATTAATCACAATAGATAAATGCGAAAACAAAAGCTTGAGTTCTATTCCAGAACAGAGGGGCTGTGACTGTACCTGGCACCTAATTTACTGGGTCGTTTTCACTGAACTCTCCAACATTTCTGTTTAATGTCTGTTTTATATTTTACAATTGTTGGGCTTGGAAGAGCTTTCTGTTCATTTCAGCAGTTCAAGTAAATTTCCATCCATGCGGAACGGGAGCAAATGGCATTTGATAGTTGACCAATATGGATATGGCACCTTTAGAAATGTGTGCGTGGCATCATCATTAGGACAAGCATCCTTTTCTGGAACAGTTGTAGCACATTGAATAGAAAATGGATGATGGAACATTTCAATTTATCTTTAATCCATATCACGAACAACGCAGTTTGTTTATTTCCTGTGCTATTGTATCATTTCTAGTTAGGTTTCTATTGAAATACTCTTTATTGTGTGCTTGGCATCTCCACTTATGGACACTATGGCTTTTCAGGTGCCACTTTGGATCAGGTAATGACCAGTCTGTAAGGGAAACCGTAGTTCCTTCCCAAAATGGCGTCCAAGATGGCAGCCCCCTGGGTCCTGATGGTCGCAGCACGATGACGCCAGCGTCTTCCCGTCCCCGGATTGGTCGCCGGCGTCGGAACGGACGCCGGCGTCAGAACGTGCGTCAACGTCAGGACGCTGGCGTCAATGCGTCAGCGTCGGCGTCATGACGTCAGCGCGTCCAAATTTGGCGCCAAAACCTGGCCTATTTAAAGCAACTCCGGGATTCTCTCAATGCCCGATTATAGGTTTAGTTTACTACTCCTGGGTGTGATTCATTGCGAACCTTTTGTCTATTGTGTACCGACCCTTGCCTGGAATCTTCGACCTTGAACCTCTTCTGCCTGGACTGATCTTGTTGCCTGTTTGACCATTCTTCTGTCTCATCCTCTTCTGTACTGCGAACTTGGACATTGTTATTTTCCTCCCTTGGTCCTCACTACTCCTGAGGCCTTTGGCCTTACATTATAATCGGGCCATGGACCCGTCGGAGGAGAATCCTGCGCCGCCTGATGTCGGTGGAGCGCTGCGTGGTCTGGCATCCCGGATGCAGTCCTATGAGGTACAGCAATCGCACTTTGGTCAGGCCTTGGAGACCATTCTTGCCAAGCTGTCGGCATTAACACCCGCTGATCCTGTTCCTGCACCTGTACCTGTGGCTCCGCTTCACGTATCCGAACCCCGCATTCCGGCTCCCCCACTTTTCAGTGGTGATCCTGCAGCCTGCCGTGGGTTCATCAACCAGTGTGAGGTCCACTTTACACTCGCACCCAGCCAGTTCATTTCTGAACGAGCCAAGGTGGGCTTCATATTCTCTCGTCTGCAAGGGAAGGCATTGGAGTGGGCTTCGCCTCTCTGGGAGAAGGAGGATCCTATTATTGATGATGCCAGAGCCTTCGTCCGGGAACTTCGAGTGGTCTTTGATGCTCCGGGTCGTGCCACTGCAGCCTCCGCACGTCTGTTCCATCTTCAACAGGGAACGCGTTCAGTCTCGGAGTACGCCATTGAGTTCCGCACCCTGGTTGCAGAAACTTCGTGGAACAATGACGGGTATCACGCAGCCTTTTACAACGGCCTGGCGATACGTATTAAGACTGATCTGGTGTCCAGGGAAATTCCATCCCGTTGGGAAGATCTAGTCGCCCTGGCCATAAAGGTGGATACTCGGCAGAGGGAGTTTCAAGCTGAACTCGACAGAGAGCGCTCCCCAACCAAAAGATTCCACAGGTTCCAACCTACTCTGGCTCCTCCTTCCTAACCCGGCTTCTACCCTGTCTTCTCCTAATCCTGCGGTTCCTGCTTCTTCTTCCCTGCCTTCGGAAGAACCAATGCAGATCGGACGGGCTCGTCTGACCGAACAGGAAAAGCTTCGGAGAAGGGCTGCTGGACTTTGCCTTTATTGTGGTGGAAAATCCCACTTTGCCTATGAGTGTCCAGTGAAGCCGGGAAACGCCAACACCTAGGTAAGACTGGGGAGACTTACCTGGGTGGAATTGGTCCCTCTCCCCATTCTTCTGCTCAACGCTTCCTCCTTCCTGTGCAGATTCGTTTTGGAACCCAGACGATTTCCTCTGAGGCTTTCCTTGACTCCGGCGCAGCTGGGAACTTCATCGACAAAGCCTTCGTTGAAAGCCATTCCATTCCCCTACGATCCCTGGCTGTTCCTCTTCGTGCACTGGCGATTGACGATCGTCCACTATCCTCCGCTACTATTTCCCACTCCACCGATGAACTTTCCGTTATTGTGGGGTCCATGCACCTAGAAAGATTGTCCTTCCTTCTAATTGATTGTCCCTCTACTCCCATTGTACTTGGTCTGCCCTGGTTGAATATTCATAACCCAGTAATCGATTGGACTTCTTCTCAGATCTCCCGTTGGAGTTCCTTCTGCCAACAGAACTGTTTACCCACCAAATCCATCATTAAAGTTTCATCTGTGTCCTCCAATTCTTCTTTGCCCCTTGTTTATCAAACTTTTTCTGATGTCTTCAATAAAAAGTCTGCTGAAATCCTGCCTCCCCATCGTCCCTACGATTGCCCCATCGAACTTCTTCCTGGAACCATGCCTCCCAGGGGTCGCACCTATCCGCTTTCTCCTTCTGAAACCTGTGCCATGAAGGAGTACATTCAAGAAAACCTGCAAAGAGGGTTTATTCGTCCTTCCTCTTCACCGGCTGGAGCCGGCTTCTTCTTTGTTGAGAAGAAAGATGGAGGTTTGCGGCCCTGCATTGATTATAGAGGTTTAAATAAAATCACAATTAAAAACCGTTATCCCCTTCCTCTCATCTCCGAACTATTCGACCAACTCAAAGGGGCTTGTCTTTTCACCAAGTTGGATCTTCGTGGGGCTTATAATTTAATCCGGGTCAAAGAGGGAGATGAATGGAAGACCGCTTTCAACACCCGGGATGGGCATTATGAATACCTTGTCATGCCTTTTGGTCTCTGTAACGCCCCCGCGGTCTTCCAAGAATTTGTGAATGACATTTTCAGGGACTTACTGGGCCAGTATGTGGTGGTGTACCTGGACGATATCCTTATTTTTTCCAAAAGTCTTACAGAGCATCGTCTTCAAGTTAAAGAAGTACTTTCTCGTCTTCGAAAGAACAACCTGTTTGCCAAATTGGAGAAATGTTCCTTTGAAGTTTCGTCCATCTCTTTTCTAGGATACATCATTTCCCAACAAGGCTTCAGGATGGACCCAGCCAAGGTTTCCGCAATTCAAGATTGGCCGCTCCCCACCAGTGTCAAGGCTGTTCAAAGATTCATCGGCTTTGCTAACTATTATAGACAGTTTATTAAAGGTTTTTCATCTAAAATTGCTCCAATTCTTGCTCTTATACAAAAAGGGGGTAAACCACAGCATTGGCCTCCTCTAGCCTTGGAAGCCTTCAAGACTCTTAAAGAATCCTTTTCATCTGCCCCAATCCTCAGACACCCTGAACCTCTCCAACCTTTCTTCATCGAAGTAGATGCCTCGGACATCGGAGCAGGAGCAATATTATCCCAAAGATCCTCTTCTGATGGTAAACTACATCCGTGTGCCTTCTTTTCCAAAAAGTTTTCCTCCTCCGAAAAGAATTATGATGTTGGGAACCGTGAACTACTGGCCGTCAAGCTTGCTCTAGACGAATGGAGACACTTTCTTGAAGGGTCATTGGTCCCTGTGACCATCTTCACCGACCACAAAAACCTAGAATATATCCAGACCCTTAAGCGCCTCAATCCCCGACAAGCCAGATGGGCATTGTTCTTCTCACGTTTTAACTTCATCTTAACTTTTCGTCCTGGTTCAAGAAACAAGAAAGCAGATGCTCTTTCCAGAAGTTTTATCCCTGAAGATCCCATCTCCGAAGACCTTGAATCCATTGTGCCTCCTACAAAGATCATTGCTGCCTTGTTCCCTTCCCTTGCCTCGCATCTTTTAACTATTCAATCCTCTGCTCCTGTGGAAACTCCTGCAGGCGTAGCTTTTGTTCCTCCTGAGCTTCGTCAGTCCATCTTGATCCAGTCTCACAGCTCAAAGCAGGCCGGTCATCCGGGAATTAAAAAGACGACTGAACTTTTATCTCGTCTCGTCTGGTGGCCTTCCTTAAGAAAGGATGTTAAAGATTTTGTTTCTTCCTGCTCCACTTGTGCCGTATCCAAATCAGGACATTCTCCCCCTAAAGGCCTACTTTTACCTTTGCCTGTTCCTTCCCGCCCTTGGACCCATTTGGCAATGGATTTCATCGTGGATCTTCCTCCTTCCTCTGGCTACACCGTTATCTGGGTGGTGATTGACAGGTTTAGTAAGATGGCACACTTCATCCCTCTCCGGAAACTCCCTTCAGCTCCAGAACTTTCTTCATTATTTATTAAACATATTTTCCGTCTTCATGGTTTTCCTGCTGAGATTGTCTCCGACCGGGGGTCCCAATTTGTTTCTAAGTTTTGGAGGTCCCTTTGTAAAGCCCTGGACATTTCTCTCCAATTTTCATCTTCTTATCATCCCCAGTCTAATGGAGCAGCAGAAAGAGTTAACCAGGCTCTTGAACAGTTCCTTCGGTGTCATGTGTCCCTGTGTCAGGATGATTGGGCTGACCTCCTCCCTTGGGCCGAATTTGCACATAATAATGCCATACACTCTTCCTCTGAAAAGTCTCCTTTTTTTTGTGTTTATGGTCTTAACCCCCTGGCCTTTCCTCAAGATCTACTGCTCACAAATGTCCCTGCCGCCAACGATCAGGCTGCCCACATGCTGGCCATCTGGCAGGCTACCACTGTCAACCTGGAGAAGAGCTCGCTTGCACAGAAGAAATTCGCTGACAAGAAAAGAGTTTCTTCTCCTCTGTATGTTCCCGGTGACAAGGTCTGGTTGTCTACCCGCAATATCCGCCTCAAAGTTCCCTCACCTAAACTTGGTCCCAAGTTTATTGGTCCCTTTCCCATCACCGAGATCATCAACCCTGTGGCTGTACGCCTACAACTCCCTCCTGAGATGCGGATCCCCAATGCATTCCATGTTTCTTTACTTAAACCTGCAGTTTCGTCTTCTTCTTCTTCCCCAGCTCCTGTCGTTGTGGATGGACATCAAGAGTTCGAAGTAAAGAACATTTTGGATTCTCGAATTTCTAGAGGCACCCTGCAGTACCTTATTGAATGGAAGGGATTCGGTCCGGAAGAGTGCTCCTGGGTAAAAAGCTCCGATGTTCATGCTCCTCTCTTGGTCCAGAGATTTCATCGGAGATTCCCGTCCAGCCCAGGTGGTCCTGAGGCCCCCCCTGAGGAGGGGGGTACTGTAAGGGAAACCGTAGTTCCTTCCCAAAATGGCGTCCAAGATGGCAGCCCCCTGGGTCCTGATGGTCGCAGCACGATGACGCCAGCGTCTTCCCGTCCCCGGATTGGTCGCCGGCGTCGGAACGGACGCCGGCGTCAGAACGTGCGTCAACGTCAGGACGCTGGCGTCAATGCGTCAGCGTCGGCGTCATGACGTCAGCGCGTCCAAATTTGGCGCCAAAACCTGGCCTATTTAAAGCAACTCCGGGATTCTCTCAATGCCCGATTATAGGTTTAGTTTACTACTCCTGGGTGTGATTCATTGCGAACCTTTTGTCTATTGTGTACCGACCCTTGCCTGGAATCTTCGACCTTGAACCTCTTCTGCCTGGACTGATCTTGTTGCCTGTTTGACCATTCTTCTGTCTCATCCTCTTCTGTACTGCGAACTTGGACATTGTTATTTTCCTCCCTTGGTCCTCACTACTCCTGAGGCCTTTGGCCTTACACAGTCCTGGTAGCCTCGAGGTTTATACTAGTTAAGTGCCTACACAAATGCATTGCATAATTGCTTGATATTTTATGTGCCCTTTATCTAAATGCATTGTCAGAATAGTCCTAAATCAGCCGCTTTTTTGCCTTCAAAGTAAAGTCTCTGAAATAATGAGAGCAGGTAATTTGTAACATTCAAGAGCTGCTGTGAGCCCCACAGAGAATAATCTTTCCTTTGGATGGCAGAAAATGGAATATATTTTTTCCCACTGAAAGTGCTTTATAAAGTAAAGGTTTTTGTTTGAATAGAGAGGGGAAAAGTAAAAATGTGAAAGTGAGCGCAGTAATCCAGATGCACTTGCAAAGGTTCGTTGGCTGCCTTGAACGGTTCCATTTCATTCAGAATGTGCTCGGTAATTGACTTTTGGACATGAATGTCTCACAGCTTTTCCTATGATCTGTAAATAGAAATAAAGTTGCAAATGTTTGTACCTAAAAAATGAAACGCTTATGCTACAGCTCTTCTGGCACATTACTGGCTGCAATAAAATTATAGGAGCTTGTTTACAGTACCTTTTCTATGGCTTCCCTGTGTATGAATGTTTGAAATTTGAGGTCCCCAACTAAGGTGTACAAAACCAAAAGCCATTTATTCGAACCATGGTACTGCCACCCCTTGTTTAAGATGCACAAACAGACTAAGCAGCCTGATGATTCATGGAGTGGATTGGAACCAACCCAATGGACTTGTTAATAAATCAGTAAGGACCAGGGGACCACTGGATTTCTTTTTCCTCTATGCTGCCTAATTATTGGCCTAAGAGCCAGCTATGCACATCAGCCTATTTTAGCCAATCCTGTAGATTGGGTAGAGACAAATGTTACTACTACTATTAATGTTTTTGGGGTTTTTTCGGCTCACATGCAGGCTGATCCTTTGTCACACTTGTTTTTGTATTTCGTCCATGTAAGAAAGGATGAGCCTTGTTCTGGTCATGATGGTATTTTTAGTAATACCATTTGACCTTGTGTAAGACAAAACTTACACAAGGTCAAATGGTAAAACCTTCAGTAATGATCAGGCAATTCATTCAGTACAACATAACAGTTTTGTCTGGGTAAGCTGTTGGAGTAACACACAGCCAAGGACTCACCAAAGACACACCTCTTGGTCCAAGTTTTATATAGCTTTCAGAAGGCATTTACCGTAATTGTGACAAGGGGTACATGGAAATACCATACATGGTCTGGCGAGGAGACTAAGTGGCATATTAGGGATGCACCGAATCCAGGATTTGGTTCAGGATTCAACCAGGATTCAGACTTTTTCAGCAGGATTCAGATTCGGCCGAATCCTTCTGCCCGGCCAAACCAAATCCGGATTTGCACATGCAAATTAGGGGTGTCGAGGGAAATCTCGTGACGAATCTTTCAAGAAGGATTCGGGGGTTTGGCCGAATCCAAAATAGTGGATTCGGTGCATCCCTATGGCATATACATTTATACATTCCTGTAAGATGTGCAGTTTTGCAACATAAGAGTTTTCTGGTCCCAAATGCCTGAGCTGATGTCTACTAATTTTGGACAGGATGGCGAAATCAGCTATTTAAGCAACACTTCTGCAAAAGGGCATAAGAGACATGCTGACACTCTGGAATCTAAATAACAGAGTGGAGATCATTTATTACTATGGCCTAGTATCAATTATATGAGTGACCACTGTCCATAGTTGACCATTTCCCCTTATAGCCCATCCTGCCTTGGACCTTTTAGCGTTATTGCAACATAAAGGGCGGGGGTAATAGATATCGACCGTCTGACACTAGCCATTCGTCCATCAAAAGAAATAGCGCGTTCCAGATATAAAAGAGATTTAAAAAATATAAACAGTCATGGCATGGTGAAATATATATAGAGTTACAAGTAGTGACAATCCAGATTTAGGATTTGGCTCAGTATTGGGGCATGGGAACTTTATGCTCTGGACAGGGAACTTTTAATGTTATTTGGTCAGTTTTGCTCAACATCAAACTTGGCTTCGGGTTTGGTATTTGATTAAATATTCCTGGGATACTGCTGAGCTGAATCCAAAAATGTATTTATTCAGCGCATCCCTAGTCGAGAACCAGTCTGAGTCCTTAGTGTATGGGAGAGTATTGCATAAGGTAAAAAAATGGGGGGGGGGGCATATAGTTTTGTTTGCAAATCAGATCTCAGGGGCATGTTAGACTAGAAGATTTTTTCTTGTAGATGCTTAAAAACAGGTTATTGTGTTTTCTGTTGGCTAAGCCTACCAATAAGCAGTTAGAATTACACATGATAAGCTCGCACATACCTACCCTCTTATTAGATACTATATCTCCCTCCTGTTGTTCTCCACCATTTTTTCACAGGCACCAAATACAAGCAGGGCTTAAAATGTGCTGTAGCCTTTTACAGAAGAGGGATGGTCCCTAACAATGGGCCCCAGTATGGACGTCTAGTTAATATAACTTCCGGATGTTTAACCTGGATGCCTTTTGCTTTTTCTAAATTTTTATTTTTCTTTCCCCAAAACCGCCTTAACACTAAACATTGTATGCACATTTGTTTACCTTTTCCCTCCATTTATCTTGAACTCTATTCAGTGTTTATACAGAAAGACAGGTTACCATGGATGAAGTTCTCATTGATCCACTTTTCTTTCTCAACAGAACAGAAGGCTGCCCTTTATATAGGGTTATATATCAGTAGAAATACTTATTACTGTGGGAGAGAAAACATGACATGAGTTCTATAAATACAGATAAAAGCTTTAGTTTGCCTTTAATCCCTTGGAGCCAACACTGCCCATTCATGTCCAGTCATTAATCAGCAGAACATTGCTGCTTCCTAAATGCCCCCTGTGTCCTTTCCATCTTTTTCCTTAATCTTTGCGCCATCCCTTTATCCCTTAGCCAACTGCAGAATGAAGAAGGGAGGGCAGTTAGAACTTGTACAAAGGTAATATAATGAGCCGTTGGTGCTCACAGCTTTGTCACTTGAGAGGGAACCCTGACAAGAATTCCCTGGGTACCTCAGAACGTACTAGCACAGAGCTGCGGATTTAGGTCAACCTTCCCTGTCTTTGGAGAAAAAGTATAAAATTCTAAATAGCAAAAAGAGAAAAAGAACCTTCATCAATTAGGATGTAGAAATGGATGGCACAGAAACACGTCGTCCTTGCACTATACTTTAAATGCAGCCACGTTTTCTCATTAACACGATTTTATGTAGAAAAGGGTAGAAAAATGTGTTGTTGAGATTTGTTGTAAATTGAGAGAGATGTATTTCATACCTAGAATTTGTACCCTCAGAGAAATCACTATCAAGCCATACAGAGATGGAGCAGAATTTGTAATGTAGATAAGGGTTTGAGTAGTGGTGGCACCATTCTAACCCTCTAACACTCAAACACTACTGCCATACAACAGGTTCCTTCTGGTTTGCTGCTTCGGTATAGTCACACGCTCTACTGTTGGTTAAAGACATTCATACAGTTGTGGGGGACAGAAAATTCTATAGCTCAGTCCCCAAGCCATCGATTGGATCAAAATTGGGTCTAAGGAAGACCGATCAGCAAAGGACCACATCAATATATGCCCAATATGCCCAATATATGTCAAAATGCAAAAACATGTACGCTTGAATTTTCTTCTAATTCAAGTTCTTCAATCTCTAATTTTCTAGATTTAGAAGTCAAAAAATCTCAAAGTTGAATGAAAAAAATGGCATAACTTGTCAGCGGGAGGTGCATTTTCTATATTCAATGAATTTTATTAGAACTTTTTAAAAGTCACATTATTACAGACTCCTTGAAAAAGAATGGAAAAAAAAAGATTTTTGGTTTGCCAAAGTTTGACGATTGAGTATCCCATTTTGAGTTTTCCCTTAAATATGCTAGTAATTGAAAAACTGATTGAGAAACTGATTGATTGAATCACAATCTGTTGTTTTTTTTTTAATTTGAGATTTTTTAACTTAAATTTTTGATGTTTAGCAATTTATGTTTATCTGAAAAAAAGCAATGGAACAAGGAGTCTTTTGATTTGCAACAGTTGAGTACCCCAGGTTTTTTTATTAAATATGCTAGTACTGGAAAAACTGATTGAGAAACTGATAGATTGAATCACAATCTGAATTTTTTTTTGAATTCGAGATTTTCTTACTTTAAAATTAATCTTAAAAAAAAGAAATGAAACCAGGTGATTTTTGGTTTGCCACAGTTTGATGCTTGAGTATGCCAGTTTGAATTTCCCTTAAATATGCTAGTAATTGAAAAACCAATTGAGAAACTGATTGATTGAATCAGAATTTGTTTTTTGAATTCAAGATTTTTTAAGATGTTTAGCAGTTCATGTTTACCTTAAAATAGCAATGGAACAAAGTGATTTTTGGTTTGCAACAGTTTGACGATTGTTGTATCCCAGGTTGAGTTTTCCCTTAAATATGCTAATACTTGAGAAACTGATTGATTGAAAAACATTCTGATTTTTTTTTATATAATTCAAGATTTTTTTTACTTGAATTTTTGACGATTAGCAATTTATGTTTATCTGAAAATAGGAATGAAACAAGGTGATTTTTGGTTTGCCACAGCTTGACGCTTGGGTATCCCAGTTTGAATTTCCTTTAAATATGCTAGTACTTGAAAAACCGATTGAGAAACGGATTGATTGAATCACAATCTGATTTTTTTTCACTTGACTTTTTGATGTTTAGCAATTTATGTTTATAGGAAAAAATATTAAATAGAAATTTTTGCAGATGATACTAAATTGTGCAGAACTATAGGTTCCATGCAGGGTGCTGCCACTTTGCACAGTGATTTGTCTAAACTGGAAAACTGGGCAGCAAACTGGAAAATGAGGTTCAATGTTGATAAATGCAGGTTATGCACTTTGGCAAAAATAATATAAATGCAAGTTATACACTAAATGGCAGTGTGTTGGGAGTTTCCTTAAATGAGAAGGATCTTGGGGTCTTTGTAGATAACACATTGTCTAATTCTGGGCAGTGTCATTCTGTGGCTACTAAAGCAAATAAAGTTCTGTCTTGTATAAAAAAGGGCATTAACTCAAGGGATGAAAACATAATTATGTCTCTTTATAGGTCCCTGGTGAGGCCTCATCTGGAGTATGGGGGCAGTTTTGGACTCCAGTCCTTAAGAGGGATATAAATGAGCTGGAGAGAGTGCAGAGACGTGCAACTAAACTGGTTAGAGGGAGGGAAGAGTTAAATTATGAGGGGAGACTGACAAGGTTGGGGTTGTTTTCTCTGGAAAAAAGGCGCTTGTGAGGGGACATGATTACACTTTACAAATAGCACAAATAGCAGGGGACCTTTTTACCCATAAAGTGGATCACTGTACCAGAGGCCTCCCCTTCAGACTAGAAGAAAAGAACTTTCATTTGAAGCAACGTAGGGGGTTCTTCACAGTCAGGACAGTGAGGTTGGGGAATGCACTGCCGGGTGATGTTGTGATGCTGATTCAGTTAATGACTATAAGAGGGACTTGGATGATTTTTTGGACAGACATAATATCAAAGGCTATTGTGATACTAAGCTCTATAGTTAGTATAGATATGGGTATATAGAATTGAATTAAAAGTAGAGAGGGGTGTGTGTATGGGGCTGGGTTTTCATTTGGAGGGGTTGAACTTGATGGACTTTGTCTTTTTTCAACCCAATTTAACTATGTAACTAACTATGTAACTATGTAAAACTTTTGTTTTTAGGAGGCAATGAGAATTCAGTTTTTTAATAGAATCCGATTTGTTAAGATTGAATATGCAATTTTTGATAAAAAAAATTTCCATGAACTTACACAGTTTGAAATTTTCATAATTATGATCGAGGAAAGAAAAGCGTGATAATGATTGCGGATAGTACAAATGTATTCTCAGTCCGGTTTTGGCACCGTATATGCACGATATATTTTTATAAGTTATAGAAAAAGGGAGGTTTGTTCACACTCTTTGGACACTTTATGCCCCAAGGAAATTATCTGCTGTGTATATCTGAATGGAATGTGTGATTTGAGTAGTATTAGAGACAAGCGTCCTGGAACACTCCGAGCTGGCTCTCCCGGGCTCGCTGGTATTGCTGGCGGACTTACAAACAGAACAGAACACAAAGCTGCAGCCAATGCATCTGCTGGTAGTTGGAATTGCCTCCTGCAAGCAGAGCGTGCTTATGTTCCTTGTACAGGATGTTGATACTCTTTGTGTTGCTGCAGATTTTCATTTTCTTTTGGCATTGCTGGGCCCATTCTGTGACAGAACATTTCCGCCATTGCAGCATATGGCATGGAACAGTCATTAATTTGGGCCGCTGTTATTGGATGATACGCTTGGTATTACATAAGTAAGGTTCAGAAACAGAATGTTGCAACCTTGGGAGTTGAAAAATATTTCATGACCGAATAAATAGGGAAATGTTTTATTATCTCCTTATCTTGATTTAAGACCTAAAAGAGATTATGGCTTTATCTTATATATTGAACTGATATTATCAGCCCAGAGGTGCAGTAATGATCCTGGACTCCATAGTTGTCTCCAGCATCTCCCCATCTTGGATCTTGTTAGGCCATCTTGTGTGTGTCAGTGGCGCTGCACATGCTCAGTGGGTTCTTGGAGACGGCTAGTGATGGGCGAAACGCCCTCAAAAATTCGGCCAAAAAATTCTGAAAATTCAAAAAAAAACGGGCACCGGCGTAAAAAACTAGACACCGGCACCGTTTCGTGAATTTTTCGCCGTTTCACAAATTTTTCGCCGCTTTGCGAATTTGCTAATTTTCCGGCAAATTCGCCCATCACTAGAGACGGCTAAGAAGCTAAGGTTAAGGGTTGTTGAAAAATCGAGAAGAAAATGAGAGTTGTATGTCATAGAAGCTAATTCTGTAGGGTGCGGCATAGATTCAGTAGCTAGAGTCCTGTGTGGGTCCATTTTTTGAAACCCGAACCCACAACCCGAAATCTGACCCACATGTTCCTGCTACCCGACCCGCAATGGGCCAACTAACCTTCCAACCCGGGGGACATGTGCAACCGGAAGTGGTATCACATTTGCCTGAAAATGACGGCACTCCGGTGTTGAATCTTCCCAAAAAAAATGTAACAACTGGAAGAAAAAGGGTGGTTGGGATCGATCAAGCCGGCACCTTTGTTGCATACCCAGTTAGGTTACCCACGGACTGCCTGAAAGGTCAATGAATCGGGACTTTTTGCCCGAAACCCGACCACTTTGCGGTTATTTCGCAGGTACCCAACCCCATGCAGGACAACAGGGGTATTGCTAGACCTAGGTGTAATTGAAGTGAAATGGCTTATTATTCTGTATATGCTGATCTTGCCAAAGTTTGCTCAATGTGATATCTCCGACTATTCAATACCATTAGCCCAGTTTTATATTGCCAACTTTCCAGTATTGTTAATCTACGTCGATATAAAATTCTGTAACTAAAGTGAAATCAGTCCTATATACTGAATTCTGAGAGATAATTGTGGTTATAAGGTTTAAAAAGGGCATTGCATACCTATATATCCTTTGTTTTCAACATGAACAAAATGAGTAGAACTTATGGTGAAAATATGGGTTTGACTATTTTATTATAAACCAGGTGTCACGGTTGGCACCCTAAACCAGAACTAATGCCAAGCTCCCTGGTCTCGGCTTCACCAGTAGTGTGACCGCCTTTGGCTTCGGGAGGAGCCCTCAGCGTACTCAGATGCCACCTGGACTTTTTGAGAGGAGCAAAGCGAGGAGTTCTGGCAAGCAAAGGGGCACAACTGTTGTAAAAGTCAGTTAGGCCGAAGGTCACGGTACAAATGGAGCAGGCAAAGAGGATCGTCAGACAGGCAGGGTCGAGGCAGGCAGATATCGAGAATCGTCAGGCAGGCAAGGGTCAAACCGGGTTGTCAATCAAGGGATTTAGCAAGAAGAGTTGTCGAAGGCAGGCAGGGTCAGGTTCCAGAGATCAGAATAGTCAAACAGGCAGGCAGGGGTCAAAACAGATAATCAGGATCAGACTTCAAACGGAATAGCAAAGCTAACAGCACCAGGAACAAATCCTATCACGGGCAATGCATAAAGTAAAACTGTACCTTTAAATAGCATTTGAATTTCGCGCCACTGCGCGTCATCACGTCAGCGCGCATGCGCATAAACCCAGGTAGAGGCGCGCGTCCCTGCCGTCCCCCCACTAGACCACCAGAGTAAGATTTCCTCACACCAGGATTTCTTTGTTTTGTTTTCAAACATACTACCTCACCACCAATTATCTAAAGTTTGTTAAAAAGGAGACAGTGGGCTCTGTATAAACAACCCATTCCCTTCAGCCCTTTGTTGTGTCTGATTTGGCTTACAGTTTAGCAGGGGTTTCATCTGTGCACTGGTAATCAAAATATCCCTTGAAGGTGTTTTTCTATGTTCTTGAACTATTGAAATGTCTTTTTTTTTTTTTTGTTGGTTCCCTTGTGTTGTGAGTGAAGGAATGTGTGTATTGTTGAGTGTATTGTTGTATAAGGATGAGCATTGTTGTGAGTGCTTAACAGTTTAAGGTGTGTGTGTGTGTGTGTGTGTAGGTGGTTGTATATGTGAGCAGTTGTTGGGATTTGAGTGGTTTATAGTTTATCCCTTGGCATAAGATTTTTCATTTGGTGTATTACTTGAAGGTAGGACGTTTGTGTTGTTGTTCATGCAGCACTGAAGTCTATCCGGCTGCTCAGTCCCAAGTCTTTGATCCAGGATTGTATAGTGTTCACTGCCTGTTGGTGAGTGTCTGAGACAGACTGGAGGTGTTGCTATCTAAACTCGGCAATGCCACATGTCTCTCAGAGCGCCATCCACAGGCAGTGCACCTGAGAAAATCCAATCCACACCTCGGAGAGCATGGCAGCATTTTGCAGAGCATGGCAGCACCTTGGAGAGCATGTCAGCACCTATTAGAGCATGGCGTCACCTTGGAGAACATGTCAGCACCTTGGAAAGCATGGCGTCACCTTGGAGAACATGTCAGCACCTTGGAAAGCATGGCGGCACCTTGAAGAGCATGGCAGCACTTTGGAGATTATGGCGGCACTTTGGAGAGCATGGCAGAAACTTTGGAGAGCATAGCGGCACCTTAGTGAGCATGTTGGAACTTTGGAGAGCATGTTGGCACCTTTAAGAGCATGGTAGCACCTTGGAGAGCATGGTACGTTGGAGAACATGTTGGCACCTTGGAGAGCACATGAGCACTATGGAGGGCAGCCTAGAATTTAGTGGCTAGGTCCTTCCCTGCAGTGTCAGTAAATGGGCTCTCCTGGGTAATAAGTAGTGATCTAGTGCGCCAATAGCACCAGGTTCATATATTTATAGGTGTCACGTCTCTTGCCTGGGCCAGTGAGCTTACACAGCTGCCACCTGTTTTTTTTTTTTTTTTTTTTTTTTTAAGATTTACCTGTCTGTTTATTGATGCCAGTGTTTGCATTGCTGCTCTAAGGCTCCTTGAGTCTCTATAAAGACGTTTTATGTCAACACTTGCCAGTTCCCCCTCTCCTCCCACGGGAGTGGGGGCGCCATGTCAACGCTCATTAGCGGGTAGCAATAGGAGATCCTATACTGTTTGTCTGATAAATCTTGGGAGGTGGGTATTAAAGCTGTGGGATGGGAGTATTTCTGTACATCAGGATTGCAGAGTGTCCCTCCAACAGGGCCAAACAATTTAATGCCCTTATAATTGACTCTCTTACCTCTTAAAGCAGAGGAAAGACACAGTGGAAAATAAAGACGTAGCTGTCAGTTTCCTGTTTGACATGACAGTGGCTTGCAGTGGTAAAACCCTTACAGAATACTCAGAATCAAAAATCTGTATTTTTGGAAACATTCTTTTAAACCTTAAAATGTTTAGGGAAATATTTTGTGTGTATGTGTTTCTCTCTTTTTTTTTTTTTTTTTTTATATGCTGAGTGTAAAGCATGTCCTCTCTGCTTTTTTGGCTCCTACTGCCCCCTAGTGATCGTTTTGTGCAACAATTGAAGCTTTAGAGACAAGCAGCAGCTGTAATTACTGACTGATTCATTGCACGGCCATTTGGTATTCAGCCAGTTAGAACTCACAGACCTGTCAATACGAAGGGGAGATAAAAATAAGCTTTTCGTGGAGAAAAAAATGTTTTGCTTCACTCATAAGGCTGTCTTTCTTGTTGATTATAAGAAAGAAAGTGTTTTTATATGTTGCTTAAAGGCTAAATAAAGCATGGTGGGCTCTAGGTATCTTATATTCTTGTATTGGTCATTAAGTGTCACTGGTTGTGATTTTAGACATGTACATGCCTTGAATTGTTAAGTCTTAGGGAATCCATCCTTTGCTTTGATATACTGTACTCTTCTGTGTATGGTGCCTTTAATATGTTGGTCATTTATATTTTAAGTAATGTGGGCCCCCCACAAAGATGCCAGGCCCTGCCATAACTAATGACAGCAGAGTAATGGGGGCTGTGGCCAGACCATCAAGGTTCTTTGCATTTGCCCTAGTAAGAGGATATACGGTATATACAATAACACTATAATGAGAATTAGTGGGTCCACTACAGCCATGGAGCATTGTGCCACGTACAAGGCACAATGGGGCACTTGGCGCCATGAGAGAAATGGAGGAAAGACAGAGGGCACACTGAATAAGTGGTATCAGACTATTCACCCACTACATGTGGAAAACTACATTTCCCAGCATCCTCGGTTAGCCAGCTGCTTCCCTGGTGGGACTGGGTGGTGTGTTTGTTTAGTTCTGTTGTCAGTTCTTTTTCACAATAAAACCTAAAGGAAAATCCATTGATTTTACTCCGTGCTGCCAGGATTAATTGAATTGTGCAATGAGAGGCACCGGAGTTTGGCTCACAGTTTAATAGGATGGAAAATCAAGGTATAAATTCAGTGCCAAGCTGGATCAGAGTAGGAGAGAGAATGTTTGCGTGTTATCAGTTCCGATATCAAGGCCAAGGAGAGGAGAATCATCGAATCATTATAGTGTGTTGTCTCCAGGCTCTCGTGGCCAAACAGTTCCTCGGATCTGATTGAGTGGGGGTTTGAGATGAAGGCCCCATGCATGCTGCTGTATGTAGTGGGATCAGCCTCAATCAAAATGGATCAAGTCTTGTTTGTTCAGTGGTACCAATTGTTGACTGTTCCGTACAGGTGAGGCAGTAAGGATGGAAATGCTCTTAAAAGTTTTTAGCCAGGACACGTTCGACCTGCAGTTTACACTCTTACACCTGATATCCTGCTATACCTTGGCCTGTCTACTTTTTTTCTGGTCTCACTATGCAAAGTTGGAGACCTCAGTCCACTCATCTCTTATCGCCCATGAAGGTTTTCGTTCCTAATATCTGGAAGACCTTTCCCTGCTGTTCAGGCTAGAGTCCTGCACGTGAACAATTGGAAGGACCCATGCCCGACCCAGACCCACAAACTCCTAACCTGGCCTGCCACCCAACACATCCCCCTACCCAGAGCCACTACCCAAGCTGGACCCTATAAGTCAAACTTACCTTCCAACATGGGACCGTAAAAACCAGAAGTGACGTCATTGTAGATCAGAAGTGACGTCATTGTAGATCAGAAGTGACGTCATTGTAGATCAGAAGTGACGTCATTGTAGATCAGAAGTGACGTCATTGTAGATCAGAAGTGACGTCACTCCCCTGCCCATTCATCCAGAAAGTTAAAAAAAAATTGCCTGCAGCAATAGGAAGGGTGGAAGGGACCAGGCCCACACATTTTCCAGGTATCCAGGTTGGTTATACATGGACTACCCACATGGTCAGGGAATCAGGGATTTTCTACCCAGAACCCGGGTACCCCGTGCAGGACTTCCGTTAGGGCCTTGACCCATACAGATAAGAAATCCAGTTGCAAATTATTGAAAAGGGGAACATTTTAGGCCCTAATGGGCCCTTCATCAATTGTCTTATCTCACAACCTTATGGCCTCATTAATATTCTACACATTTTAAGTGTGGAAGAATTAGATATAAGTATATTTCTATTTATATAGAGTTACTTGTAACCACAATAAAGTTGGGCATACATAGGAAGGTACCCAATTTGGAGACACAGAAGCTGGGACAAATTGGGCTGGTTGGGTCACACTGGGGACCTTTGGAAACTCATTGCAAGAGGACTACATGTAAATATAATCCGACAGTGTTTTCTAACCTGCCAGATATAGGTATGGGACCTGTTATCCAGAATGCTCGGACATGAAGGTTTCCAGATAAGAGATCTTAGCATAATTTGGATACAAGCTACTGTTTTATTATTACAGAGAAAAGGGAAATCACATTTAAAAATTTGAATTATTTCATTAGAATAAAACAGCAGCGCCTTCCTGTACTACCTGCCTGAGCCAAGTTATTCTACAATAAAATGGATGAAGCTGTAAAACTTTATAGATTTGTGTGTTTCCCCATTAACAGAAAGATCCCAACCTTTTTCATTGGTGGGCCGAATCCAGAGAATACCAGGTAGACTGGAGTGTGAGAAGAGCAGACATCTAGACGTCCCTTTTATAGATTTATATATGTGCTCCGAGGAGAGAAGCACTGCGAGTGGCCCTCATATTAATTCGCAGACTAATGATGATGAAATGCTGCTCCACACTTTACAGTTTATTTATACCCAGGCTCAGGCACTATGAGACATCAGGAACACTGGGGATTGCTCTTGCTGGAATTAAAGGGAAGCTATGATTAAAAAAAATATGGTTTCATGTAATGTTGGGGACAAAAATAGTTTAGATACATTTCAAAACATATATACTCCTCTTTTGCTTACACAGTGTCGGACTGGCCCACCGGATACCAGGAAAACTCCCGGTGGGCCCAGGTGTCAGTGGCCCTTATGCTGCTAAAGATTTGGCCTATTTCATGGCCATTCCCTATTTCTATGAGAACAAAGAGGCTAAATAGATGGAATAATTGATTATAGTCTGTAAAGAAAACAGACTAGGAGAATAGAGGTTGATTGAGGAGATGAAGAATAATAGTACTAAAAGTGGCCCCTGGTCTAAGGTTTTATGGCGGGCCCTGGTCTGAAGTTTTTGGGTGGGTCCCTGGTGTCCCAGTCCGACACTGTGCTTACACATAGAAGTATAATAAAATGGCTGAGATTCTAGCTATCTGTATAACAGAGCATTCTGTCCCAGTGGCTGCACAGATCCTATCTGATCCCCATTGTAAGCAGCAGTCCTGTCCTGCTTTATGGCAGCTGAGATTCTAGCTATCTGTATAACAGAACATTCTGTCCCAGTGGCTGCACAGATCCTATCTGATCCCCATTGTAAGCAGCAGTCCTGTCCTGCTTTATGGCAGCTGAGATTCTAGCTATCTGTATAACAGAACATTCTGTCCCAGTGGCTGCACAGATCTTATCTGATCCCCATTGTAAGCAGCAGTCCTGTCCTGCTTTATGGCAGCTGAGATTCTAGCTATCTGTATAACAGAACATTCTGTCCCAGTGGCTGCACAGATCCTATCTGATCCCCATTGTAAGCAAAAGCCATTAAATGCTATACTGTTTATATTATCACTGTTTCTATACCCAGAGTATACTTTTGTTTTTTGAAGGGTCAAGAAAACCTGGTCGTATATTTTCTACATTTGCTACATTGGTCACATAAGCATTGCATATTTCTATATAGCATACCTCCCAAAATCCCCTGGGAATGTAATATCACAACCCCTTATCCTCCTATACAACCCCCATGCCTGATCTGCTATAGATAATCCCTGCCATCTTTCCAATAAAGCCACCCATGTTCAGATCCTGCTGTAATAAGAACATCTGTAAGATCAGCTTTGATGTTAAAATTCTATTTCTGACCTCTATAATGAAAATATACTCCTTTTGTCTTTGTCCCATAAATAATTGCATTAAATTCAGAATCAATCCTTAACATTCTCAGCAGCCAGCGCATATTACGTTTATGTACATTACGTCATGTAGGGGATATAGCGAGGATTCCTCATTAGCTTAAAGGCAGCAATTAAACTCAGTCGCTTACCAACTCTAAAGCAACTGACCCTAACTAACCATTACTGCATTGATTTAAGGCAATAAAACCGTAACGGCGTGTATTTTATCGAAATGTTACAGTTAACGTCTCTATTAGCCAATGTTGTGTTTCAGCTGGAAGTTTTAGTACTTTTGGAATGATCTTTTAATAAAATCAGATTTTATGCTGCTCTCTAGTAAACGTTAACGTCTTGGAAATGCTGCGTATGTGGATTTTTTTCTTTCCCCTGGTTTCGCCTCTGCCAAAAACTCTTTAATCCTTGTTTGCTTTTTGCCTCTACTTGTCAAACGCAGAGCAACCTCCAAAGATGGCCGTTTAAAAGTGATTTATAAAGGAGGCGCCGGCCAATGCAAGCCAAGCTAAACAATAAAGTCCACCGCTCCTAAATGAATCACTGCGAGGTGTGAGCCGATGGCTGGATCTATTTATACGATAACAATAAAATCTGAGATTGAATTCTCCACCTGATTCACTTTCTTATTGATTAAACCCTTTTTAGACTTCTCTTTAATTAAACAGGATTTTTTTTTTTATAAAGTCATCAATTATACAGGCTGCACTTAATTCCCTTTGCCAGTTATTTAGCTCTCAGTTGACGCCGGATTCAATGGCACGATTAAATTCTACTTGAAAAAAAAAAAGACATACCTGTATATCTTCTCAAGAACCGAGCGCTCGTGATAGGCCCTCAAACTTTGGATCAAAAGGACATGTGACATTTCTAAACAAATGAATGTAAACTGGCTGGTCAGGTGCAGTTTTTAGCTAACATGAGTATCAACCCAGGTTATCCTTTAAGCGAGTAAACAATTTAGCACCCCTAGTGATGATATGTTTAGTTCTCTTTTGAGGATGGCCAACCTTAGAACTGTTGTGGCAACATTCAACAAAAGTCCGCAAAAGCCTACAAAAACAAAAAAATTATTTTTGCCCCATCACGTTGGGGTTATCCTGACATTCTGAAAGTTTCCCTTGGTGAGCCCAAAGTGGTCACAGCTTTAGGCAAAGAAGCAGCAAAAAAGAGTTAATAACGGGATCTCCTTGGGTGTGATGAATGGGAAAATCAAGAGTTTTTCCCTTCCTAAATTTTACTTGTAGAGACAGTGCAAAGTTTAATTACAAGGAATTATGTTTCCTTTCTGGAACCTCTCTCTCTGCAGAAGCAGCGTAACGACGAAATGTAATTAATATAAGAGTTATGGTACGATCCTGGCAGAGGGTGAGCTGCTTGGATGAGCACAAGCTGTCAATGGATATATTTTGTGGGCTCTTTGTTGAAGGTGAGCCATTGTGGCAGGTTCTTTGAAGAAGGTGACCAGTTATGAGCGTCTATAACTACATACTTCCTGTTAAAGAATTGTTGTTGTGGTCTTTTTGCTTTTGAGCTAGTTCCCCTCAGTGTAAAAAAATAATATTAGAGGTTACTAATGACTTTATGGAATGCCAAAGTGACAATTGGGTGCTGGTTGGGGAGCAGCAGCTTAGTCTGGCTCCATCACTAGTGGACCATACCTCCCAACTGTCCCATTTTTGACAGCTCAGCCTGCAGTCCAGGGTTTGTTACTGAAAAGTAGGGATGCACCGAATCCAGGATTCGGTTCTGAATTTCGGCCAGGATTCGGCTTTATTCAGCAAGATTCGGATTTGGCTGAAACCTTCTGCCCCGCCAAACCAAATCCTAATTTGCATAAGCAAATTAGGGGCAGGAAGGCAATTGCATGACTTTTTGTCACTTAACAAGGAAGTACAACATTTTTCCCCTGTCCATCCCTTATTTGCATATGCAAATTAGGATTTGGTTCGGTATTCGGCCGAATCGTTAGCAAACTCTGAACAGCTGCACTTAAACACATTTGTAACCATTTAAGATAAGCAAAGAAAAAAATCTATTTATGATAAGCAGGTGTCTTTGAGAAACAGAGCTTAAAGGGCAATTTCAGCTTTATTATAACACATAACACATTGTCCTAAACTCCCAAAAAAGTGTTCAAACTTTCATAACCTGCCAAATGTTGTCAAATGGACATGGTAATTAGGGGGTGTGGCCATAAAATGGATGTGGTCAAAAATGTTTAGCATGTGCAGTGCTTATATTAAGTTGGTCCCACCATTGCTGCTGTAATAACCTTTACTACTCTGGGAACATTTGAACATTGTTGGTAGGATTTGTTTTCATTCATATGTAGGCGGCTAGGCACTTGTGTTGAGGATCAAGCCTGGCTAATAGTTACGTTCCAATTCATCGCACATGTGTTCAGTTGAGTTAGGGTTGTAGGCCCAGTAAGCCCATTTTGTACAGACCTGCCTTAAACAGGAAAAAGCCTTCATCAAACTGTTCCATGATGTAAGAAACACAAAATTGCCATGAATGTCATTGTTTGACCGCAGGGTTTATGCGTAATAGATCTTTCCAGACAAATTTAATTGTAGGTGAGCAGGGACTTGGACTCTGTGATGGCAGTGGATGTGATCTATATAGACTTTGCTAAAGCATTTATGCAGTGCAACTCAGAAGGTTACTGGTTTAAGGAATATTGACCTGGATCATTTTTTATCAATGATCTTGAAGTGGACATTGAAAGAGCAAAACTACAGGTTCCATGCAAGATGCTGCCACTTTGCAGAGAGATAGAGAGATTTGACTAAAATGAAAAACTGGACAGCAAACTGGAAAATGAGGTTCATTGATGATAAATGCTAGGTTATGCGATTTTTGCAAAAATAATTTGCAAAAAAAAATTTACACTTAGGGGCACATTTACTTAGCTCGAGTGAAGGATTAGAATGAAAAAACTTCGAAATTTCAAAGTTTTTTTTTTTTTTGGCTACTTCGACCATCGAATTGGCTACTTCGACTACGACTTTGAATCGAATGATTCGAACTAAGAATCGTTCGACTATTCGACCATTCGATAGTCAAAGTACTGTCTCTTTAAAAAGACTTCAACATTCCCCATAGGCTTTCCTAGCAATTTCTGATCGAAGGAAAATCGTTCAATCTATTGATTAAAATCCTTTGAATATCGAAGTTGAAGGATTTACCGTAATTCGAAGGATCGAATGAATTACGGTAAATTCTTCAACTTCGATATTCGAAGTTGAAGGATTTAAATTAGACCCATAGTAAATGTGCCCCTAAATGTCCATGTATTGGGGTATCCTTATTTAAAAAAATATCTGGGCATTCTTGTGTATAACAAGCTGTGAAACTGTAGGCAGTGTCATTCAGTAGCTACTAAATCAAAGGACTGCCTTGCTTAAAAATGGGCTTTGACTCGAAGGAACAGAGAGAACACAATTTTGCCTCTTTATAAGTCTCTGGTGAAGCCTCACCTTGAGTATGCAGTGCAGTGCAGTTTTGGGCTTCAGTCCTAAAGAAGGAGACTAATGAGCTGGAGAGAGTGCAGAGACTAAGTGCAACTAAACCAGTAAAAGGGATGGAGGGTTTAAACTATGAGAGTAGACTGTACACGTTGTGGGTGTTTTCTCTACAAAAAAAGGCACTTGCAAGGGGACATGCTATATTGCACTAATATAAATATACACACACTCACAAATAGTGCTAATTACTTGGGGGTATGGTAGATATTACTTACTTGAATGTGATTAGAGGGGCTACACAGACTACACATTGTTAATGTTTAATTCCACCTAAAGACTTTTACTTGTCTAAGATATCTCTGACAGCTCTAAGGTCTAGGCATTGTAGTTTAACAAGACCTAAAGGGGTACTCTTTTGTGCACCCCAAATTATATTATTTTCTTCCTTCTGATTGATGCCCCAGATTTCCTGCATTGCCCAGGGTCCTACTAACTGCAGCCTCGGATGAAACTGTTTGCCATCTGTTTTCCACAAAACAAACCCAACGAAACTCCCAGTGGATAATTTTAGTGTTTGCAAAACAGCATTTTGCATATCATTTGTTTAGTGCTTTTCTGTTCTGTAAAATGAAAAGGTTCCGCTTGCCTTTGTTCAGTACAAAAGGGAAACTATTATGGAATTCACAACTGTAGCAACTCAACAGAGGATTCATATGATTTGCAAATTCTCCCATTTCTCTCGCTTGGTCACGTGGGCAGAACTAAGCACATAAGTATTATGCGTGGTGAAACCTATGTCCCTAAACTGATTTAGCGCCTAATGGCGACCTTAAGGCAGATATCCCCACGTTTCATGTTGTACCTGAGAGCAAGTCGTTGTCTGAAGTTCTCTTTGATTCCCCTTTGGAGCAGCCAGGCAACTGTTTGCGTATTTCTTCATCCAGTCCAGCATGAAGCCTCTTCCAAAGATTCAGAGATGCTTTTAATGTGTTTGACTTTTTTATATTTACAATTAACTAGAAGCCACCAGCCACATGTGATGCTCTCAGTCATATACTGGTGAATTCACAAATACTGTGCAGAATGAATAAGGCCTTAAAGTGACAACTTGGACAGTCTTAAGGTGTAGAATATGTTTGTAGTGTTTGCCACCCTGGTTGGTGATTCCACTCAGGGTCACATAATTTAGCAGTGCCCTTCCCTCCAGGGGCCCCAGTTTATAGCCCATTGGGCTCCTGGGTAGAGCATTTTATGTCTTTTGGGTCTACTGACTGCAGTACACCTTGATATTGAGAACATCAACAGTTTTATGGGTATCTTTTAAATGTCTGTATAATTTTCAGTTTTGTTTGTGTAATACATAACTCCATGAACCAGGATACACCAAGACCTGCCTATCCCTTTATCCATGCATTTGGGAGTTTTTTGTTTTCAGCAGCTATTTCTATTTTCCTAGTTGGTTTCAGATAGATCAACAGAAATAATTACTTTTTTCAATTATTTTCTGTGTCACCTTTTTCTAATATTGAAGTGTAAAGTGTAATTTTTCACAATCTAAAGCAGCTCTCAGAGGGGGGGTCGCCGACCCTGTAAACTGTTCTACATTGATACATTTAGTTGATACATTTCTTTTCTTTGTCCCTGCCCTGAGCAGAATCTCAGGCAGCTGTTAGAATTGATACAATAGTTGCTGATACTCCAGAGATGCTGCTGAGAAATGGATAAACTAAATGTTGTAACAGTTCAGAGTCTGCACCTGAATTACTGAGCTGCCAGACTCAAACACCAGAGACAACGACATTCAACTTTAAAGTTCGATTTTGGAAAAACGGTAAAAAAATAAATAATGGAAAGTAATTGAAAAAAGTCTTTATTTCTGGGGAATAATTTGAAAACAACTGAGCTAAAATAAGTGTTTGGAAGGTGAACATCAAGAACCCCTATCCACCTGTCATGGCTTCCTAGTACAGGTATGGGATCCGTTTTCCGGAAACCCGTTATCCAGAACGTTCCGAATTACGGAAAGGCCATCTCCTATAGACTCCATTATAATCAAATAATCCAATTTTTTTTAAATAATTTTCTTTTTATTTATAATAATAAAACAGTAACTTGTACTTGATCCAAACTAATATATATTTAATCCTTATTGGAAGTAGAATGAGCCAATTGGGTTTATTTAATGTTTACATGATTTTCTAGTATTCTTATGGTCCAAATTACGGAAAGCCCCATTACCCGGAAAGCCCCAGGTCCCGAGCATTCTGGATAAAAGGTCCCATACCATTGGTGGGAAAAGGCATACCTAAAGTTCACATGGAGGTACAAGGCACAATTCTATTTAATGTAGCCATAAACAAATCCATAACTGTTGTATTTAGCTGTAAAGTGAACCCTATCTAACGCACAGAATAATTCTAGCTGCCCCGAGTATCACTTCAAGCCAAATATTTTCTCTCCTATCAAGAAAGATGCCAGACCTGGAATAAAAGCAAATGATTGTATGGGATAACCTACAGTCCACTTCATTTGTGCCTCCATAGTCCGACTAATCTGTGTTTTTGAACCGAGGAATCACCGGGTTTCTCTCTTGTGTTTCCCTCTTCATCCCATCCCCAGGTTTTCTAAGATTTTATAGACTGACGTTGTCTAAAATTTAAAAATTAATTTTAATAATGCACTTCTGTGCCAACGGAGAAGGAGGGCAGTGATCACAGCTGAAGGTGGGTGTTTAATAAAACACAGGTTAAAAAGTGTCCTTAGATGGTGGCGCTATTACTGTAGCTCCAGAACTGTTTTAGACTGAGCTAATTATCTGCAGAATCCCGTCACAATTCCAGCAAAAATATATCTGCGCTGGTTTCAACCCGACAGCTAAATAAATCATCCGGACGTTAAATCCGGCACTTAAAATATAAACAAAAGGAGCCACATCTTCCTGTCAACCGCCCTGGGGACGGAGTAGAAAAGACACATGACGGGGCTGTAACTTGTGTGTAGCTCTGGTGTCAAACAACCTGTCCACGCTGCTGATTAAATGAGCTTTTGTGACAGTGATGCCATAAATGGGGATAAAGGGCCCATTTTCCACCCATACATTAGGCAGTAATGGCACAGGTGACAGTTGCAGATATTTGAGTTTTCATTGTGCAGTTTCCTGCAAATACCACGGCTATCACCGCGCGCAGATGTGTATGTAAATTCTCCCCTGATGAAGCTGTAAAGTAGTCTAATGCCACCAATTGACCTATGATAAGGCCCTCAGTCACCTTTGTGCTCCAGAGTGATTTATATTCCAGGGAATTTGCTAATAAACCTGTAATAAGCCCATTGTTTATAAGGCAGGCTTGTGCAGCTTATAGCCGTGTATCCCTTTGGGTCAGGCCAGACTGGGCGTTTTGGGGAGATTTGGTCGCCTGGCGACTAATCGCCTCGTTTTTGCGGCGACCAATCTCCCCAAATGCCTTCCCTCACTGCACCGGCTAAAATGAAAAAACGCCGGCACTAATCGCGGTGATTCGTTTTCCGAGGTCACCGACACTGAGGGGCACATTTACTATGGGTCAAATATCGAAGGTTAATTAACCCTCGATATTCGACCATCAAAGTTAAATCCGTCGACTTCGAATATCGAAGTCAAAGGATTTACCGCAATTCGAGGGATTTTAATCCATCGATCGAACGATTTTCCTTCAATCACAAATTGCTAGGAAAGCCTATGGGGACCTTCCCCATAGGCTAACATTGGTGCTCGGTAGGTTTTTAGGTGGCGAAGCAGGTGGTCGAAGTTTTTTTTAAAGAGACAGTACTTCGACTATCGAATGGTCGAATAGTCAAACGATTTTTAGTTTGAATCGTTCGATTCAAAGTCAAAGTCGTAGTCGAAGGTTGAAGTAGCCAATTCGATGGTCGAAGTAGCGAACTTCAAAGTTTTTTTCATTCTAATCCTTCACTCGAGCTAAGTAAATGTGCCCCTGAATGTCTGTTGGCAATGTTTGCGTCTTCTCTGTAAGCCTCGTCTTGGAGGTTGAATAGGTTTAATCTACTGCCTGATGGAACAAGTTTATTATTCATTTCTATTAAGCTTTTATAAAGAGCAAACACATTTCAGAGTTATAAATGTCAATATAATACATGGCCGTTGTTGGCTTGACATGGACCTGTAAATAATGATGCCGCAATATTAGAGTTGTCATGTCACAAGTGCAAGATTATGATCGTACCCTCCACTGCACACTGTTAATCTTTAAAGGAGAACAAATACCATTTTACAAGTGAGGTTCAAAAACGTGGACACCCCCAAGTGACTACTTTTACTTACCGAACACCCCTGGCCGGTGCTCCTATCAGCAGAAAATCGTACTGGCCTGGGGTTTTTCTAGCAAGCACCATGGAGAGATCCTCTTCCTGCTTTTCCGGGTCCTGTGGCTGCGCTTGAGCAGTAGAGTGAAAAGCCGAACTTTAACGAAAAATATCATGCGCCTGATCTGAGAAATTTGTAAACCAAAGAAGCAGGAAGAGCATCGATTCGTAGTGCTCGCTAGAAGAACCCCAGGCCGATGCTGAAAACCGCACCGGCCTGGGATTCTTCTAGACACCACCATGGAGAGATCCTCTTTCTGCTTATTCTGGTCTTCTCGCGGCTGTGCATGAGCAGTAGAGTGAAAAGCCTAACTTTAACGAAAATTTTCATGCGCCTGCCCTGAGAAATTTTAAAACTGAAGAAGCAGAAAGAGGATCGCTCTGTGGTGCTCGCTTGAGGAACCCTAGGCCGGTGCGGTTTTCTGCTGATAGGAGCGCTGGCCAGGGGTATCAGGTAAGTAAAAATAGTCACTCGAGGGTGCCAACGTTTTGGAACCCCCCTTGTAAAATGGTATTCATTTTCCTTTAAGTGCTGATACATGCCATGTTCTTGTATGTGAGCACTACATGACGCTGTTTATACTGGTGTTCATGAAAACAATATGGCAGCCTCTAGTCACTGTAAATGAATAGAATTTCTGTTCTTTACACACCTTATAAGGTATAGAAGCATATCTGGAGAACTTGAATAGAGAGAGGCCTTTATAAACTGTCTGTAGGAGCAGCAAGAAGCCAAGGACTAACCCTATCCTTTTTCAAAGTGACCTCACCTTCCCATGAATAGACGTCTCCTGGTGGCCTACAATATCTAAGAACCTCATTGACGTACATCACAAAGCTCCCTGTTGCAGCGCAATTGAAGAAATTTCTCACTGACCTGAAAATTCATGAACAAAAAGTATATTATGGGGAACGGCTTGCCTACAATAGCAATAATTGGTAGTCATACTCTTCTGGGGAAGCAGAGGTTTTTTTTTTTTTTTACTTTTTCCATCATTGAAATCTAGGTAGTCCTTATAGTACCAATTGGCCTTTGCCAAAATTCATTGGAGCCATTGGAGCCACGGGGGCAAAGCTAATCGGACCAAGGGGATCTCCACTCTTCTATGACAGAAGAGTGGAGAGCAGAGAGACCTAGCTGCTAGTGCCTTCTCCTTAAATACAAGAAAAATGCAACAGTGTAATGAGACAATGAAAGTTTTAATATATGTATATATTTTTATATTGTTCTGTATAATCTTCAGGGAAGCACCTTATAAATTACTGTTGTGTTTCAGTTCTCCTCTGTCGCAAGGCTGCTTTCTTATTTCTAAGCCTCTCTTTTTATCCTCCCACCCATTTCCAAAGCATAGTTCCTGCGTTTGAAAATGGAACGTTGCGCCAGTGTCTCTGTGTAACATTTCCCTGAACTAATGTTGAAACCTTGTGTTTTCTAGGTTGAAGCGATCCTTGTCAACATATTCGGCGGGATCGTTAACTGTGCAATTATAGCTAATGGGATAACGAAGGCCTGCAGAGAGCTTGAACTGACGGTTCCCTTGTTGGTCAGACTGGAAGGTAGGCATTATGTGTCTCTATTATCACCTTTTATTTAGCAAGTGACAAAGTGCTCTGCAGTAGAGGGAGAGCAATCAAAGAATTGCGAAGGGTGAAATATAAAGGGAGGAGCAGCTGACTGGTTAAAGTCATTCTGACACAGTAGATGGAGTGTATTATGCATCTTATGCATCAAGACGCTGCCAAAATTCTTATTCACTCTCTCATCATATCGCGTCTAGACTACTGTAACTCTCTTTTAATTGGCCTCCCCCTCCAGAGACTGTCACCTCTCCAGTCCATAATGAACACTGCTGCGAGGCTCATACACCTCAGCAACCGCTCCTCCTCTGCCTCGCCATTCTGTCAATCCCTGCACTGGCTTCCGCTACCTTTCAGAATCAAATTCAAATTAATGACACTGACTTTCAAAGCACTTCATAACTCTGCCCCACCCTACATCTCTGAACTCATCTCTATATACTCACCCACTCGCTTACTATGCTCCTCTACTGACCTGCTACTCAACTCTTCTCTCATTACCTCCTCACATGCTCGCATTCAAGACTTTGCAAGGGCTGCACCCCTCCTCTGGAACGCTCTCCCACGGTCTGTCCGACTTTCTCCCAACCTTTCTGCTTTCAAAAAATCTCTGAAAACGCACTTCTTTCGAGAAGCCTCCCCTCACTCTGTTTAACTACCAAACGCAACACCACATACAATACCACATTTCTCACCCACTTACTTCGATCTTGCCCACTCCCACACCTTGTGTATTACTCCCTTCCTCACCTTTTTGTACCGTTATTGATTGTGATGTTTGTTACTCCATATATTCTATATATGTAATTCGTGTGATGTAGTTGTATAGTCACATTTACTTTACAGTGCTACGCAATATGTTGGCGCTATATATAAATGTTAATAATCTTGGAGCCCTGGTTCTGGGGTTGAGGGACATCTCTGTTAAGCATTAGGTCATTAATGGTCATTAGGTTATACTACTAAGTTAGCAGGGCCTTCCCTAATTAAAAATAAATGACCTGTGCCTGCACAACCACTGCCCTGATACTAGGGATGCACCGAATCTACTATTTTGGATTTGGCCGAACCCCCAAATCTCTTGCAAAGATTCGACTGAATACTGAAACAAATTTGGATTCTAATTTGCATATGCAAATTAGGGGTGGGAAGGGGGAAAACGTTTTTTACTTCCTTGTTTTGTGACAAAAGGTCACATAATTTCCCTCCCCACCCTAATTTGCATATGCATATGCAATCCTAATTTGCATATGCAAATTAGGGTTGGGTTCGGCCGGCCAATCTAAATACTTCTGAAAAAGGCCGAATCCCAAACCAAATCCTGGATTCGGTGGATCTCTACTTGATACCTAGGCTAAACCATACGCACGATCCACCTAAACACTACCTAATCCCTTCCACAACCTGTAGATTATACTTTCACATGTCATGGGGCCCCTGTACTCCCCTAATGTCAGCCATGGATTTAACCACTAGTGATGAGCGAATTTATTTAGCGAAACTGCATCAAAAATTTGCTGCGGAAAAATTTGAAGAGGAAAAACACCCATCAGAAAAATACCCACTGACTTTAATGTATTTGGACAAAAAAAATCACTATTAGAAAAAAAACGCTCATTGACTTTAAAACATTAGGACAAAAAAGTCGCCATGAGAAAAAACCCCCATTGACGTTGGAGTGAGAAAAATTGTCGCCTGTTGACTTTAATGCATTATGACAAAAGTCTGCGATAAGAAAAAATGCCAAATTACTTTATTGCATTACGACAAAAAAGTCGCCATGAGAAAAAACGACCATTGACTTTAATGCATTTGGAGCGCGAAAAATTTTTGCGCATGTAAAAATGATCGCATGTAATAACGCCTCTTGACTTCAATGCGTTTTGCAATCACTATTAACCACTGCTTTCCTGACTGATGTGAATTAATATATCCAGAGACCTCCCCTGACTTTTCTTTTTACTGGAGTCGAACTATGAGTTAACATTAAACAAGAGATCGCTGCCCAGCAGCCCAAGTGTATTTGGATTGGTGACTCCGGGAGACTCTACTGGGGTTGGGGTGGTCAGCAGCACAGGTAAATCTGCTGCTCCCAGTAGCTACGACACTGTTGGCGGCTATGGGTTATTGCATAAACTCACACTACTGAATAAACTTCTTTTTTGGTTAATGCCGTTAAAGGAGAACTAAAACCTAACTAAAGAAGTAGCTAGAAATGTTTTACATGATGTTTTGTGTTTCTGTACCAGCCCAAGGCAACCACAGCCCTTTAGCAGTAAAGATCTGTATCGCCAAAGATGCCCCAGTAGCTCCCCATCTTCTTTTCTGCTGATTCACTGCACGTGCTCTGTGCTGCTGTCACTTACTGAGCTTAGGGACCCACTCACAATATACAGTACACATAGAATAGAAATGTCACAATATAAGGCTGATTAGTAATTAATACACATAATTACTACATGGCAGCACAGAAACCAGTGCAATTAGCATCAGAATTTAATAATCAGCAAACCTGTAGCATCAGCTTATATTACAGCCAGGGAAGCTCATTTTCTGCTGGATAATTAGTGACGAGCCCTAAGCTTAGCTTCTCAACAGCCAATCAGAGCCCACTGAGCATGTGTTCTCAAAACATTGGTAGTTTTTAGTAAGTAATCAGGGAGTTTTTTAAAAGGAACATTAATTTGCTGCCAAAATATGTCATGAAAACATAGCGCCAAATGATTTCTCAAAGCGTTCTTCGAGATCAAAGAGAATATCTAGTGTTTCTAACGACTGGAGCAATGCTGGGAGATATAAGGCACTTCTTTATCTAGTGATACTGGCAAGGCTCATAGATGTGAAGCAACTCTTCTTATCAAATGGCACATGAACTTTTTGGAGAGACTTTCAGTAGTTCTGATCTTTTTTCTTTTTTTTATAAATGTCTTTTGAAATTCAAGTTTTATTTTGCTGTTTTTATTTTCAGTCACAATAATTCTGTGGATATTTAAGACTACATATATGGGACCTGTTATCCAGAATCGTCAATACCTGGGGTTTTCCCATACCTCCCAACTGTCCCGTTTTTAGAGGGACAGTCCCTCTTTTGACAGCTCAACCCACCGTCCCTCGTTGGTACTGAAAAGTCCCGTTTTTCTCTGCCCTGAACAGCCAGAAAAAGAAACAAAGTTTCTAACTTAATTGGCTTTTGGCAAAGAGCCCACAACAGCCACAGCTGCAGATAAGATACTTTTGTAACAATTTCTAGATAAGCAAATAAATAATTGTCACAAGATGACAGGTCCCTTGGGAAAAGTTAGACTCACAGCTTAAAGGGCAATTCACCTTCATTAGCTAAAAAAAAAAAAACACAGAAATATGTTCAAACTTTCATATCCTGCCGAATTTTCTAAAACGAACATGGTAATTAGGGGGTGTGGCCACAAAAATGGATGTGGTCAAAAATTGTCCCTCTTTTTATTTCCGAAATGTTGAGAAAAACACAAATCCACATGGGAGAAAAAAACATTTGAAGCAAAATAAATGAGATGTAGCAAGAAGGGAGTACAGCAGAGTACACAAAAGGCAGTGTAACAAACTATAACCTACAGCACTTTAATTCCCCTGCCAATCGTGTATGTAAGTTACCCTCCCATTTAGACTGTAAGCCCCACGGGGCAGGGTCCTCCATCCTTTTGTCTCCTTGACACTGAGCACTTATTTTGATTGTGCATTAATTTCGCCTATTTTGTCCAAATGCATTAAAGTCAATAGGCGTCTGAATAATTTTGACAATTGCCAAATTTTATGCGCTCCAAATCGGATTTTTCTCTACAGTTTCGCAAATTTATTTGGCTCTAATTCCCTCCGGGCAAATTTATTCGCCCATCACTATTTATTTCAAAACAGAAGTAACATACTGCAAAATAAAAGCATACGGCCCCATATACTGTATATGTTGAATGTTATGTGATGAACTGGCACAAAATAATTACACTGACTCTTCATTATGCATCTATGGAAGGATTGTGCTCCTCGTATAGTCAATTACAGATGTTCCTATCAAGGGACTTTTCAAGCAAATCCCTGATTTAGTAGGATTTCCCCAGCAAATCTCTCCTGCAAACTGTTTAATAATTACAAGCTGTTTGATGAGAGGATTACTAAACCCACTGAAAACAGTAACTTTCTAATTATGTGTATTTACTTGGATAAATAAGCGGGAAAGACATGTTTTTCTTTATACATGTAATACCACATATAAAGAAAACCCTATATTCCTTCCTAAAATTTAAGAGAAACATTTTCTATTATTTAAACTCAATAAATTAATTGATCACAGAATTCCTTATTTATTTTATTATACATACAATAGAAGTAAGGGGTTAATTATCCTTTATATTACAGAGTTCCCTGTATAACTCAGCCGGTAGCCTTGTGCCTTTATATAGTCACAGGACAACCCCTCAGTGACTTCTAATATCCTTATCATTTACAGTAGGGGGTACATTATCTCTTATAATACATGAGTGAAACTCAGAGTTCCCTGTATAACACAGCCTGCAGCCTTGTGCCTTTATATGGTCACAGAACCCCTCAGTGACTTCTAATATCCTTATCATTTACAGTAGGGGGTACATTATCCCTTATAATACATGAGTGATACACAGAGTTCCCTGTATAACTCAGCCTGCAGCCTTGTGCCTATATATGGTCTAAGAACAACCCCTCAGTGACTTCTAATATCCTTATCATTTACAGTAGGGGGTACATTATCCCTTATAATACATGAGTGATACTCAGAGTTCCCTGTATAACTCATGGTTTATGCCTTTGTAAACCAAATATGGGAAAAGTTCTAGTGGATGGGGGTGAGTAAAGCCACTAGCACTTGGTTACTTATATGAATGATGACAAACTGGGGGATATACAGAGGGAAACCCACGTACTGTTCCCAGCCAGTCCCTTGGGAATCCAGTGCCGAATTCAGGTAACACTGTATTCATGGGAGAAGTGCAGGTCTTTACACTACAAATGCCCTGCATCTATGGCTGGAACAGGGTGCAAACTGCAGAAAACATAGGGGTGTTGGGCTGAAGTTGTGTAAGTAAGCAGTTATTCGCCCCTTAAATCTCTGGTCTGATACATTAATAATATAATATTATGATAATATTTTCCTAAATCTGGATAGTGAGGCTGTACATACAATCATGGCACTAGGCACTTACTCTGAATGCAGATGCTGCAACTTGGAATCCATCCAGCCTACTGTAATGTACCGTTCTGTGCTCCTACAGGAAAACTATACGCACCAAACAATGTAGGTCTCTATAAAAAGATATTGTATAAAACAGCTCATGTGTTTCCCTGCTTCATGTAAGTAAACCATTTTCATAATAATATACTTTTCTAGTAGTATGTGCCATTGGGTAATCATCAATAGAAAATTGCCATTTTAAAAAATAAGGGCCGCCCCCTGGGATCATACGATTCACGGTTCACACAAACACACCAAACAAACTAAACAAAATATACTTCTTAGGTCACATGAACCAATTAGCAGACAAAGTTGTGTCTTTGGTTTCCACACTTCTTCCTGTTACAGTTACAGTTGCAGTATTTCTGGGCAGGTGATCTATTCCTGTTACAAGTAGAGCAGTATTTCTGGTCAGGTGATCTCTTCCTGTTACAGTTAGAGCTGCAGTATTTCTGGGCAGGTGATCTCTTCCTGTTACAGTTAGAGCTGCAGTATTTCTGGTCAGGTGATCTCTTCCTGTTACAGTTAGAGCTGCAGTATTTCTGGTCAGGTGATCTCTGAGGCAGCACACAGACCATTACAAAATGGTGGTTCAAGGCAAGAGATGTAAAAGGTCAATATTTACTAAAATATATATTGCAGTTTGGTAAGATTTGCCACTTAATATGATATAAACCTATCTATTGCGTAAGTGTTCATTTTGGGGGTATAGTTTTCCTTTAACAATGAGAAGCATCAAGGCAACGGCAGTCCCAAGCATCGGTGCTGTGCCAGACAGTGAACTCCTAACAGTTAAACTGATTCTGCTTTCATACTGGGAAATGCAATTTTCATTAAATTTGAAGGGTTTAGCAGGTCGCTGAGTTTTATACGGCTCTCTGGCGCCACCCAGTGCCCAAAACATTATCTTGGAATATTTGTTTTTACTACTGGATAATTCACAGGAGCAAACGAATCAGACTGACTTTCCTAAAGGCCATAGGGCTTTGTCATGAAAGGCGAATATATATGATTTATTTTCATTTATTGTGATACAAATCATCTGTAATGCTTTGTAAAGTGCCTCAGAATTGTAATATAATCTGAAATATAATTTTCACAGCCCTAATAAACTGAAGGGTGCTGGCAGTTGCAGACAGTTGAACTACAACCAGAGAGACACATTCTTATAAACCAACAAATCTCTTCTCCATCTGGCACTTGATTAGAACATCCCCGGCATGACATTTGGGGGGGGGTAGTGTTGCACCCCAGGTCCTGCTGCTGCCTTCGTCGGCCGTAATGATGAGAATTAAAGATATAAATACAGTGCTGACATTAATTGCAGCTTGTGAAAGACTAATCTCAGGCAAGGGAGGGATGGAAAGAGCAAGCAGAACATTCTTCTTCTCCGCAGACCTGTGGTTTCACAAACAAACTAGGGGGAGACAGGCGATGATTTAAACGGTTAATTTAGAGTTTTGTAAAAAAACATGAGGAACTACATATTTACACCTCTGTGCTATCAAGACATATGGTTATGACCAAATACAGGAGATGTGACCTATGTGTAGTCCACAGCAATCCAATTAGAAGTTTGCAACCATTATTCTAAGTTAAAACAGCGGTGGGGAGATCTGGGGAGAATGTGTATTTGTTCTAGAAACACCATCAAGTCAAGCCTGGTGGTCAATGAAGATGACATTTGGGGTAAAAATATATTTTCTGGCCTTCATGTTCTTGGAACAATGTAATAACCTATGTAGATGCCTGACCAAGGTTGGCTCGCCAAGGAGGGTTTGAATGGAAAATGGTTTATTGACAATTTGAATCTACCTGCAGGGCAAACGTTTCCCTGTTTGTGCATCAGGCAAGTTTTTCATTGACAATGTTGAATGTAGAATGTGAATGTTAATGTTCCATAAGAAACATCAACGTTGGGTCCATCCTCTGCTGCTGGTCTTCTGGAATATTTTTTTAATGTCCTCTGTCAACCACTTCACCTCTGTACTTTTAGAAGTGACAACTTGCCTTTTTAACAAACACTTGAAGCAAATAAATCAGTATGGTCTTGAAAGCAGTAGCTTTTTTGTTTCCTTTTCCGACCTTGCTGGAACAAGTGTTGAAGAGGGACTAACTCACTAAAGGAGTTGTGGAGTCCTTAAACCTCTTGTGTCCCCTGTAGTCCTGAGAGGTCTAAAAGCTACAGATTTTATCAGAGTTGGAGAGTCTAAAGCTGTTGTCTGTTTGGAGAAGACACTTGTGCAGAGGAGAAACGCTGGCACAGGTCCTTCAGCCCCTGCTGAGAATGCTCCCCAAGATTTACTAAACTCTATCACAGAACAACTGTACAACTGATAGATTAATAGAGTCCATATCTCTTATGCCTCTGAGTAATGTACCAAATGGAAACATTTAGAGTGTCAGCAGTCTTGCTTACTGAGCTGCTACTGGCAACCATGAAATGAGTATTAAAAAAAAAACCCCAGAAATAGAAGATTGAGGGGCCCATTCACCAAGCTCGGGTGAATGAATAGAGGGAAAAAAGCTCGAATTTTGAGTCGTTTTTTGTGCTCCTCGACTATCGAATTGGCGTAAATTTGCCTGAGTAGAATGATTTGAATAGATTGAGCTCATAAACGCTGTGACTATTCGCCCATTCGATAGTCGAAGTACTGTCTCTTTTAAAAATACTTTGACTGGCTACTTCGCCACCTAAAACCTACCGAATTGCTTTAAAAGCCTATGGGAAAGTCCCATAGGCTTGTTTTCTAAGTTTTTGGTTGAATAAAAAGGCATTTGATCAAATGAAAATCCTTCGATCGAATATTCGATCGTGCGCCTATTTGCCAGCGCGTAAATTTGCCCGAATTGCCTATTCAATTCTATTCCCCAGTCGAATTTCGAGTGATTTAACCCCTCAAATTCGACCCTTGATACATCTGCCCCTTAAAGTCAGTCATGTATTTGAAAAACGTTTGGTGAAAGTGGACTACCACTTCAATTAAAAAACCTGAAAAAATGATCTTTATGGTTCTAGGGGTCAAGCAATAAGCGGTAAGATCCACTAGCTGGGCCTATGGAGACTGTCGGGAGATGACTGCATTTATGCTCCATGGCATTCATCGCCCAGTGGAATTTTTCAATTCTGGCTAAACTATATGTGGCCAATTTTCAACTGGATATTGATCAGTCAGGACAGGCCCCATTGAGGAATGTGGTTTGATGTTGACTGAATATACTGCTGACTAAGTCTGGTGAGGCAGAATTGGCCTCTTTTATCACCCTGTGTATGACCAACTTAACTCTATGACCACGCCTGAATGGAAGCAACATGGAACCTAAAAGCTCAATGTTTAGTTATAGCCCCTTAGGTTATTATAAGGTTATAGAGATTATTTTTATATCAGCCATACTTAGACAAGTAATCATCCCCAAGCCGCACTTGAATTGACCTTCAATCTGGGTTTCTAGGAGTAGTTAGGAGAGCAAACTGACATTTTCCCCAATCTCAACCTACAGTAGATGCCTTTTGGGTTGGGACCCTAGGCTAAGCTCTTGGCAAAAATGGAGCCCCAGTCAGGGGCCTTACAGCTTCAACTGGGGAGAAGTCTGGACCAAGGAGAAAGCACCAGGCAGAACGTCCAAACAGTAGCCAAATGGACAAGAATAAGCATGGTCAGGATTCAGACAAGAGTTCAAAGGCAGGCAGCACAGGATCAAGGTCAGGAATAAAGCAAGGGATCAAAAGTCCAGAAATCAATAGAATAACAATTATCAGCACCCAGGAACACCAAGTGATTGCGACCTATGATTGGCCATTGAACCCATGACCTTCATGTTCTTAAATAACGAATTTTCGTGCCGTTTTCGGTGTCAGTGCATGACACTGGTAGCTATCATCTTGGACACGGAGCGGGGGGCTCCTGACTGCCCCTATATGTTGCAAGAAAAAATGATTAGTGGGATGCTCGTGGTTGCTATTTTTCTTTATGCTCCTCATACAGATCCTTTAATGTTTGTGGGTCCAAGGCATCGTATCCATTTACACTGTGTAAAAACAGATCAAAGAGACAATTGACCATGTACCTGTAGATATCTAAATATAATATTCAAGGGTTTTTTTCTCTGCTTTCTGTTGAATAAAAATATCTTCTCATAGCTTTTGGTTTTTTGGGTCCCTCAATCAATCACATCCCTATAACTGTGCCTCCGGCATAAGGAAAGCGTCACACTTAATAGACTCATATACTGGGCATTTGTATTCCATGCAGAGAAAGGTCAGCACGCGCGGAACATAAAAATCATATGCCGGCCGAACTTCCTTTGTCATTTGTTAGTCTTCCTAAGAGGACATGGAAGGAAAGCAGAAATGGGTCGATGAGAAAATGAAGAGCTTGCGAGAAGGAAGCCGGGGTCATTTTGTGGTGTGTAATTGTGTAAGCTGCCAAACAGGTTCTTCGTGGACAAAAATAGAAGTTTAGCAGGTAGATGACAAAATGATTAATTGCCTGAAAGTGAATCCAGGAGAATGGGCTTGGGAGAATCAAGTGCATGAGTTTTACATCATGTGTATTACAGAATCAGACAGAGCGATAACCTGATCTTGTCACCGTAATTGCACGTGTAAGTATCGGATGGCCACACATCTTTAATACAGAGTCGTGCTAAGGCTCCTTACACATGGGATTCTAAAGCAATGATGGGGAACAAGTTTTGCTTTAAAAAAGAAGCTTATGTGGCCTTATGTCCTTATAAAGGTCTCATATCAATTTCCTGTGCCGAGGGAATAAAGGAAAGAATTCGCTTGGAAAACAGGACAGATGAGAGGATCAGTCTCTGAGAGAGCTCATGTGCCGCAAGATGGTTTATTGCTTCATTTTCACTTTTGGGGATGGGTAATGAGAGACAGAAACCTTTATAATGCCCTTAGAGGAGTGGCACTTTGTAGCATCATGAGCAGTTTTGCCACTCTGGCAACTCATAGCAACCACCCATCATCTAGTGTGAACAGAATGAAGAAATGGGGTGATGTAATTCCACCAGTCGGCACCAAACCAAGGACATTTTGCACCCAAGGCAATGTTTGGTAACTGCACACCACGCACAAACAGCTTTTTTGAAAAATAATTTGTTTATTAGTGTTTCTTCTCAGCCTAGTGTTTTTCCTGCTGCAAACAACCTACTGTTTGTGAGTAGAACATCAGTGACTCAAAGCATGAGCGTGTTGTAGCGCAGCTGGAAAGATCAGGTTACAATGAGGAATTCACAAATAAATTAAAAATACAGACTTTTTATAACGACAGTTGGAAGAAACATTGAGAAGAAGAGCAAAATATTCTGGTACTGCTCTGCTTTGAGATGAGTAGGGAACATCTGATCTTCTCTGTACATGGAGCAACGTTCCAAAACATTTTTTCGTATTCTGATTAACTCAATAGCCACTCAATAATGTCTAATCAAGGAGAAGAAAAAAAAGAAACATTTTTGAAGAAAATCAACAATTACAGCCAACCAGCACTGTTGGAAGGCTGGAGAAAAGAGAGGAAAAAAGGCCATAGCACGTACCAAGCGGAACAAGTTAGTTGGATCTGGACTGGGCATGTAATGTAGTCTACTATAGGTGCTAATAACTTCTGTAGTATAATGTCTGAATGAACCCTTTATAGAGCACACCAGAATTACAGAAAAGGCTTGTAGTTCAACACTAAGGGGCACATTTACTAAGGGTCGAATTTCAAAGTGGTAAAACTTCGAAATTCGATAGTCCAAGGGTTTTTTTTGAGTCAATTTAGCAGTTTTCAATCTAATAGAAATCTTTCGAATCAAACGATTTAATCGATCGATCGAACAATTTTCAAAAGAAAAACTTTGACTTCTAAAAACTTAGCCAAATACTGGCTATAGGTTAACATAGCAATTCGGCAGGTTTAAGGTGGCACAGGGGCATGTTTACTAACATTGGAGATAAATATCTGGAGAGATTTCTGGAGATGTTGCCCATAGCAACCAATCAGATCTTTGCTTTTGTTTTCTAACTTGGCTGTGGCTGTTTAAATCTAATTGCTGATTGGTTGCCATGGGCAACATCTCCAGAAATCTCTCCAGATATTTATCTCCAATGTTAGTAAACATGCCCCTGTAAAGTGTCAAAGTCAAAGCGTTTTAAAGAGACAGTACTTAGATTTTCGAATGGTCGAATATTCAATGTTTTTTTCAATTCAAATAGAATTTTTGCCTATTCGACGGTTGAAGTACCCAAAAATTACTTTAAAAAGTTTTTGAATTCGAAAATTCACTTCGAATTCACTTCGACACTTAGTAAATGGGCCCCTTTGTTTGGTATAAACTGGAGGTCCTAACGTTGTTGGAGATGAAGACAGCTTCACCAGTTTTCAGTAGCTCTTCCTAATAATGATAATGGTAAAACAGCTCTAGAATTCTAAATTCTTCCTATAGGTCAGTTGGTTCTACTGGCTCCCAAGTTTCTGGAAGTGGAATTTCTCAATCCTGGCTGAACGATATTTGGCCAATCTTTTGCCGGATATTGATCAGGCAGTACAGGCCCCATAGAGGAACGTGGTTTGGTGCTCACTAAATGAATGAAGGCATTTTAGTTTTACGAATATATCAGGTTGTAATGCTGTCCAAACCCAGAAACTGTTCCCATACATTGGTCAATATACTGCTGACTCAGTCTGGTGAGGCAGAATTGGCCTCTATTATCAGCCTATGTATGACCAACTTAACTCTATGACCACACCTGAATGAAAGCAACATGGAACCTAAAAGCTCAATATTTAGTTAGAGCCCCTTAGGTTATTATAAGGTTATATACGAAAGACATTTTTTTTACATCAGCCATTCTGTCATAGGTCTAAGATTACTTAGACAAGTGGATAAGTAATCATCCCCAAGCCGCACTTGAATTGACCTTCAATCTGGATTTCAAGGAGTAGTTAGGAGAGCAAACTGACATTTTCCCCTAATCTAAACCTAAATGCCTCTTGGGTTTGAAGCAGAGACTAAGCTCTTGGCAAAATGGAGCCCCTATATGTTGCAAGAAAAAATGGTTAGGGGGATGCTGGTGGTTGTTTTAATGGTTGGGGGTCCAAAGCAATGTCTCTATTCTAGTCAACTAGTTGATCTACCTCTATTTCTTAACACCGATAGTGAATTTCATAGTTCTAGACAACGCTCATAACTAGCGATGCACCGAATCCACTATTTTGGATTCGGCCGAACCCCCGAATCCTTTGTGAAAGATTCGGCCGAATACCGAACCGAATCCGAACCCTAATTTGCATATGCAAATTAGGGGCGGGAAGGGGAAAAACATTTTACTTCCTTGTTTTTTGACAAAAAGTCACGCGATTTACCTCCCCACCCCTAAATTGCATATGCAAATTAGGATTTGGATTCGGTTCGGCTGGGCAGAAGGATTCGGCCGAACCCGAATCCTGCTGAAAAAGGCCGAATCCTGGCCGAATGCCGAACCGAATCCTGGATACTCATAACAGATCTCCGGCTTTCTTGAGTCATCCACTTTTTCAACCAAAGTTATATTAACCCATTGCTCTGCCCCATATATAGACTACCTAAAGTAATCACCTTCCACTCAGAGGAGAACCTGCTCTAGAACCTCCTCAAGAGGATTCCCAGCCCAACGGTGCCACCTGGAGACTTAAAATAATAACTATTAAATGATATCTACCCCTTGCAGGCGGATCAGCCTAATACTAATTCTGCAAACTATAAACTCTCTGCAAAATGCTAAAAAAAGGCCACTGCATGATGATGTGTAAAGCCACCAACCACTCTTATAGCAATGAGCCGATATATTAGTTGTCAATGTTTGCAGTTGGTGCAACCTGCTGAATTGTCGCTATGGGTTACTAGACCTGGGCCAAACATTGCACGTGCTTTAAACTGGTTATGAGTTGGAAGCAACTCCGTGTCCTGAAGTAGTGCTTACAGCAGTTTATTTTCCTTTCACTGAAGTATATTTTACTTGCTTTAACATATTTCCTCTGTCAGATGAATCTAAGGAGATATCCTTCTGCATGTCCCGAAATAAATCACAGCGATGCTCTTTAAGCCTCTCCCCTGTTCCGCAAAGCACAAATCATTTAACATAAGAAGGAGTGGGTTTATTGCCGCCTTTCTTGCCAATGAATCTCCTTGATGCAAAAAAATACATCCATTGCAATCTCATATGATTTCCGCTCTCTGTTTCCTTCTAATAAAAGCTGCCTCAGCTTATTGCAGCCACTCCATGTGAATACAAAGTTGGCCTAAATTTTTCAATCCCTTTTTTCCGACCTCATGAAATATGCATGATTCTTTTATTATTGACTTTAACATCTTGAATAAAAAACACACTTGTGGTTCTCTTTGCACCACCAGCTTGAGTAATCGTTACAATGTGCACTTACTAATGAACACTTGTAAAATTAATTTTAGTGAGTAACAATAAGCCATGGAGCCATCTTGGGACTATTCAATAGAGATCAGCAAGTTACTCTAATGGTTTGCAGCCATTTCAGTGTTATGTGCACGCTCGACAGTGCTGCTACAAGAACTTTTATGTTGAATGGGTTATGAAGTCAGTTAATGTCCAGAAGGTGGCACCTGCATAATTCTTATTGGACGGTGCCGATATTATTCTGAGATATTGTGGTAGTTAAAAAATTCTCTACCGGCCAATAGTCTCTGAACACTGTGCAAAATGCCATATCCTTCATTGGAAAAACACATTGCTGAGATCCAAACTGCACCAGAAGTACTGTAATATCAGCACAAAGACTATTCATGAGAAGCACTGGGGTTTGATGGGTGAGACAAACACCACCAAGTACAATGGCAGAATTGCCTGGAGAAGTGTAAATGGCATCGCATAGGGTGATAAATATGGTGGAAAGTCTGTGTTTGGAAGTTTCTAGGAAACAACTACCTGCCTGGATGCATAATACTGACCAAAGTTTGGTGGAGAAGAAATAATGGTCTTTCTTGGGATGTTTTCTATAGGGGTTAGGGGTACTGGTTCCAGAGAAAGCAAACCTCAAGCTTACAGTGTAAAATTGCTTTATACTTTGTAGAAACAGTTTTGGGAAGACTCTTTCCAAATTCAACCTGATACAGCACAATAATACCCTCATGCTAAAAAGCCAGGTCCACACAAAAATGGTTGGCTGAGATAGAAGCAGAATAACTTGACTGCACTGAGCCCTGAATTCAAGCTAAATCCTGTGGGATGAATTGGATCACCAGGCCTGATACCCAAAATCAGCATCCAATCTCACTATTGCTCTAAATGGAAGCAAATCCCATCAACAATGTTTCATCGTCTAATGCGAGGGTCCCCAACCTTTTCTACCCCTGAGCCACATTTAAATGTAAAATAAGTTGGAGAGCAACATAATCCGACAAGAAGTTCATAGGGCTGAAAAATATGCAGTGTTATTGGTAATTGGTAGCTCATATGTGTACTTGCAGCCTACAAGAGGCTCTGTTTGGCAGTACACATGGGTTTTATATAAAACTTCAAAACTCAATTCAAAAATAAGCTCCTGCTTTGAGGCCACTGGGAGCAACATCCAAGGGGTCGGAGAGCAAATTCAAAATTAAGTTCCTGCTTTGAGGCCACTGGGAGCAACATCCAAGGGGTCGGAGAGCAAATTCAAAAGTAAGCTCCTCCTTTGAGGCTACTGGGAGCAACATTCAAGGGGTCGGAAAGCAAATTCAAAAATAAGTTCCTGCTTTGAGGCCACTTGGAGCAACATGGTGCTCACAAGCCACTGGTTAGGGATCACTGAATTCTGGTGGAACCTAGAGTCTGTTATAACAGCAAAGGGAGGTCCAACTTCATATTAATCCCATTGATTTGGGAATGAGATGTAGGACAGCAGGTGTCTTGATACTTTTGGCCATATAGTGACTGGTGCAAGCTGTTATCCTTGATGCAATTTATTATATAGTGATACAATATTGTGAAAAGCAAAACATAGACCTCTTATATAGACAATATAGATACATTTCAAAACAAATATATATTCATATAGCTCTACAAAAGGTATGTCATGGTATGTGGAACGTATTCTGTTGGAGCAGCAACTGAATTGAAGGATTGATAATATAAACATACATGAAAACATTTTTGTGGCAACTCAGGGATAACTTGAAATACCGGATACCACGATACTGCTCAAACGTAATTCACACTTCACTTGAGGGAGTCTGTGCTGCTCTGAGTGTGGCTTCTGTGATGATCCGAATAGAGTTCTTCAAACAGAGTTCTGATATTTTTACACCCATGGCAAGAACCATGGAGTAGGCTGAGCTCAGAGAGTTGGCTTTTACTGAAGACTTCGCTTCGGGTCACCCACCCAAGTCCAGCTTTATTTTGTATGTGTGTTCCAGTAAACTCAGCAATTACTTGTAGTTTTGAAATAAATGATTGTAACATTGCTTTACAAAATTATAAATTGAAATGAGGAAATGTCAAGTTGTAGCAGATAATAGTGCATTATTAACAGGGACATAGTACCTAGCGCAGAAGTGTGCAGAAGGTTACACAGCACTGAGCTTTGGTTTAGGATAACTGCATTGTGCCTCTAGAGTCCAGCACGGGGCATTGGGAGGTGGAGAATACCCCATGCAGGAGGATTCTGATTGGAGAGGATTCCTGCATGTGCATTTAAAGTGATAATGAAAATCTATGTCCAGCACTTGATGTCCTGGGGTTGGTATTTTATTTTTTAAAAATCCCTTTATTTCCAAGGCAAAAGCAGCCTGCGGTGTTGAACTCCTTGCCCCCCACCACCACCGAACATTTCACCAACATCAAATTGTAGTTCCTGGGATGAAAGAACAGGCGGCAGGTAATGGACAAGCAATGAGAAAAGTCTGCGTTGCTGGGGCCCAACAATACCGGGGCCCACCAGCCTGGAAATACAGCCCACCTTTTTACTGAACACTGGAAGTCCCATACAGAATAATATATTCTACTAAACTTAAGTGCTGGGGAGTCTATGGGGTATATTTATCAAAGAGTGAAGTTAGAGATTGTAACAGTCCACTAGAGTGAAATTCCACCACTCTCCATTCATTTGTATGGGTTTTTCAAAGGCATATTTATCAAATGGAGAACTTTCACCAGATTGCCTACGATTAATGGAGTGTTTTCCGAAAGCGTAAGGCGATGTTGTTGCAATGAACTTCTCCTAATTTTATCCGGAGTGTGCCTGATTTGCTCATTGGACTTATATAGACTTGTGGTGGGAATAAAAAAAGCCTGAGTGAAACTGTCCTTGGCTAGTGCCGACTAAGGCATCCTCCAGTACCCCGGAAGCAAGTCTGACCCTGGCTTGAACAATGGAAGCCATTTTTATAGATGCAAATGGCATGTTTCTATGTAGCGTTCTCAATCTCTATGAGCTCAGGTTTCTTTGAGCCATTTCAGTTGGGTTACGTGTAGAAATGTAGCCGAGCATAGAGATTCATATGTGAGATATCCTGGGCTATCAATGAGAGACGCCGCCATCCCTCTGGCTCCATGTGTACACAAAAACAAAGGAAAAACAATATTTCTTTTCCTTATCTGAACAAAATTTAACCTTGAGCATTGTTATTCTGCTGACGATTGTCTGGGAACTCACTCTGTGTATTTCTCGTATCTCCCTAAAGATAAATGAGAGTTGCCCCCGTAGCCTGACTTCCAGCTTTAAACATGAGATCAGTGGTGAGCGCCGTAGTCTTAAAGTGAAACATTGAGATCTAATGTCGGGGACTGGAAGGGCTGTTGGCCCCAGTGGCTCCTCAATAAACATCTTCTCCTCATATATCAGTTCTGACTTTGGAGTACTAAAAAGCAAGAGGACGATTAGAGGGGAAAACACACACCTTAATGCAGACAATATAAAGTGGAAGAATACTCTTAAAGCTGCATTTCTTTATTATGGACAGGTATGGGATCCGTTATCCGTAAACCCGTTATCCAGAAAGCTCATTGACGAACTCAGAGACTCTGAAGAAGTGCCGAGCAGTTCGGCAAGAAATGCGTAAGTCCAGTACACGTACCGCATAAAAATTGTACCACAGTGTGTGTTTTAATAAAGCCACTTTTGAAGATAAGGATTGTGTCCTTGCATGGATCTTCGGAACAGCGCCCACTAATGCGGGAGTCTTTACTGCAAAAGAACTGTACCGGCGTGGAGTAGCGAGCGTCTCGCGAGGGCAGCGTCTGGAAGGACACAGTGAACCTGGTGAGCACTGATGCATTTCGCATCATATTTACTGTTTTTTTTTTAATGTCTACATGATTTTCTAGTAGACTTAAGGCATGAAGATCCACATTACAGAAAGATCCCTTATCCGGAATGCTCCAGGAGCATTCTGAATAACAGACCCCATACCTGTACCTGGATATGTTCATAATTAGTGACGAGCGAATCTGTCCCATTTTGTTTCGGCCGATAAATTTGTGAAATGGCAAAAGCGGCGACAATTTATATATTTGTCCAAATGCATTCAGAAAATCAATGGGTGTCGAAATAATTTTGACGAGTGACACAGGTAATTTTTCCACTGCGAATTTTCACGCCCTCCGTAGTCAGCGAATTGTAGAAATTTGCCGAAAATCCAAGCCTGGCGAATAAATTTTCCCATCACTATTCATAATTGCTTAGAAGGCAGTAGAGGTTATGCAGGGCTTGTAATTTTAAAGGCAAAGAGGGGGCTAATATGGCACTTATTTAGGCACCCATTTAAAATAAATGGAGACAGTGCTATAAAGAGTTGTATATAGACTTGTGGTGAGAATAGGAAAGAGCTCGTGAGACTTGGGATTCATAGGAGATCCTCTGCTACTTTGGAAGGCCACCAAATCTTGCTACAAAAAACTGTACATGCTGCCTCAGGGTCGGACTGGGGGACCCCGGGCCCACCGGGGGTCACTACTTTTGTGTCACCTCTCACACATCCCCGGACCCCCACCACAGTGGCCAAAGATACCTCAGCCCTACCTTTTTTTCTGATCGCGGCCATGACCAGGGGTCGGGACGGACTTCAATGGAAGGGAGAGTGGCGGCATTTTGACACAGTGTTTAGACTGGTACAGGTGTGGAAAACCATTATCCAAAAAGCATCCGAATTACAGGAATGCCGTCTCCCATAGACTCCATTTTCATCAAGAAATTGCAAATTTAAAAAACCATTTCCTTTTCATTTATAAAAATAAAACAGTCCCTTTGTACTTGATCCCAACTAAGATAGTAGATAGTTTCATCCTTATTGGAGACAAAACATTTCTATTTACTTAATGTTTAAATTATTTTTTAGTAGATTAGGCCTGTCATCCAGAAAAACTCCATTGACACACCGGTGACAGTTCAGCCACCGGCAACAATTGGAGGCACACCTATATTATCCAATTCGTGCAGTAAATTGTTGCCGGCGTCAAATTGTCGCCTGCGTCAGATTTTCGTGCAATTTCACAGAATTTATTTGCCAGCGGCAAAACTCAGAAATTCGCAAATTAATTTGCCCATCACTAAGTATGGCAGCTCTCAGGTAGAAATGCAAACATATGGCAGCTAATTGGCTCTATTTTTACCCCTTCCCCATGAACTAATAACTCAATATCATTTCTTTTTGTCCTAACAGACATACAAGGTCCTAGAGCTTTAATGTCAGCGATGAGAAGCCTATTGTGTGCCGCCAACGCTGCTCCTCCTCAATGCCACAATAACACCCAGTTCATATAAAAAAAAAGCCTCTTTCTGCCAATTAAGCGAGAAATCAGATAGCAATTATATAGTCCAAATGCCTTCTCTCCCCACTACCTGCGCTGAATACATAGTGTGCTTTTAATTACTGCGCCCGGCAAGCAGCTCATACATTCTGCCTCGGCCTTCTGAGATGGGAATGTTCTTTATCGTGTAATTTAAACACGGGATATGAAAGGCTGAAGGTGACCTTGCCCGGCTTACAGCCATCGTCTATGAGAGTATCCATATCCCCTTTCTTGCAAATTATTCTCATAAAGTTGCATTTTGGCATCGCTTAGAAGCTGAAAACATATCAAGGCGGCAGAAGTCAAACGCTATCGACATCAAATGCCTTTCATCAGGCCCCCGAGCCTCTCCTGGGTTTTTTTTTTAGCTCCTCTTTCAGGAAAGTGGCTTGTCACGGATGATTTTTCCAAGTGACGGAGCGTTTACTGTAATGAGACTTTGGAAGTGGAGTGAGCACAATGGAAGGCGATTGTTTTGTGATCTGGGGCAGCGTTGAGTGTTATGGGGTATTCGCATTCAGCCTCCGGGGAATGTTCATTATGTGCATAAACCTAGGCCCATTCATAAACACACAGACATGGAGGTTATATCATCGCTATGCAATGAATTATACCAAGGTTAACCCCTTGCACCTTGAATGGCATTAAAGAGCTTGAAATGGTTTGCAAGTACAAGGGGCAATTGATCAATGTTCGTTCCCTGCTCCCCTGTCATTTGATATGTGAGCAATTGTACATACAGGGACCTGCTTCCCAGAATAACACATCTTTGGATAATTTGGACCTTCACATACATATATACATATATAGTATATACATATATACTGCTTAATCTTTCCATAATTGGGATCTTCATACCTTAAGGCTACTAGAAAATCATATAAACAGTAAATGAATCCAATAGGCTGGTTTTGCTTCCAATAAGGATTAATTATATCTTAGTTGGGATCAAGTACAAGCTACTGTTTTATTATTACACAGAAAAAGGAAATCATCTTTGAAATGTTGGATTATTTGGATAAAATGGAGTCTATCGGAGACGGCCTTTCCGTAATCCAGAACTTAATGGCTAAAGGGTTTCAGGATAACAGATCCCATACCCGTATCTTCAAAAACAAGGTCTACAGGTGAGGGGGCTCTTAGCAGAGATGTGTGGGGACTTGTTGGGAAAGGGTTTTTTTTTATCCAGTATTCAGATTGATTCACTAAATACAGGTGTGGGACCTGTTATCCAGAATGCTCGGGACCTGGGGCTTTCTGGATAATGGATCTTTCTGTAATTTGGATCTTCGTACCTTTAGTCTACTAGAAAATCATTAGGATGGTTTGACTTCCAATAAGGATTAATTAGATCTACGTTGGGATCAAGTACAAGCTACTGTTTTTATTTACAAAGAAAACGGAAATCAGTTTTAAAAATGTGGATTATTTGGATAAAATGGAGTCTATGGTGGACGGCCTATTCCATAAATTGGAACTTTCTGGATAACGGGTTTCCGGATAACAAATATACCCATACCTGTACTCTATTGGATAAGTGCTGATTGGTGGGGGTGGGGATTTCAGACTGCTCCAAACTTCTCTGCTTATTCCTTTCTTTTTCACATTGAAAGGGAAGTGGAAGTTGGCAGAGAGAACACAACTTGCATCAAAATCTGGCAAAATACTGATTTTTACTTTTCTGCTAGACTTGGGCGCCGGTGGCATGAGCTTCTGCTTCCCAGTTTTCAGACTGTTCCAGATAACAGGAAGCTGAATGCATTTATATGCTGCATTAAACTCTAAGGTACAGCAATATTGAAACCACCTGCATTTTATACTTGATACCACCTCCCTGGTTCTTCAGAGCAGTTGCGGGAGAAGAAGGCAGTTAATCTAATTGCCCTTTTTAACCAAGTCTAACCCCCTGTAAAAATAATTCATCCTTATTTAGGCTACCTGAGAGCGGTTAGCAGAGGGGAGAGAAAGTGGGAAGGTAAGAAGGGTAAATGCAAAACAGTTTATAATGGCACAACAGGTAGAAGGGGGGGTCACATAAAATCCCTTAGTGACCAAAGATTCTGATGAGTAGAGAGAGCATTGCTAGATTACAACACTACCTCACTGCTGTGCCCTCTGGAAGTGTCTGGAGGAAGGGTGAACTACTCTAGCAAGTAATGCCCGGGGTATACTAACCCCACTACTTCTCCATGGTGGAGCACAGTGCTGCATTCTCTGACTAGCCCTGACTATCCCAGGCCAAAACTAAGGGTTGGCAGAAGAGGCGGTGCCTGGGGTACCTCTTCCATCCATTACCCCTAGTCTGGGCCCTCTTCCCCACAATGAACATCATATGTACATTCTCTAGTGCCATCGAGTGACATCATTGTGCGAAGGAGGCCATGTATTGATGATGTCAGTGCAGGATCGAGAACGCATGCTGGAGGAAGCAAGTTGACTGGCCAGATTTCCTAGAGCCCCCTGCTAGCTTGACCCAGGTCTGATAATACCCCTGGGGTTTACTATGCAAGAATCCTAGTCTGACATTCTCTAAACTCATTCACAGAGTTATCCCCAACTTCACCAAGGACCTTAGGATCCAACCTCTTCTCCTTGATTTCATGCCAGAATCTCTAGCATCATCATAAAAGTACCTTTGTGCTACTAGTTAAAACTACTAGTTAAAATATTTTTCCATTTGGCCATGAGTGTACTCTTAAGTACCTGCTTGCCTGGGAAATCCTTTTTAAAGGGCAGCAGCTCACCTCTTTATACAGTAGCAAGATTTCATCATCAGGAACATTTCTCCCGTCGACCTGCCCAAAACCTACATGAAATCGGATACAGGTAGCGACTGTCAACAAAGGGAAACATCTTGATCAATGTAGATGAATGTTCTGCCATTCGCCAGTGTTATGTGACATCATCTGACATTTAAGAGCAATTTTATCATACCTGTCTTTTTAACGCGGCTGGATGAAATATTGGATCGCATATAATGAAAGACTAATGTTTGCGTGAAAGCTCCTTGAGGAAAAGTTAGGCTCATGGAAGCCAATGATGCCTTTTAATACTCTGCTGCCGTATTGATTTATTGATGGGATGCAAAGCTCTCAAAACGTAAAAGCTCCAACCAGGAAATCGTAGAGGTCTCAAAAACATCCTGAATATTAATGTTGTTTGTCCAAAGGAAGAAATAACCAGTTCTGTTTGTGCAACATCATGTGGATATAAACTGGAGCTTAGTGAATTGTAGTTATAGATTTTGTATTTTCAGGCAAATTCTCATTTTAATATTCCAGAACTAAAGGTTTTTAAGACTGAATCCCTGTAAATGTGCTTTTCCGGGAGTTGGCTTGAGTCCTGGCCCAACTTTGGGTTTTCTATGTACTGGCAACACAATGGGTATACTCCATCTGCTTGTAAGAATACTGACCAATCATAACTTTGTAACTAAAAACCCCTGTTTTTGTAAACACATGCACTTGCATATACACTGAATTACTTATGAGACAAGGGACTAGGAAATGTGAAATGATTAATTGGTCAAATCAGTAGCACTTCCATTGTATTTAAACACATTTTAACTTAAGGTGGCCATACACGGATAGATCCGCTCGTTTGGCGATGTCGCCAAACGAGCGGATCTCCCTCCGATATGCCCACCTTCAAGGTGGGCAATATCGGGCAGATCCGATCGTGGGCCCTAGGGCCCAACGATCGGATCCTAGCTCTCACAAACCGGCGGTCGGATCGCGGGACCGCATCAACGAACAGATGCGGCCGCGATCCGGCGGGATTTTTAACCCCATCCGATCGAGATCTGGCCGACTTTCGGCCAGATCTCGATCGGGGAAGCCCGTCGGGGGCCCCCATACACGGGCCAATAAGCTGCCGACACGGTCTGTCGGCAGCTTTTATCGGCCCGTGTATGGCCACCTTTAGTCTTTGAGTGCACCCACAACCCCCCTTTTTTGTATTTTTAAATACTTACCCAATGATGTCACATTCTCATCTGAGTGTGATTGTGTTCATGTTTGTGTATCACTAGGGTTTGCCCACCTAGGCGATGTGCACCATGAAGTAAGCAGTTTGGATTTGTGCCACTGCCTGATTATCAAGACATGTTCCTGAAGCCAAGCCTGTATTTATTGGGAAGGATTCTGGCCTCTATTGACTTTCCTATTTCCTGACCTTGAACCTTTGCTGCTTTACGTCTTCTTCTCGACCTTGAATTTACACTGCCTGCCTCTGACCCAGAATTGTCAACTTTGGCACCTGTCTTCTCCTCAGTACCTTGCTTTTTAGCCTCATTGGCTGCTCTCCACTCACACTCCCCCTGTTCAACCCTTGGGTGGGAGTTGTTCTGTGTGAGATGCTTGTGGGTCATATTAAGCTCTCACAGTCTGCACCCTAAATTTAGAACCAATGCTAAGCACCCTGTTCTCAGCTCTTGCTTCCACCTTTAACAGCCGCCTTTCACCTCGGGAGGAGCCCTCAGCTAATCCGATGCCACTAGATCTTTAATAAGAGAGGTGCCAAGTGAAGGGTTCTGAAAGGGGCACAATGGTAAAGCAAAGTCTTTTGGGCAGAAGGTCACAGTAAAAGGCGTATTAGACAGAAAGCGTAGACAGATCAGGCCGGGTCAGGGCAGGCAGAGTACAAGCGGAGTCAGGCAGGCAAGGGTCAAACCAGGAGATCAATCAGAAGGGATTCGGATACAGAGGAGTCGGTTACCAGGCAGGGGCAGTAGCAGGCAGGGGCCACAACAGGTAATCAGATCACAGGAATTCAGAAGCTAAACAGCACAGAACCACCAAGAACTCACTAGGAGAAAACCTATAATGGGCAATGATTACAAACACAAAGGTCCCTTAAGTACTGTTTGAATTTTCACGCCAATGCGAGCTGACGAAAACACTCAGCGCAAGTGCGCCTATAAAAATAGCAGATGCGCGCCATGGAGGAAGAAGACCGGCATGGCGGGCATCCCTGCCGAGAGCACAGCGGGCATCCCCGCCGGCCCACTAGGCCACCGGGGTGAGTAGCCCTCACATGAGCTCTAGAAGGTTCTTCCTCACTGGAAATACCAGTAAGCCTGACACTGCTGCAACAACACTGGTTACAGAGTTGGACTGGGCCAGTGGGACATCCGGAAAAAACCTGGTGGATCACAGTCCTCTTAGGCCCACCAGCCCAGACCCGCTCCCTGTGACCACCTGAATCTTAGCACTTCCTGACCTCTCCCTGCACCCTGATCTATTTGGGAAAAGCAGGTACATAAGGGGGGGGTCTGGTGCAGGGGGGGTCTGGTGCAGGGGGGTGGTGAAGAGGGGCCAGGGGAGCATGAGGATCCCCTGATTCGGTGGCCCCAGTAGGTCCCCACCTCCCCAGTCTGACTGGATACAAACACAAAAAGGGTCAGATTTATCAAAGAAAAAACTGGGGAATCCACATGTATTCCCAGCAGTTGAATTCCTTTTCCCATTTCTCAACACTGTCCTTACAGTCAAAGCTGACAAATGTGTTTAAGCACTATGAGCAATAAAACTCGTTGATTTTCAGTGGGGCGTTAGTGCTCAGTGCTAATTGATAGTTAATCCTCTGTGCAAACTCCATTTGGTGATGAGGATGAATGATTTGCACATTACAAATCAACATTGCAAATCGTTAAATAGGAATAAATGATGATCTTTTTCATGGTAATACTTAAATAAGGATATATTGCCCCCCAAGACTATGAATCCATTGACATAGTTCCATTGTCTATGTTTTGATCTACCAGTTCTGGCCTGCAATTTAGCCTCTGGTTTCCATCTGTCCCACTCTTTGGCCTGTGTGCTCACCCTGCCAGCGGCCCTGACCCTTGGCCCATTTACTGGACTCAGCTTGGGTCTGCATCCATTAACCATGATTCGTTTCTATACTTTGCCACTTCAGCAAACCACTCATGGATTCTATATGTTGCCAAGAATATGGGCTCCAACCCTTCTATACACAACCATTAGTCCCTGACATTTCCATTTTCATTGACTGATAATATTTGGATCAATATTTATACTGATGGCTGTTCCCCTCGTTATGTAACAGAAGCTCCGGTAATCTTTGTGGACACAACCAATAGCTGCGTAATTGAGTTGACACAAGGCGCTTAGGCTATTGCATTCTGAGAACTGTCAGTAAGTGTGACAGCAGAAATTGGTGAGATGAAGCCTGAGCAAACACACACAGATTGACTGGTATCATTAACGTATGCACAGTAAATGACTTTCCCTCAAGGTCCTCCAGTTTCACCCAATAATTATATTAGTTGTTATACTATAGGGTTAGTGTAGGACCAAAATATAGATATTGGGGCTGAGAGACGGCTGGTGGTTTTCCTGTTCGAGTTATCGTAATTGACACATGAAGAGTGAAGATACGAAATGTGTGGGCCTGGGTTCCTGATACATATTTGTGATTACGGCTGTAGCTAAAATACAGTTGACTGTTTTGTATCTGATGTTTTTGACAACATACGAGAAAGGACATTCTGCTTTTCCTCCTTTTCCTTCACATTTTGGGGACACCTGGTTTGTTTGGTCCTTCTGATTTATGCTTGGTACAGAAGAATTCCTATGTTGGCATCATTGTTTTGCTATCTCATAGCTCAAGCCAAAGTAAAGCTTAGGGGTTGTGTCTATGAATGACCATTTCCAGCCATTCTCAGCTGTCTATAACCCAACTAACAATGCACAATAATGTGCAGACTGCTGGTAACAGAATTACAATGCTACATAAGTGAGCTACATTGAGTGCAATAATATGAATCATTTATGAACATAAGTGCAATGCATGCAAGTTCAATTTCAAATCTATATTGCCATTGCATTTTTCCATAATTCCAGCATAATTGCAGTCAATCTACCAGTTGTGTCTACTGCAATTGCCCAATGAACTAAAATGTGCCTGTTAACACAAGGGGAATCATGGAACTACCACCAGGTCTTGGGTGGTGGTAACTCCAGGCTTCCTCGGTGTAAGTGCAGTTGCACACCATCTGGAAGTGTGCTAACATGAGTACCTTACTTCTACTACTAACAGAGGCCATCCTGGTGCTGCTGCAGCCTGAGGCAGGCTAGAGACACGTTGAGAAGATAAATTGATGCAGTCTAATGTATAAACCCAGGATTAGGATTAAGGATGAGAATGAGGATTAGGATTAATGATGATGTTACCAAATGCAACTAACTATGCAGGAAACTGATCCATTCAAATGCCGCACTAAGTAGGTTGTACTTGTCCCAAATCAATCATGGCATTGTTGGTGACCTCCAAACCCGATGCTGATGTCTTCCTGACCACATCCATTCTCATGTCTTCTCTTCCTATTATTAAGAAGTGCTTGGGCTATGACTGTTGAGTCCAGGTACCCACCTGTAGTGGAGGGAAACCCTGTTAGCGGGTGCCTTATATGGCAGTTAGTAAATGGAAAGTTGAGTGATGGCCTACCTTGCTTTATTTCCCCATCAATGTTGCTGGCTCCAGCAGAAGCTAACGGAGGAGCATCGGAGATCTGCCCTGTCCCATTCCATCCTTGCACATAATAGAATTAATCTTCAGTATAAAGTATGTTACATTCAGATCCATATACCCCCCTTGTCCAGGAAAGACACGTCAGAACTTACGTGCCTGCAAGGAACATTTATTCCGACACATCTATATCAAGCCAGGAATGGCAGTATCTCTTGTTCAGCAAATGTTTCTCTGAAATGTTCCTTTATTTACACAATGCACCATGGTGGTGCTCCATAACCTCCATCTGTTATTTCAAAATGTCATGCCAACAGCCAATTTCTTTCCTTCACCTCTCTGAAGACATTCTCTCCCTTATTTCCTATCTGATTTGCTTTTCGTCTTTGGATCATTTCACACACTTGCTAGGATTTTTGTTTCCTCACCTTACTCTCATTTCGGGGCTTTCCAGGCAAATCAAAGCGACAACCTAATAAAAAGTGTGAGTAAACCTGGTTTTGATGAAATACATTACCTGATACAGTCCAAGTATCACTGCAGATCTTCTTACTGGGGATATACTTTCATTTTCCATGTTCCATTGTATTTGTGTAGTAGAAGACTCTAAAAGGATGTGCAAACCCAGAGGGAAAAAATAATTATTGCTGAGGACTAACGGTTTGGTCAAATCATGTCCCATCTCTGGTTACTAGAGATCCAAGTATCTCCCACAAGATGAGTTATTGCCATCAGGCCAAACCTTGTGAATAGGAATGGGTCTAACTCTCTCTGAAGAGTCCAATTGTTTCATTAAACAGTTAAAGACATTTAAGGTTCTAATGGGCAATACAGTATGTTGCAAACATCATAAAGTGCAAAGTGCAAATTTGGCACTTAAGCTATAGTAACCATAGCATCTACATCCATAATCCTTACTACAGGTATGGGACCTATTATCCAGAATGCTTGGGACCTGGGACTTTCTGGATAACAGATCTTTCTGTAATTTGGATCTTCATACCTTAAATCTACTAGAAAATCATATAAACATTAAATAAACCCAATAGGCTGGTTTTGCGTCCAATAAGGATTAATTATATCTTAGTTGGGATCAAGTACAAGCTACTGTTTTATTATTACAGAGAAAAAGGAAATAATTTTAAAACATGTGGATTATTTACATAAAATGTAGTCTATAGGAAGCAGCCCCTCCGTAATTCGAAGCTTTCTAGATGATGGGTTTCCGGATAAAAGATCCCATTCCTGTACTTGCAAATATGTCAGTGTCCAATTTTAACCTATTGTGATGAATGTCAAACAGTTAGGTACAGAAACGGTTTGGCAAAATTAAGGGTGAAGTTAGCATGGTCAGTTAATGCCCTCCTCTTGTCATCCTACTCAGCCTGGTTGGTTGTTATAGTTACATTTACATTCTGTCGCAAACAATAAAACTCTGATTGGCTATGCTCTATAAAGCTGGTGATACATGGGTATCGGAACATGGGTTCTGTCAACCTCTCTGTTGATCTTTGTCATATTTTGCATTTTCCTTCACATGTGGATGGCCAAATTTGACTGACCATAACTACAGTGCCTTAATGATATAGACAACGCATTATGCAGGATATGTTTGATCAATTATGTCTCACCACCTGCACTGATATTACATTACATGGTAGGCAGCACGTGTTAGAGAGTAATACACTCTATGGCATGGGAGCAAACTGACTTCCAGAGTTTGCCACATAATAACCACATAATAACCACAACCCAGACTTTCAAACCCTGACTTTAGCCCAAGTAAATGCCTGTGGAATGGATTGGATTGTTTACCCAACATTTGTGTCCAAGCCTCACTTATGGCTAAAAGGAAGGAAATACCTTCAGCAATGTTCTAATGTTTAATGGAAACCTACCATAGAATACCAGAACCTTCATAGAGACTGGTTTAGTAGAAATGGGCGGAACAATGTCATATTAATCCCCCTTGACCTTAATCCAAGTGAATGCCTGTGGAATGGATTGGATTATGGACTGGAGGTCAGGCCTAATCCCCAACATCAGTGTCCAACCTCAATTATGGCTAAAAGGAAGGAAACACCACTAGCAATGCTCCAATGTTTAATGGAAACCTTCATAGAAGACAAGAAACCTTCATAATGACTGGTTCAGTAGAAATGGGAGGAACAACGTCATATTAATCCTCTGACCTTAGCCCAAGTGAATGCCTGTGGAATGGATTGGACTGTAGACTGGAGGTCAGGTCTAATCCCCAACATCAGTGTCCAACCTCAATTATGGCTAAAAGAAAGGAACTACCACCAACAATGTTTCAATGTTTAATGGAAACCTTCATAGAAGACAAGAAACCTTCATAGAGACTGGTTCAGTAAAAATGAGAACAACTTCAAATTAATTCCCTTGGGATGTTGGACAAACAGAGATGTGGATCCCTCAGATAATGCTGTGGTCGGCCTTGAACCTAAGATTGAAGCAGTGGGAGTCAATAATGCTATCCAATGTGCCACCATGCCTACCATTAATAATACATATGGTAAGAAGAACTTCTCTTGCCCACATCTTTTCTGCACCCATCTGGGCAACCATAAAAGCATTTTTGTTTGTCCATTCTTCATAGCTACAAGATGCACGGAAATAAACTATTCATGGAAAATGATGCCTGTCTTGCTGATCGCTGTCAGACATTTACTTTTGCATAAATTCTCCCCAGGTCGGGAAGAAAAACATTTCAGGGTCAAAATCTCATCTTGTTACCTAGATTAAAAACTAATTTCTCCAAAGTGTATGATCTATTCAAGCTTTTTCATGCAAATAAATAGCCTGGAGCCTTGTCCCTTCTGCCTTTATTAGTTGAGCATGTCATGAATTCTAACAGAACATTTCGTTCTATCCCCTAATTACATGCATTATAAGGAAAAGTCTATTCCCGGCATACATATTATTAGCAGCAGTTCACACGTTGGAGTTCTATCAGGCGGGCCGTCATGGTGGCTCACCCTAATATTGACAGTTTAATCTTTTTTGTTTCGTACAAGATTAAAAGTCTTATGATACCGATTGTGGAGTTGAGTGAGTGATGAGCCCAATTGGAATCAATCTGTTTGAAGGTACAGTCCCTGCTGGGAATATGAACTTGAAAACTGAAATGAAATGAAAACTGTGTTATGAGATAATTGTCCTAAAAAGTAAAGGAAAATATATTTATTTGGACAAAAAGTCAAGGGTCGATATGACGGCTAAAATAAAAAAGACGGCTGGATTACTCTTTCCTTATGTCGGGAACTGAGTATGAAATTCATTCACAGATAATTCATTTGATTTCAAAGCACTAATGCCCAATGGGTATTTTTCCCCGCAGAATGGCTAGACATGAGCCAGACCTACAAGTTCAATTAAAGAGCTTTAGGAATGAACTTGATGGAGCATCATTGACCTATAGGTATTATCTCAACTGAGGAATGAATCTGCGGATTTTGAATGGTCCTTCCCTTAACGTAAAAGAACCTATGATTAAAGAGCATTTTCACATTTTCTTATTTCAAAATTATAGATATTATATATTGATAAAAGGCTTCACTCTTTCTTATCATCATACATTAATTATTCTGGTCATCCCAGAACACTATCTATCTACACTATATCTTGTATATGGTCACAGAACCCCTCAGTGACTTCTAATATCCTTATCATTTACAGAAGGGGGTACATTATCCCTTATAATACATGACTGATACTCAGCGTTCCCTGTATAACTCAGCCTGCAGCCTTGTGCCTTTATATGGTGACAGAACAACCCCTCAGTGACTTCTAATATCCTTATCATTTACAGAAGGGGGTACATTATCCCTTATAATACATGACTGATACTCAGCGTTCCCTGTATAACTCAGCCTGCAGCCTTGTGCCTTTATATGGTCACAGAACAACCCCTCAGTGACTTCTAATATCCTTATCATTTACAGTAGGGGGTACATTATCCCTTATAATACTTGAGTGATACTCAGAGTTCCCTGTATAACTCAGCCTGCAGCCTTGTGCCTTTATATGGTCACAGAATAACCCCTCAGTGACTTCTAATATCCTTATCATTTACAGTAGGGGGTACATTATCCCTTATAATACATGAGTGATACTCAGAGTTCCCTGTATAACTCAACCTGAAGCCTTGTGCCTTTATATGGTCACAGAACCCCTCAGTGACTTCTAATATCCTTATCATTTACAGTAGGGGGTACATTATCCCTTATAATACATGAGTGATACTCAGAGTTCCCTGTATAACTCAACCTGAAGCCTTGTGCCTTTATATGGTCACAGAACCCCTCGGTGACTTCTAATATCCTTATCATTTACAGTAGGGGGTATATTTCCTCTTATAATACATGTGTGATTTGCAGCGATCCCTGTATAACTCAGCCTGCAGCCTTTATATACAGATATACACTTTTACTTAGATTCATGTAATTGGCTTCTCAGACCCTGTTGTCTCTGTTTATTACAATTTGGCACTAAAATGGGTATAATATTGCTACATTTCGAATTGCCTTTCTTTCCTCTGAACCAGCACATTTTATTTGGTCGGACACAGTGTTTCTGTTCCTAGTGGCTAAATATACAGTATGTTTTGACCTAAATAACTTTCCCTGTGATGTCCTATCGATGCTAATAGACTGGAGCCTGGTAGACTTCCCATTTAGGCTGTAATACGCTCCTTAATATTGACATTTTCCAGCCATGCTGACACTTTGGCATTGAAATCTGTTATGAACATCTGTTGGTTTGGCAGTGTTCCTGCTCAGAAGGTGTCAGCATGGTGTAGGTGCCAAGCAAGGAGGCTATTTGGAGGCGTCTGCTGTAAGTGCTACTGTGACCCTCCTGTTTGCAGAAGGTGCCAAAACATTGTCACATCCTATAAAATACAGGAACGCAGCTGGTATCCTTGTATCCAATGTTACTTTTGCCAAATTGTCTTTTTGCAGGAGTTTGAGCTCAGGGCACTAAGGAAAGGCACAGAATGTCGGGTTAGAGGAACATTAATGCAGATCTTGCAGATGACCCATTCTGAGTGTGAAACAAACCCTCGTGCTGTTTCTTTAGTTCAAGTACTTTTCACTGCCAGTTTGTCTCCTGCACCCGGTGAGCTTGACTCTGTGGTTGTGCCGTGGCTGGCAAGAGAAAGCCTCTGTAATCCAGATATTCTCTATTTAGAAATACACGAAGAGGCAGATTTATCAAGGGTCGAAGTTGAAAATTCAAAGTAAAAAAAACTGAATTTTGAGCTATTTTTTGTGTACTTTGACTAGGGAATAGTCCAAATTCGTTTGAATTTGAAAAATTAGAAAATTCGAACATCAACATTTATCATGTACTGTCTCTTCGACTTCGACCATTCACCTTGTAAAACTTGCCGAATTGCTGTTTTAGCCTATGGGGGACCTCCTAGAGCCTATATGGAGTCAACTGGGGGACTTTGAAAAATTGAAGGTTTTTTTTTTAAAATACTTCGAATCGAATTCGATTGAATACGATCTTCCTTCGATTCAAATGATCGAATACAGCCTATTCTCCTGGGAAAAATTATTATTTTTTTTTATAAATTTTGGTTGGTCTTTTTTTATTTGAATTTCGAAGTTATGGGAGTTCAAAAAGAGTGCTATCATGGGTTTATGGTACCAGATCTCTCTATATGTACATTCTCTATTACTGCTCCGGCTGAATTGTGCTAAGCACAGGGGTACATCAGTACTAGTTATAGTTCTTTAGTATGTCTCTGGGCACAGACTAGCAAAAGAGCAAGAACATTTTGAGATTTACAGTATCATACTCTGGACCTTTGAGAATTCGAATTAGACTCTTCACCACCTTAAACCTGCCAAATTACTATAAAAGTCAATAGGAGGTGCAGTGACCAATTTGGAGTTGTTTGTAGCCTTCCTGACATTTGGGGGAAGATTTATCAAAAGTCAAGGTGAATTTTCTAATGAACAAAAATTTGAATTTCGATTTGAATATTTTTTGTGTACTTCGACTAGGGAATAGTCCAAATTCGATTCAAATTTGAAAAAAAAATCAAAAATTAAAATATCGAAATTTATCATGTTCTGTCTTCGACTTCGACCATTCGACATCTAAAACTTGCAAGATTGCTGTTTTAGCCTATGGGGGATCTCCTAGAACCTATTTGGAGTCAATTGGTGGACTTTCAAAACGTTTTTTTGGGGAAAAACTTCTAATCGAATTCGATCGAATGCGCTACTCCTTCGATTCGAACAATTCAAATTCTGCTGAATACGGACCTATTTGATCGAAGACGGACCTATTCGACCAAAAAACAAACCTCAACTTAATTTTGGTTGGTCTTTTTGAATTCAAATTTTGACGTTTTTTTCAATTCAAAATTTGAAATTCCTTGATAAATATGCCCCTTAATAAATGTGCATCTACATGTCACAATATACAGTACACATAGAATAGAAATGTCACAATATAAGGCTGATTAGTAATTAATACACATAATTACTACATGGCAGCACAGAAACCAGTGCAATTAGCATCAGAATTGAATAATCAGCAAACCTATAGCATCAGCTTATATTACAGCCAGGGAAGCTCATTTTCTGCTGTATAATTAGTGACGAGCCCTAAGCTTAGCTTCTCAACAGCCAATCAGAGCCCACTGAGCATGTGAGTGTCACAGACACTTTCCAAGATGGTGACCCCCTGTGACAAGTTTGAAGTCCTGGATCATTGCTGCTATTGACAAGCTGAAACTTTAGCCTCGGGCAATAAGTTCACTATATAAAATATGGCATTTTTATCCATTTTAATTTTTAGGTTTAGTTCTCCTTTAAGGACCTCTGTTCTGAAAGCAAAGGGTTTACTCATAGTTCTACTGAAAAATGTAATGACCACTAACACTGGTGTCCAGAGATGATCACAGGCAACAGAACCCCAAAGACACATTACAGAGCAGAGAGAACATTGGGCATGGAGAAGTGTCAGAGCTTGAGCGGGGGGAGAGCATTTCTAGGGTAGGTTCCACCTGTCAGTATCCTGTGAAGCAGAAGCTCTCCCGTTCTTTGTTACTAATACTGGCATCTCAAGCTGTTTTTAGTCCACGTTTAATATGTCGTTATTTATTTGTTTGCTCCTTGCATAAACAGACGCCATTCCAATTAGGCTAAAGAATTTACATTTTAAAATATCCCAGCCGAAATCTGTCGCCGTCGTTTCTAGGTGTCATACGTGGGAAAGAAACGTTCTTTTTATACAACCATTTTAAATAGCTACTTAGTTCTGTCAGCTTTCTGTGGGTGGATGAAACATATGGATACATCAATATGTGTGTTTTTGTCCTTATTTTTATTTCTGAGTGCCGCTTGCGTTTATTGACTTCTAGAAGCTGCCTTTTTAGTCGTTTCCTTAAACAAGGCATTTAGGAGAATCAGATGGGTTTGTTTGGTGGCTGTCAATGTCAAGACGTCTTTGTTCTCTACAAGAACATTGTCTTTTTTTAACATGTTATTTTAAGGATTTTCATTGAAGCTCATAGGAATAACTTGATATTGAATCAACTCCTATTTTGGACTGGAGTTATGCTTCACCCTAAAGGGGCATTGTCATGGGAAAACGTGTTTTTTTCAAAATGCATCAGTTAATAGTGCTGCTCCAGCAGAATTCTGCACTGAAATCTGTTTTTCAAAAGAGCAAACTGATTTTTTTATATTTAATTTTGACATGGGGCTAGACATATTGTCAGATTCCCAGGTGTCCGCAGTCATGCAACTCCCTGGTAGATCTAAGAACAGCACTGAATAGTAAAATCCAGGTCCCACTAAGACACATTCAGTTACATTGAGTAGGAGAAACAACAGCCTGCCAGAAAGCAGTTCCATCCTAAAGTGCTGGCTCTTTCTGAAAGCACATGACCAGGCAAAATGACCTGAGATGCACCTACACACCAATATTACAACTGAATAAAATACACTTGTTGGTTCAGGAATTAAATTTTATATGGTAGAGTGAATTATTTGCAGTGTAAACAGTGTCATTTAGAAATAAAAACTACACCATAAAAAAACATGACAGAATCCCTTTAATTCTACTAGAAAATCATATAAACATTAAACAAACCCAATAGGCTGGTTTAGCTTCCAATAAGGATTAATTATATCTTAGTTGGGATCAAGTACAAGTTACTGTTTTATTATTACACAGAAAAATTTGGATTATTTGTATAAAATTATCCCATAGCTGTATTGATTTTTGAAGAGGTATTTAAGCAGATAAAAATCATGAAAGAATCCCTTTAACCTTGGCCAGTAATTAAAAAAAAAAAATCTACCATCACAGTCTTGTTTTACTTTTGTAACGCTTTCCCTACTGTACATCTTCTGCTGGTTCCTATTCCAGCAGTTCTGGATCACAAATGGACGACCTATGGGGGTGATTTATCAAGGTTTGAATTTGAATTTTTGCCACAATTCAAATTTTTTTGCCAAAAAAATGTAATTATATTTTCAAAAACTCGATTTGTTTTAATTTAGAATTTTTGAATTTTGCCTAACAGGAGTTAGGTAAAATTCAAGCAACATTTAAAATTTGAGTTTTTAATTCAAATTCATGGTATTCAAGTTTGAGGAGGCTTGCACTGAAAAAGTAGGCAGTATCATAAGGGTAGTGATGAGTAAATTTTTTCGCAGGCATGGAGTTGCGGCAAAATTCCGCATTTTGCCATCTGCAAATTTTTCTGCAGCAAAAATTCACTGTGAAAAAAAACTTTTGACTTTGGTGGAAACATTCGAAGCTTAAGAAAGAGGCAACATCATTGGTACCAAAGTTGAAGAGAATCCGCAAACACCAATACTTTATAAAAAGACCCCCACATTGTGGGAGAAACCCTGGGGGAAAACGGTTGATAAAGTGGTCTCCTCTAGTTGGCAAGTTAGTTAGAAGGTTCTTCGTCCATGTTGAAACGCAAATATTTATATTTATAGAAATAAGCAGAAAATTAATCATATTTCTAGAAGATTTTTCTCACTATTTGTTAGTTATTATTCTTTAATGAAGATGGCATAAAGTGTACACATTGCATTGCTCAACAAAACCCTTTTCTATTTGTAACAGTGATGGGCGAATTTCTCCCGTTTTGTGAAAAATCGTGAAATCGGAAAGTTCACGGAAAAATTGTAAAGTTTGAACGTTGGCACGAAAAATTGTGAAATTCGAAAGTTTTTATGAAAAAATCGTGCAATTCTAAAGATTTCACTTAAAAATCGAGCAATTAGAATGTTTTCACTTAAAAATCGAGCAATTCGTAAGTTTTCACTTAAAAATCGAGCAATTTGAATGTCAACTAAAATCGAGCAATTTGAATGTCAACTAAAATCGAGCAATTTGAACGTTTTCACAAAAAAATTGAGCAATTCAAATGTTTTCACTAAAGAAATCAAGCAATTCGAACGTTTCACTTAAAAATCGAGTAATTCGAACGTTTCACTTAAAAATCAAGCATTTCAAATGTCTTTACTAAAATCGAGCAATTCGAACGGTTTCACTAAAGAAATCAAGCCATTCGAACGTTTTCAAGGAAAAAGCGAGCAATTTGAAAGTTTTCACGCAAAAATCGAGCAATTCGAACAATTTCACAAAAAAACAGGAGATTCGCGAAATTTGCCGCAAATTTATGCCGGGCAAATTTATTCGCCCATCATTCATTTCTAATGTATAGAGGAGCCATTCAACCAAACAACCATTGGAAACTCCATCTCAATTAAAGGATTTCATAGATAAAACATTATTGGTTCTGTACTCGGCATTGGACCAATAAGGTACTCACTTTCCCCACAGAGAATAAAAAGGACTGGGAGAAAAAAAAGCTTTAATGGACAATAAATTATTGAGGAAATATGGAAAGGAAATGCAGTTCAGGATGGTGTTCTTTACCTTGAAAAAATTGTAGCTTTTAGCCTATTACTTAGCTGATTGCTTGTGACAGAGGGCAAAATTTTAACGATCTTAAGACACTCAGAAGCATCTGTACAGATGGATGGGGGGACGGGAGGCAGGTTACAGTTATTTTAACATATGCTAAACTTTGACCAATCTCAGATTCCTTCCTTCCGTCAAGAAAACTGGAGAAATTGAAGGTTGGCTGAGAAATAAACAACGTCCTAGAAGAAAGGCAGCGCTTTATTAAGATGTGCTATTTGTTTCATAGAAATACTGTTCCTACTTGGAAACAAATAGGTTTTTTTTTTATCCGGTGCTTGATTTCTGACTCCTAAAATTGAGGTCCTTTATTCCTATTATCTGAAAAGATTGTGTACATACACCTCATTGCTGAGAGATAATGGGAAAATAATTCCAATGATACGAGGTAGAAGGGAAATATTTGCAGATCACCAAGGATCTACACGAGCCGCGACATTCTATCCTTATAATTAGAAAATGGCAAATTTACATTGATTTAATCCATATTTCATCATGTGTCACTTCATTCAGTGAAGAACCACGATGGCGTACCGGAGATGCATATTTAGCAGCTTCCAGAGTGACACAAACCCGACTAATTATGCTGAGATCTTATCAATTCCTCGTAGAAATTTGACAGGTCATGCTAAGGGCTATGAATCAAGGTTATACAAAACATTACATTAAGCATCTCTGGCAGGGCTGTATTCTCTCTGTATTTTTATCAACTTTAACACGGCAAATAATCATTAAACCTGACCTTTCTCCAATACTAGGACAAGAGTAATTATTTTTGTATAGGGGAAAAATGAGGAAGATGAAAAAAAAATACCCTACACACTTGAGTAATTGTAATAAGATGAAATTAAACAGGTGTGGTGTTTTATATATTGTATTATTGTGTCTCTGTGTGTGGTTGTGGTGGTTTGGGGTTCTTACATAATAAGCCATAATTAATTGGCACGCTCAATCCCAATTTATTTTCCCAATGGAGATATGTTATGGGGAGCTGCATGACACCAGCAAACCCTAATAAGGTTTTTTCATTGCTATTATTTTTATTGCTTATCTCACCTCATCTTTCAAGATGACACTGATAATAAAGTGAGACTAAAACCTGACTAGCTACTTAACCAACCCCCCTCCTAAAAAAAAAACAAAGTGAAATGAAGGCAAAAACAGAGGGTCTTGAAATGCCTATAACTTTATCGTAACCCAGGGTTCAATTTGAGTTAACGTTCCCACCTAAAATAGATAAGGATAGAAGGTACAGAAGAGCTGTAATATGTGTTGAAGTGTTGAAGAGCAACACAAGCATAAAAAAGTGGGGATGTCAAATAAAGGCTATTATTGGCTGTTTGGTAGCCCCTATATGGCCTGGCAGTACACCTGGTTTTTATACAACCAAAACTTGCCTCCAAGCCTGGAATTCAAAAATAAGCTCCAGCTTTGAGGCCACTGAGAACAACATCCAAGGGGTTGGTGAGCAACATGTTACTCACAAGCTACTGGTTGGGGACCACAGCTTTAAGGCACGAAGGTCCAAATTACGGAGAGATCCGTCATCTGGAAAAACACCAGGCCCCGAGCATTCTGGACAACAGGTCCCATTTATATATACAGCAAAAATGTATAAATATATATTCTGTATGTTTATAAATATATGTATCCATATGTCACAAATATTTATGAAGCTGCAAAGTATAATTTTTCAAACCTAAAATAAGAACTTTCTGCAGAACATTGAGCCTGTGTCTGCTGCAGATACTAATTAAGATCACTTGTCCTCGACATCATTGTGTCGCATGATTTATTCATATTGATGTAAGAGCTGTCAGGGAATAATGACATCTTCCTGGGACTGAAGGAAGCAAAAAGGTTCTGATATTAAAAGCGCATCATTCAATATGTGGCCAATGAACATGGTTAAATATGTGTCAAATGGGGGGGGGGTATCTGATCCTAATGGAGTTCCCCTCCTCCTGTTTAAACTTTAAAAAACTTAAAGCAGAAAGGATTAGAAAGGATAATGTTAAAGGGCATGTAAAGTCTAAAATAGAATAAGGCTAGAAATGCTGTATTTTGTATACTAAACATAAACATGAACTTACTGCACCACAAGCCTAATCAAACAAATAATTTATGCTTTCAAAGTTGGCTACAGGGGTCACCATCTTGTAACTTTGTTATACATCTTTGCAAGACTAAGACTTTGCACATGCTCAGTGTGGTCTGGGCTGCTTAGGGATCATCATAAACAAAGCTGCTTGAGTTCTGCATGGCTGGGAAGTAAGGCGGGGTCTCCCCCTGCTGTTCATAAGTATGATTGTTTCCCTGCAGAGCAGTTAGGGACCGTGACAATTCCTATCCACAACAGTAAATGGAGAATTTCACTGCATACAGTCAGGTTTCTTATAAAAACGGTGCATATTTTTTAATTAAAGTATATTGGAGATAGGTTTCTTTTTCATTAAAAAAAGTAAAAATGGGATTTTATTTTTTTCACTTTACATGCCCTTTAATAGCAGAGCTGAATTGTGACAAATCAAGAGGTTGTCTGCACATGGCACCCAACTGAAACTGCAAGTATATTCGACTTTCTCACTCACAGCTAGTTGGGTGGGTGTATCTTTATTTATGTAGCACTACTGGATTGCACAGCGATGTACATTGGTACCATATAGAAGTATTGCTACTCACAATTTTCAATTGTCTGCCATAGAAAAGCCAAACATGGAGTGATAACCTCTGCTATGGCTGCTTAACTGGTAGATCAGTTTAAGGCATAGGGGCAGATTTATCAAGGGTCGAATAGCGAGGGTTAATTAACCCTCGATATTCGACTAGGAATTGAAATCCTTTGACTTCGAATATCGAAGTCGAAGGATTTAGCGCAGAAAATTCGATCGAACGATCGAAGGATTATTCATTCGATCGAGCGATTAAATCCTCGATCGACGGATTTTAATCCAACGATCGAAGGAATATCCTTCGATCAAAAAAACTTAGGCAAGCCTATGGGGACCTTCCCCATAGGCTAACATTGACTTCGGTAGCTTTTATCTGCCGAACTAGGGGGTCGAAGTTTTTTTTAAAGAGACAGTACTTCGACTATCTAAAGCAAATAAAGTTCTGTCTTGCATAAAAAAGGGCATTAACTCAAGGGATGAAAACATAATTATGCCTCTTTATAGGTCCTTGGTGAGGCCTCATCTGGAGTATGCAGTTCAGTTTTGGACTCCAGTCCTTAAGATGGATATAAATGAGCTGGAGAGAGTGCAGAGACTAAGTGCAACTAAACTGGTTAGAGGGACGGAAGACTTAAATTATGAGGGTAGACTGTCAAGGTTGGGGTTGTTTTCTCTGGAAAAAAGGCGCTTGCGAGGGGACATGATTAGACTTTACAAGTACATTAGAGGACATTATAGACAAATAGCAGGGGACCTTTTTACCCATAAAGTGGATCACCGTACCAGAGGCCACCCCTTTAGACTAGAAGAAAAGAACTTTCATTTGAAGCAACGTAGAGGGTTCTTCACAGTCAGGACAGTGAGGTTGTGGAATGCACTGCCGGGTGATGTTGTGATGCTGATTCAGTTAATGCCTTTAAGAATGACTTGGATGATTTTTTGGACAGACATAATATCCAAGGCTATTGTGATACTAAACTCTATAGTTAGTATAGGTATGGGTATAAAGAATTTTAATTAAAAGTAGGGAGGGGTGTGTGTATGGATGATGGGTTTTCATTTGGAGGGGTTGAACTTGATGGACTTTGTCTTTTTTCAACCCAATTTAACTATGTAACTATGTAACTATGTAACTATATCGAATGGTCGAATAGTCGAACGATTTTTAGTTCAAATCCTTCGATTCGAAGTCGTAGTCGAAGGTCGAAGTAGCCCATTCGATGGTCGAAGTAGCCCAAAAAACACTTCAAAATTCGAAGTTTTTTTACTTCGAATCCTTCACTCGAATTTAGTGAATCGGCCCTAAATGTTGGAATAATTAGCCTCCAAATTGTTGGCAATGTGGACCTGTTTCAGTCATATAGAGACCTCAAAGTCATGCCACACGTGACTGGAGACCATGCCAGCAAGGAGTGAAGACCTTCTTCTGATCTTAAAGGTCACCTGTCACCTTAAAATAGCTTCCCCCACCAGAGGTGCTGGCTAATAAAGCTCACACTCCAGTTGGAGGAAACAATTGTTTGTTTTTTTTAAAATACCTCCATCAGCTTTAGGCTGTCCACACCAGGAGGAAGCTCCCATGTTGAGTAGGTCGCATGCGTCTAATGAGCTTCTGACATAGACGCCATCACAATCTAATGTGACATGCATGCACAAAATGAGTTGTGGCACTTGCTCTTGGCCATCATGGTGCCCTGCAATGGGAGCTCCGACCCAGTGTGGGCAGCCAAATGCTGGCAAGGGCAATTTAAATTAAAAAAAGAAAACTCTATTGTTTCCCCTAACTGAAGTATGGGCTCTATTAGCCCACACCTCTGGTGGGGGAAACTATTTAAGGTGACAGGTGTCCTTTAAAGACACAAGCCATAAACTTTGGACTTGAAAGGAGGTGTCATTGACTTCCCCATTGTTCTTTCAGTTGAAGGTCCTCATTACATTAGGATTTTCCTTTAGTTATGAGTTCTAATTTGGATATATCATTCTTTTTTATATATATATATATATATATATATATATATATATATATATATATATATATATATATATATATATATATTTAATGTACAGGTATGGCACCTGTTATCCAGAAAGCTCGGGACCTGGGGTTTTCCATAATTTGGATCTTCATACCTTATGTCTACTAAAATATCAATTGAACATTAAGTAAACCCAATAGGCTGGTTTTGCATTTAATAAGGATTAATTATATCTTAGTTGGGCTCAAGTACAAGTTGCTTTTTTATTATTACAGGGAAAAAGGAAATAATTTTTAAAAATCTGAATTATTTGAATATAATGGAACCTATGGGAGAGCACCTTTTCCGTAATTTGGAGCTTTCTGGATAATGGGTTTTCAGATAACGGATCCAATACCTGTAGTAGAAATAGTGTATAAAGATGACACTGAGACACATTGTTCCAATCAAACTACAGGCAGATTATAAGGGAGAGATTTGGTGCCTGGAGACTGGAGATTCGGCTTTGTCTTTTTTTAAGCTTTTTGCAGAATAGTGATTAATCTTGTCAACATTGTTTTCATGTAGGAAGAGTCTATTTGCACATTTAAAGCTAATGGAAGATTGTGGGATTTCATGAACAGGGCCACATATGCTTCAAATAGTCTTAAGATCCCATTACTTTCAGTTTTTTTTTTTTTAATTTATTTATTTATCGCATTAAAGGTCACTTGTGTCTACTTGATGGCTTCTTAGAATAGGATATAGTCGTTAAAGGAGAAGTAGCACCTTTCCCAGTCCTTTTAAAAAACCTGCTCCACCCAAAAGACTGGGGTTGGAGGCTGCCATGTTTGCACATGTTCTCCACCCCTGATCACTGAGAAGGTGCATGTGCTCTCCTCAATAATCTGGTTACTATTGCAATTGCTCTTGGTTGGGGACCAACACTGTGTATAGATGTGACATGAACAGACATGGCAACTGCCAAACCTTCTGCTTTGTTGAGCCAGGAAGGAGGCAAGTGGGGAGATTTTTGGGGAAAATTGTTTTTTGCTGAGAATTTCCTTCTCCTTTAAGGGAAATATTGGAGACATTTCTTTGCTTCCAATGAAGCAAAGTAGTAGGACAAGGGGGTCAGCAGCTGCCATGTCTGGCCATGCCAAATCTTTGTACAGGATCCCCAGGATTGATCACCGACCAGGAGCTTTTCATGAAGCGAAATGACAAAGGCAAACATGGCTACCTACAACCCTTTTGTGCTTCTCTGCTTCGTTGGAACAACGCAAGGGGGTCACCATGGGGAAGCAGGGGGAATAAAACTCTTTCAAGTGGTTTCCTTCTCCTTTAACTTGGCTGGAGAAATCAATTGGTAATAAAGTCATTATACACTGACTCAAGAAGGTATTGCTTTCCATTTCTTGTTGAATAGTTGTGACCTTGAATAATGTACTCAGTGTCCCTGTGCCTCCCAAAAAGAGGCAACATTTATAATCACCTATAACAACCAGTCTTCATGTAGCAGATAACATTTACTCATCACCTGTATAAAAACAAACATCTAGTTGGTTGGTAAGGGTTACTGCACCTGGGCAAATTGATTATTTATACTGCTCTCCATCCGAATACTGTTTTTTGCATAATGATAAAATTATACAATCATTAAACATTTTCAGTGGTGCCCTTTGTGAATGAAATTACGTGTCAATTAGGGAGGTAGCGAACTGCCGTTTATGTGTTCGCGAACGCCGTTCGCGAACACCGGCAAAATTGCGAACAGTTCGCGAACTTCGAACATCCGCAAAATCGTTCGATCGAAGGATTTTAATCGTTCGGTCGAAGGATTTTTGTTCGAATCGAACGATCGAAGCCATTCGATCGAATGGCTTTGATCGTTTGATTCCAACGAAAATCCTTCGATTTTAGCGGTCGAAGGAATCGAATGGTCGAACGATTTTTGTTCGAATCGAACGCGAACTCGTATTGGCGAACGTTGCGCGACGTTCGCGAACATTCGGCGGACGCGAACAGTCGAAGTTCGCCGGCGAACAGTTCGCTACATCCCTAGTGTCAATGTTGATCTTTTCTTTTTGCTGGTTCTGACTCTTGAAACGACGGAACAGAAGTCACTTCTCCTCCAGCTTTGTTAATCAGCCAGACATATTTCAGTAGCTATCCCATGTACCAATAACTACCATTAAATTACATTTATTTGCATGTATGTACATCGGAAAGTTGATTTTTTTTTTTTCATCATGGAAAAAATCGTTTTTGATATGCCTTTTAATTCTGGATCAACCTTGGTTTTAGAAAAGATACATAAGCTATTATTTCATAAAGTGACAGTTTTATTGTTAAATGTTTACTTAAATGTCTGGTCTGTTCTTATTGTATTCAGAACCTTCCATATAATTCACACGAGCAGCCTCTAGATGGCTCTTAGTGACTGAGTCATGTAGTTAGGATTTTGCCACGAGACAGAATTATCAAACATGAAAATAAAGTTTAAAACAGTGGTACTATATGTATATTTTGGAGTTCCTTGGTCAGCGGGCCTTGTATTGTTTTCCCGGGGTTTACTCGACAAAGGGTTTAGGTGATCACACTAATTGCTGGACATTTGCCATGAACTATATGCGGTTCGGGGAACAGTCTCACTGCACTATTCGTGCTCTTATTTTTGACGTATTTTCTATTGCTCGTGTTTTATATACACTGTATTTTCTTTGTATTTTTGTGGTTTTAGATTTTTAGTTTAGTAAAATGGGGTTTATATATTTTAAATAATTGATTATTATTTAGGGTTAATACACATAACACTGGATGAGTATCAATACACTCATAATATCAGTTTATCACATTATATTGTTAATCAATAGCACTGGGTTTAATAATTTGCAGAGTCCTGGTTATTAGCGGTTTAAGCACATGTTGTTATAATACACATATGTAGATTTGCCCCTTAACACGCAGTTCTATACTGATCCAGCACCTACAGGTTTATATTAACCAATTGTTTCCTGTTACAAAGGGGGGGTTAATACCTGATTAGTTCTTAGAAACATGGATACTTGTCCGGACCTGTGAACCATACAATATTTTATTATATTCAATTTTGATATAGATCCAATTGTTACCTATATAGATGAGGGTCATTTATTTCAGATCTTCCACCTATACTCATGCTTTTGATACTATGTAACATAGATTGTCTAATTTTAAATTAACACCTAATAAGAAGGGACTGTTACTTAGTATTGTTTTTAATCCTTCTAAGAATTAAACGAAGGGGGTTTTTAACTTAATTGGGATTGTCTTAAAGCTATAGTCTTATTTTTGTAAATTCAAATGCATAGTTGTAACTTAACTATTTAATGACTTGATGACGCTTATGATAGGTCAGCCAATTTACACTTCCCGCCATCTTTTTGTATTTAAGACATTCGTTATGTGTTTTTCTTTACTTTGAGAAAGGCCTCGGAGAGGCCGAAACATTAGTCTTTTAATAAAAATTTTTTATTTTCAAGTAAGTCCTGAGAGTGCGGACCTTTTTGTGAGATATATATATATATATATATATATATATATATATTCGCGAACTTGCGGCGGACGCAAACAGTCGAAGTTCGCGCGAACTAGTTCGCCGGCGAACAGTTCGCTACATCCCTAATATATATATATATATATATATATATATATATATATATATATATATATATATATATATATATATATATATATATATTAGGGATGTAGCGAACTGTTCGCCGGCGAACTGTTCGCCGGCGAACTAGTTCGCGCGAACTTCGACTGTTTGCGTCCGCCGCAAGTTCGCGAACGTCGCGCGACGTTCGCCAATAGGCGTTCGCGTCAAAACTCGCGACCATTCGATTCCTTCGACCGCTAAAATCGAAGGATTTTCGTTCGAATCGAACGATCGAAGCCATTGGATTGAATGAAATTGAATTTTCGGATGTTCGAAGTTCGCGAACTGTTCGCCTTTTTTGCCGGTGTTCGCGAAGACATACACGGCAGTTCGCTACATCCCTAATATATATATATATATATATATATATATATATATATATTTATTTATATAATACATATGCCAAGATGCAGGGAAGCTGTGAGACACATTCAAATGTAAAGAAAATAGGAGAGTAACACAAACATAAAAAAAGTTCTTGGGGTGCCATTGTGAGTGGCTATTGGGTAGCCCCTATATGGACTGTCAGCCAACATAAGACTCTGTTTGGCAGTACACCTGATTTTTATACAACCAAATGTGACTTCAAGCCAGGAATTCTAAAAAAGCACCTGCTTTGAGGCTACTGGGAGCAACATCCAAGGGGTTGGTGAGCAACATGTTGCCCCTGAGGGGGCGCCAGGCTCGTACCTGCTCTGTAGCCTTCCCCGTGTCCGGTCCCGTCTCTCCCTGACTGCCACTGGCGGCTTGCGCTTCTGCGCATGCGCGAACACATTTTGCGCTGGAGCGAAAAATTTCACACATGCGTGCTGGCAAAAAAATCGCGCATGCACGCTGGCAAAAAATTTTGCGCATGCGCACTGGCAAATAAATTGCGCATGCGCAGTCAAGCACGCACAGAGCCGGTGCCGTGGCCCGCAAGGTTGCCTAGGGCGCCTGGCCGGGTTGGCCCGGCTCTGCCTGAGCCACTGGTTGGGGATCACTGCCTTAAAGGGCAAGGCAGCCCCTGGCAACTGCAATCCTCCCACTTGAAGTGCTCCTTTGTGCCTCCTGAACCTGCACAGGTTTTTTTTTATATAGACACTTTGCCCCACGATTATAGCACCGAAGAGGATATAGTCTTATGCGCATGTGCAAGGCTGGAAATGTCGTTTGTGCCCATGTGCAAGGTCTTGGTAGAGACTGAAGAATTATCGGGAACTCACATTTCTCAATTCTGCAAAATTTTCAACCGTATTGAGCTGGTACAGGGAAAGCTTACATTGCTGATAAGATTTGTAAGGACCTCAGCATTCAGTACCAGAAGCTTATCTTTTGACATGCTATCTTTAAGGGGGTTGCCTTGTCCTTGAATGGCTAAATCTATCTTCTTGATGGACTTTCGAAAGTGTCTGGACTCCTCTTCTAAAATTGCGTAGCCTCAGTTCCAAGCAACATCAACTCAAGAACTCTTGGTCAGGAGCATGGAATTTTTTATGGGTGCACAGCCCAAACAAGCCTAATGTTGCCATGTGCAATGCCAAGTGTCAGCTGGAGTAGTGGAAAGGTTGGTGCTGTTAAACTCTGTAGCTGGAGATATTTGCTGTCTTAGTGCATTACCATCAAACAGACAAAATAAGCTCTTTGTTGCATGTTCCTCCGATGTAGGTCTCAAAACATGATGGTTCCTTTTTTTCAAAATTTGGCATCCAATTTTACACATTTTGTATAGAAAATTGAGTGGCCTGTTTCTATATACTTTGATATTTTTAAAATCTACAGGTGTCTTCCTACAAAGAGCACTCAATGTACAATAGATGTTGATTCTCCTATCCTATTATGTTCATATCTGGTTATGGTGGGTCGAAACCCTGCAACTTGGGTGATTACGGGTCTGGCAGCTCTTTTACATATATTTCAAGGTGCAAAGCAAATCTGATATTTTGGCTGTTAGCATTCTGATACCCTGATTAGACTTCTAGAATTAGCTAAAAGATTAGAGCAACCTATAGACAATCAACGATAAATGCTCGTAGAGCTAGACAAATGCCTAACGAGAATGTGTATCCAACCTCTAGCCAATCAGAGCATTTCAATATTCATAGGGCTGATCAGAGCATTACTCTAAAGGCAATGAGAGTATTAGAACATTGGTAAAGCTGGACCGACCTTTAGTCAGTAGTATTTGAATATTCAAGGTCTCCAGTAGAACCTTGTACAACCTGTATTAGTAGTTTAATACTTGTAGCCAGTTCAATCCCATTCGTTATCTAAGTCAAATGCCAATTAACAATAGAAACAGACTTTTATAAACATGAGAAATAAGACTCACATATCCAACGTGTTCATGTCATATTGATTTGCTAAGTTTGGTATAAACTGTGGAAAACTTTTGGGCTATTCACAAAAACGTGCCCTGAGTCAGAAATGGATTCCAACCTTGTAAGTCTTAGTGCTGCCAAGATTAATTTCCCTCACTCTCCCTATCTCACTTGGTTTTGGTTAATTAAAGTTAAAGGAAATTCCAGTAATGAGAAAGGAAAGCCGAAATTGTCCTACTAACCATGAATGTCTATTGTGTTTCCGCTCTTGACAATAAATAGATCTGAAGACAACGGAAGGGGACTACTTTGCATAGGAATTGAACTGGAGATTAAATCTTGTTAGTCTGTGATTTTCATGAAATTTGCCTGGGAATTGCTATTCCGTTCCCAGTTTTAAAGGGGAAGGTAAGTCCCCAATACTGGTGTTCTATTATGGTTGCTATAAGGAACAGATCTGCTTTGCTACATATAATATGTAAACTATGTCTGCCTGTTAAGATATCTGCCACCATGCCCACTGCCCACCACATGTAATGCAAAATCCTCGGAACCTGGAGTTTTCCAGATAATGGATCTTTCAGTAATTTGGATCTTCATACCTTAAAGGTGGCCAAGCACAGGGAGAACTGCTCGTTTGGTGATGTCGCCAAATGACCATATCACTCCCTTATATACCCACATTGATATGGGCGATAAGAGGCTGATCCGATCGTGGGCCCTAGGGCCCCACGACCGGATCAGAATGGAGGCAGTCGGATTGTGGGACAGCGTCAACAAACAGATGTGGCTGCGATCCAATGGGGTTTTTAACCCGACCCGATCAACATCTGGCCGACTTTAGGCCAGATATCGATCGGGGAAGCCCGTCAGAGGGCCCCACACACGGGCCAATTGGCTACCGACTTGGTCTGTCAGGAGCTTTTATCGACCGGTGTATGGGGACCTTAAGACTACTAGAAAGTCATGTAAACATTAAATAAACCCAATAGGCTGGTTTTGCTTCCAATAAGGATTAATTATATCTTAATTTGGATCAAGTACAAGCTACTGCTTTATTATTACAGGTATGGGATCTGTTAACCAGATTGGTTGGGTCCTGGGGGTTTCCGGATAATGGATCTTTCTGTAGTTTGGATCTTCATACCTTAAGTCTACTAGAAAATCATATAAACATTAAATAAACCCAATAGGCTGGTTTTGCTTCCAATAAGGATTAATTATATCTTAATTTGGATCAAGTACAAGCTACTGCTTTATTATTACAGGTATGGGATCTGTTAACCAGATTGGTTGGGTCCTGGGGGTTTCCGGATAATGGATCTTTCTGTAGTTTGGATCTTCATACCTTAAGTCTACTAGAAAATCATATAAACATTAAATAAACCCAATAGGCTGGTTTTGCTTCCAATAAGGATTAATTATATCTTAGTTGGGATCAAGTACAAGTTACCGTTTTATTATTACAGAGGAAAAAGGAAATCATTTTTAAAAATGTGGATTATATGGATAAAAGGGAGTCTATGGGAGCCTTTCTGTAATTCTGAGCTTTCTAGATAATGGGTTTCAGGATAACTGATCTCATACCTAGACAGAGACAAAGGAAATACATTTTTTAAATTGTGGATCATTTGGATAAAATGAGTCTATGGGAGATGGCCTTTCTATAATTCGGAGCTTTCTAGATAAAGGTAATGGTTTACTGATAATGGATTCCATTCCTGTATTCTTGTTTAACATCTGGGTTTAGTGATATACAGCTAAGATGCAGATCTTTATGATGAGTCTCATTGGCATAAAATATAATTATGGTGCATTCGGCTTATAAACTTTATAAAAAAAAAGGGAAATAGCTTCAATATTCACTTTCCGCTCTGAGAAATCTTTTATATGTCAGCCCTGGAAAGTGGCTTCACGCTGAGCAGAATGTTGTTTTATTGTTTCACTGTTACTAATAGACCATCGAGGAGGGGGGCAGTGCGAATGCGCCACAGAAATGCTACCTGCAAGCCGAGGAGGAAAATGCCAGCTCTGAATGCCATCTGAAATAGCCTATTTATTGGGTAAATTTATAATACATTATGTGCATTTGAACTTGATTTTGACATCAGTTTACGCAATGCAGCCATCAGAGGTTATTTTTCTTTCTTATTTGGCTGCTTTAGTGTCTCATAGGAAAGTGAAACAGGGGAATGAGATAAAGACAATGGGGCTCATTTATCAACACTGGGCAAATTTGCCGATGGGCAGTTACCTATAGTAACCAATCAGTGAGCAGCTTTTTAAAGCCAAATGCAAGTAGAACAATGAATGTGGCAATTTGATTGGTTGCCATGGGTTACTGCCCATGGGCACATTTGCCCAGTGTTGATAAATGACCCCCAATGAGTATAAAATCGGTGTGATGTGGGGGTCATTATTAGTCATATATTGGCATATATTGTGCATGTGACGTCACACACGCTCACGTCGACTATGAACCACTCTGTATGAAGCCCCCCTAAATGCCAGGTTTGCAATTATAACCTGTAAGACTTTCCTTGACTATGAGCAACTCTATATGAAGCCCCCTAAATGCCGGATTTGCACCTATAACCTGTAAGACTTTCCTTGACCATGAACTACTCTATAATAAGCCCCCTAAATGCTGAGTTTGTAGCTATAACCTGTAAGACTTTCCTTGACTATGACCCACTCTATAATAAGCCCCATAAATGCCGGATTTGCACCTATAACATGTTAGACTTTTCTTGACTATGAACCACTCTATAATAAACCCCCTAAATGGCAGGTTTGTGACTATAATCTGTAAGACTTTTCTTGACTATGAACCACTCTATATGAAGCCCCCTAAATGCCAGGTTTGCAATAATAACCTGTAAGACTTTTCTTGACTATGAACCACTTTATATCAAGCCCCCCTAATTGCTGGGTTTGCGGCTATAATCCGTCAGGCTTCCTTAAGGCCAATAAAGTCTAAACACCTTTAATAACCATCAATGATTCTTGTAGCTTTTAAACATAAAGGTTTGTTCTAACTACAATTAATTTGTACAATCAAGTTAAGACAAGTTATTACAGTTGATCTAAATTTTAGTTGAGAGAAGCATCCAGCATAAAAGGATTATAATAAGTGTACTAACCTATGTCTCTGTGTGCATGTATAGTAGTGTTATGTCTATGTAGCTATCCCTAAAGGTATTTTTTCCAGATGTGTCTCCTGTTCCTTGTTCCTTCCTTTGTTGCATAGCCTTGTTTCCAAAAGGCTTCAACTGTTGCACAGACTCTTGATTGTTTATTGTAACAGATAGAAGTTGAACTTCCAAAGACTTGCTTGGATAACTATTACCAATATTTCCAATACCAATACCAATATTATCATGAAGTCCATTACAACAAACATTACTAGCAGGCTACACCAACCTGAGGTCAGTAAGACCAGTGGAATATTTATAGGGATGAAGCAGCCTGTAGCCAATCAGTGCATTATAATATCTGCATGACTATCAATCAAAAGACCAGAACATTTAGAGTGGGAAAGACCAGACTTTAGCAGCTATTCTTAAAAGAAATTACTCACTTTGAATCTGCTGCGGAATCTTAGCCCTTGGAATAATATATTCGCCCACTGGATTTTTTCCCTTCCTGAAGTGCATTTGAGGAATCTCAACAACGTTGCACCTTGTTCCCACCATTGACAAATGAAGTTGATGGAAAGAGAAGAGACAATTGATCTTCTCCAGGCAATACAGGTATCCTATCACACACACCAAACTGTTGGTTTTGATCCAGACTGGTTAAGCGGTATGAACTCATTTTGTTGACCTTACTCAGTCTCTAATTGAGGCCAATTTACATTAAATTTAAAGTGGGCAGAACTAATTGGGAAAAAAAATCTTCTACATATTTGGACAAGACCGAGAACTTGTCAAACACACCTTAAAAGACCATAGAACTTCCAAATAATGTACATTTTTTTCTCCTGAATTTTAACCTGCCAACAAAATAAACCCAATTTCAGAAAGGAATGACATAATTTCTGCCCTGCACTCTGCCTCTTGTTCTGTACTATTGCCATTTATGTTTGCTCATCATTCCTGACATTTTATGACTTAATGCCAACTTACATACCTGACAGATGTTCTGCGTTGCATTTTTTCCTGGAAGTGGCCCGGTGGCTGCCATCATGGCAGATATAGTCACAGGCAATTAATGTCTTCCCCCTTGTGTGTACATAAAATAATAGTATGGAGCCAGTCTGCGAGAGATCAGTGACCTATGGAAATATGAACATGTGGCCAGGTTGGAACTTGGGAGCACAATGCACTCGGCTTCTCCAATTAAACACTGAACAAGAGAGAAATGATATTGCAGGTCTCTATTTTAGTTCTATGCAAAGATCTGCATTAGTAACAGGGCTATGTACAAGTATGGGAACTGTTTTCCAGAATGCTTGAGAATGGTATTTTCAGGATAAAGGGTCTTTCTCTAATTTGGGTCTCCATACCTTAAGCCTACTAAAAAAATAATTTAAACATTAAATAAACCCAGTAGGATTGTTTTGCTTGTAATAACAATTGATTATACCTTAGATGGGATCAAGTACAGGTTACTGTTTCATAGGGATGCACCGAATCCACTATTTTGGATTTGGCCGAACCCCCGAATCCTTTGCGAAAGATTCGGCCGAATACCGAACAGAATCCGAATTGGGAAGGGGAAAAAAATTTTACTTCCTTGTTTTGTGACAAAAAGTCACATGATTTCCCTCCCGCCCCTAATTTGCATATGCAAATTAGGATTCGGATTCGGTTTGGCTGGGTAGAAGGATTCGGCTGAATCCGAATCCTGCTGAAAAAGGCCGAATCCTGGCCGAATCCTGGATTCGGTGCATCCCTACTGTTTTTTTATTACAGAGAAATAGGAAATAATTTTTTTCAAATTTAATTATTTGATTAAAATGGAGCATATGGAAGACAGCCTTTGCGTAATTCTGAGGTTTCTGGATAGTGGATTTGTATATAAGGGGCACCATACAGTAATACTGTCTTATAAATGGATTAAGGTATTTGCCTAACGAAATGTGAAGAGGTCAATGTAGACTTATTTACCTTTTACTATATCTTTCCAGTTTCAGTCTTGTGTCAGTACCCAATAAGGTCCTTTTATTAGGTCTTTATAAGAAATAATTTGCTGATATCTTACCAAGACTGTCATAAGATAATGCATATTTCATGGGAAAAATTAAACAATTAATGAGAGGTCAGAATAATTAAAATACAAGAAAAATATAATAAAAGAATAATAAAGAATAATAAAGCTTTCCCATAACCTCAAAACATCAGTTTCAATTAAACGTTCAATCTTAAATAAGAAGTGTTTTATGTCTTTGTTATCCATAGTGATGGGCGACTTTCTCCCGTTTCTTTTTGCCGAAAATTTTTTGGAATTTCCCACAAAATTCGCGGAATGGCGAAAAATTTGTGAAACTCGAGAACTAACGTAAATTTTGGACGCGCGTCCGAAAAGTCACTTGCGTCAATTTTGACGTCAACGTTAAAGTCAATGGGCGTCTCAATAGTCTGCGATTTTGATGCAAGTGACTTTTCGTCAAAAATCCTTTGATGGTGACAAATTTTCACGGGAGTTTCACGAAACATGGAAATTCGCCGCAAATTCGTGAATTTATTTGCCCATCACTAGTTATCCAGTAATTTAAAGTAGAGACCATGTTGTTACCATATCTAAAGTCGATACTCTCAAATGAACATAAGTCATATAAATCATTAAATGCATCAACTTTTGGGGGGTCAGCAGACTAATCCACTATTTAATGAGAGACCTTCTTACTGCAGCAAATAAAAGCTATAGAAACTTAATTGGGTTCAGTTTTTCTATTCCCCTTTATAAATTAACAGAGCTGCTAATATCCTTAGAAGACTTAAACAGAGGAAGGGATTAAACTTCAATAAAATATCTAGGGGCAGATGTATTAAGGGTCCAACGATTCGAAGGATTTTAATCCATCGATCGAAGGATTATCCTTCGATCAGAAAAAACTTGGAAAGCCTATGGGGACCTTCCCCATAGGCTAACATTGACTTCGGTAACTTTTAGGTGGCGAACTAGGGGGTCGAAGTTTTTTCTTAAAGAGACAGTACTTCGACTATTGAATGGTCGAATAGTCAAACGATTTTTAGTTCGAATCGTTCGATTCGAAGTCGAAGGTCGTAGTTGAAGGTCAAAGTAGCCAATTCGATGGTCGAAGTAGCTAAAAAAAAAACATTTGAAAATCTATTCCTTCACGCGAACTTAGTGAATGGGCCCCTAAGTGTCGTTGAAATCACTGTTTCAATTTCTGACCACAAGTTAAGTATTAAAGGACATGACCAAATAAAATGGAATATATCAGGATCTGGACTCATTTAGGACAGATAACTTCCTTTTGAACTGTATCTGTGAGGTGAGAGAAACTCTTGACTGCCTCATTGGGCAAGTGGTTACGAAAGCCAGCCAGAAACCAAGAGGTCCCCTGCCGGCCTTTACATCCATTATTTGGCCAAGATCCAAGACACCATTCTAAAATCCTATGTCCAAAGCTGGAACCCTCACTGCCAAGTTCCAGACTGCCTCTGAAAAGAACATTAACAACTATTTACATGCACAAGTGGTGTAATGCTGATGGCACACCAAGAAATGAATCCCCATCTGCCTGAAATTGCCTCAAGAGGAAATATTTTGGCAGACTAAAGCAAAACATGGGTTTTACTACCAGTGATTCCCTTTATTGCCGATGGGAAAGCATTTTCAGGAAAGTTGTGGCCCTCTGAAGAAGAGATTTATCACTGCCGATTAATCTTGATGTGTGCTATTGCCCTAAATGTCATCACCATTGGACTCAGGAGTGATGAATTGAGCTTCACTATCTTTTCTATTGTTGACATGTCAGTGTAACGTAAGGTATCCCAAACTCAGAACTAACTCCAAGGACCGAGTCACGGCTCAGATGCCGCCAGGACTAAATGTGAGAGCACCAAGGAGAGGGTTCTAAGCAGGCTAGGGAACCAAATGTATGCAGAAGGGACGGGAGAGCAGACAGCGAGATGTGAAACAGGCAAGGTCAATACCAGACGGGCAATGCAGTTCCAAATCAGATAACATAAGTGTAGTTGAGGTCACAAGTCAAGGTCAAACCAAATACCAACGTGGTACAAAATCGGGATCCAGAGAATAGTCAAATACAGGCACAGGTCGGTACAGGTGGCAGAACAGGAACAGCTAAGGGTCAGGAACAGGAATAGACTTAGAGAAGCGTACCCAGGAACTATAGGAATAGACCTTTACGTTGGGCAATGGGAATAGGACATTTTCGCCTTTAAATAATTGAATTTTGCACCAACCGAGATGACGTCATGCTGCGCACCAAAGAAGGCCAAAATACCCAAGTCACGAGAAATCCGGAAGCGGCATTCAGGAGCATTGTAGAGAAGAAGAAGAAGGCGTCAGAGCTGATCACTATCCAACCTCACTGATGCTCTTGTGACTGAATGGAAGCAAATCTCACACCAAGTATCTATTGGAAACCTTCCCAGAAGAGTAGAGGCTGTTATAGCAGCAAAGGAAAGGTCAACTTCATATAAATTCCCTTGGAGCTCCCAACACCAGGTTCTGTAGATACGTTGCCACTAAAACAACTATCCCATTATATGAAACATCCATAATGCAATTTAAAAAAAAAGAAAACTTGAAAACTACCTTGCAGAGGATTATACAACTGAAATATTGAGATAGCAGTGCAATCCATCTGTACTAAACACATTTTAATGTCTTGATAAAACTGCAAGATTGTTAATCCCAAAATCTCCTGACATTTGCGTTTAGACAGTTTGGTGTCCTTGGATTGCAGATGTTTCGTTCCTCCTTTGATGTCCAGTATATCCAGCTATTAGAACAGATGGCGAGTCAAAAATGATGTTTGAGAACTTTCGGAAAATATACCACGGAGGAGCCTGGCAAGGGAGAGACGGAATTAGAAAATAATGTAAAGAATATTTTATTTGCCACCAAAGACTTGAATACTGGGACGAGTGCCATGTCAGACAGCTTGGCCGGCTTCCTTGTATTTTCCCATAAAATCATCATTCGTAATACAAAAGTCGAGAGTCGCCCAGTTTGTGTTTCATCCCAGAGCAAATTGCACATTAGTTTCATGTTTAATATTGATCTGAAATGTCTCTGTTTTAGTTTGGTCTGGAAGAATGGAAGATTCTGCAGGTTTTAACATCAATATGAAGGAGGAATATTCTGTATATTTTTTAGACCTATCTGGTATTTACAAGGACCACTAATTGGACACCAGTTTGATTGGTTATATAATGAATAATCATAATGCTTACTGTCGGAATGAGCAAAATGTTTCTGAGTTTCGCCCGGAAATGACGCCCATAGAGGCAAATTCACTAAGATGCGAAGTTGCGCCAGGCGCAACTTCGCCACACTTCGCCAGGCGCAACTTCGCCAGGCGTATTTTCGCCAGCGCTCCGCAAATTCACTAAAATCCGAAGTTGCACACAGGGGTAGTGTAAGCGAAGTTGCGCTAGCGTTAATTCACCAAGCGAAGCGAAGTTTCGCTAGCAATGGTTCATTTGCATACGGCGTGAAATTCAAATTTCAATGGAGGAACACGTATCAGCACTACAAATGCCTAGAAAACCTTCAAATCAGCAAATATAAATTGTATTTTGCCCTACACATGTGCCCACTGTCTAGGTAAGTTGCCATGAGTCAGGAAATGTAGGGGGGAAGGAAGGGAGCCCCAAAATTTTTTTCGATCTTTTTCAGCCTATCACCCATCATGTAGAAAACACGCCAGCGTTTTTTGGGACTTAGAAAAAAATGTGACTTTTTTTGAAACAATCCCTATCTACTCTATTGCGCTTCGCCAGGTCTGAGGTGGCGAAGGAAGTCTAGCGTAAAAGGTAGCGTTCAGTACACTGCGCAAGTTAGTGAATTTGCGTAGTTACGTCGCTATCGAAAATTCGCCTGGCGTAAGGATGCGAAGTAATACTAGCGAAACTACGCCAGCGTTCGTTAGTGAATTTGCGCAGTAACGAAAATGCCAAACACTAGCGTTCGGCGCTTCACCGCTTAGTGAATTTGCGCCATAGACTCTAATGGGTGATAAAAAAATTGCTGCACATAAAGAATTTGACACGCAATTTGTCCCCCGTAGACTTCAATGCATTTCTGTGAATTTTTGCAGTTTTACAAATGGGTCAGATTCGCACATCACTACTTACTGAACTTCCTAGATAATGTGTGTATAAGGAACCCCTAATAGTACATACACACAGGGGGTCATGCAGACACTCAAGTTTGGAAGCCCTGGTGGGTGCAAGCCATACTGGGGCCCTGTACTTACCACCTGCCCTATTGCAAGTCTATTTGAAATACTTTTGCCACACCGTGCCTTGCTGTGCAGTTAGAGGGGTGAAATAAATGGGACTACGACACCTCCTGTTGCCCAACAACAAATTGGCAAATTGTGTTTATCATTGACAAATGCTCTTGAGTAAAAACAACTTGACTGACAGTTTTACACTAAATGAAATTGTGTTGGATGCCTTTTTAATGAAAGAATTTGGGGAGTTTTGTGAATAACAGACTCGGCCACTCAAGGCACTGTTAGTCAGCAGGGCCACCATCAAAGGGGAACAGGGGTCCGGTACTACAGTACCTGCATTTTTTAAATAGCTGGTCCCCCCTGTAGGGATCTGGTAAATTAGCCATCCTAATTAATAGTGGCAGGCAAATCTCCAGTGTTATGGACACCTAAATGGGTCCTAATGGGGACCTATTTCATTATTCTGCTTTAAGCTATGCCCTTTGGTGTCCACACAGTGACCAGTAGATGGCACTGTGCTATAGTATAAAGGTCTGTGTAACCATGTGCTCTGGGTCCATTGCTTTAACCCTTATCAAGCAGACAGGAAGGGAACGGTTGTTGGAACCTAGGTAGATTAGGCCTAGTAAAGGATAAGCTATACTCTGTAATAGGTCACTCTAGGAGTGACAGACAAGTTATTTATTTGAGCAGCCTAAAGGTGGCCACACACGGGCCAATAAAAGCTGCCGACAGACCGAGACGGCAGCTTATTGGCCCGTATATGGGGCCCCCCGACGGGCTTCCCTGATCGAGATCTGCCCGAAAGTCAACAGCCGAATCTGTTCGTTGATGCGGTCCCGCGATCTGACCGCCCGTTCCCATTCGTTAGGATCTGATTGTTGGGCCCTAGGGCCAACAATCGGATCAGCCTGATATTGCCCACCTCAAGGTGGGTATATCGGAGAGAGATCCGCTCGTTCTGCGCCATCGGCAAACGAGCGGATCTCTCCGTGTATGGCCACCTTAAGGCTCCGACAAAGAGAGTAAGCGGGATTAAGATCCCGGGTACTAATTGCCCAGAAGTAGGGACTAAGTGTACAGACTTAGGGATGTAGAGATTCCCCTGGGTTCAATTTAGGGAAAAGGCTGAAAGCTGGGTGTACCTTCAAATGCTGCTGTGTGTGTTCCCTTGCCTACAGGGACTGAGCTGATCATTGGTGCTTGTGAGTATATGCTATCCTCTGTGCTCTATGTTCTTGATGATTTCTGATAAGCACATTGTTACAGTTCCACTACACCCTGCCTCCACACCGTTGCGAGGGCTTACACCTGAGAGAAAGCTCTCATCCGGAGCACAAATATATATCAAAGTAAGCTCATAGTAGAGATGGTGCCACTCAGTTTACTATAGCGCTACATTTAAAATAAGATCATTGACATTTGATTGAAGTGACAGCATGTTTGCCTCTTTGCTGATCGCTAGTAAGGCCTCACCTTGAGTACACAGCTCAGACCCCAGAAAGATATTAATGTTCTGTAAATATTTCAGACATACAAATACAAATGTTAAGGGAAAGGAATAATGAAACTATAGGAAGGGTCAAAGCTGGGATTGTTTTCTGTGGAGAAGAATAGCTTAGTGAAGGCAAAGGGACTATTGTAGGACAATATATGGAGAGATTTTCTCCAGAAGAAATACAACTGGTTACTCTTTGTGCGGTTGGAGAGGCTGTGAAATGCTTGACCTGGGGATGTTGTAATGACAAATCCTCTTGTTATGGGTGAGGAGAATTTTCTAGTTGTAACTTGGTATAAATGGAACATCTTGCTCAATAGGTGGGTATTTTTCAGGTGTGGCTACCCATACGTTGGATTCTCTGCAGGCAAAACTGTGAGTCCGCAACACCTGGGGTTTCCTGGGCCCACTGGTGCTTCAATCTGAAGGGTCCCCTTGCAACGTCTGGGACACCCCTCACAGCATCTGTCTCCCCCCTGCCCCCCCCCCCAAAGACAGGCGGCAGGGCCCATAAAGTCACCATCTGACCCTGTAGGGAGTAAACCATATCAAGATGCCCTTATCAAATCGAACTCATTGTTTCCTCGCACTTGTATGTTATCCGTTCTTCCACTGCGATTTTATGAAGTCAATACTGGCACTGCATTCTTTTAATGTTGCCTGTGATTACTATTGAATGGCAAATTATATTGGAATTTCTGGGTAGTTGCATTTCTAATCTCAGACCAACAGCCTTTGTGTTATGCTGCATTAGATAATATACAGCTCTCTAATATTACATGAGAAACATGAAGTGAGAGAAGATCATCTTTTTAATGATCTCGGTCTCTGCGCCACAGACAAAAAGAGTCACCGAGCAACCGCGTTATAGAGCCCAGACCTCTAACATAGCGGGACAGATACACACAGAATACACAGACATGCCTTTTATCACATTTTAGAGCTACTGAGGGCGATTTACAGTATATTTATATATGTGTATGTCATCTCCAGTTTAATCCCCTGTTACTAGTGTAGGAAGGTTTTGGCCACTTGCCTTCTACTCTAGATAATGAGTCACAACTTTTCAACATCTACTTTATTTTTAGGATCTGGAGTTGTGATGGGTCCCAGGAATCACACGGACACGTTTTGCTGTATATGCTGATAAAATCTCAAAAGACATTTATATTTCAGCAAATATATCAGAGATGTCAGCACTGGATTGAGTCACTTGTCTAATAGTTGACCTTTATCTACTGGTTTTGTTGGATCATCGGCAACATGTTTTGCAATACCTTACTGCATTGTAAAGATCTGGTCATGTATGTGTTTCACATGTTTTGGATCCATCTCTCCCTACTATACCTGCTATCCCGCAGTCACACTCCCTTCCCAGAGACTATTATCCACTGTTACTATAGACACCATCTCTCTCTACTATACCTGCTATCCCACAGTCACACTCCCTTCCCAGAGACTATTATCCACTGTTACTATAGACACCATCTCTTCCTACTATACCTGCTATCCCGCAGTCACACTCCCTTCCCAGAGACTATTATCCACTGTTACTATAGACACCATCTCTCTCTACTATACCTGCTATCCCACAGTCGCACTCCCTTCCCAGAGACTATTATCCACTGTTACTATAGGCACCATCTCTCCCTACTATACCTGCTATCCCACAGTCACATTCCCTTCCCAGAGACTATTATCCCACTGTTACTATAGGCACCATCTCTCCCTACTATACCTGCTATCCCACAGTCACACTCCCTTCCCAGAGACTATTATCCACTGTTACTATAGACACCATCTCTCTCTACTATACCTGCTATCCCACAGTCACACTCCCTTCCCAGAGACTATTATCCACTGTTACTATAGACACCATCTCTTCCTACTATACCTGCTATCCCACAGTCGCACTCCCTTCCCAGAGACTATTATCCACTGTTACTATAGGCACCATCTCTCCCTACTATACCTGCTATCCCACAGTCACACTCCCTTCCCAGAGACTATTATCCCACTGTTACTATAGGCATCATCTCTCCCTACTATACCTGCTATCCCACAGTCACACTCCCTTCCCAGAGACTATTATCCACTGTTACTATAGACACCATCTCTCTCTACTATACCTGCTATCCCACAGTCACACTCCCTTCCCAGAGACTATTATCCACTGTTACTATAGACACCATCTCTTCCTACTATACCTGCTATCCCACAGTCGCACTCCCTTCCCAGAGACTATTATCCACTGTTACTATAGGCACCATCTCTCCCTACTATACCTGCTATCCCACAGTCACACTCCCTTCCCAGAGACTATTATCCCACTGTTACTATAGGCACAATCTCTCCCTACTATACCTGCTATCCCACAGTCACACTCCCTTCCCAGAGACTATTATCCACTGTTACTATAGGCACCATCTCTCCCTACTATACCTGCTATCCCACAGTCACACTCCCTTCCCAGAGACTATTATCCCACTGTTACTATAGACACCATCTCTCCCTACTATACCTGCTATCCCACAGTCACACTCCCTTCCCAGAGACTATTATCCACTGTTACTATAGGCACCATCTCTCCCTACTATACCTGCTATCCCACAGTCACACTCCCTTCCCAGAGACTATTATCCACTGTTACTATAGGCACCATCTCTCCCTACTATACCTGCTATCCCACAGTCACACTCCCTTCCCAGAGACTATTATCCACTGTTACTATAGACACCATCTCTCCCTACTATACCTGCTATCCCACAGTCACACTCCCTTCCCAGAGACTATTTTCCACTGTTACTATAGGCACCATCTCTCCCTACTAAACCTGCTATCCCACAGTCACACTCCCTTCCTAGAGGTTATTATCTCACTGTACAGAACATAAAATATACTTTTATATTTGACCTACATTAGGTTGTCACTTGCATATTCTGATTTACATTACTGTAACAAATAGATGACCAGATGGCTTCTGACTGCAGTGAGTAGGACTTAACATAACTTGCCAAAAGGGATCCATATCTTACAATGACAAAGGTTTGTGGAATCGCTTGTTTTATATTTGCACCTTTGACTTCCTACTGTCAAAAAAGTCATTTTGATGGACAGTGTTATTAATCCTCATTGTCGGTGACTCACAAAATCATCTGTCATGTGTCGGAGCCATTGTATTAAATGTATTATTGCCTATTTTTAAAACTCCCATTCCTTTCCTACAACTATCAGTCACAGGGGGGAGAGAACACAGCAACAAATTAATGACATGTCAGTTTCTATTTTGGAGGTTATTTTTATTTTCAGAAAATGAATGGAATATTTGATTAAAAATACAGCGTTGGATTGGGCTCATTGTTTACCCCAAACTTTAGTCAAATTGCAGTTTTGATTGGTGGCACCTTCCTCATTCCTGGCAGGGACAATGGTAAATGAGAAATAATGAGGGAATAGGTTTAAATGCCAAACTGGAAAAACAATTACATTTTCTGGTCTTCCCTATGGGGTCACAATGCAATAATGTCTGCTTATTACTAGACAGTTTGCTGCTGTAGTTGTTCTATAACTTATTACAGGCTAAATTGTTGGGCATTTTATTTTGACCCAATTATATGAGAGCAGGACTCCTGAATCTCTTGTCAAGGCCTGAGCCAATTAGTCAGGCAATGCTGAAAATAAGCACTGGCACGCAGGGGTTAAACAGGCAGGCATGGCAGGGGTTAACAGACTCAGAGTGCAGATACAGACAGATTCCCTTTGAGAGATAAAAGTGAAAAGTAGTAATGGACGATTTTATTTGGCAGGTGCGAATTTGCGGCGAATTTGTGCGATTCTCCACCAGCGAGTAAATTCGTGAAACGTCCGCGAAAATCTGCGTCAAAAATTCACCCGCGTCAAAAAAATATTTTTCAAAAAAACGGGCGCCGGCGTCGAAATTGTGCGAATTTCCTGAATTTTTCAGGGAAGCGAAACGGCGCAAATTCGTCTATCACTAGTGAAAAGTTCATGGCACATAATATTCCTCTTAATGAGGTTGTTCACCTTTGAGTTACATTTTAATGATAAGTGATGAGTGATATTCTGAGACTATTTGCCCTCGGTTTTCACTTTATTTTTTGCGGTTTTTGAGTTATTTTGCTTTTTATTCAGCAGCTCCCCAGTAGCAAGGGCCAAAATTCCCCTAGCAACCATGCATTGATTTGACTAAGAGACTGGAATATGAACAGGAAAGGACCTAAATCGAAATCATAAAAGAGTAATAAAAAATAGCCTTACAGAGCATTTGTTTTTTTAGATGGGTTCAGTGACCCCCATTTGAAAGCTGGAAAGAGTCAGAAGAAGTCAAATAATTTAAAAACCAAAAAAAAATAAATAATAATGTCGACCAGTTGAAAAGTTGTTTAGAATTGGCAAAAACATATAGCAAAAAAATAGTCAGGCTTAGCCTCCTCTGCCAGTGGTGTAACTAGATGTTTCTGGGCTCCCCAGAAATTATATTCCCTTTTTTTTTTAAAAAAAAAGTACAAGGAGCTCATCAGTGTTGGATTTTTTATAGGTCCTATTCCAGTGGTCACTCCACGCACATGGACAAAAAGGGGGTCCAGCATCTGGAGAAGGGGTTGGGTAAAAAGGGGGTGAGATGGGAATAGAGCTGAGGCAAGTGGGTGTTGGGAGTTGAAGCATGTCCAGAAGGAGACAGGGCCCTATGCAGTGTTGGACTGGACTGTTGGACTGTTTTTTGGCAGGACATTGGGGTAAAAAATGGGTGGGCCCTGGGCCCCCAGACCCAGTCCCCACATTCTTCCACAAACTTCCCTACTGGCCCCATTGTGTCAAGAAGGGGAAAAAAAGATATGAGCAGAGCGGGGAGCTGGCGGTGGGAGGTTGCGATTGAGGGGCAGCCGAGGGAGGAAGGGTTGCACCTAGGGAGCCATGTTGGTCTGGGGAAGGGTCGGAGGTAGTATGGGATCCCCAGTGGTCCCTGGACCCCTAGTCTAATGGTTGCTGCATAAATAATATGGAGCTTATAATACCCAAAGGAACCAGTTGAATATTTGCTTCCATTATTGTACCCACTCTAGATTAACTAGAGTCAAACTGACACAAATGACTTGACTTGTTCATGTTTCTATCCAACCCCTTGTTATCTCTAAGAATTACTTCAAAGCAAAAGCTTAATCAATTTAAAAACTGACTCCATGAAGACGAATAGACATTCTCTCGACATGTTGCATGTTAAAAATAAAAACAGCTGAAATCGTAATTGTCGTGTAGTTTTGTCTTCAGTTTTTATACCCCCCCCAGCACAAAAAAAATCCCCGTAAAACTCAGTTTTCCAATCCAATTCTTGCTCATATGGTGGTTTTTGTTCAGAAATTCCCCCAGCGTTCAATGACTCACATAAAAAAACGGAACATAACTTTTAACGTTTCAAGCCGCACCAAGTCGAAAAGATTGGAGTCGTTAATTAGGAAGTTATACTTCTGCTGGGAATTTGTGGCAGTCATTGCAAGTGCATAAATTGCAAATCATTTTGTCATTTAAAATTGTTTACCAATAAAGTCGCACTTTGGGTAATGCGCATAAAATCGTCATTTGTTCTGCAACATTTTACAGTTAATTGTTTAATGCTTGTTAAAAAAACGTTTTTTTCCCTAATGTATTCAAGGGGTGTGAAAACATCCACAATCTCTCTACGGAAAACTAAAATTTTTCAAATAAAAAGAAAGTTCGTCCTACGCAGACCATTTCCCCAGGTGCCTACACGGTATTATCCCCCATGGTCAAGGTGTAATAAATCTCACATTCTAATTTACATTCGAACAAGGGAATTCAAATTCGAATGTGTGACATTTGACCTCAAAAATTCAAATTCTAATTTGAATTTAATATTCATCCCTTGATAAATCTGCCCCATAATTGTACTGTGAAGTTTTATCATACTCCTAATTTGAACTATAAAGACTGTTTAGAACCGATGAGCAAATTTTTTCGGCAGGCATGGATTCACAGCGAAATTCTGTACTTCACCATCTGCAAATTTTTTTTGCGAAATTGCAGCAAAAATCCGCCTTGAAAAATTTCCCGCAACAAAAAAGTCGCCAAGACAAAAATTCACCAAGACAAAATTGTCGCTGAGACCAAAAAGTTGCCATATAAAAAAACGCCCATTTGGACAAAAAAGTCGCAGAGACAAAAACGTTGCCACAAGAAAAACGCCTATTGATTTTAATGCATTTGTAGTGAGCAAAAAATGTTGTGCCCATAAAAAAAATTGCAGCAAGTAAAAAAACATTTGACACCTGTTGACTTCAATTTGTTTTTGAAAATTCCCCGTTTCACAAAATGTTTTTGCAGTTTTGATATATTCGCTCATCAATACAGTTTAGTGACCTTTATGAATTTGGAAGGGCTCATTTACCAACGCAATGGCAAGACGGCCCATGTTTAAATCACGTCACAACGGAACTTGTGCTGCTTCATACCCGCGCATGGTCCCAATGTGCTGTTTCAGCAGATGCAGTTACCCACAGGATAAAAATACTGGGTGCACAGACGCAAGGGATCCCTAGAATGAACATCTTTGTGTGGTCTGCAGAAAATTCATACGTGACATTCACATTTCCTTCTGCCTTTGACTTCCATGATAAATGCACCAATGTATGTCACCCACAACCCAGAATCCTTAGCTGCAGAAGAAGACCCATGAGATTCCATTAGAAGTCATTGACATCTCCTTATATTTTTTATCCACTTTCCTTACTTTATTTTACTTTTCAGATTGCAGGATTTTAAAACCCATAAAAGTAACCCCATAATTCTTTATTTGAGGGGGAGGGGGGTTCCTGGAAGAAATTGCGCTGGAAAGCAAAAATGGTCAAAATGCTAATGCGATCAATATCCCACGGCCTCTCCCTCGACACATTGCGTGATAATGTCAGATTTCAGGAGTCACTTCTGTTCCTATCAAGCAGGGGGTGAGTCAATTCGAGGATGGTGTTATGTACCCTTCATGAATTATTCATCCTAAACAAACTTACATGATCCAGGTCACTCGAGCGGAAGCCTTTTAGCTGGAAGCCGGTCGCTGGAAAGCTCTGCTACAAATCTCCAGTGGTGCTCGAAAATAGCTCAGACCGTTAGCCTCTCTCTCTCTCTCTTGAACCAGCCCATTCCATGCTTGACTTGATCCTCGTGGCTTCAATGGGATGATGGAAATCCCACAAGGAACTGCCGTATTGCAGATTTGAAGTCAATGTACCTCTACATATGGGGAAATATCATGGCAAGGTCAGGAAATGCTAAAGCACTAGTGGTTGCCTTGTCTCTTCTTAAGATGGAGAATTAAATCATCAAACATCATTTGTGGTGAGAAACCTTTCTAGGAATTAATGTTCAGTAAAACTACCCTTGCTATGGTCATGAGTCACAAAAGGATCTTCACCAAAATCTTCTTCTCCCCTCCAATTTGGATACGAGAGGCCCACCCGGTGTTCCAAAAAGGAATGGTCTTTGCCCAGATCATCTGAAACCACAAGGTTGTTGACGTGAGGCCCAAGTACATTCCCTTTCCTTTATACATGGTGGTTGCTGTTTCTTAGAGCCTATATAAGCGACATACCATGCAGGTGAAAATATATCATCCTACAGTTGTACGGAGGAGGTGCATCAGGTTTATATTTTAATAGCTATTCAATTAGCAAGTCGGTTAACTATTTAATAGCTAAAAGCACAAAGGGCTTATTATATTACACTGTTACCTAGTACAGGTAGGGGATCTTTCTATCCAGAAACCTGTTATCCAGAAAGCTCAGAATACTGCATGGCCATAGACTCCATCTTAAACAAATAATTACAATTTTAAAAAATCTCCTCTGAAATAGTAAAAGAGTACCTTGCACTCGATCCCAACTAAAATATAATTACATGGTTTGACTGGACCAGCAGGACACAGGGAAAAAAACCTGGAGGGCCTTGGCCCTTATGGGCTCTGCCGACCTAGACCCTCTCCTCGATCCCTGTAAGATATCTTTGAGGCTTCTCTCCAACCCCCAATCTCAGCCACAAGAAGGAAGTAGAAAGTATGCAAGGTAACGTGAGCGGGGGGTGGGTTGTGTTTGGGTTTTTGGCGGAGGTTGCCTTTGACTGGAGGAGTTTGTAACTGGAGGGCTCTATTGTGGCAGCTCTGCTGGACCCTGGACACCCCAGTCCAACACTGTATAAGTAGACTTAATGCATGGAGATCCGAAATACAGAAAGATCCCTTATCTGGAAAACCCCAGATCCTGAGCATTCTGGATAACTGGTCCCATACCAGTAATTGAGATCTTGTGTTTGACTATTGTGTTCTCAAAATATGATGTTGCAAGGCCCTAAAATGTCCTCCACTCCCATCAGTAACACTATATAAAGCACCAGCAGATGTGCAGGTCAGGGCTTACTAAGCTTAGGGAAGTTTTCACTTCAAGCCCTGTCTGGAGGTCCAACCTTTGGGTATGGCGACCAGTAGATAATAAAAAGTTTACAGATTTAGCAAAACATTGTTAACAAAATTTAAGTTCAAGCTGGTCTTTTGGGTGTATCTAAAAGAGTAAATATGTAGGCTTCCCAAATCTTACCTAACTGGCCCCCTACTACTGCTCCGAACACCCAACTCTCTCTCTCTATGGGGCAATATGGGACAACACGGACATTTTGGCAGAACATTTCCATGTTGTGAAGCACTCACAAGGCCCTTTTTTTTAAATGAACATCCAAGGTCTTGTGTCTAGGTTTGTAGCTTAGTTGTAGGAGGGGGTAACATAGTGTACCTGTGTAGAACCCTCAGTCCACAGTAAATTTCTTGATCTAAAAATCTGCCCTCAAAGCTGTTGTCTATGTCCATGTGCCAATGAGATCAGACACTGGGTGGATGAGGGGAGGAAAGCCTAGGGTATATGAAAATGAAAGGGCTAGGATTTGGGAAAATCTTCATATGACAGTTTCACTGGAATTTAGGACTATGACCCACAAGCCATTCTGTTCACCATTACATGTCAGCAAACTCAATGGCACAAAACGCTGAGGGACCTCCCATTACCCACGACATGAATCAGTGCAAATAGTCCCCCCCGACTTGTTATTTCTACAATGTGCATATGTGTTTTTAGACAACAATTACAGATCAAGCACTTCGGCGTTTTGATTTCTGCTACTTGTACTGCCGTAAAAAACCATTGTGCGCAGTAGACTTTAATCATTACCATAATCCATGCAGTAAAACCAAACAGCCTCCCGCTTTGTTGCCTCATTTCTATGTAAATCTAATACACAGATCCTCCACTACTAATTTAGTAGCAATACTAAGTCTTTTCTCTATAGCTTCTTTATCTAAATATGCTCCAGTCGCAAACAATATTGTAGGAATCCGGTTCCTCGGTAATGCGATTTGCATGTTGCCGTGCTGACTTCAAATAGCCCATAATATCAGCAACCCCATCCCCCCAAAAAAAGTGATGGCAAAATAATAATCTTATTTTTTAATGGCTGAATTATTAATGAAATATGCACAATATTTCTCCATAATGGACCATTATGTCTGGAAAGAGGAGGCAGCGAAAAAAGGCTCTGAGCAAATGCCGTTCGGTAAATGGGCAGTTTTATGGAAGAACAAAATAAAAGGCAATTAGCAGAGTTGTGCCAGCGGGTTCCGTAATCTCGTTTTTTGAACTGTAATTAAAATATAGAGCACAAATAATAGTGGCGTGGCAGCCAGCGGCCCAGTTGTTGACAAACATAAATACATTGCTGGCGCTGAAGGGACTTTGTTTGGCTGGATAGATTTGACTCTTTTTAATTAGCTCTGAATGGAATGGATGGAGATTAGGAACATATTTGTTATTGGGCACTTTCACACCCCACATTTACAATCACAGATTTCATTTTTATGCCTCTGTCCACTCGTAGATCCAGGCAATTGATGTGATTATGATGGAAATATCATCTGTAATGAGATGCGATAAAGAATAACGACGCACCAAAAGAAAAAAAGGACGCAGGATAAAAGGAATTTCTGTAAAAATAAAAACTTCCAGGGATCCAATAACATTTTGTATCTGTCGCTGTTATGCACTGCTATTTTCTTATTAAAAAAATCCTGTGTTTTTTTTTTTCATTGTTACTGAAACAGAGAAGTTACATAGTTACATAGTTAAATTGGGTTGAAAAAAGACAAAGTCCATCAAGTTCAACCCCTCCAAATGAAAACCCAGCATCCATACACACACCCCTCCCTACTTTTAATTAAATTCAATATACCCATACCCAAACTATAGAGCTTAGTATCACAATAGCCTTTGATATTATGTCTGTCCAAAAAATCATCCAAGCCATTCTTAAAGGCATTAACTGAATCAGCCATCACAACATCACCCGGCAGTGCATTCCCCAACCTCACTGTCCTGTCTGTGATGAACCCCCTACGTTGCTTCAAATGAAAGTTCTTTTCTTCTAGTCTGAAGGGGAGGCCTCTGGTACGGTGATCCACTTTATGGGCAAAAAGGTCCCCTGCCATTTGTCTATAATGTCCTCTAATGTACTTGTAAAGTCTAATCATGTCCCCTCACAAGCGCCTTTTTCCAGAGAAAACAACCGCAACCTTGACAGTCTCCCCTCATAATTTAACTCTTCCCTCCCTCTAACCAGTTTAGTTGCACTTAGTCTCTGCACTCTCTCCAGCTCATTTATATCCCTCTTAAGGACTGGAGTCCAAAACTGCCCCCATACTCCAGATGAGGCCTCACCAGGGACCTATAAAGAGACAGAATTATGTTTCATCCCTTGAGTTAATGCCCTTTTTTATACAAGACAGAACTTTATTTGCTTTAGTAGCCACAGAATGACACTGCCCAGAATTAGACAACTTGTTATCTACAAAGACCCCTAGATCCTTCTCATTTAAGGAAACTCCCAACACACTGCCATTTAGTGTATAACTTGCATTTATATTATTTTTGCCAAAGTGCATAACCTGCATTTATCAACATTGAACCTCATTTTCCAGTTTGCTGCCCAGTTTTCCAGTTTAGACAAATCACTGTGCAAAGTGGCAGCATCTTGCATGGAACCTATAGTTCTGCACAATTTAGTATCATCTGCAAAAATAGAAACAGTACTTTCAATGGCCACCTCCAGGTCATTAATAAACAAGTTGAAAAGCAAAGGACCTAGTACAGAGCCCTGCGGTACTCCACTAACAACACTGGTCCAATTAGAAAATGTTCCATTTACCACCACTCTTTGTAGTTTATCTTTTAGCCAGTTCTCTATCCAGGTACAAATACTATGTTCCAGGCCAACATTCCTTCATTTAACCAGTAACCTTTTGTGTGGCACTGTATCAAATGCTTTAGCAAAGTCTAAGTAAATCACATCCACTGCCATCCCAGAATCGAGGTCTCTACTTACATTCTCATAAAAAGAAATTAAGTTAGTCTGGCAAGATCTATTACACATAAAACCATGCTGGTACAAACTCATAGTATTATGATTTGCTATGAAGTCCAGTATCTTATCCTTTATTAACCCTTCGAAAAGCTTTCCTACCACTGACGTCAGACTAACTGGCCTATAGTTTTGAGGCTGAGAACGGGATCCTTTTTTGAATAGAGGCACCACATTAGCAATTCACCAGTCTCTTGGCACTATGCCAGATCTCAATGAATCCTGAAAAATTAAGTAAAGAGGTTTAGCAATCACAGAGCTAAGCTCGCTAATTACCCTGGGATGAATACCATCTGGCCCTGGACCTTTGTTAATCTTAACATGTTCTAGTCTCTTTTGAATTTCATCATGTGTGAACCATGCATCATTAGTTGTATTACTAGAATTGGGACTGTTAAGAAGGAAACCTTCACTTACTGATTCCTCATTTGTGTAGACAGATGAAAAATATGAATTCAGTTGCCGGCAATATATTAGATGGAGATTATGCACAAAGCAACGAAACCTCAGCCCCAGTGACATAACTAGATGTTACTGGGCCCCACAGCAAATTATTTGAGGGGCCCCCAAACTCTCCAGAGGTTGTCCTGTTTTACCAATATGTATTAAACTTAATCATGAATCAGGACCTCATGGGGCCCCTAGGCCTCGTGGGGCCCCCTGCAGCCGCAGGCAGAGGCGAGCCACGCTGTCCAGGCGCCCTAGGCAAGTCGGGCAGTAGCGGCGCCTGTGCGAATCTGCGCGTGCACATGCGCGAAATGGAGTTTTCGCACATGCGCAGAATTGAAGAAGAAGCGATAACAACCAGACAGCCGGGAACCGGACTTGGGGTAGGCGACAGAGGAGGTACGTGCCTGGCGCCCCCCCAGCTTTGCACCCTAGGCACGTGCCTACTCTGCCTACCCCTAGTTCCGGCCCTGGCCGCAGGGTCTACTTCCTCTGTAGTTAAGCCCCTGCTCAGCCCCATCTTACACCTTCTGAATCCCAGTGAGTCCTGGAACAAGCATAAAAGTTACATTGTCTTCCGCTCTCATCCCTTACACAAAGCCTGCGGGACCATGCACAGTTGGGCCTAGTCTAGAATCAGCAACAAAGGCACATGCTCCCATCAGTGTTGAGACTGGAAGAGAATGTGAATGGGCAGAATATGAGGCCTGGGAACTCCTCTGCTCTGCATTGTAGGGTCAGGTTTTTTTCAGCGACTTCTTTTTGACTAATGCACAGTGCAGGGAGGGGGTGATGGCATGCAGTTAAGGGGGGGGGCTTTTGTTTAGTTCTCCTTTAACTACTGTTTCGGCTGCAAGCTCTCTGGCAATAGTATTTGCAGAATGCAAGATGTCCTATTTTTTTGCACTTTGCATGCATACTGTACCTCCCAACTATCCCGTTTCAAGAAGGACAGTCCCTCTTTTGACAGCTCACCCCGCAGTCTCTCATTTGTACTGTTAAGTCCCGTTTTTCTCTGCACTGAACAATGTTTCTAACTTAATTGGGTTTTGGCAGAGAGCCCAGAACAGCCACAGCTGCAGATAAGATACTTTTGATACAATTTCAAGAAAAGCAAATGAGTAATTGCAACAATATAAGATAACAGGTCCCTCGGGAAAAGTAAAGGCCCCGAGTCGGCAGCTTATTGGCCCATGCGTGGGGCCATCCGAAGGGCTTTCCCAATCGATATCAACCAGATGTCGATTGGGCAGGTTAAAAAATCCAGTCGGATCTCGGCCGCATCTATGCGTGTATTCAGTCCAGCAATCTGACCACACGTATCAGATGCATTAAGATCCGATCGTTGGGCCCTAGGGCTCACGATCGGATCAGCCCGATATTGCCCACTTCAATATGGGCTATCGGGGAAAGATACGCTAGTTTGTCGACATCGCCAAACGAATGGATATCTACGTCTATGGTCACCATTAGACTCACAGCTTAAAGGGCAATTCACCTTCATGAGCAAAACTGTAATAACTGAACAAAAACACAGAAATATGTTCAAACTTTTATAACCTGCCAAATTGTGTAAAACGAACATGGTAATTAGGGGGTGTGGCCACAAAATCGGGATGATCAAAAGAATTTGCCAACTTTTTTGTCCCTCTTTTTATTTACAAAATGTTGGGAGGTGTGTGCATGTACTCCACACATAGAAAATGAGATACTGGATTGCGGCAAAAAAGAAAAAAAATGTAATCTGTTGCAAAAGGAGACAAGCTGTTCCCACAAGAGAAGGCATATACGGTTCAATGTGTTTGCAATTCTAGTAATGCAGCAGATGGAACCTACAAAAAGCCCTGAATTACTTACACTGCAAATCTTGCACCAAATAAAGTGCTATTGGCCAATAGGTGCACAGTGCAAGAACAGTGTACAGGTATGGGATCCATTATCTGGAAACCCATTACCCAAAGATCCAAATTATGGGAAGATTTCCCATAGACTACATTCAAAAATTTGAATGTTTAAAAACAATTTCCTTTTTCTGTGTAATAAAAACAGTTTCTTGTACTTGATCCCAAGTAAGATATAATTAATCCTTATTGGAAGCAAAATAATCCTATAAGGTTTCATTCATTATCTATTAGTAGACTGAGGACAGAGACACACACACTCAGATTCGGGGATATTAAGTCTCCTGGCGATAAATTGCCTCTTCTTTCAGGCGACTAATCTCCCCAAACTGCCTCCTGTCGGATAGAATGTAAATCGGCGGCGGGATGGCACTCTGATCACTTCATTGTCCCGAAGTTGCCCAAAGTTTCCTAGTGAGGCAACGTCAGGAGGCGTCTACGGGGAAATGAAGTGCATCCCGCTGGCGATTTATTCTAGCCGGCAGGAGGCATTTCGAGGAAATTAGTCGTCCCGAAGAAGAGGCGAATCTGAGCATGTGTCTCTGCCCTAAAGGGATGGAGATCCAAATGATAGAAATACCTGTTATCTAAAAAAATCTCAGGTTCTGAGCATTTTGCATAACAAGTCTCATACCTGTACTGTATTACTGGGAGCTTTATTGTGCCCATTGCAGTGCCCTAAGTTGTATTAAACCATCAGAAACATGCCCTGTTGCCTTATTACTATGGAATTCTCTCATTCACACCCATGCCAAGTCTTTAAAAGGCATTTCTAATTCTCTGCTGCAGCAGATTTCACATTTGAATTGCGGCACCTCGCTTCCCACGTGATTGTCAATCCACTTGATGATACTTATTGAGTGATAATGTAGCAATGCAGCGAGTGAACAAAAAAGCATCACAGCTTGAGCCTGTAAACTTGCCCGTAATCTCTGCTCTAATCACAATATTCCCTACTGGGCGCACTCTCAGCATCCCCAAATATCTTCCCTCGCACGCAAGCTCTTCCCCGGATTTGGGACAGACAGCAGTGATCAGTCAGAGGCATTCAAGTTATTCCAACATATCCCCACGCCATCTCTACCCTCCGCTGACCCTTCTCACTGTCCTTTCCGCTTCTGTAACTTTCTCTATTTCCTGATCTTCAAGCAATGACGTGAAATCTATAAAATCTCTGAAAATATCCAACAAAACTTGTGTTTATTCAATCTTTGTTTTATCATCCATCAAGTGTCGGAGTGTTTTAAAGGCAATACTGGCAAAAGTATCTGTAAAATACATAGTCGTAGAGATCCGCTCATTTGGCGATGTCACCAGGCTCCGGTTTGTGGAAAGGCCACCAAGGCCCGGGCCTAGGATTTTAGGGGGCGGCATGCTGTCCAACCACACCCACTTTGGTTCAAAAACACTGGTGACGCACGGTAGATATAATCGTTTACATTTTCTGGCCCTAGATGTCGCCAAACGAGCAGATCTCTCCCCAATATGCCCACATTGAAGTGGGAGATATCAGGCTGATCTGATCATGGACTCTAGGGCCCAACAATTGGCATGCTGCCCAACCACACGCACATTGGTTCAGAAACACTAGGTATGTGTGGGATATACAATAGTTTTTTACATTTCCAGTGTGCCAATCCCCATTGCTCCTGTTCCGATGATGAAATTTGCACGAATAAAGGGGAGGGGACAATGAACGGCAGTTGGCCTAGGGGCACCCGCTTTGTAAATCCGGCCTGGATGACGCCAAACGAGCGGATCTCTCCCCAATATGCCCACATTGAAGTGGAAGATATCGGGCTGATCCGATCGTGGACCTTAGGGCCCAACAATCGTATCATAATGGTTCCCATACGGGCGGTCAGATCGCAGGACAGCATACATGCATAGATGCGGCCACGATCCAACACATCTGTCGACAGCTTTTATCGACCCGTGTATCGGACCTTTAGGAGAGAATCTATTTCAAATTTAACTTCATCAAATAAAAAAAAAAACTCTAATGGGCCTATTTACTCGAGTAAAGGAATAGAGGGAAAAAAAACCTTCGAATTTCGAATGTTTTTTTTGGCTACTTCGACCATCGAATGGGCTACTTCGACCTTCGACTTTGAATCCAACGATTCGAACTAAAAATCATTCGACAATTCGATAGTCTAAGTACTGTCTCTTTAAGAAAAAACTTTGACCCCCTAGTTCGCCACGCTAAAAGCTACCACTCACCCGCAATCGGGTACTAAACATGAATTAAAAAGTTTTTGCACTTGTGATACAAAAAAATGTGGTGTACTGTATTAAGTGCCCATGTGGTCTATTATACATTGGTCAATCCAATAGGCCGGTAAAAATTAGATTGAATGAACATAAATCGAACATTCGAACTTACCTCCCAGCACCACCCTTTACACCACAGAATAAAAAATTGGAGAATAAAGGAGCCAAACCAAAATTTGAATCTTTATTGGCAAAACATTTCTTTTCACAAGGACATCAAATAGCACAATTAATATGGCAAATACTAGAAAAGGTTAATGCTAAACCAGGTACAGATATAAGGAAAAACCTATTGCGGAGAGAGTGCTACTGGATATGGCTCGTGCAGTCACGTCACCCTAGGGGTTAAATGAAGATTTTGATATGACCAGCTTTCTGTAGATTTGTTTCCTTTACTTTGTACTTAAAATCTTGTGTCTCTTCATTCAGATGAAAAGTATTGGATTTAGGGACAGATTCCCCTCCTATGTAGGGTAAGTGAGTTAAGTTGTTTCCTTTTGAATATTAATTGAAGCTGATACATTGAAAATTTGTACATATTATTGAAACTGATACATTGGGGCAAATTCACTAAGATGCAAGTTGCGCACAGGGGTAGCGTAAGGTTGCAAAGTTGCGGTATCGTTGATTCGCTATGTAAAGCGAAGTTACGCTAGCGAAGGCTAATTTGCATACGGCGAAATTCAAATTTCAATGGAGGAACACGTATCAGCACTACAAATGCCTAGAAAACCTTCAAATCAGCAAATATAAATTTTATTTTGCCCTACACATGTGCCCACTGTCTAGGTAAGTTGCCATGAGTCAGGAGATGTAGGGGGGAAGGAGGGGAGCCCCAAAAATATTTTCGATCTTTTTCAGCCTATCACCCATCATGTAGAAAACACGCCAGCGGTTTTTGGGACTTAGAAAAAAATTTGACTTTTTTTGAAACAATCCCTATCTACTCTATTGCGCTTCGCCAGGTCTGATGTGGCGAAGGAAGTCTAGCGTAAAAGGTAGCGTTCAGTACACTGCGCAAGTTAGTGAATTTGCGTAGTTACGTCGCTAGCGAAAATTCGCCTGGCGTAAGGATGCGAAGTAACACTAGCGAAACTACGCCAGCGTTCGTTAGTGAATTTGCGCAGTAACGAAAATGCCCAACGCTAGCGAATTAACGCTTGCGTTCGGCGCTTAGTAAATTTGCCCCATTGTTACCTGTACATATATATCATTTCTGCTAAAGTGCATAAAGATACTTTTTGTACTATGGTCCTGTTCCTGGAAGTTTTTAATAAGGTTTTTAATGGTTAATAGTATTTTTCTTTTACTTTTTTCAGTGATTTTCTATTATGGACATTACTACTAAAAAAAATTTTTTGATCACTTCTTCGAACAATCTGGATAATTTTCCTGGAATTTTTGGACAACGTATTTGCAATGGTTGGACTTAAATTATTTAATTGAATATATTTTGTATGGGCTGTTGCACTTTGGTTTAGTTAATTGATTTAGCAGACTTGAGTATGGCTTCATCCACTTACTAAGTCACGTTACCTACCTATGCTTTAAATTGCTCTGTGCATTATAATCTTGTATGCTTGATAAAGGGGGACACCCCCGAAATGTTGCATGCTGCATTAAATAAATTTAAAGCAAGGTTATCACCCTGCCAGCATTACCCGTGTGCCAGTGAATCCTTTGCCGTATACATTATAAAGGTGGCCGATACCTATCTCACCGTGCACCGGGGCTTCACATTTGGAGGACTAGGGAGTGCGTCTTTATTGAACTTTTCCACATGGATATCAAGTCCCCAGTAATGTCACTGACGTTACTGAGGTTATATATGACGTTATTGAGGTAAACATGCAAAAGATTAATTTTACACCAAAAGGATTGATTATTTTTGTCCTTAAAGTTTTGAGATAGGTAAAGGATCCTTTATCCGGAAACCCGTTCTCCAGAATGGCTGGAATAGTTTATATAATCTATAGTAGTACTTATCTGTTATCTACTGTGTATCCTGTGCTTGAATGGCTGCCCCCATGGCTACACAGCAGCTTGTTTATATAAACTATAGTAGTACTTATCTGTTATCTACTGTGTATCCTGTGCTTGAATGGCTGCCCCCATGGCTACACAGCAGCTTGTTTATATAAACTATAGTAGTACTTATCTGTTATCTACTGTGTATCCTGTGCTTGAATGGCTGCCCCCATGGCTACACAGCAGCTTGTTTATATAAACTATAGTAGTACTTATCTGTTATCTACTGTGTATCTTGTGCTTGAATGGCTGCCCCCATGGCTACACAGCAGCTTGTTTATATAAACTATAGTAGTACTTATCTGTTATCTACTGTGTATCCTGTGCTTGAATGGCTGCCCCCATGGCTACACCGCAGCTTGTTTATATAAACTATAGTCCCAAAGTCCCAAAGGTTGTGAAACAATGAAATCTTTCTCTTCATTTTAGATTGTAAGCTCTTGTGAGCAGGACCCTCACTCAGATGCAGATGGCCCCCTTTTATTGTCCTGCAGAATATGATGCTGATATATAAATAATAATAAGGTGGTGGGCCAGGACAAATAATGATCCTTAAATCAAAATATCCTGGACATTATTTCAGAATCCTGCATTGAAGGAGGTAATACCAACATTTTAATGAAAACATAGAGTAGATTGTAACATGTCTTCTACTGAATATATTAAAGCACTGGATCTAATACACAATAGTTTCCTAGAGAACAAATCAGTAGATGTTCTACTGCTTCCAATGGATTAATTAACCTATGGGGTCATGAAAATGATAATGAAAAATTATTTTTATATTTTGTCCTTTTGAATCAAACGTCTCATAGATATTAAAGACTCGTCATTTTAATCAGATTGAAGTTCCAAGAAACTGTATCTCATATTAGAAGAAAATCATTTCTTACATAAAAGTTACAGTAGGGTGTACTGTATTCTTTATATTAGAATAATTCCCTATAATCACTGTATAACTCAGCCTGCAGCCTTGTGCCTTTATATGGTCACAGAACAACCCCTCAGTGACTTCTAATATCCTTATCATTTACAGTAGGGGGTACATTATCCCTTATATTACATGAGTGATACTCAGAGTTCCCTGTATAACTCAGCCTGCAGCCTTGTGCCTTTATATGGTCACAGAACAACCCCTCAGTGACTTCTAATATCCTTATAATTTACAGTAGGGGGTACATTATCCCTTATAATACATGAGTGATACTCAGAGTTCCCTGTATAACTCAGCCGGCAGCCTTGTGCCTTTATATGGTCACAGAACAACCCCTCAGTGACTTCTAATATCCTTATCATTTACAGTAGGGGGTACATTATCCCTTATATTACATGAGTGATACTCAGAGTTCCCTGTATAACTCAGCCTGCAGCCTTGTGCCTTTATATGGTCACAGAACAACCCCTCAGTGACTTCTAATATCCTTATAATTTACAGTAGGGGGTACATTATCCCTTATAATACATGAGTGATACTCAGAGTTCCCTGTATAACTCAGCCTGCAGCCTTGTGTCTTTATATGGTCACAGAACAACCCCTCAGTGACTTCTAATATCCTTATAATTTACAGTAGGGGGTACATTATCCCTTATAATACATGAGTGATACTCAGAGTTCCCTGTATAACTCAGCCTGCAGCCTTGTGTCTTTATATGGTCACAGAACAACCCCTCTGTGACTTCTAATATCCTTATCATTTACAATGGGGGAAATCACTGTATAAAGTGCAAATACTGGGGTAGGAGTTGTGTCTCAAGGGGTTGTGTGGAAATGTTGGATTCCGGGTTTAGAGGTCGGAAACTAAGGGTTATTTACTAAACTCCGAATGCAAAAATCACAAAAAAAATTTGATTTTTCTTTTTTTGTAAAAAAATTGGACTTTTAAAAAAAGCACACATTTTTCGGAATTTATTAAACCCAGAGGATGGAAAAGTCCGAATCAGAAAATCCGGCATCTCAGACCTGTAGAGGTTGCATATACTGTAAGTCAATGGGAGAAGTCCCAATGATTTTTTTGATGTGCGCAGGGTTTTTGGCAAGTTTCAGGCGAAAAATCTGAAAAATTGTGAAAATAAGATGAAAAATCGAAAAAAAAAAAAAAAAGTGAAAATCTGATTTTTCACGATTTTTTCCAGCAAAAAAATTTTAATAAATAAGCCCAAAAAAAAACAGTTCAGATTTGGTCGGCGTTTTTTTTTCAGAAAATATTGAGATAAATTTGGACTTTGATAAATAACCCCCTAAAAGTGTAAAACATCACCGAGCAAATATCATTTTGCAAAAAGGTATAAAATCATAAAATCCGGACCTTTATAAACAATACAATGAAATAACTCCCTCAAACATAATGTAACCTGCTAACTATTTTGCCCATTAAACTTTTATTGCCGGGCTGAATATTCAATGAACTTGCCGTACTTATGGCTGAGCTGAGTGTTTATTCATGAATTAATCTGGTTTCAGCTTAATTGCAATCGCGCTGCATTTTTAATGGCAGGTAATAGTAATTTGGTGTCAGCTGGGGATTAACGCATGATGAATGGGCCCCGTATTAACTGACATTATCCTGGAATGCTGAGCTATGATGTCAGCTGAGAACGAGAGAAGCCGCTCACAAACTATTTTTAATTAGAGAATATACAAATCTCAGCCATCGGACGGCGATTAAACGAAGAACATTTAGGTAGAAAGTCCTTTGTTCAGAGTATTTTTTTGTAACTTTGCCCTTCAGGCCCGTCATAAGAAATGTTCTGATCCCGTATAATGAAATGGTCACTGCCCCAATGACCAACCCAGTAGGCCCTTTTTAAATGGCAACTTCTTAGCTAAATTGTGTCTGATGTCATTGCACCTAAATGGCCCTTATATACTTGTGCCGATCATTCATCATTTCCACTTGAGACAACATGCCAGGGTAACCAGGGCCACCATTAGAAATCACGAGGCCCGTGCAACAAAATTTTTGGGGACCCCTGGGCCCCGTCCACTCTGGCGCCCACTCCCCACCCAGGTCCCGCCCACTCGACAACACAGTTAAAAGACCACCCAGACATCAGCGCTAAAAAGTATCCACTAGGAATGCACCGAATCCAGGATTCGGTTCGGGATTCGGCCTTTTTCAGCAGGATTCGGATTCGGCCGAATCCTTCTGCCCGGCCGAACCGAATCCAAACCCTAATTTGCATATGCAAATTAGGGGCGGGGAGGGAAATCACGTGACTTTTTGTCAGAAAACAAAGAAGTAAAAAATGTTTTCCCCTTCCCATTCCTAATTTGCATATGCAAATTAGGGTTCGGATTCGGTTCGGTATTCGGCCGAATCTTTCACAAAGGATTCGGGGGTTCGGCCGAATCCAAAATAGTGGATTCGGTGCATCCCTAGTATCCACACACACAAGTTATAAAAAGCGGTTGATGGTCAGGGTCCCCTTATAAGTTAAAAAAAAAAAAAACATTTGTGCCCAGGCCCCCCATAAAAGGTTTTTTTAAAAAAAAAAAAGCATTGGCACCATTGGCACCTCCTTTCATGGCTTACTAGTTAAAAAAAATTGGGGCCCCAAAAAATATTTTTTAAAAAAATTATTGGCACCAGGGCCCCCTTGCAAGTTGAAAAAAATTGGGGCCCCATAAAATATTTTTTAAAAAAAGTATTGGCACCAGGGCCCCCTTGCAAGTTGAAAAAAATTGGGGCCCCATAAAATATTTTTTTAAAAAAACTGTTGCGCCAAGGCCCCCCTTACAAGTTAAAAAAAATTGGGGTCCCAAAAAATATTTTTTTAAAAAAAACATGTGGCGCCAGGGCTCCCGTTACAAGTTAAAAAAATTGGGGCCCCAGAGAATATTTTTTTTAAAAAAAACATTGGTGGCAGGGGCCTATAGAGTATTCAAATAATACATTGGTGGCCAGGGGATTAAAAAAAAAAAAAACACAAATTGGAGTTCAGTAGAATTGAACTCATGGCTTCAGGACTTCAACTCCTTTCATGGATTCGGGTCTTTTCGCATCATTTGCATCATACTTTGGTGTAAAGTCCGGTTTTTGTGCCAGCTCACGATTGAATCGAAAATGTATGACTTTACCTCCCCAAGATGAAGGTCTGGGGCTTGAGCACCTGGACCCACCTGGACCTCCTTGTAATATTGCTAAGTGTACGTTACTGTTCACAAGTGTACAATACTGGGCAATTTTCCCCTTTTTACCTCCCCCCTTTGTTTACCCCCTTTTGGCAGAGAGCCCAGAATATGTGGTATGTGCACTTAGATACATTTGCAACAATTTAAGATAAGCAAAGAAACAATTGTGACAATTTAAGATAAGCAGGACTCTTGGGGACACTGTGACTTGCAGCTCAAAGGGAAATTCACTGGAACCCTGGAGCAGCCACCTGGTCCAGGTTCCCTTTTCACTGCATCAATGGGCGCAGTGCAGTTGTGTGAGCAAAGGATCAACTTTATATGTCACTGTGTCCAAATAAGTGCATAGTTGTGTTCATTCTGACAGACCTCTTGCAATTGTGTCAGGCCCAATGCTGGAAAACAGGGGGAGAAAATGCTGCATTGTGGGGGGGGAAATAGTGATTGCACTCAAAATTGCACTTTGCTCACTGCCCTTGCGTACTTAAAGGACCAGTAACACCAAAAAAATTAAGGTGTTTAAAGGTTTATTAGAAATGTCCATCTAAATATACCAATAAATCCACAAAGTAATGCTGCTCTGAGTCCTCTGTCAAAAGAAACACCACATTTCTTTCCTTCTAATGTGTACTCATGGGCTTCTGTATCAGACTTACTGTTCTCAGCTTAAACCTCCAGGGCTTGGGCTTGAGCATGCTCAGTTTGCTCCTCCTTCCTTTTCCCTCCTCCCCTACCTACTTTAATCTGAGCCCAGAGCTATGAGTGATCAGGGAGAGACTCAGCCAGGAAGTGATGTCACACATCCTAAACAAACAGAGAAATTCTAGAGCTTTTTACTCAGGTATGGTAAAGCATTGTGCAGAATAAATATAGCATTCTAGCTTGTACTATTGCAGCTTATCTTTTGGCAATAAACTGCATCTGTAGCTTTCCTTCTCCTTTAACGCAAGGGAAGCATGACTGCTACCCTGAACATGCTCCTGCCACCTAAAAGCAACGGAGCGTCCTAACTGTCTCTAGATAGCTCCCTATTCACCCAATGCTTGCGAGTGGAGAGTGAAGCCCCTACATTCATTTCTTATAATGAACAGAGCTTATTACATCTAAAGGGACTGATCACCTCTGAATGCAGAATTTTAGGTCTTGCTCAAAAAAATAACAAAGACTCATAGTAACATAGTAAGTTAGGTTGAAAAAAAAGACACGTCCATCAAGTTCATCCTTAAGTCTATATATAACCTGCCTAACTGTCAGTTGATCCAGAGGAAGGCAAAAAACCCATCTGAAGCCTCTCCAATTTGCCTCAGAGGGGGAAAAATTCCTTCCTGACTCCAAAATGGCAATGGGACCAGTCCCTGGATCAACTTGTACTATGAGCTATCTCCCATATCCCTGTATTCCCTCACTTGCTAAACACCATCCAACCCCTTCTTATACCTATCTAATGTATCAGCCTGTACCACTGATTCAGGGAGACAATTCCACATCTTCACAGCTCTCACTGTAACAAACCCCTTCCCAATATTTAGGCGGAACCTCTTTTCTTCTAATCAGAATGGGTGACCTTGTGTCGGCTGGAAAACCCTCTAACAGGGCTGGGCCAAGGGGTAAGCAGAGTAGGCAGGTGCCTAGGGTGCAAAGCTGGGGGGGACGCCAGGCAGGTACCTGCTGTGTCACCTACCCCATTGTCCGGTCGCATCTTTCCCTGTTTAATTGCGCTTCTGGGCATGTGCGCAGGGCGATTAGCGTTTCCACGCATGCGAGCACGGCAATTCGCGCTGACGTGTATAGTGATGGGCGAATTTGCGGCGAATTTGCGCGATTCGCCACCAGCGAATAAATTCGTGAAACACCCGCGAAAATTCGCTGGAAAAATTCGCCGGCGTCAAAAAAAAATTTTTACGAAAAATGGACGCCGGCGTCAGAAACGGGTGCCGACGTCGAAAAAAAACGGCGCCGGCGTCAAAAACGGGCGCCGGCATCAAAAACGAATTTTTCGGCGAAGCGAAACGGCGCAAATTCGCCCATCACTATCCGTGTATGCACGTACGGCGATGTGCACGAGCGTCAACTTGCGTATGCGTGCTGAAGTAACAGTTCGCACACGCTCAGCCGGAATTTGAAACCCATGGAGCAAGTTAGAAACTAGGGATGCACCAAATCCAGGATTCTTTAACAGGATTGGTCCTTTTTTAGCACGATTTGGATTCGGCCGAATCCTTATGCATGGCTGAACTGAATCTGAATCCTAATTTGCATATGGAAATTAAGTATGGGAAGGGAAGTCACGGGACTTTTTGTCACAAAACAAGGAAGTAATAAACATTTTTCCCACAGTTTACTTTTCCGCCCCTAATTTGCATATGCAAATTAGGATTCGGTATTCGGACTAATCTTTCACAAAGCATTCAGGGATTCAGCCGAATCCCAAAAAGTGGATATGGTGCATCCCTATTAGAAACAATGTGAAAGAGAAAAGGATAAAAATCTCTAGTAATTGCCATGAGCTGTGCAGAGATCTCCACTTCCCTTGCAACGTTTCTGTTACAGAATTATCTTAATTAGGCGAAAAAGGAAATGGATTTTGGCAAAAAAAAAAAAAAAAAAAAAAGAATTCAAAGAAACTATTTTTTGCAGTAAAATGACCCATTTAGTAATGTTTCAAACCTCATCAAGCGCAGAAATGTTCTGGGAGATCCGTTTCAAAAGAAGAAGCAAAAGCAAAAAAAGAAATCCACTTTGAAGTAATTAGAACAAACGGCGCTCGTTTCTCAGCTCCGGGGTTACACATGTAAAGTATCCGGCGTTAATTAGAAGGAAAATTGCTGAGTAGAATCAGCAGTGCAGAACATCCCACCCTACACAGATACTTCATTAGCATCATAAACCAATTACACTACTAACTACAATAGTAGTCCTGTATACAGGCATGGGATCCGTTATCCGGAAAGCGCTGAATTACAGAAATGCCGTCTCCAATAGACTCCATTATTATCAAATAATCCAATTTTTAATTAAATGATTTCCTTTTTCTGTGTAATAATAAAACAGTAGCTTGTACTTAATCCCAACTAAGATATAATTAATCTTTATTGATGGAAGGACGATCCTGTTGGGTTTATTTCATATTTTAATTGTATTTCGGTATACAAATTACAGAAACAGACCTTTATCCAGAAAACCCCAGGTACGTAACAGTCTATGGGGGTTATTTACTAAATTCCGGTCTGGCTTTTTGGGGCAAAACTGGAATTTTTCAGGTTTTTACTTTTTTAAAACTGGAATTTTTCAAGATTTATTAAAGCTCGACGCAGCAAAAAGCCCAATTTTGAAAATCCACCATCTCAGACCGGCGAGGTTGTATATAAGTCAATGGTAGAGGTCCCTATCCTTTTTTGAAGTTTCTGTGGTCTGTACTGGAATTAGCCTGAAAATCCGACTTTTTCAGACTAAAATATGAAAAATTTTGACTTTTGGGGAAAAAAAAAAAAAAAAAAATCGAGCGATTCGGGAAAAACCCCGTACTATTCGGGTTTTCGCTCGATTTTATTGAGTTTTTACCCGAGCTGATTTAATCAAGCTTTTGAAATCATGGATTCTAATTTGGTGGGACTTTTTTTATTTAAAAAAAACAGAAAAATTTGGGTTTTGATAAATAACCAACTAAATGCGGCCAAACTGACGTCCCAGAGAAAAAGAAATAAAGTCTGAAGGCAATTGTTTGGATTATTTTATGCCCCTCGACATTATCCCAGACTGAACGCTTTCATTTATTGACTAACAAAAGGTGAATGGATTCTCTTCTGTTCTTCAGTTTGGGGGGGGAGGGTGATACAGGTATAAGATCCCTTATCCGGAAATCCGATATCCAGAAAGCTCCGAAATACCGAATCGATGTCTCCCATAGACTCCATTTTATCCAAATCAATTTTTTTTTTCTTTTTCTGTGTAATAATAAAACAGTATCTTGTACTTGATCCCAACTAAGATACAATTAATCCTTATTGGAAGCAAAACCAGAATATTGAGTTTATTTAATATTTTATATGATTTTCTAGTAGACGAGGTATGAAGATCCATATTATGGAAAGATCCATTATCCAGAAAACCCCAGGTCCCGAGCATTCTGGATAACAGGTCCCATACCTGTACATCCAAATCAATGGGTAAATAAACATGGTAGAGTCTACAATAAACTAGTACCTGTATTCACATTATCCATGTATATGATTAGTTAAAGGGCTGGTTCACCATTAAGTTAACTTTTATGTTATAGAATGGCAAATTCTAAGCAAATTTTCAATTGGTCTTCATTATTTTAGTTTTTAAATGATATGCCTTCTTCGTCTGACTCTTTCCATCTTTCAAATGGGGGTCACTGACCCCATCTAAAAAATAAATGCCCTTTACGGCTACAACTACTCATCTTCCTATTCAGACTACTCCTATTCATATTTCAGACTCTTATTCAAATTAATGGATGGCTGCTAAGGTAATTTGGACCCTAGCAACCAGACTGCTGACATTGCAAACTGGAGAGCTGCTGAATAAAAAGCTGAATAAGTCAAAAACCGGAAATAATAAAAAATGGAAACCAATTGTAAATGGTCTCAGAATATCCCTCTCTGCATCATACAAAAAGTTAATTTAAAGGTGAACAACCCCTTTCATTTTTTTTGCTTCCAATAAGGATTAATTATATCTTAGTTGGGATCAAGTACAAGCTACTGTTTTATTATTACATAAAGGATCCCATCCCTGTACTGTAATCCACATGATAAAATGAACTGCTAAAAGTTTCCCTTTTAGAGTTTGAACTTTCTATTAAGCATAATACCCAATTACAATGAAATGTTCCTGTTTGTTTGTCAAACAACTGTTATCTCTCTCTTGGGGAGGCTGGAAATGTTAGCGAGTTGAGAAGACACTTTCAGCAAAACTGCCTAATGCGGTTAATTAATTTTGTATCCGAGACATAACATGCAAATGTGGCATTATTAGGCTAATTAATAGGCCGTAAACATTTGCAGAGGGAGGGGGGAAATGAGGAGAATTCTAACCGCTGATAATAATAATTACCCTGGCGAAAAAACAGCATCATTTGGTCGTCTATCCAGAGAATGTTCTCTAATGGCAACTTATTTCTTTTTGTCTCCGATGCCAAGTGCACGGAAAACAACCGCAGTCTGTTCAGCAACAAGTTCATTAAGTTGTTTTGGAAACAAAATATTTCAGTCTCTGGCCCAGATTTACAGTCGATCGAATTCCACATAAACACCAGGGTCACTTTCATCAGATCCCACTTACCCTACCATTTTGGTTTATGTCTAGTGATGGGTGAATTTATTCGCCAGGCGCAAATTGGCAGCGAATTTCTGTGTTTTGCCGCCAGCGAATAAAATCACGAATTTGCTGCTCACCGGCGTAGTTTTATTTTTTGGTCGGCAGCGAGGAAATGATGCCAGCTTCAATTTAGACACCGACGACGATTACCTGGCGCCCATTGACTTTAATGAGCACTGGCATCTGGTCTCACACCGGCGCCCATTTTGATCACCATTTCGCAAATTTTCCACCCATTTCGGCCATAACTCGTGGCGAAATCAAACAAATTCGCCCATCACTATTTTCGTGCATTGGACAGGTTCGGACTGGCCTGGCAGGACACCGGGAAAAAACCTGGTGGGCTCCTACCCCCACAGGCCAGACACCCTCTCCCGATCTCCTGGTCCTTCAAAAAGAAAAACCATTTGCGGCGCCGTTCATGCATGCATGCAGCTCCTTTGGCTCCTTTTGCGCATGCACAGCATCTCAGTAGCCCCCCAGTCCGACTCTGGCGTTGGAGCAAACCCTGGTCAGAATAGATGACCTTCATAACACATGTACTACTGCATCAATGACCTTGGAAATGTCTGATTGGGTCAGCGGGGGCCCACCGGGTTTTTCAGGCCCAGTCCGACCCTGACTATATAGTGTAGTATGCTAATACATCTTGTAAATATACAAAAACAGGGGTACAACTACAAAGGAGAAGCCCAGGAGGTATAGGGGCCCAAGGAAACCCTAATTCATATACAATTTCAATCAATATTAGTTAAAAAGGTCAACCTCTACACATTTTTGGGGCCTGAAAAATGATTTGCTGTAAGCCCATTTCGAGTTATGCCATTGACCAGTTCCTTGTAGCTCCGCATCCTTCCTGTATTCTAAAGGTTGAATTATGTTGCACTGGGACCATAGTGATGGTGCATATGTCCACCCTTGTTTTGGGTACCAGTGTTCTTTGGTCCATCTCTTTGACAGTCAATCTATCCACTGAGCTACCACATCACCTAAATAACATATCTACTTTGATCATTTTCTAGAGAACCACTAGCTCTATTCAGTTAGGGTTTTTTTCCCTGGAAACAGTAGTACAGGGGAACAGATCTGGGGTCTTCTGACAGAGGGGGCACAAAGAAATGAAATGACAATTTACAGATCAAGAAGTTGGCTGGTTTTGGTGGATCATGAACATGATGAGTTTTGGCATAGCTGGAGAATGGTTGGGGAAGCTCAAGGGTCTGACCATGCATTCAAACAGCCATATTTATTGGCTGGTCTCACCAGCCAGGAGACAAGTAAGCTAATTATTGGTCCTTCTTGAGTGAAGGTCTCCCCCAATTTAGTTGTATGGGGCCCTATGCCTACAATGTTATCAGGAGTCAAAGGTCAACGGAACAAAAGTCAACCAACAAAAGTAAATCTGGATAACACCTGAACTGGCTCTTATATAACAGTGTAACAAACTGTAACCTACCCCTCTGAATTGTGTCTGTAGGTTACCCTCCCATTTAGAGTGTAAGCCCTACGGGGTAGGGTCCTCTAGCCTTTTGTTTCCTTGACAATGAGCACTTCATCTGTATTGTAATTATATTTTATATTTATGTGAATTGTATTCTAATAATGCACTTGTTACTTTTTATTCCAATGACCCCTTGTTTGTTACTACTAATTTATTGTCTTGTTGTACAGTGCTTTTCCCTCCAGGAGCGCTTTACAAATAAAAATATACATACATACATACCACCAAACACAAGGGGGCAGATTCACTAAAGTGCGAAGTGGCCGATGATAGCGACAATTTACCAGAAATCCCATCTACAGGAACATCGCCAAGTTACTAACAGGCGTAGAGGACAATTCGCTAGTGAACAAGACCATTGCTAGCGTACGTTCACTGCCTATCATCAGGCGACTTTTCGCTCTGGCGAACGGTCATTACTCCGTGAATTTTACTTTCATCAGAGTTTACTTTGAGACCTAGGTCCAGGCGAACTGATAAAACGATAAGTTGTAAAAAAAACTTTTTAAAGCGTGATTATCTTCAAAATTCCAAACTATTAAAGATTTTGTGTTATTTTTTTCCAGACATTTGAGGGGAATGTCACATTTGTTTTAGGGTGGGCTCATGTCTAGGACATTAGAGGATCTTTTGTCTTTATTTTGCTTCCTTGGACATTTGCATTTGCACCATCTCTAATAAAGACGTATATATATATATATATATATATATATATATATATATATATATATATATATATATATATATGACCTATATGTACCGCCCTATTCAAATTGAAGTGCAATGGGGGAATGTAATAAAATAAAAGTCGGTAACAGAAAAAGTTTTCGAAATGTGAAAAGTTATGTCTTTGCACAAACAAATTTTTACTTTGCGCGAATTTAATAAAGCTTTTGCGACAGTGGAAAAAACATTGCAAATTTTATAGCTTGTGCCAATGCACAGTATATGTAATAAAACTTCTTACTGAAAAAGTTGTTTATTTTGCTCCAAAAGATTACGACACCTTCAAGCACTTCTTAAGAGGGCGCAATTAAAATTCGCAATGCAATAACAGTTTAAGGAACAATATTACATTGCTAGATGTGGATTTTTATTCTTATTGGTGCAAATTGTTTTGCTCTTTGTGACTTTTATTACATTCCCCGGTAAGAGTACTAACAAAGTTTCTCTAGGCGGAAATGAACACTTTCGAAAATTCGAAATGCTCGCACTCCTGAAGTAACGCTAGCGAAAATTCGTCAGCCTTCGGCTGCGGAGACGCAACTTCACATTTTAGTGAATTAGTGTAGTGGTAACGAATTTGCACCTGGCGAATCGCTCGCTGGCAAAAATTCACCATTTTACCGAGGTGGAACTGTGTTGCTTTTTTGATGGACTTGACTCGATAAGTTGTGACTTACAAATGAACTGCTGCTTTAAAGCCTCATTAATCACAGTTTGAATCCTCAATTCCCTGGATGTACTAATTAATCTTCTAGTCAGAGATGTTTTCATATTTAGCTCTACACAACTGTCGCTCAATATCCGCAGCAAACAATTATAACACACCAGAGTTTAATACAGGCAAAATTTTAATTCAAATAATAGCAATAATTATCCCGCGATGCAATAGTTGTAAGATTATATGATCAATACATTATTGTGACATAACTCTTATATAAGGAAATACGTATCCTCATAGAAGTCACCTTGATGTCCTTCTTCTTGGAGACCTGAAGATACAGGCCAAATGATTTTAGGTAGATCGTGGGGCTATCAATGTTGCCTTCATGTATTACAAGAACTAATGAAGCACCCACAGAAGGATGATGATGAAGGATATCACAAGTCACTTTGGACTTTCACAATCTTTATCATCTGGTCTGTGGCCTCCCAGCTTTATGTGGTCACGGGACTCAACTCTCATTTATATTTTTCCATTTGTGGAACATTGCGTTCTGGGTCTGAGATTCTGGACTGTTAGAAGGTACAATAGGTTAGGTATTACTGAGTAGTTAGTTGGATATACAGGTATGGGACCTGTTATTCAGAATGTTCGGGACCTGGGAGTTTTCGGATAATGGATCTTTCCGTAATTTGGATCTTCATACCTTGGGTTTATTTAATGTTTATATGATTTTCTAGTAGACTTAAGGTATGAAAACTCCCAGGTCCCGAGCATTCTGGTCCCATACCTGTATAAAGGCAGAGCAGAAAGCTCAATATACATTTAGGTATACCAAGAGCCCAAGCCCAAGGTCAGTGGTGTAACTATAGAGGAAGCAGACCCCACACACAGTCACTGGGTGGCTCAGGGGACCGCTGGGTCGTCTTCCTCTATAGCAGGTTCCTCAACCTTTTGTAGCCTTGAGCCACATTCAAATATACAGAAAGTTAAAGAGCAACACAAGCATGCAAAAAGTTCTTTCCAAATTTGGGCTATGATTGCCTATTTGGTAGTCCCCTATGTGGACTGACAGCCTACACAAGGGTTTGTTTGACTTTAAGCATAGTTTTTATGCAACTAAACGTTGTCTTCAAGTCAGGAATTTAAAAATAAGCACCTTCTGAGACCACTGGGAGCAACATCCAAGGGGTTGATGAGCTACATGTTTTTCCCGAACCACAGGTTGGGAATCACTGCTCTATAGTCTTAAAGGCGAACTAAACTCTAAAAATGATTGTGGTTAAAAATGGCATATTTTATATAGTGAACTTATTGCACGAGGCTAAAGTTTGAGCTTGTCAATAGCAGCAATGATCCAGGACTTCAAACTTGTCACAGGGGGTCACCATCTTGGAAAGTGTCTGTGACACTCACATGCTCAGTGGGCTCTGATTGGCTGTTGAGAAGCTAAGCTTAGGGCTCGTCACTAATTATCCAGCAGAAAATGAGCTTGCCTGGCTGTAATATAAGCTGATGCTACAGGTTTGCTGATTATTAAATTCTGATGCTAACTGCACTGGTTTCTGTGCTGCCATGTAGTAATTATGTGTATTAATTACTAATCAGCCTTATATTGTGACATTTCTATTCTATGTGTACTGTATATTGTGAGTGGGTCCCTAAGCTCAGTAAGTGACAGCAGCACAGAGCATGTGCAGTGAATCAGCAGAAAAGAAAATGGGGAGCTACTGGGGCATCTTTGGAGACACAGATCTTTACTGCTAAAGGGCTGTGGTTGCATTGGGCTGGTACAGAAGCACAAAACATAATGTACAACATTTCTACCTACTTTTTTAGTTAAGATTGAGTTCTCCTTTAAAGCCCCCCTAACTACTGTTCTTCTCCTATAAATAGAGCATCACAAGCATGTGGAGGGTGAGGTGGGTGCAAACAGCAGAGCAGCGCGAGGTAATGCGCACCGGGCCCTTCCAATTTTTTTTCCGGCAGGGGGCCCCGTGCGCGGTCTTGGCCTTGGTTTGCAGACCAAATCCACCCTTTAATATCCAAAATTCAGTATGGTTCCCCCCTTAGCTCATACCAGTATTAGAAATACATAACTACCATTTCAACCATTCAGCCACAGTCCCAATAATATCTAGTACAGGTTTGGGATTCCTTATCCGGAAACCCATTATCCAGAAAGTATTACAGGAAAAACATAGACTTCATTTTAACCATTTTAAAAAATGATTTCCCTTTTCTCTGTAATAATAAAACAGTAACTTATATTCGATCCCAACTAAGAGATCCTTTTGAGTTTCAATGTTTCAATGATTTTTTTAGCAGACGAAGGATGGTGTTCCAAATTACGGAAAGACTCCTTATCCAGAAAACCCCAGGTCCAGAGCATTCTGTATAAAATGTTCCATATCTGTACAACAAATAAGTATTCAATTCCAATATACAAATTCATCTTCCAAGACATAAACTGCCCATTGTCCCAAATCTCACTCTAACTACTCTTTAAACTGGGCCACTTGCTATAGGGATATACAAGGGACACAGAGAGCACAGTCAGGCAGATCTACTCATTAGACTCTTAGACAGCCTCAATGTCAACCAACTAACTGGCAGTTTATCAGAAATTCTTTACAGCACTGATATGGCCAATATAGGTCTTCAAAATACCTTTATCAGTGTGTCTGTGTGTTCCAAGACAAAAAAAATTGACTTAATATCAATAAAATATGAATCCTATCACCATTTATGGATTGGTATTTTGAGACATTGAGAGGTCCTTATCAATAGTGCAGGAGTCGGCATCTAGATAATGACATTTAGTCGGGCTCCTTTGGGAGGGTCAGCTGTTGGATAACGGTCAATAAGTCAACAAGCTGAGTTAAGGTGATCATTTTCAATTGTCAACCAAAGTGTTTTCTTGAAACTACAGTAGAGTATCAAATATTCTCCAAACGATAAGCCATTTGACTTGTCACGATTTCTGTTGTCTCCGCTCAGTTTTGATTAGGGATGCACCGAACACTTTATTTGGACATTACTTGGGTGCAGCAAAGTACCAAATCCTCCAGAAAAGATTTGGCTGGATTCTGAATCAATCTGAATCAATGAGCATTTTAAAGTATGAGAGTTGTTCATAGGGAGCGTGGAGTTTTAACGGGTGATCAAAGGCAAATAAACCGAATGTCACCATGTGTGATGCCAGCCCTTGGCTGAATTGGTGTAAGGAGCATCACCATTGGGCTGTAGGCAGGTGAAACGCATCTTCTGGAGGGATAAATGAAATTTTGCCATCTGGCAGTCTGAAGGAAAAGTCTGAGTTTTGGCATATTCCATGAGAACATTACCTGCCTGGATGCTAGGGCTCCTGGTTTAATTAAACGCAAACCTTAAGGCTACAATGACATTCTAGACCAGTAATCCCCAACCAGTGACTCATGAGTAACATGTTGCTCTCCAACCCCTTGGATGTTGCTCCCAGTGGCCTCAAAGCAGGTGCCTATTTTTGAATTCCAGGCTTGGAAGCAAGTTTTAATTGCATAAAAACTATGGGGCAGATTTATAAAAGGTCGAGGTGAAGTTTTTTTGGGAAAAACTTCAATTCGAATTTGATCAAATGCGCTATTACTTTGATTCGTACGATTAGAATTCAGCCAAATTTGAACGAATACGAACTATTCACCCTCAAAAAAAACCTTTTTTTTTTTAAAAAAAAAAAATTTCAGTTGGTCTTTTTTAATTTGAATTTCGAAGGCAGACCCTTGATAAATCTGCCTCTACCTTTTTAGCAGACTATCGCGACAATGTAGCTCGTCCTACAAACATAGTTGCACCTTTATTTCCAGCTTTAACCCAACACTGTAACTTTCCCTCTTTATAACTAATTCGAACGTTTCGAATTTGGCCGAATACTGACCTATTCGATCGAAAACTGACCTATTCCAGCAAAAAAAAAAAAAAAACTTCAACTTAATTTCGGTTTTCTTTTTGAATTTCGAAGTTTTTTTCAATTCAAAATTCGACCCTTGATAAATATGCCCCTAAGTATAGTGCCAAGTAGAGCCTCCTGTAGGCTGCCAGTTCACATAGGGGCTAACAAATAGCCAATCACAGCCCTTATTGGGCACCCCAATGGATTTTTTTCATGCTTGTGTTGCTCCTCAACTCTTTTTACATTTGAATGTGGCTCATGGGTAAAAAAAGGTTGGGTCCCCGTTCTAGAGAATTCAACATTTTCTACATTTTGGTACATTTTGATGCCAAATCCAGCTCCATACAGAATGGGTTTGTTAAGTTGGGAGTGGAAGAACTTGACTGCACAGAGCCCTGTCCTCAACCCAATTAAAAACCAGTGGGATGAACTGGAACCCCAACTATGAGTTGGGCCTGACCCCCAACATCAGTGCCCAACCTCACCAGCTGAATGGAAATCGACAATTACAGGTGCAAATTTGTAGCACTTTTTGGTCTCCTGTTTGAAATTTGACTGTTTGATTGGTCATTATGGGTGAAGCAAAGTTTGCCCCTGTTATTACACAGATTCGGTTCGATTTCCCTTTAACATATGACGTTAGAAATAAAATGCACATTATCCGTTTCCAGCCACTGATCTGATTAGTCAATCACAGAGGAAACATAATATGAATATTGAAAGGGCAATCAATCATTATTCAGATGATAATGTTACCTGAAGCCCCGGGATTAGTTTTACATGCAGATAACACAACCTTTACATATTCTGAGGGTAAGAGAGCAGCACAATCCATGCGACAGGGAGGCTTCTATAAGGGAAGGTCAACAACCTCTTCTTTAAATTGAGTTTCTTATGAAAAATGAATTGCTGGTGGCTACGCTGCTGCCCTGCATTATTAATAAGCAATTGCTTGTACAGGGGAGTCCTGCAACCTTAATGTCAGAGCTTTTAAAGGGCTGGAGGGATTAAAACCAAATTGTTTCATATGCACCGGAATAGATTGGATTCCATGTCTGCATTTGCACATTTGATATATTTCCTGCGGCCTTTGTGATATTTTACTATTGACATTGCTGGGTCTGGCAAACGCCACATGAAATATGGATTCCGGTCTCTTCTGTTTGTTTTTCCTGAAAGTTCTTTCTGATGCCCGGAAGGGTTGGCGGAAGATTCTGTACACATTGAGGGATCAAATGTCGCTGCAATAGACGTGGTCAGAGAATGGGAATAGATAGAGAATAGAAATAGTTGAAGTCGGTATATTTTATATTCCTGATCCTAAAAGAAAAAATTGGATCAACAAAGTAATCAGGGGGTTATGTGTTTGTTACAAATAGGGCTGCACAGAGTCCACTATTTTAAGAATCCTTTGCAAAAGATTCAGCTGAAAACCAGACCGAATCCGAACCCTCATTTGCATATCTAAATTAGGGAAACGAGGGTGGACAGAGAATTGTGTGCTGCGGTTGAAACATTCTTGACTTTCTTGTTTGTGTGCTGAAAATTCACATGATTTTTTGGATTCGGATTTGGTTGGGCCAGGCACTTGGATTCAGACGAATCTGAATACAGCCATAAATGGCAGAATCCAGAACCGAATTCTGGATTTGGTGCATCCCTAGTTACTGGTTTAGTCACTTACAGCAACTAATTAGCAGGAAGCATTTACTGGTCACCAGGGCCGGATTTACATGGTGGGCGCCCTTAGGCCCACTGCCGTTCGTCGCCCCTGTCCCCTCCAGGGGGACAGGAGCAATGCGGATTGGCACACATGAAATGTAAAAAATTATTGCATCCCCAGTTATTTGAACCAATGTGGGTGTGGTTGGGCAGCATGCCGCCCCCCTAAAATCCTGCCGCCCTAGGCCCGGGCCTAGGTGGCCTTTCCACAAATCCGGGCCTGCTGGTCACTGCACATGAGCAAACTCAGTGCCTTAGTAAGAAAATGCCTGAATGTTACTCTCTAAGGGTGGTGGCAGATCATGTGGCTACTGGGGGAGATGTCAGCCAGCTACAAACGGCCTCTTCTTCGAGCGACTAATCTCCCCAAACTGCCTTCCCCTGCCTTCATTTTCTGAAGTCGCCCAAAGTTTCCTCGTGAGGCAACTTGGGGCAACTTCGGAAAACGAAGCATTCCAAGAGCCATCCCGTCGGCGATTTACAATCTAGCGCGCAGAAAGGCAGGGGAGGCAGTTCGGGGAGATTAGTTGCCCCGAAGTAGAGCAAATTTGTCGCTGGTGAATAATCTCCCCGAATCTGACCATGTGTCTCTGCCCTAAATGCCATCCCGCCGGCTAGAATATAAATCGGTGGCAGGATGGCACTCGGATCGCTTTGGTTTTCTGAAATTTCCTTGTGAGGCAACTTCGGATAACAAAGTGTTCCGAGAGCAATCCCACCGGCAATTTACATTCTAGCCGGCAGGAATGCATTTAGGGGAGATTAGTTGCCCGAAGGAGAGGCAATTTATCAATGGGCGACTAATCTCCCCCAGTAGGCATGTCTGCCACCACCCTAAGTGCCAGCAATACGGAAATTACGGTGCCAGCTAAGAAAGCTGAAGAGTGGCAGCTGCATAGGTTCTCCTTATTCCATTAGAATTATTTTTTAATTCTTATTTTTTTAAAAATCTGGTGCATGAGGACCACCTCACTTAAAGGAAACAATCCTGGACTGCGGGTTGATCTGTGAAAATTGGGAGTGTCGCGCAAAAAGCGGGACAGTTGGGAGGTATGTGTTTTGAGAAAATCATGTTTTAGCATGAACATTATTTAACTGGTATAAGGACAGGGGTGTCCTGTGACCATTAAAGGGCGTGTAAAGTGAAAAAAAATAAAATCCCATTTTTACTTTCTTTAATGAAAAAGAAACCTATCTCCAATATACTTTATTTAAAAACTGTATACCGTTTTTATAAGAAACCTGACTGTATGCAGTGAAATTCTCCCTTCATTTACTGCTGTGGATAGGAATTCTCTGATGATCCCTAAGCAGCCCAGATCACACTGAGAATGTGCACAGTCTTGGTCTTGCAAAGATGTATAACAAAGTTACAAGATGGTGACCCTCCTGTAGCCAACTTTGAAAGCATAAATTATTTGTTTGATTAGGCTTGTGGTGCAGTATGTTCATGTTTATGATTAGTATACAAAATACAGCATTTCTAGCCTTATTCTATTTTAGACATTCCCTTTAATGCCACTCTCTGCACCAGATATTTTTATCCCACGTAAGGATCAGGGTGCAGCAAACTGCAGGGAAGAAGTGACTAAATCTATATTGTGTAAATGACAACTGAACTAAATCCAAAAGGCCACTGCCTTAAATTGATGCTCGCTGTGCCAGAAACATCCCATGAATAATATTTTATACAAGGAAAAGTCATAAAAACTTTATTATATCCACTTTTTTTCTTACAAAGTGCTTAAAAACAAACTTGTTTTACGAAACAAATAGTAATCAACAGAAGAATATCTTGAGCGTGAGCAAGAAGTGAGTGTGACTGATAAGAGCCTGGCGCCACACACTGGTGCTACTCACAGCTGCCCATTGGCATGAGGCTACGGACTCCTGGTCTCCCCAGTGAAGCTGCCAGTCACCCCAGTTCATTTAATTAAAGCAGATTGGCCGGTGTCCCCGCACAGATGAGACAGATCTTCAGAGCCCTCCCTGTTATATCATAATGCCCAAAATACTTAGTTCCACATGAGCTGAGGCTGCATTAGCCAGAGCTGCCGGTGCTCAGAGCCGAGGACAATAAAGTGCCAACGAGAGCCGACGAGATGTCTGACATGTAATTCTGTCCCATCTGGGCCCTGCCAGTGCCACCTCATCTCCTTTGTCTTCACTCGCGATTGGGAATTATTCAAAAAGGAAATCCTGTCATTAAAGGGTAACTCTCTCTTCAATTATAATAAGACAGAGATATAGAGAAAGGACAGAGATGAGCGACTAAGCTTACAAAGGGCATGGGCTTAGTTGTAAAGAAAGTTTCACCAAGATTGGAGAAAAGGCATTTAAAGGGGGATATGATCATAACATAATAACATAGTAAGTTAGGTTTAAAACAGACACACGTCCATCAAGTTCAACCTTTTAAGTCTATATATAACCTGCCTAACTGTCAGTTGATCCAGAGGAAGGCAAAAAAAATCTATTTAAAGCCTCTCCAATTTGCCTCAGAGGGGGAAAAATTCCTTCCTGACTCCAAAATGGCAATGGGACCAGTCCCTGGATCAACTTGTACTATGAGCTATTTTCCATATTCCTGTATATCTGAATCTATAAGAGGCAGCAATGAAATAGAGAAAGTACAGAGAAGAGCGACTAAGCTGATAGAGGGTTTTGTTATGGGGAAAGGCTGGACAAGCTGGCATTGGTTACACTGGAGAAGAGGCAGTTAAGGGGGATATGATCACTATATATAAATATATAAGGGGTATATGATCACTATATATAAATATATAAGGGGGATATGATCACTATATATGAATATAAAAGAGGCAGCAATGAAATTGAGAAAGTACAGAGAAGAGCAACTAAGCTGATAAAGGGAATGGAAGGGATCAGTTATGGGGAAAACTATACAAGTTGGCATTGGTTACAGTTAAGGGGGGATATGATCACTATATATAAATATATAACGGGGCAGTAATGAACTAGAGAAAGTGACTAAGCTGATAAAGGGAATGGAAGGGTTTAGTTATGGGGAAAGGCTGGACAAGGTAGCATTGGTTACACTGGAGAAGAGGCAGTTAAAGGACTAGGAAAGGCAAAAAAATAAAATCCCATTTTTACTTTCTTCAATGAAAAAGAAACCTATCTCCAATATACTTTAATTAAAAAATGTGTACCGTTTTTATAAGAAACCTGACTGTATGTAGTGAAATTCTCTCTTCATTTACTGCTGTGGATAGGAATTGTCAGACGGTCCCTAACTGCTGAGCAGGGAAACAATCATACTTATGAACAGCAGGGGGAGCCCCTGCCTTACTTCCCAGCCATGCAGAACTCAAGCAGCTTTGTTTATGACGATCCCTAAGCAGCCCAGACCACACTGAGCATGTGCAGGGTCAGGGTCAGGCAAAGATGTTCAAGATGACAGCCCCCTGTGGCCAACTTTGAAAGCATAAATTATTTGTTTGATTAGGCTTGTGGTGCAGTAAGTTCATGTTTAGTAATCAAAATACAGCATTTCTAGTCTTATTCTATTTTAGACTTTCCTTGTCCTTTAAGAGAGATATGATCACAATATATATATATATATATATATATATATATATATATATGGAAATAAAGAAAAGTACAGAGAAGAGTGACTAAATTGATACACTGGAGAAGAGGCAGTTAAGGGGGATATAAGATAGATGATGGATGGATGGATGGATGGATGGATATAGCAGTAATGAAATATAAAAAGGGCAACTAAGCTGATAAAGGGAATGGAAGGGATCAGTTATAGTGAAAGGCTGAGATTGTTTATACTGGAGAAGAGGCAGTTAAGGGATGATATAATAACTAGTTATACATGTCTAACGCTTTATTCAGCAGACACAAAGGCATCTTTTCCAATCAGAAAAATGGAAGGTTCCATCTTAGATCTCCTTCCTACATAGAATGGGTCAGATTCCCATTTAACAAGGGAGAAAATCCAGGATGAATCCAATTAACTCTCAGCACCAAGTTGATCCAGGGGCTCCTCGAGCTCCCCCCTCCCACAATGATGCATTGTGGGTAAAAAGATATATATTTAATGGTGTCTCAGACTGTACTTTCTACACTGCACCTGCATTCATAACTGTCAATAAATCATTTATATTTACCAGTGGTATTTTTTTCAGCCAAGAGGGCTCTCCCAAGAATGTGTGGCTTTAAAAGTTGTCAACTAAAGTGTTAGAGCCCCCCCTGTACCTGATCTTTTGTGACCTGTACAGTGAGGGGGGGGGTACTGGGCCAATGAAAGGGAATCTCATTAGATCAGAACAATCATTTCGCTCAATTCCTCAGTAACTGAATTATTTTAGTAAAGTTCCCTTTGATCGTAGGATTTCTCTGAAAGTACCGGTGGCAATATCAATTAAATTATTTCTAATTAGAAATAAAATTACAAATGTGTCTATAAGCGACTGGAAAAGAACCAAGCGAAAGAAACCAGAATTTGTTAGAAAAGAATTCTGTGCAATGTGCTGTGTTTTCCTACAGAGCAGGACTGCCCCCGAGTGGCCAGAGAAGGGATCTGTCACCGAGTGGTGTAAAATCTCTAATGAGAGAATTGTGGCAGAAAATCATTAGCTCGTTATTTCCCAGTAATAATCAAGCGTTTGGCTACTTTCTGGTTTTGTGTTTTTCAGCATTTCTTTTAGATTATTCTGTCTTATGAACCTACCCATGTACAGAGGTAGCGTGTGTGTGTATATTTGTGTGTAGGGTTGTGTTTTTGTGTAGGGTTGTGTATGTGTGTGTCTGTGTGTGTAGGGCTGAGTGTGTGGGATTATGTGTGTATGCAGGGTTGTGTGTGTGTCTGTGTATAGGGATGTGTGTGTGTGTATAGGTGTGTGTGTGTGTGTGTAGTTGTATGTAGGGTTGTTGGTGTGTGGGATTAGGTGTGTGTGCGCATGTAGGGTTGTGTTTGAGTGTGTGTGTATCTATTAAACTGGAAGAGAGTTAAATGTGTGTGTATGGGGGAGAGTGTGTATGTAGTTCCATGTAGGTGTATATATAGGGTTGTGTGTGTGTGTATATATTTGTGTGTAGGGTTGTGTATGTGTGTGTCTCTGTGTATAGGGATGTGTGTGTGTAGGGTTGTGTGTGTGTGTGTATAGGGGTGTGTGTGTGTGTGTAGTTGTATGTAGGGTTGTGGGTGTGTGGGATTATGTGTGTGTGCGCGCGCATGTAGGGTTGTGTGTGTGTGTGTGTGTGTGTGTGTATGTATATATGTATGTATGTATGTGTATATAGAGTTGTGTGTGTATCTATTAAACTGGAAGAGAGTTAAATGTGTGTGTATGGGGGAGAGTGTGTATGTAGTTCCATGTAGGTGTATATATAGGGTTGTGTGTGTGTGTGTATATATTTGTATGTAGGGTTGTGTGTTTGTGTAGGGTTGTGTATGTGTGTGTCTCTGTGTGTAGGGTTGTGTGTGTGTGGGATTATGTGTGTGTGTGTGCGCGCATGTAGGGTTGTGTGTGAGTGTGTGTCTATTAAACTGGAAGAGAGTTTAATGTGTATGTAGTTCCATGTAGGTGGGGTAGGTGTATATGTAGGGTTGTGTGAGTGTGTGTTTGTGTATCTGTCCATTTGTGGAATACTCTCCCCCGTACTCACACATTTAACCCTCTTCCAGATCTATACACACACACACACACACACACACAGTGCCGGGTAGGGGCAGTAAAGTGACAGTGGGGTGGGGCTGGTTTGGGTGATGGGCCCTTGAGGTGTTGGCCCATAAAGGAATGACAAGCCCTGGTGGGTCCCATATACACCAGTCCGTGTCTGTGTCTGTTAGACTATATCCCACCTCCCAACATCTGAAAAAATGGAAAGAGGGACAAAAAGATCTGCTGTGAGAAGCCCAATATATTCACTATATATATTTATATCTAATGAGTATCCGCACTCCAAGGCAAACTTTTCTTTTGTATTCTGGGGTGCAGTTATAATTTATTTATATCCACGAAAATTAAAAACCGGCACACCCATGTAAAAATCTTCACCTCTTTATTTTTTGTGAATTTCGCGAAATGGCGAAAAATTAGCGAAACATGAATATTGACGCCTGCATCAATTTTGACGCGATGTTAAAGTCAATGGGCGTCTGAATAATGATAATGTGCGATGGTTTTGACTCCAGTGACTTTTCCGGCGCGCAATCAAAATTTTTTGAGACCAGAGGATTTTCGTGGCAGTTTCGCAAATTTATTCGCCGGGGGCAAAGGTGGAAATTCGTCGCAAATTGGCGCCTGGTGAATTTTTTCACCCCCACTAGAGGGGTTGATATCATTCAAACTTGCGGTACAGCAGCAAAGAGTGACTGAAGTTTATCAGAGCACAAGTCACATGACTGGGGGCAGCCGGGAAACTGACAATATGTCTAGCCCCATTTCAGATTTCAAAATTAAATATAAAAAAAATCATTTTATTCTTTTGAAAAAATGGATTTCAGTGCAGAATTCTGCTGGAGCAGCTCTATCAACTGATGCATTAAAAAAAAAAAAAATCATGTTTTCCCACGACATTATCCCTTTAAGCATAATTTAATACAAGGTGTAATATTTTCGAGGTCTAGTAAATTAGTAATCCAAAGGAACCAATCAACAGGGAGCATTTAAGGGCATATTTATCAAGGGTCGAATTTCAAATTGGAATAACTTCGACATTCTAATTCAAAAAGACCAACCGAAATAAAGTCGACTTTTTTTGGTCGAATAGGTCCATTTTTGATTGAATAGGTCCGTATTCAGCCGAATTCGAATCGTACAAATCGAAGAAATATTTGATTTGAAGTTTTTCCCCAAAAAAACTTTGGTTTTTCAAAGTCCATCAATTGACTCCAAATGGGTTCTAGGAGGTCCTCCCATAGGCTAAACAGCAATTTGGCAGGTTTTAGATGGCGAATGAGCGAAGTCGAATTTTTAAAGAGACAGTACATGAAAAATTTAGATATTCTAATTTTCTAATTTTTCCCTAGTCGAAGTACACAGAAAATAGCTCGAAATTCTAATTTTTTCATTCGAAAATTCACCTCGACCTTTGATAAATCTGCCCCTTAGTGTTGGCCTTGTTTAAAAGCTCCCATCTGATTGGTTACTAGGGGTTCGTAGAGCTGGTGCAAGCTTTATTATATTGAGATTGTCTAGGCACAGCCCTCATTCCTCTGTTAAACTGCTCACGTTTTTAGATTTGGGTATTGATCGTAAAACTCAACAATTTCTAAACGATGTTTGTAAAACAGAACAAATGACAGACGCTCTTCATACGACCTTCACACAAGACCTACAACACGTGGGCTTAGACTGAGCAGAAATGATAGAGCTTTAACACTTCAACAGGTTTTTTTTAAAAGATTTTTCCCCTAAAAGTCAAAGGTGTCAATATACAGGAATATGACAAATCAGTAACCCTGATGGCAATATAGAAGCAAAGGTCTTATGGGCAAAGACTGTGACAATTCATATTGTTTTTCCCCAATGCCTTCATTTCTACCTGGTAACATAGTGTTGTACTATTCTACTGTTATGGGCCTGCACTCTTAAAGGAACAGTAACCCCAAAAAATGAAAGTTTTTTTAAAGTAATTAAAATACAATTTACTGTTGCTCTGCACTGGTAAAAGCTGTGTGTTTGCTTCAGAAACTCTACTATAGTTTATATAAACAAGCTGCTGTGTAGCCATGGGGCAAGGCCGCATAGGCCCGGGCCTAGGGCGGCAAAAAAATAGGGGCGGCATGCCGCCCAGCCGCATTATGGGGACGCGTGCGTCCCCATTCATTTACAGCAGCTGCGCCGGCGTTTTTTCGCCGGCGCACTGGGAAAGTGAGGTGAGGTGGGCGCTAGGACCGCGCGGCCGCCTGGTCGGACCGTGCGGCCTAGGGGCGCGCCTCAGTGAAATCCGGCGCTGCATGGGGCAGCCATTCAAGCACAGGATACACAGTAGATAACAGATAAGTACTACTATAGTTTATATAAACAAGCAGCTGTGTAGCCATGGGGGCAGTCATTCAAGCACAGGATACACAGTAGATAACAGATAAGTACTACTATAGTTTATATAAACAAGCTGCTGTGTAGCCATGGGGGCAGCCATTCAAGCACAGGATACACAGTAGATAACAGATAAGTACTACTATAGTTTATATAAACAAGCTGCTGTGTAGCCATGGGGGCAGTCATTCAAGCACTGGATGGCCGTCTCCCATAGACTCCATTTTATCCAAATAATCCCAATTATTAAAAATGATTTCCTTTGTTCTGTGTAATAATAAAACAGTCGCTTGTACTTGATCCCAACTAAAATATAATTAATCTTTATTGGAAGCAAAACCAGCCTATTGGGTTTATTTAGGGGGTTATTTATCAAAATCCAGATTTTTTCTGATAATTTTAATTAAAAAAGTCCAACCAAACTAGAATTCCCGATTTGACCTTATTTATAAAAAAAAAAAAAAAAAATCACAATTTAATCGGATCGGAGAAAAACTCGATAAAATTGAGAGAAAATTTGAATTGGACGATTTTTTCTGTCTTTTTCAGAATTTTTTGGATTTTTGCCCAAATAGCCCTAATTAGTTGGATTTTTGGGCTAATTCCAGGGCAGACCACAGAAACTTCCAAATAGGATGGGGACCTCTCCCATTGACTTATATACAACCTCAGCAGGTCTGCGATGGAGGATTTTCGGATTCAGACTTTATCCATCCTTGGGTTATGATAAATCTTGAAAAATTCTAGTTTTTTTTTTTAGTTTTTTGGCATTCTGACTAATAAATTACCCCTTAATGTTTATATAATTTTCTAGCAGACATGAAGATCCAAATTATGGAAGTATCTGACATCTGGAAAACCCCAGGTCCCGAGCATTCTGGATAACAGGTCCCATTCCTGTATCAAGTTGTGGGGCCATTGACGCATAATTTGCTTAAAATATATTTTTCGGATGCTTAAGTCTCTTGAATATGTTATGCTACAATGGTGAGCCCAAAGCAATCCCTGCTCTAGAGCACCCAGTGAAAGGGATCCTGGGATAGGGGTGCTACATATACGTAAGCGATTCCATTGTATCATCATGTCCGTCTTTCAGTGCGATTGACTGGGGTTTCCCAGGCAGAAATAAATAATGCACTTGAATGACACCTAATCTGTAATAAACCCATATTAAAGCCTTCTCTTATCAGCTAGAGATGATGAAACCATAAAAGCCATAAAAAACGGGCAGGATTTACTATATTCACTAAACCTCTCCCTGGACTTTAGACTGCCACACGCAGGCAAACACCCACTTTTATAGGAATATAAAGCCATTTCACACTTTGCTGAGGCAGCCGAAGCCAAAATAAAAGTGTAAAATCGACCTGCTGAATTTCAGTTTAAAATTATGGCTAAAGAGCAGAAAGAGGTGCAGGAAATCTGCCTGAAATTCAGACGGGTCATTAACAGGGACCCCAGTAAAAAGGCAAGAGTAGAAGTATCTGGTTATAGTTGCACCTGCAGCAAAGTGTAAATGCACAGTGGCCTCTTCTAACTGCCTGCCATGGGAATACGATTTCAACTTGGTCTGACCCTTCCTGCACCCCAACAAAATGTCTATGGAAAATAATTTTGATACAGGTGTGGGATCCATTATCCGGTAACCCGTTATTCAGGCCAACTCCCATAGAATTTATTATAATCAATTAATCTAATTTGTAAAAAAAAAAAAAAAAAAAAAGATTTCCCTTTTTCTGTGTAATAATAAAACAGTCGCTTGTACTTGATCCCAACTAAGATATAATTAATCCTTATTGGAGGCAAAACCAGCCTATTGGGTTTATTTAATGTTTTAAATGATTTTCTAATAGACGTAAGGTATGGAGAAATCCGTTATCCGTAAAACTTCAGGACCCGAGCATTTTGGATAGCAGGTCCCTTACCTGTATAAGTATAATGCTTTGTTTTGCCCTGCACCCTTCAATGATAACTAAACTTGCTTGTCTGAATGACTTGGGTGATGGGTAAGGGGTGCCCACCCTTCATGAATAAAGCACTACTAGAAGCAGGAGCAATGCTGCCATTAAATCAAGTTGAGAAACTCGCCTCAGGGGGCAGCAAAAAAAGACACTTTAAAAAAAAAAACAACTAATTTTGGCTCTTAAATTGGAATTTCAGTTCTGTGAGTGCAGCTGTGCTCTCCCCACTAGCAATGCGGCCCCACTAAGCCTGATCCGGCACTCGGAAGAGCAAGCTAGAGTCCTGCAGCGGGTCGGGTACCAGCGGGTTACCCGCAAAAACCTGTGGTACCCTGCGGGTAGAAGTTCCGGGTGCGGGTATAGACATAGGTCGGCGGTTCTGCATAGGGATGGGCGAATTTGACCCGTTTCGCCAAAAATTTGCTGCCGGCGAAATGTCACAGACTCCCATTCAAGTCTATGGGCATTAATTTTTGTTGCATGGCGAATTTTTTTTTTGACACATGCGTCTTTGATACAAGACTATGAGCGTCAATTCCAAGGCTAAACAAGGCAAAAAAATTTGCCCATCCCGAGGCTGCGGGTTTGTGGGTCGCAGGTTGGGCCGCGGGTCTTCCCAATAGCGATTTTTACTCATTTTTTCTGATCACGGCTACTTCCGATGATGTTTACAATGACAGTACTTCCTGATTCTTGATGGTCAGCGGGTCGCGGTCTGGAAGCGGGTCCAAGCCCGTAAGAATTCGGGTTGTGGGTCCGGGTTGCAGATTGCGGGTACGGCTCGGGTACGGGTTCCAAAAAATGGACCCGCGCAGGACTCTACAGCAAGCGCCTTGTACAGGGGGGGGCAGCGGCATCAGAAAGGCGGCCTCAGGGTGGCAAGGACCCTGGGAATGCAGCAAAATGGGGCTCCTTTATCCTTGAACAGCAACGAGGAAGCACTTGGGCATCTCCGGGAACTCCCCTAAGTGCGCGTGTCCTATGGCAGAGGTTAAATACAGGCATGTCTTATGGTGAGTGGAGTTGCCCCTTGTTGCTCTATACTGCCCACTAGTCGTATAATTGTGCACTTGGGCCAGGGCTATTTTATGTATAAGAAATAAAGGGATTCTGTCATCACTGGAATATTCCACTGTGGCAAAACTGTGACATTATAAATACCCTCCCCATGGGACCCCTACTGGGCTCAATAAAGGGGCTGAGCTACATCAGTTCAGTTACGACCAATCATAGCTTTGTGTCGGCAACGTCCCATCCAAGATGGTGGTGCCCATGAACCACGTGGGCAGACCAGGGCGATGACGTCATGAGTCTGGCGCGAAAATTGAAAATAAACGGACTTCAAGGTCCCGGTTTCAATGCCCGATTATAGGAATTGCTGAATTGTGTTCCTGGGTTTCCTAAATTCCTAAATTTCTGTTTCCTGGATTCCTGACCTTCTGCTAGACCCTGCTGCCTTATTGAACTCTTGCCTGGATTTGACTACGCTTACGTCGGATACCTTTGGAAACCGCAAACTTGGACTTTAATCCCTAAATTTCCTCCTTGGTTCGGACTTCTCCGCTAGGAGCCGATAGGCCCCTGACACTTTGCTTTTCTAACATAGTAGACTTATCCAAAACAAATTGGCCACCGGACAATGGGTCACTGCACAGGAGTCAATTAGTACTTACCTAACCCAACGTCCGGGGTCAGACTGGTCCGGTGAAAAAACCAAAAGCCGCTTCCTTCTTGGCCTGGGGGTAAGGGGGGGACAGACGAGGATTTGCCCTGTGGTGGGAACCCATGGGGTAGCAGAGAGGAGGCGGGACCCTTGGGGGGCAGGCAGGCCCCTGACGTGGCAACCCCAGTGGACCCACACCCCTCCAGTCTGATGCTGCCACTGTCTCACATAGGCAACCATTCCACCAGAGCAGGTGCCAGGTCCTCTGTCATTTCAATTAGGCAAAGGTCGGTTATCTCCTTTATAGCTTAATTGGAATATGACAGATAGGGAGATAAAAAGAAACATAAATACAAACATTTGCCAAGAGACTAAGGCGTGATTGTTGCTTTCTATCGTTACATAACACAGGCAATAATAGTTTCACCTGTTTAAAGGGGAACTGTCTTAGCTACAAAGCTGAACCCTAACTCTAGGAGAGGCTCCGTATGGAATGATCTGTGGGTGTCATTGGGAAATTAGATTCTATGCAGTGATGGACGAATTTGTCCGGCTTCGCTTCACCAAAAAATTTGCGAAACTCCAGCAAAATTCACGAAACGGAGAAAAATCAGCAAAACGTTAATTTTGACGCTCGCCTCAATTTTGCAGCCAGCGCTAAAGTCAATGGGTGTCCGAATAATGTTGACGCGCAACAGTTTTGAAACGAGCGACTTTCCGGCATGTGTCAAATTTTTTGATGCCAGCGAATTTTCGCAAATTTATTCAGCAGCGGTGAAACTCGGAAATTACCACGAATTTGCACCTGACAAATTTTTTAGCCCATCACTTATTCCAAGCTCCAACTGAGCAGCAATATTCACATTCATTCTAATGGCCTCTCTTTATTCAAATGCATTTATAGGTGATTTCTTTGCGGTTATGTAATAAAAAGGCACTGCCCAGGGGCAGTCACCCATAGCAACCAATCAGCATTTACTGGTCACCTGTTTCAAAGCAAAAATCTTATTGGTTGCTATGGGTGACTGCTCCTGGGCAAACTTAGTGGCTTCTATTACATGTGGGAGTCAACGTTATAACTATAAGTTAGGGGTTTCCTTGTCTTCGTAGCCTTCCCCTATAGAAAGGATCAGCTGGCAGTTAGTATATATTAATATATGGTGCTGTGGTGGGAGGGTACATTTTCCCTGGATGGCAATTAGAATGATATTTTAGATAATTTTCTTTTTTTGTATCTTATGGAACTATGGGAATGTCACTGATACAATGCTTTTATATATACAGTACATGTATGGGATCCATTATCCAGAAACCCGTTATGAAGAAAGCTCCAAATTACGGAAAGGCCATCTCCCATAGACTCCATTTTATCCAAATAATATTTTTTTCCCCCTTTTTCTCTATAATAATAAAACAGTAGCTTGTACTTGATCCCAACTAAGATATAATTAATCCTTATTGGAAGCAAAACCAGCCTATTGGGTTTATTTAATGTTTATATGATTTTCTAGTAGACTTAAGGTATGAAGATCCAAATTACGGAAAGATCCCTTATCCTGAAAACCCCAGGTCCCAAGCATTCCGGATAACAGGTCCCATATCTGTATATGCGTCACACATCTTTATTTTCCCCTCTAGAGCATGTGTCCTGCCATAATTTCTCTCTTCTGTCAACCCATAGCAACCAGAAATTTGTGTTCATTTTTCTGCAACAGACAGGTATAGGATCCAATATTCGGAAACCCACAATCCAGATTAATTGCCGTTTTCTTCTGATTCTTTCCAGCTTTGAAATAGGGGTCGCTGACCCCATTTAAGAAACAAATGCTCTGTAAGGCTACACATTTATTGTTATTGCTACTTTTTATTATTCATCTTTCTCTCCTATTCATATTCCAGTCTCTTAATTCAAATTAATGTATGGTTGCTGGGGTAACTTAGGGATATAGGCAGAATTTTGGCCAGGGCTGTATATATAATGCCCCGCAAGAGAATAGAAAGTTGGGGAATTTATTATATAGGACACTATAAATTTGCTTAGCTCGGAATAAGTTCATAAGACCCTGCTGTAAAATGTTTTAATATCTAAAATACTCACATGGTTCTTTGGTTATAACTTGTAGGAACAGCAAACTTTTTTTTACTGCCTGTCAGACGCACAGAAGTGTGTGAAATTAATTATAGATGGATGCTTAATTACCTTCATTATTCCATTCCCTTCTGGCATGTAACCATGTGAGCGGAATGAATGATGAAAGGGAACCTTTATTTATTGTCGTGCCAGTGGCCAAACTCTCTGTAATTCAGATTAGATCCAGTTCCGATGGATGGGTTGTATAAGGATTAATTCAGCTTCTTCTCACAAGCAAAATATACTGATTATAACATGAACATCTGTATAATAAATAAGAAAAATCGAAAACCTTGTTACTTACTCGTAATTAATGATGGGCGAATAAATGCACCTTGAGTGAATTCGCTGAGAATTTCCTCGTTTCGCCACTGACGAGTAAATTCTCAAAACTCCCACGAAAATTCGTCAAAAAATTTTGGACCCGCGTCCAAAAAGTCGCTTGTGTCAAAATCGTCACCAGTCAACACTATTTAGACGCTCATATTTTACACCAGTGTAAAAATTGACGTGGGTGTCAAAATTTACAGGGGCTTCAATTCTCCCCTCACTACTAGTAATTTATACCAATAGATCAAAGCAGAGATCTGACCAAGGTCAGTACAACTGCAGTTCCAAAAGAAATTGAGAGAAAAGAACAAATACTCCGCTTCACATATAAAAGTCACTTTACAAATCTTTCTCCTCTACTCATCAATAATAGCCAGTGATGGGTGAATTTGTCCATTTCGCGTCGCCGAAAAATGTGCAAATTTCCTGGGAAATTCGCAAAACGGCGAAAATTTAGCGACTTTGACATCCGCGTCAATTTGGACGCTCGCATTAAAGTCGATGGGCGTCTAAATAATGCTGCAGTTTTGACGCAAGCGACTATTCCGATGCGTGTCCAAACTATTTTGATGCTGGCAAATTTCTGCCACAGTTTCATGAATTTATTCGCCGGCGACGAAATGCGGAAATTCGCCATGAATTTGTGCCTGGTGAATTTATTCGCCCACCGCTAATAATAGCTTTAAAATTGGGAAATCGATTATTTCAAATGACACTAATTAGTCCACCTCGTTGATAAGTGTTTACAATTAAATTCAATAACTAAAGTTGTTCACACTGCGACTCATGACCGTGGGGCAAGTCATGGATCCTATCACATCATCAAGTTCGCGGATGATACAACCGTAGTGGGTCTCATCAGCGAGAACAACGAGTCATCGTATAGACAAGAGATGAAATGGCTAACGGACTGGTGCAAAGTCAACAATCTGTCTATGAATACAAACAAAACAAAGGAAATAGGTGTTGGGCTTCAGGAGAACACGTGTGGATGGTTCTCCAACTGAACATTGACGGATCTCCGGTGGAAATTGTCAAGAGCACCAAATTCCTTGGGGTACATCTGGCAGAGAACCTCTCCTGGTCCCTTAACACCAGCTCTATAGTGAAGAAAGCACAGCAGCGTCTCTACTTTCTGCAGAAACTGAAAAAAGCCCACCTTCCACCACCCATTCTCATTATCTTCTACAGAGGGTCTATTGAAAGCATTTTATGCTCCTGCATCACTACCTGGTATGGAAACTGCTCTGTATCAGATCACAAGATCCTGCAGCAGGTGGTGAGGACATCGGAAAAGATCATTGGGGTCTCGCTTCCCGCCATTATGGATATTTACCACACCAGGTGTCTCCAGAAGGCTACCAGGATTGTCAGGGATCTCACCCACCCTGCACATGATCTCTTTACGCTCCTGCCATCCTGTAAAAGATACCGCAGTATTCAAGCGCTGACTTCCAGAATGCGAAACAGTTTATTTCCACAAGCCGTCAGGTATCTCAACTCCCAAGGACTGAACTGAATATATTCATAAGGAACTGAAATGTCCACTTTGCCCAGCATGACCGTGTACTAGAGTTGTTGTATAGCACCGGGGGGTTCTGGAGGAACGTCATTTTGTTTCTACTATGTACTTTATTTACTGTATATGGCTGAAATGACAATAAAATCCACTTGACTAGACTAAAGTGCAGTGCAATGATACCGATTCATTCCTTGAGGTAATTAATAATTCTAATTAAAAAAAACAATAATCACTTAATTCAATTTCTTCCAGGAAACGATTGGTACATATTCATATACAGGGAATCTAAAGTGCAAAACAGCCAATTCATTTAAGAATTCATCAATTGAATAAACAGTACAAAAATGATCTACGGTGTTGTGCAGTAAATAGTAGGGATGCACCGAATCCACTTTTTTGGATTCGGCCGAACCCCCGAATCCTTCACGAAGGATTCGGCCGAATACCGAACCGAATCCGAACCCTAATTTGCATATGCAAATTAGGGGTGGGAAAGGGAAAACATTTTTACTTCCTTGTTTTCTGACAAAAAGTCACGCAATTTCACTCCCTGCCCCTAATTTGCATATGCAAATTAGGATTCGGTTCGGCCGGGCAGAAGGATTCGGCCGAATCCGAATCCTGCTGAAAAAGGCCGAATCCCGAACCGAATCCTGGATTCAGTGCATCCCTAGTAAATAGTAATTAAAATGGATTCCCAAAGGAATTCTAATAAAGAGGTAAAAGAGGAGTTGATAACCAGGAATTCTTGGAATGAATTATAAAGCCACTTGTTCAGGTTCATGAAGGAGAAGAGAGAAAATGATTTAAAGAACGGCGGAGTTGTCCGAAAAACTGCTGCCTAATGGTTTGTATCTTTCATCTGCTCAATAAACACGTAGTAGTAGTAATAGTAGTTGTACAATATATTCTGGTTCACTAATTCATAGGAATAAGTTCAGTAATTGCTGTTGTTGTTCTTAAAGTGGCCATGCATGCCGAATGGTCACGTACAACCAAGGTTTAAGCAGTTGGGGATATAAACACCCAAGTGCCTGTGTCTAGTGTGGCCGATTTATTGGGGCAGCTCTTGTGTGTCTATGGGCTAAATCTAGTGGCAGATCTGAGCAGATTTGTTATAATGTAGATAAAGAATATCGCCCAACATTTTGGAAACAGAAAAATGTATAAAAAGATTGTTTGGCCACGTGCATTTTTTATGACCACACCCCCTAATTACCATGTTCATTTTACTAAATTTGGCAGGTTATGAAGGTTTGAACACATTTCTGTTGTTTTATGAGTTATTACAGTTTTGCTAATGAAGGTGAATTGCCCTTTAAGCTGCAAGTCACAGGGAGTCACTTATAAAGTTCACAGGGCATATTTATTCGCAAATGCTTGTTTTTTCCTGAATGCTAAAAAAAAGTTGTACTGCTGTGCCCTGTTTTTTGCGAATTCGCATGGAGAATAAATTTTCGCAAATGAGACGGGTGTTTGCGTAAGTGCGCCCACTGTGCGAAGTTGTTGTGTAAGTAACTTAAATTCGCAAAAGTCTTTTGCGCATATTTTCTCCGCCACCATTGTGATTTGACATATTTAAAAAGCTCGTTTAGACATTCGCATTGTGAAAAAAAAAATTGCAATTCTGTTTGTACACTCAGCTTTATAAATATAACCATGCGCAGGGCAAATATTTTCACTTTGCAAACCAATCTGCCCAAAACTGTTTCGCAAATATTTTTTCGGCCACCAAAGTTGTGACGCAGAGTATTCGCAATTTGTATTTTTCGCCATATTTAGAAAGCTCTTATGGACATTTGCAGTGCGAAAAAACATTGCAATTCTGTTTGTACATTAAGGACACCACTCTTATCCAGCTTTATAAATACAGCCATGCGCAGGGCAAATATTTTCGCTGTGTGAATCATTCTGCCCTGCACGAAGTTTATAAATGAGCCCCTCAGTTTCAGACCTGCTTATCTTAAATTGTTACAAATATATCTAAGTGAGCATGCCGCGTATTCTGGTCTCTTTGCAAAAGCCAATTAAGATAGAAACTTTGTATCTCTTTCTGGCTGTTCAGCGCAGGAGATCAAAGAGAAAGTCGGGACATTTCAGTAACAATCCGGGACTGTGGGTTGAGCTGTCAAAATTGGGACTGTCCCGTGAAAACGGCACAGTTGGGAGGTATGTATAAAGTACACTGAGCCTTAATAAAGCCCTAGGGCAGCAGCTTAAGGGCCATATTTACCAAATAGGCACTCGAGGGTCTGTGCCTAGGGCAGCAGCTTTAAGGGGGTGGCCCAGTGGCTGGACTACGGCGGGTGCCTGCCCGGATGCACGTTCCGACACTAATCTAATGTGAAAATTGTGTCCAGAGGGTGGGGGTCCAACTGGCCAGCCCACACCCAGGCCCAGGAGTGCTTGTTACAATATTGGGGTGGTCCTCATGTGCCTATATGGTAGATAAAAAATGTTGCCAAAAAATGTTGCTGCAACTAAATATAGTGACAGGTTGGGGTGCTGGGTATCTGCAAGCTCACACTCAGCTGGAATTGACATAATGTGCGTGCATATCACATCACTTCTGCACAGATACAGTATTCTACACTTCTATGGGGTGCACTGAGGTGCCTAGAGAGGCTCCGGATCAAAATACGACACTGGCCTTCTGGCCCCCTCGATACTTGTGGCTAAATCTGGCAGTGGTTCTGAGAGGGAGGGTGGGGTTATTTAGTTCCTCTGAAATTGGTGCATGTGCAATACAGCAAGTGTGAGCAACCACTGATCACCAGGGGAATATAACGGGCCAATGCCCAATGGAGGCCTAAATAAAGTCCTGATTATTATTGGGATTTTAACACAATAGGAGGGCTATGGGAGATGGTCAGCAAGTGTGTCACTGCAACTAAAAGTCTGACTGCATCCTAAGCCAGTTTTACTTTCAGAAAAGCAGGGTGATGTGGGGGGAGAAAGTATATAGGGCTTATTCACAATACACCACATGGTTTGAAAAATGGGAAAAGAGGTTGCAACTGGAGCACAAAGACCTGCAGCTCATTTCACCAATACAGTGCTGTGACGTATTAGTGGGGGACAGCGAGGGGGAGGCATGTAGGGTTCTTGAGGGCTCTGTGCACTATGTGCTGTTTTTTTGCTTTGACATTCAATGCAGAGAGCTGCAACCCAAGTGCGCCCCCATATATGATCCCTTAGATTTACCTTTTGTGGCCTAAACGGGGCTCAAATAGAATCTATGGTTCTTTAAAAACCTATAGAGTCAAGCCCATTCTAAAACCCAAATCCATTATAAACATAAAAATGACTTGCAAATGGATATAGAGCATTGGTGCTGGCCCTTTAACAGTTCTGCTGTAATATGGTGCATTTTCTCATTGAAGGTATTTTCTCTTTTATTCAGAACGCTGATGGTATTCTCCACGAATGGAAATCTGGTTCCCAGTGTGATTTATAAAATAGTTATTAAAGCTGTTTCAATCAATGCCTCCCATTGGCCACAGCTGCTTACGGAAGGCAAGAAAATCAGTATATTGACCCAGAAAAAAACAGCTTTATGAGGCTGCAAGTGCTTCATTTTTTTACTTGGAGCAGCAGTTTTATCTGGGGTCACTGTATGGAGTCCTGCGGTGTGTTACACACAATGTGTGCCTTGAATCAGTGCTGTCACCGCGGGAGGTGGGTTATAGCAAGGCAGATAATTTTCGTTAATAATATAAGTATGTTCTGATTTCTGCTTTAACTCCTACAAGTAATGTTGTTCCCAGAGCTACACTTTACATGCACAATTCTATTAGATGTGTCTAAAGCGTCACTCACCCAGTATCAGCCAATGAAGACGTCTTGTTCTCTCTCATATTATTTAGCCTTTCATAAGTTGGGTGCGGTGGTTTCATGATGAGGATGACAATATTTAGGTGACAGGGTTATAGTAGATTATAGGGCTCATTCAGAAACACAAATGCGGGGTGCAAAGTGCAATTTTGGACCCATTTTGGATTTACCACTAGTGACGGTAGTTCCAGGTTGTCCCTGTGTCAACAAGGGGACTTTGGAACAGGAGGCAGGACAGATCCACCAGCACAACCACAGCAGTGTCCTCAGATCCAAGTATGTTTAATGAATGTTGTTAATATGCGCAACAACTGCGCCCATTTTTGCAAGATCACAACTGCAGCTGTAGTGGTAAAGGAGCCCTTATATCCTCAGTATAATATGCCCTAGGAATGTTAGAAGAAGCAGAAGACAGGGTACCTTCATTTTTTTCAAAAGTGAAGAGTGATTAATGAATCAACTTTAATTATACCTTTCACAACCCAATTGCACTGCATAGCCTATGATTGAGTGTCCTCGGGGGACACAAAACTGTCAGGCTTTTATCCTTTATACATAATGTAAATAAAGACTTTTTTGTACTACTTCAAAAAAATAATTTGGACTCCTGGATTCTACTGACTAATTGACTTTGGGTGTTCTTGAGTGGTGCCTGCCCGCTATTCAAGCTTTCTGTGTGTTGCTCCCCTTTGCTGAAAGTCTGGGGCATGAGCACCCGGACCCATCGTGGAAAGCGGTAAGCTTGTCCTTTTACTCATAATATCCAGGCTTCCAATGGTTTTCATTCAATTGCACTGCATACTCAAGGTTAGTGATGAGCTCATTTCACCAACACAGTGCTGGGACGGATAAATGAGGGGCAGGCAGGGCTCTGTGCACTATGTGCTGTTTTTTGCTTTGACATTCAATGCAGAGAGCTGCAAAAGTGCGCCCCCATATATGATCCCTTATATTTACCAAACATTTAACTATTGTGGCCTAAACGGGGCTCAAATCGAATCTATGGTTCTTTAAAAACCTATAGAGTCAAGCCCATTCTAAAACCCAAATCCATTATAAACATAAAAATGACTTGCAAATGGATATAGAGCATTGGTGCTGGCCCTTTAACAGTTCTGCTGTAATATGGTGCATTTTCTCATTGAAGGTATTTTCTCTTTTATTCAGAACGCTGATGGTATTCTCCACAAATGGAAATCTGGTTCCCAATGTGATATATAAAATAGTTATTTAAGCTGTTTCAATCAATGCCTCCCATTGGCCACAGCTGCTTACGGAAGGCAAGAAAATCAGTATATTGACCCAGAAAAAACAGCTTTATGAGGCTGCAAGTGCTTCATTTTTTTACTTGGAGCAGCAGTTTTATCTGGGGTCACTGTATGGAGTCCTGCAGTGTGTTACACAATGTGTGCCTTGAATCAGTGCTGTCACCACGGGAGGTGGGTTATAGCAAGGCAGATAATTTTCGTTAATAATATAAGTATGTTCTGATTTCTGCTTTAACTCCTACAAGTAATGTTGTTCCCAGAGCTGCACTTTACATGCACCAAAAAATTCGCAAATTTACCGAAAAATTAGCGAAACGCATTGAAGTCAATAGGTGTCAATTATTTTGACGCACAACAATTTTGTCCAAATGCAGTCAAGTCAACGGGCGTCCAAATAATGACGTGAGACAATTTTTATGCGCGACTATTCTGAGACGCAACAATTTTGTCGCGGTGGATTTTTTGCTGTGAATTTTCTTCGCAGATTTATTTGCTGGTGGCGAAATCCATGCCTGCCGAATTTATTCACCCACAATCACTACTAACTATAGCAACTTTCAAACAGATGACCTGTAAATGCCACTATTTCATTGGTTGTTATGGATCACTAGACATGGTGCGCCTTTTTCAGGACGTTACCCTAAACATTACTTTGCTGCAGCCAATAATCATTGGCTTATTGATTTTCTAGAGACTTAGCAAAGATAATTTGCAAATTGAACTACTGAACTAAGTCCCCAGATATTGTGGTTATTATATCATGCAGTATTAGAGGGTTCTGTTTTTAATTGGAATGTTAATTTAAATCTGTACGGCACGCGTCTGTTTAATATAGACAATGGATTCTACATGACGGATGAAATAGGATTTTATAGGAAACGGCACAAACCGTACTGGGCTCTCAAGGCCCTTGAGTTATTGTCGGATGATTACATTCTTGCCCCGCTTGTGAAACCACATGATGATAATCAAATTGTTGGCACAAAATTAAAAGCCGAACACTGAAAGGCTGTCATTATTCTTCATCTTGAGCTCTGACTGTTCCTCTGAGGATCTTCTGTGGTTAAATTCAATATGCTTTCACACTGATTTCTTTTTTCCCCCCCAACCCTAGTCCTCAGCAACTGCTAAAGAGCCACAGTTTGTATAAAACTGAATTACAATGAGTGTCGCACAGTAGTTTGGTTTCTGAGTAACTGAGCACGAGACAGTGACGAGATGATGAGTATTGAGGTATTGATCAAGAATACATCTGAAACACATGTAGAAGTGGTCCCTTTAGGATTCCTCTGGTCATTCTTTAATAAATCTAGTGGAGAGTGAGGGTCAGTAGGGTCTATGCCCACCATTTTCAAGCCTACCAGTTTTCTGCATCTGGGCTAACAATGTGCCAAATATGAGAAACCGGTCTTAAAGCTCATGTGGTTGGAGATGTAAATAAGCCACTTAAAATAAGTGGAAATAGAAACTAGGGCAGTCAACAGTAAGACATTTGGGACTGTTGGGAGCTTTAAACAAACATTATAAAGCAGTATGGCATGGACAGTTTTTTAGTCTATAGTCAATAGCCTGCAACAAATCTCCTCTTTCCTTTTGAGACAACTTCTGGTGACTTCGGAAGACCAAAGAGACACGTGGGTTTTACCACTGGCGATTTAGTGGCGCCTCATAGAGTCCACCAATCACAATCAATTAGATTGATAGCTCTATTGGGGAAGAACCAGGGGTGTAACTATAGAGGAAGCAGACCCTGTGGCTGTAGGGGGGCCCAGGAGGTATAGGAGCCCCACTTGGCCCTAATTCATATAGAATTAAAATAAAATATTGTTAAAATAGGTCAACCTCTAAACATTTTGGGGGCCTGAAAAATAAGTTGCTGTGGGGCCCAGTAATTTCTAGTTACACCACTGGAAGAACCTTCATCCTCGTCTATTTAGAAATCAAGCTTGAAAGTAATTACTGTATATACAGTATCTTATATATAAGGAACTTATATTTGTATTGTTCTGTCTTAGTTTTGTTTAAGGCATCAATATACATATAAAAACAGGGTCAGACTGGGCTGGCGAGACACCGGGAAAATACCCGGTGGGCCAAAGCCCTCATGGGCCCTGCTGGCCTAGACCCGACCTCCACAACCAGCATCTCCTGTGCTTCCTGACCACCCCCGCCGGTGATCGCATGAAGAAATGATGTGTAGGTTCACGTTGGCTGGGGAAGGTAGGGGAAAGAGGGAGATTGGTGGCGGGGGGATTTGCAATGGTGGTGGGGTCCACTGGGATTTTCAGGTGGTCTGGGGGTCTGTGGAGGGGCAGGGGGCCCTGATGTGGCAGCCTCGGTGGGCCCAGACCCTCGCAATCTGATGCTGAGTAAAAAAGTTCTACCTCGACAGCTGTTAGGACCCAGCTACCCCAGATATGTTACAAGGCCAGGTTCCTATATTGCCTGCAAAGATGAAAGGCATCTGGATTATGACTTCAGGTTTTGTATCTACTGGTAGAAGATATGAGACAGGAGGGCTTCTTCTAAGAATGCTTCAAATGTTACTGGAAAGTCTCAGACTTTTAGTTGTTGCAAAACTGTACATAGGGGACCCCAATGCACTGAAAGGAAGACCCAGACCACAATAATTATTTACTTTCTTGTTTATCCCTATTTATGCAATAGGGCAGGTCGGTACAAATTGTGGACTACAAAGGTGCTGCCGGAATCAAAAAAGTCTGAAGACCTCTGCTGTAAAGTGTTGGAGAAACTACACAAAGACCTACAAACCAGTCCCAACTAATGTGTTTCAACTATCAAAGTACCATAGGAAGAACAAGCAGAGTAACGTTAAAGTGCACATATGGAATAATATACTAAATTGAGGACTGTTATTAAGTTCCCCATATTTAATTATTGCAACTGGACTGTTGCGTTCCTAACAAAAAGGTCTCATGTTGACTACTATGGGTCTCAAACAATAAAAAAATTGTATCAAATTCCTTACACTACTCGGCTTTACTCTTAACTGGAAAGAATGCAGGGCCCCATCATTTTATCCTTAAATACAGTCATATGAAAAACTTTGGGAACCCCTCTCAGCCCGCATAATAATTTATTCCACTTTCAACAAAAAAAGATAACAGTGGTATGTCTTTCATTTCCCAGGAACATCTGAGTACTGGGGTGTTTTCTGAACAAAGATTTTTAGTGAAGCAGTATTCAGTTGTATGAAATTGAATCAAATTTGTAATTTTGCTAATTTGAATGCATATAACTGCTCAGTACTGATTACTGGCAACAAAAATTGGTTAAATTAGCTCATTAAGCCCTGAACTTCATAGGCAGGTGTGTCTAATCATGAGAAAGGGTATTTAAGGTGACCAATTGCAAGTTGTGTTTCTGTTTGACTCTCCTCTGAAGAGTGACAGCATGGGATCCTCAAAGCAACTCTCAAATGATATAGATTCTTCAGTATCACGGTTTAGGGGAAGGCTACAAAAAGCTATCTCAGAGGTTTAAACTGTCAGTTTCAACTGTAAGGAATGGAATCAGGAAATGGAAGGCCACAGGCACAGTTGCTGTAAAACCCAGGTCTGACAGGCCAAGAAAAATACAGGAGCAGCATATGAGGAGGATTGTGAGAATGGTTACAGACAACCCAAAGATCACCTCCAAAGACATCTTGCTGCATATGGTGTATCTGTACATCGTTCTACAATTCAGCGCAATTTGCACAAAGAACATCTGTATGGCAGGGGGATGAGAAAGAAGCCCTTTCTGCACTCACACAAACACAGTCGCTTGTTGTATGTAAAAGCTCATTTAGACAAGTCACAGTCATTTTGGAACAAAGTGCTTTGGACTGATGAGACAAAAATGTAGTTATTTGGTCATAACAAAAAGCACTTTTCATGGTGGAAGAAAAACACCACATTCCAAGAAAAACACCTGCTACCGACTGTCACATTTGGTGGAGGTCCCATCATGCTGTGGGGCTGTTTTGCCAGTTCAGGGACTGGGGGGGGGGGGTGAATTTAACCCAATATCAACAAATTCTTGATGTTCAAACATCAGTCACAAAGTTGAAGTTAGGCTGCAGTGGTTGGATATTCCATCCAAGACAATTACCCTAAACACACTTGAAATCTACAAAGACATTTATGCAGAGTGAGAAGTACAATATTCTGGAATGGCCGTCACAGTCCTCCGACTTGAATATCATGGAAAATCTATGGGATGATTTGAAGCAGACTGTCCATGCTCGGCAGCCATCAAATTTAACTGAACTGGAGAGATTTTGTATGGACCAATGGTCAAAAATAGCCACATCCAGAATCCAGACACTCATCAAAGGCTATAGGAGGCGTCTAGAGGCTGTTACATTTGCAAAAGGAGGTTCAACTAAGTATTGATGTAATATCTCTGTTGGGGTGCCCAAATTTATGCACCTGTCTAATTTTGTTATGATGCATATTGCATATTTTCTGTTAATCCAATAAACTTTATGTCACTGCTGAAATACTACTGTTTCCATAAGGCAAGTTATATATTAAAAGGAAGTTGCTACTTTGAAAGCTCAGCCAATGATAAACAAAACTTCAAAGAATTAAGAGGGGTTCCTAAACTTTTTCATATGACTAACGTTACGCTTGGATTTCTTTACTGCAGACAATGAGCACACAATATGCCTCGGACTAAAAAGTAATGATTATTTATCATATTTGGCTGGTTCCTTGTGAGCCCTAGTAACACAGATGCAGAGAAAACCCCCGACTGGCAGAATAGGATTATGTTGACAAATGACGTCTTCTAATCACTATAAATAACAGGTCTCTACAGAGGAAAAAGAGATAACATGAATCTTAATGGGAAAGGTTAATGACTAAGATAAGTACCTTGCCCTAAGGTAGGTATGAGTAATAGAACCGAGGATTGCTTTCTGTCAGTATCCATCAAGGGCCATTCAATCTGTGCTGAAAAGCAACTTTTGTTTGTATGCGCAGCAAATATATTGCATGAGAAAACCAAATAAATTACATTCCTGTTTTAAAATTAGCAAAATAAAAAGTAACTGAGTCCTTGTTAGTAGCAAGAGGATTTTAGTGTATTTTTACTCTAAAGAAGTGTATATATATATAAAAATTTTTGGGTTTGGTTTGGTTCCTGAAGACGGCTCCAGTTATGGAGCTGAAACGTTGAAAATAAATTTTGTATTTAAGTCCTGTTTGGTGTGGTTCTTTGGCTGACATACAATACATTTGAACCAGCACACGGGCATTTGATTTTTTCGCCGTATGCACTAGCTGCAAAGCGTAATATTTATATATATATATATATATATATGGATAGACTGACATCACCTTTAAGTTAAATGCAGTGGCTTCACATTGGGGATAACATACGCTTCACATAAGCCTTAACAGTCCCAATTCACACCCTGACTGGTGTTAACTTTAACTCACGGTTTCCTTAGCCCTCACTGGCTTTTGGTGGACTGCAAATCCCAGAATCCTCTCTGGGCCACACTCAAGACACACTTGTCTCCTTGGAGGGGTTTCTCTTTTCCTCTCCAGTCCTTTAGAGCTCTCTCTCTCTCTCTCTCTCTCTCTCTCTAACTCAGGTCAGCAGAGAATCACTCTCCTTCCCAGCTACACACAGGCACCTTCCCTAACTCAAGAAGGTCCTCACATGGCCCCTCACCCTCCTCCAGCTCCAGGAGATATCCAGGGGAAGAAGCCCTGAGCTGTTGCTCCTCACCTCCTTTTAACTACAGCTCACCTGTAGCTTAATTAGTTAACTGCCTCTATCTTGGCAGCTGAAAACCCTTACTGAAGCAAGGAATGGAAGCCCACCCTGCTCTCTTCCATTCACTCCAGGGACCCACTATCCAGCTTTTCCCAAGCCTGCATTACTTGCTGCAGCCACACAGACTTCCCTGGAGTTTATACTTCACCAGCCTAATGCTGGTAAAATACACACAATATTGGGCCCTTTTGACACACATATGTATCCTACAATATATTAGGAAAGCACCGAGGTCAGGATTCTGTTCGGGATTCGGACAGCATTTTGCCTTTTTTTAGCAGGATTCGGACTTGCCCGAATCCTTGTGCCTGGCCGAACCGAATTTGCATATGTAAATTAGGGTCAGGAAGGGAAATCAATAAAAAATGCTTTTCCTACTTTCTCCTTCCCCCCCAATTTGTATATACAAATTAGGATTCCGATTTGGTTACGGCCGAATCCTTTGTGAAAGAAGGTGCATCCCTAATATATATACACACTAGTGCGGGACCCACCACCTGCCCGCCCGAGCCCAACTTCCAGGTTCCTTTTATAGACACGTGCCGACCAGCCCAGTCAGTGACCTCACAAAAGGGGATGGGCGAGAGGTGCGCGTCTATAAAAATTCAACCCGGAAGTGGAAACCGGCATTTGGAAGGCACGCAACCCGGAACGGGAGATGTGAGGTCAACCCAAACCTGCCCGCGGGTTCCACAGGTATCAGGCTGGCCCTTACATTACTAGTTCACACAAATTGATCTAAGGTCTGCATGGGCATGAATAATACAGTGCATCCCTAGTTTGCAATGGCGCAAATATGCTTTAATTACATTTGGATTTTTCTTATGGTCTTGGATCACTTTCCCTCCCCCCCTGTCAGCACTTGTCATCTTTATGCGATTTGGCAGGCGAGTGGAGGGGAGGAGGTCAGGCTCTGTGGAGCAGGTTTGGGCTGGTGGGGCCAACCGGGTTTTTTCCGGGTGGCCCGTCAGCCCAGTGCGATGCTGTAGGCAGCAGACCCACCTGCCCAGGGCAAAACCAATTTGGGAAAAGGGAGGCGAATTTGCAGATAACATTTTTGCCCAACTCCATTGAACAATTAATAACAAATCCTTGTTCTTTTCTTCTTTCCAGAGTAAGTCTGTTTCTGCCACTAACTCTGCCAGTGAGTGGGTAAAGGGATGGTAGTACAGGTTTGGGATCTGTTATCAAGGAAACCTGTTATCCAGAAGCTCAGAATAACAGAAAGGCTGTCTCCCATAGACTCCATTATAATAAAAATAGCAATTTGTAAAACTGATTTCCTTTTTTCTGTGTAATAATAAAACAGTAGCTTGTACTTGATCCCAACTCAGATATAATTAATCCTTATTGGAAGCAAAACCAGCCTATTGGGTTTATTTAATCTTTACATGATTTTCTACTAGACTTAAGGTATAAAGATCCAAATTATGGAAAGATCTGTTATCCAGAAAACCCCAGGTCCCGAGCATTCTGGATAACAGGTCCCATATCTGTACTTGATCCCAACTAAGTTATAATTAATCCTTATTGGAAGCAGAACCAGCCTATTGGGTTTATTTAATGTTTACATGGTTTTCTAATGGACAAGATATATATACAGAAAGATCTGGAAACCCCCAGGTCCAGAGCATTCCAGAATTTTCTGGAAACCCCCAGGTCCTGAGCATTCTGGATAACAGGTCTCATACCTGTACCACAAGTGGGATGGAAGGGAACAGAAATATTGCTATCCTTGTCTTTTGTGCCAAAGCTTCTTGGCCTGGGTCTGTGTTTACTGGCTAACCCATATCCATTGGACTGCTGAAGTAATATTGGTATTTGTATCATTAACCATCTATATTTATGATGTTCTCCATGAACTGAGACCTTCCGAATCCCTATAGCAGTAGGCTTGTGCAAAGTGCAAATTTTCCATTACGTTACTCCTTTCGCCAAAGTTTCGTTTACCACATTAGACCTGCCGAACTGAACATTTTCTTTAACCAGGGCATGAGGGGCATGCCACATTTATTTTAGGATGGGCTCATGTCTAGGACATTAGAGGATCTCTTGTCTTTATTTTGCTTCCTTGGACATTTGCAATAATAAGTGGCCACTTCAAAAATTTCCCCATCACTATTAAAGACATATATACTGTATATGACCTATATGTACCCGCCCTATTCGAATTGACCTAAGTATAAGTGTAATAATGAAGTTCCACTAGGCAGAAATAAATGTTAGCAAATGTTCGTTATGAAATGCTCGAGCTGATGAATTAACCCGGGGTTATTCCAGCGAGCACCATGGAGCGATCGTCTTCTGGCTTCTTCTTTCTTCAATTTTCCCGGGGCAGATGCATGTGCCGTAGAATAAAATAGACAGCTTTTTTGTTAAAATTCAGCTATTCGCACTTAGCATGCACAGCCACGAAAAAAAAAGAAGAAGCCAGAAGTCGATCGCTCCGTGGTGCTCGTTGGAAGAATCCTGGGTCGGTGCAGTTTTCTTCTGATAGGAGCACTGGTCCGGGGTTTCAGGTAAGTACATGCAATAACTTGGGGGTGCCTAACTTTTGGCACCCCAAGTTAAAAGACTTTTCATTCTCCTTTAATGTGGCTTTTACTGGGAAATGCAGTTTCTAAATGTTTTGTTGCGTGCTACTCATGCGTGGGAACATTAGCATACACCAAGGATGTAGAGTATCACCACCGCCTTATCAGCACAGAGCAAATGTCAGGTTTGTCTTACAATTAACAGTATTTATTTATGCCGCTAATGGCTCTTTTGTAGTCACAAGCACATCATGTCCATATATATATATTGTACTCAATGTATTTGTGCTACATCACTGATTTCTGATGTTTGAAATGATTTAAGGCACTGAATTCACCCTTGAGCTTGGTGTTGCCAACTCCCCCAGCTGCAAATGCGTCTCAAGGCAGAGTGATGTGATCTGTTCTACTACTATCACCGGGTTTATTTTCCAACTATTTGGATATGTCAAGCGAGTTTATGACATCGGTAATAAAGACGATGTAAAACAGTCAGTGGTATTCGGGGAAAGGTTTGCATAGCTATATGGAATGTATGGCATGGTCCTGTAACACCTCAATAAAACCTGCCACGTAGTAGATCAAAAGTAACACAAAAATGTAGGAATAAGAATATAAAAGATTAATAAAAGGTGAGGGTAAAGGTTTTATCATTCAATGGTTGACTAAATTTGTCTGTTCAAACCTCCTTACCCCCTGCCCATCCACCAATTCTCCAGGTCCTACAAGGCATGCCATCCCCAAAGCTTGAGAACCAACTGACATTACTGTTATAACTAAATGTCATTATGTTTCTACATTTTGAGCTCATTGTTCTTCTCACTATGATACAACTGAGAGGTTTCTGGCTCCTCCTACACATAATACAAGGAGTAGCCCTACCACATTCCACCTCGAACTAGATGAAGTGTTTTCAGACCAGCTTTAACCAGCATTTTTACCCTGATCTATTCCGCCCGACATTTTATGAGGAACAATGTAAAAAGTTATAGCATTGTAAGATTTTATTGATAAAGCCAGCATGTAAAGAAAAAAAGTCGAAACTTGGTTAAACACAAAATAAGGACTTTTGAAGACTGGTGATAAACACGGAGGTTGAGTTCTCAATTAAATCTTTTTCCCTTATAAGGGCACACATAAACTGATATATAATCCAAGCCTTCAAGCAGGGTGTTCATTTTAATCTAAGGTATAGTCTAGGGGGCAGATTTATCAAAGTTCGAATGTCAAGAGTTTTTTTAATTCGATTGATCTTGAATGACCTCAAAATTCAAATAGTATTTTATTTAAGAAAAAACGTGAATATCTAAAACTCAACTGAATATTACCAATGCGAAAATCAAAATTGAATTAGACTAAACTCAAATCGAGTCTTTTGTCCACAAAAAACCTTGAAAGTCAGGCTATTAGCATCTTCAAATGGGTCACTGGACTTCTGCCATTGACTTCTACATGTTCTACTTCTATTTGTTCCCAGGGTCCAGGTATGATAAATCTTGAATTCAAATTTGGATTATTCCAAACTCGAATTTCTGAGTTTTGACCAAAAATCTAACTAAAAAATGAAAATTTCCAATTCGAACCTTGATAAATCTGCCCCTAGGTAAAGCCTAGGCTAACTCATTTATTCCTTATTCAATGCAGTAGTGGCTGCTACTTCTTTACACTGCGAAAACTTTGCATTCCAGTTGGGTTGTCTATTACATCTATGACTGTAATTGCAAAAGCAATTTTTCAAATTGATACAGCCCAGGTATTGACTATGATAAGTGAGGACTGGATGGGAAAAAAGGTGAAGTATCTCCAGGCTTGGGTTTTTTTATTTAGGAAAGGTAGACATGTACCTGGTGGCGTTTGTCACCTTCAAGGCGTTTGTTTCTCCTTGAATCTGGGTTTACAAGGCGTAAAGGAGAACTAAACCCACCTCCCCAATAAGAAAAGCCCCATCTACTAAATTACATAGTCCCCCTTCCTACCTGCATAGTGCATTATTCCAGAAAGTGTATGTGGACAGCCTAAATGCAGAGTAGCAGAGCGGAGCTCATGGGGGCGTCATCTTCCAGGTCTTCTGTCTTCTTCCTTCCCTTTCGCAATTCACAAAACTTTTCAGCGCATGTGCCGTTGGTACGAATACCGGATTGCTCCAACTGCACATGCACCAAATACGGTGTTCTCTTACAGAAGAAGACCGAGGTCCCGGAAGATGGCGAACATGAGCTCCCCTACCCTACTCTGCATGAATAAGTGAGCATGCTGTCCAGAGACACTTTCTAAAATAATGAACTATGCGGCTAGGAAGCAGGGAGTGGGGACTATCTAGGGTAGTAGATGGAGCTTTTCTTATTGAGGGGTTAGTTCTCCTTTAAAGGAGTTGTTCGCCTTTAAATTAACTGTTAGTATGATGTAGAGAGTGATATTCTGAAACAATTTGCTTTGCATCGATTTTTTTTTATTATTTGTGGTTTTTGAGTTATTTAGCTTTTTATTCAACAGCTCTCCAGTTTGCATTTTCTGCAATCTGGTTGCTAGGATCCAAATCACCCTAGCAACCATGCACCGATTTGAAAAAGAGACTGGAATATGAATAGGAGAGGCCTGAATAGAAAGATGAGAAATTAAAAAGTAGCAATAACAATACATTTGTAGCCTTACAGAGCTTTTGGTTTTTAGATGGGACCCCCATATGAAAGCTGAAAAGAGTCAGAAGAAGAAGGCAAATAATTCAAAAACTATAAAAAATATAATGAAGACTGATTGAAAAAGGTCTTAGCCATTCTATAACATATTAAAAGTTAACTTGAAGGTGAACTACCTCTTTAAAATGTTTAATGCTTGGCCTCACTGTGTCCTTTAATGCTGGGGGCTACACCCCTATATCACAGTCATCCGCTACACCTCCTTGGGGAGTGCATAGGGGCCCAGGGCTCATGGCCGGTTGTTGTTGTTGAGGGCACAGTAAGATAAATGGGACGATATAAGCAATACATCATATCAGAAACAATTCCTGTTATGATGGTATAGATCCAAATCTTCCCACTTGATCCACAGCTAGTTCCACTTGTTTTAGTTTGGCTCTGCAACAGTTGATAGAGTGGCCACCTCCAAAACTGTACCATGTGTTGAACAGACAACCGGAGAGCCTTAAATTGAATGTCGTTTATTAGAGCACTACCTGTTTCAAGACCTTCCTCGGGTGCATTTATGGAAAACTCCATATTTGCTAGCGCCATCTCATTTCAGTCACCATGTTCAACCTCCTTGATTTCCCTGTAATAACAATGTACTTTTTCACTATGAAAAATGAAAACAAGACCCTTTTAAAAATATTTTATAAACTTAAGAAATTAAAATATTCAAACAAGGGAAATAATACATTTACAAAGAATTCCTTTAGTTTCTAAGCACCGTTTAGCCTTATGATGCCTGTAAATGTCCTTAGCGAATACAATTAGGTTCATCTTCCCCGGGCTTCAAGCTTGTTAGAATAGTTATTTCCCGGTTCTACTTTTGGCACAGAAAATGCTGATTCTAGCAGCACATAATCATTTTGGCTCATGGTGATATAAAAGTCTATAGGTGAGGTACGACCTTATTTCAATTTTTTTCCACTCCTGCTTGTAGATGTACTAACCACTGAAGTCACGGAGGAGAAGTACATTTTACAGGGATCTCTTTGAGTTTTGATAAGCAGAGCAAGACCAATCCCTAAAAGAGGCAGTTTAAATTAGGGATGCACCGAATCCACTTTTTTGGATTCGGCCGAAACCCCGAATCCTTCACAAAGGATTCGGCCGAATACCGAACCGAATCCGAACCCTAATTTGCATATGCAAATTAGGGGTGGGAAGGGGAAAACATTTTTTACTTCCTTGTTTTCTGACAAAAATTCACGGAATTTCCCTCCCTGCCCCTAATTTGCATATGCAAATTAGGATTCAGATTTGGTTCGGCCGGGCAGAAGGATTCGGCCGAATCCGAATCCTGCTGAAAAAGGCCGAATCCTGGCCGAATCCCGAACCGAATCCTGGATTCGGTGCATCCCTAGTTTAAATCTATGGGACAAATTGTTGGATACTGTGCAATTTGGCTATTCATATTGATTACAAATTAGTACCCATCCGAAATGAAGTAAAGGTTGCTCTGGTCCATCTTTCTTCTTGATCAGAAGATCAAAAAGAGGTTTCCATGGAAGAAACTAGGACAGAATGACTGTGATATATATAGATAGTTATATATTTATATACTAAAAAATAACGCTACGTTAGACCAGAAACGAGTGATGCTACAAGTAGTGCACAATATCTCATGGGGATGTCCAAGCTGTGTCTCTTTGGCGGATGTTGAGCTACAAATGGAGACATCTGCATCTAGAAATTTATTCGGGATTCCCCTACCCATCATTCCATTGAAATTGATTATCATACCACTTGAAATGAATTATGGAACATAATGATGTACATGTTGGACATCCCTTATAATATAAATTCAACCATTTTGTCAATTTTTGTAAGCAATCCAACAATATGCAGAAGATTTTGATGGGGTTTGGCTTAAGTGCATTGCTATATGATATTTTCAAACATGTTAGTCGTCTTTCCAAGGCTTTTCTGTATCGGGCTTTGCCGATGTGGATTCTGCACCATTTTCTATTTTGTCATCATTGACCGATGTCTCGTTTTTCTTACAACCTGAGTTTTCTTTCATTTCCATCTCTTTTGCTTGTCTTTCTTTTTCCTCTTTCTCAAGCATGCGGTAATTATAGTAGTTCATGACAAAAAGAAAAAGTCCCGCCAATACCATGATTACTCCACATTCATAATACATGTACTTGTAGTCTCCAAAGGCATCAACAATGGCACCTGTGAAACCAACAAGAAGAAACTATTTATTTAAACCAAACAAGCAACTCACCAAGAAGTATAAAAGGCTACAATGACCACTACAAGGACGACTCCTTTTGACATTACTGAACCTGAATACAAAGAACAGTGTAGTTCTAAATTATAATTAAAAATATTACCAATGAATTGTAAGACCTTGATGTATTGGACAAGAAAGGCAGAGAAAGACCTGAGTAACCCTAATGCTGGTCATATATGTACCAATATTATCCATGTATGATGCCCTGTCAAACCAACTGATATTCATGTATTTTAGGGATGCACCGAATCCACTATTTTGGATTCAGCCGAACCCCCAACTCCTAAGCAAAGGATTCGGCCGAATATCGAACCGAATCCGAACCCTAATTTGCATATGCAAATTAAGGGTGGGAAGGGGAATTTTTTTTTACTTCCTTGTTTTGTGACAAAAAGTCACGCGATTTCCCTCTCCACCCCTAATTTGCATATGCAAATTAGGATTCGGATTCGGTTCGGCCAGGCACAAGGATTCGGCCGAATCCGAATCCTGTTGAAGAAGGCTGAATCCTGGCTGAATCCCGAACCGAATCCTGGATTCGGTGCATCCCTAATGTATTTAGGTATCCTCTGTTATAGAATCGGGTAGGTAAGAGCATTTCATCTGCAGATGTACAATGTGGGCTTTATCAATCATTCAAGTACTCTACATGAACAATCAGAACAATCTTCTACATGAACAATCGGAAGGTTGCCCATCAAACACGTACGCTTGGCCAATGGGGTGATGGGGCGATACGAAGAGCATTTCCTTTACTTCAAGGAAATATTTTCATAGGCCCAATGCTAACGTTACAATGAACACAATTTTTGTAATTTAAGAAGACACTGTCACCCCACCTGCAACAAAGATGTAGGTCATTCCAAAAATGTTGGAAATGTTGGAAAAATGTTTAACCATAGTTTTAATATCCCTCAGCCAATAACAATTTTTTTTAACTTTGTGGCCAATGACAGAAGACAACGACTCTCCTACGTTTGTGTTGCATTTATCTCTCATGTCTTTCTTTGTTTATCTACTAGGCAAACCCTTTCTATGATGCTGCATGATTGAATCGCAATATCCTGATGTCATATACGCAACTGTCATACTAACAAGTCTTTGTCTTCGCACGAAAAACAAGGTGTGTGTGGTTTCGTGAAAGAGAACGGCATTGGGAAAAAACGGTGTTTACTTTCACTTTAAAACAAGTTTAAGCCACTTTGCATATTTCCTGTATACACAGACCTGACCTTTTCCCAGGCATGTGATTTTGCCTCAGTTTCATCTAAAAGAGCCTAGGGGCAGATTTATTAAAGATCAAGCTTTACTTCCAAAACAAATTCAAGTAAAAACAGGTGTTCTCCCCAATGTTTGAATGTTTTTTGTGGAGTTGCATGAAAATATTTGTTCTCATGTTTATTGAAGTTCAACAAAATCTCTAATGAGCCACTGACTAAAGGCCCCCTTACATGGGATGATAAAAACTGCCAACAGACCAAGTCGGCAGCTTATCAGCCCGTGTGTAGGGCCCTCCGGAGGGCTTTCCCGATCAATATCTGGCCAAAAGTCGGGCAGATGTCGTTTGGGCAGGTTAAAAAATCCCGTCGGATCGCACCACATCTGTTTGTCGATGCGGTCCCGCGATCTTACCGCTCGTATTGCCTCCACTCTGATCTGATCGTTGGGCCCTAAGGCCAAACGAGCGGATCTCCCTGTGTATGGCTACCTTAAGGCATTTTTTTCTTAAAGGAAATCCAAACCATAGAAACCCATTTGGCTAAAAGTGCTTTATTCTATGTGTTGAACTTACTGCACCAACCAAAATGTTTAGTATCTCTGTAATAATAATGATTCAGGCCTGGGCCAGGCCAAGCCAACCGGGCGCCCTAGGCAACCCGTTTGGCTAACCCCGCCCCCCTCCCCACGTACATTTGCAGGAGGGTGGGACTGGCAGAGGAGGGTGGGACTGGCAGGGGAGGGAGGGACAAACATAGGAGGAACAGACAGAGGAGGGAGGGGCAGAGGAGCAAGTAAAAGAGGGGGTAGGCGAGACCTGCAGAGGGGAGTGAATCCGGACTAGAGGTAGGCAGAGGAATGTCGAACTGCCAGCGCTCCACAGCGTTCCGCTCTTCTGCCTACCCCTAGTTCCGGCCCTGATTCAGGCCTTCAGAGTTGTACACAAGAGCTTGCCATCTTGGATTTGTTTGGCCATTTTGTGAGTGTCAATGGCACTGCACATGCTCAGTGTGCACTGGGAACAAAGCTCAGGGGTTATTGCTAATCATCTATCAGAAAACTATCATACCTCCCAACTGTCCCGTTTTTAGAGGGACGTTCCCTCCTTTGACCGCTCAACCGCAGTCCCTCGTCTGCCTGTCATGGAAGCTGATGCTACAGGGCTGATTATTACATTCTAATGTAAATTGCCCTGGTTTCTAAACTGCCATGTAATGAGAATACTAAACAGCCCTGTATCATGACTTTCTTATTAGGGAGCAGCAAATACTGATTAGGGGGCCAAAATAACTGTAAGGGGTGGAGAGCATGATATTGGTGTGATATTGGTGTAATATGAATCAAAGAGACATTTTACTGATTTTTGAAATTAAAGTTTTTTTCCCCAAACACAATTGAGAAAAACTCAAGGAGTTTTTGTCTAGCTTGATTGCAAGAATATTTATGAAAAGACTTGTAATGGGACAACCTAATCTGTGGTAATCCTTGAAAAGAAAACTTAACTGCCACAAAACACATTTTTCCATTCATTTTTAAAGTTTTGACTTTTTAAAAATAGCTTGAATGTTGATAATACACCTCTCACTAAGCTTGCCAGGTTTTAGCTGCTGAATCTTTTCATTTGAAATTTTTTTCTGATTGCTAAATCTCAAAAATTGCCAATTCTCAAATTGCGGCAAAAACTTGTTTAATTTTAATACAACTCAAGAGCTATGAAGCTCTGGTCCAGTGCTACTATCCCAGGAGGAATGTTTATTTTAGGACATTAGAATCAGTAATAGTGGTTCTTACCTCCAATTGGGGGTCCTAGGAGAAGAGGAACACACTCCACAATTGTAACAAGTCCCACAGCACTTGAAAATTTCTGGACACCAACAAGATCCATAAGAGTTTCAAAAAGTAAAGCGCAAACCATTCCAAAAGCCAAACCAAAAAATACAGAGTAGACAACCAAACCAACGTAGTCTGTGGCAAATGGGCACATGAGATGGCAAAATCCATTAAAAATAACTGAAAAACTAAGGAAATATTGGATTCTAGGGCGTATCCACTTAGTGTTGGCAATCAAACCCGTGCCTGGCCGAGCAAACATATCTACGATGGCAAGAATTGATAAAAGGAACGCAGCCGAGTACTCATCAACTCCAAGATGTTTGGCATAAGGAGTTAAAAATACAATAGGGGCATAAAATGCAAAAAACATTACCACATTGCCAACTAGGTAAATCATGAAACCTCTGTGCTTAAAAAGTGTTAGGTCGAGGACTTTGTTAAATTTTTGCATGCAGGTTTCTTCCTTGTTCGCCTCCATTTTGGTCCCATAGGAAGGCTGAAGCTTGTTGGCAGACAGTAAGGTTTCATTTGTGCCTTTTTCAGCAAGATCTTGTGATGGCTTTTTCTTAGAAGTCGTTGTTTGTCCTATTGGTCGAAAGAGAGCACCTGCCACACAGCAGTTTAGCAACAATCCACCCAATATCAAAAAACTGCCCCTCCAGCCAAACTTATCAAACAAAAACTGGTTGAGCGGTGCAAGCGTGGAAAGTACAACTGGACTTCCAGCCATGGCAAGGCCATTGGCAATCGGCCTTCTTTTGAGAAAATACTTCCCAACTACGATGACAGATGGCTGAAGATTTAAAGAAAAACCAAAACCTGAAAAGAAAGGAAAAAAAACAGGTATTATTTTTACATTGATCACTTCTGGTTGCAATCTCAGTTGAATTCCACCCAGTGGAACATTTTAAAGCACAAACTAAATTGAGAAGGTGAAGTAAAATGACGAAACAAGAAAGACGATTTCTGTGAATTAAATTTGTAAGCGAAGTCTTCTAGTGAAGTGGGAGAATGTCCAAATTAGTCGACTAATATAAAGTTTAATTTTGGGAGTTTATAGAGAGTGCCTCTGCTAATAAATGACAGAGCACCTCATATCCACAGATAATAATGGTATTTTGATCTCCTTTTTTAATTTACCCTTCATTTGAAATCTCTGATTTACCTCCAAGAGGCCTCGATGGAATATAGAGGAGTAAATTAAACCAAATGGACATGGCAGACTTGCTGGTCATTAAGTAGTAGCAGTACTGTGTTACTATTCAAGCAAAACCAGTCCCTACCTATTTGTTGACAGTCTTTTCCAGTGTGTATCCTGCCCTCTGTTACGTCCCAAACAATGAGGAATTAGGACAGAGTCTACTGGGTCCTTTTAGGCTCTCTCATTCTGAGATGTTACACTAACATCTTTTATGAACATACTTCTTCATAGAGGCACAAAACAGACCAAGATGTTTTGGCGCCTTTATTGTATCAAGCACAAAGCAGCCCCCTACCGGGTAACTGTACACCAGGGATCCCCAACCTTTTCAACCCGTGAGCAACATTCAGAAGTAAAAGGAGATGGGGAGCAACACATGCATGAAAAATATTCTTGGACTGCCATATAAGTGTTGTGATTGGCCATTTGGTAGCCCCTATGTGGATTGTCAACCTACATTGAGGCTCTGTTTGGCAGTGCACCTGGTTTTTATGAAACCAAAACTTGCCTCCAAGCCTGAAATTCAAAAATAATCACCTGCTTTGAGGTCATTGAGAGCAACATCCAAGCGGTTGGAGAGCAACATGTTGCTCAGGGGCTACTGGTTGGGGATCACTGCTGTACACAGACCAATTTTGGAATCTTCTCCCCACTTTGCCCTTTTGCCAATCTCTCCCTATTTCCAAAACTCTGTAACATGAATTGGAGGGAAGGAGAAGAGACTACTATATGGGAAGAACAGTGTTTTCTTCCCCTACTGAATGTTACCCTGGTATTTGTCTTGGCTATTCCCACAACATGGCAAACGAGTACTCCTGCACTGAAATTATTAAATTCTCTTCTGGCTTATACCAATATTATCCACACATCTAGTACAGAAAAAAGGAGCAGGGTGAGCTTAATAAGAGGGAGAAGTCGCACAATGGGGCATAGATGGTGGGTCTACACAAGTACTCACCTATGTTTGAGTAGGGAGCAGAGTCCTTATATATTATGGTGCATAAATGGAATGTGCCATTAGTAACACTGTGCTTTGCCTTGTTTGTCTCACCCTAGTTCCAACATCGCACAGAGGCCTCAAGGGTGTAATCTGGGACACTGGGTCTATTTGGTTTTGCTCTGAGCGTGTGCATTTGAAAGAAAACTAAACAAATCCAGTCTTCTGTTTCTCTTTTCACACTACTGTATGCATCAAGTTGCAGCAATTCAACTGCTATGGAACGTTGGAGAAAACTTCATACTAAACGCCTGCACCTAAATACAGTCATGTACAGTAGTTGTGAGGCTCTACATGGCCAAGGATTTCAACCTTCTATCAGCTCATGGTTCGGAATTCTGTTGATTTACACCAAATGATTGTATTTTACCAGCTGAAATATTAACTAAACAATCTAGAATGCTCGGGACCTGTTTTTTCTGAATATGGGGCCTTTCCATATTTTAAGCCTACTAAAAAACATTAATTAAACCTAATAGGATTGTTTGATTAGGGATGCACCTAATCTAGGATTCGGTTCGGGATTCGGCCTTTTTTCAGCAGGATTCAGATTCGGCCGAATCATTCCGCCCGGCCGAACCGAATACGAATCCTAATTTGCACAAGTAAATTAGGGGCGGGAGGGAAATCACGTGACTTTTTGACACAAAACAAGGAAGTAACATTTTTTTCCCCCTTACCATCCCTAATTTGCATATGCAAATTATGGTTAGGATTTCGGTTCGGTATTCGGCCAAATCTGTCACAAAGGATTCTGGGGTTCGGCCAAATCCAAAAAAGTGGATTCGATGCATCCCTACTAATGGTTAATTATATCTTAGTTTGAATTAAGTATTATCCGTGAAAAAGGAAATATATTTAAAAAAATATGAATTATTTGTCTAAAATAGACTAAATGGGAAATGGCCTTCCCCTACGGCTGAGCTTTGTGGATAACAGATTTACGGATGGCAGATCCCATACCTGTATAGGAAGATTAAAGAGGGGTATTTCTACCCACTGGAACTGGCAATTGATATGACAGTTTTGAATTTTGTAATATACTATAGACAGTGTTTCATAAGTATTCTTAGAGTTATCATGTCACTAAAATCTGATTAATTGAAAAACCCTTATGTATAAATATTAAAAAAAAAAAAAAGTTCTTTATTTAATTGACTATTTTTGGGAAGCTCGTTCATGAGAAGCAGCAGGCGACACTTTTTCTGGAACACACAGTCGTTAATAAGAAAGGCAATTAGTTTGAATGTCAACTAGCCATTTAGGTAATAATCAATTAAAACTCCCAATTACCTCATCATTCATTTTTTTCGGTGACACAAATCTAATTTATTATAATCTCATTTTACAGGCGTTAATTAGTATGCAACAGCTTCCTACTCAGAACTTCTCTCTCTGACTTGTCATTAGGAGGCATAAAATGAATGCACCAAGCTTAACTCTTCTGTTTTAACAAAAATTGATCCCCAAAAAATCAAAGTGTAACCCACTAAGGAAAATGCTTAAAAAAAAAAAAAGAAACAGGAGCAAACAAAAAAAATTGGCATGTGAAGAGAAATAAACTGCAAACCGAGAATACTGGTGATAAACTGGGTCAAAAGAAAGAGTGATTAATGTGTAAAAGTTACATTTTATACATAACTGGCAGTTGGAACCAATAGATATAATAATTCCTTGAGTTTTTTGTACCCAGAATGCCACAATACTTCTGATGTGTGCTATGGGTAAAAGTATCTACACACACCATTTAAAGTAACAGGTCCTCAGCTGGAAACCCCACTACTGAGTTACAAACGGTTTCCAGGGGCAATGTCAGCACAAGAGTGTAGGGTCTTCATCAGTGGTCAAACATCACCATGTCCAATGCAAAGGATGAGCGATGGCATTTCACCATATGGGCTTGGCAGATACCAGGAGAATGCTACCTGCCATAGTGCATAATACATTTGTTAGGAATAATGGTTTGGGGCTGTTTTTCATACTTTGAGCTCCTGGTTCCAGTGAAAGCCAACCTTAAGGCTACAACATACATGGACATTCTTGACAATTCTGTGCTTCATACTTTGTGGAAGAGTTTGGGGAATGCTCCTGTTTCAGCACAATAATGTCGCCATCCACAAAGTCAAGTCCACACAGAATGGTTTACGGTAGTGGAAGAACCTGACTGAACAGAGCCCTGACCACCACCCAAATGAATCCCTGTGGGATGAATTAGAACCCTGACTGTAAGCCACTCCTGATCACCAACATCAGTGCCCAACCTCACAAATGTTCTTGTGGCAGATTTGAAGCGAATCCCACCAACAATTTTCCAACATCTAATGCAGAGGTCCCCAACCTTTTTCATCCATGAGTAACATTCTAAAAAGTTGCGGAGTAATACAAGCATGAAATATGTTCCAGGGGCTGCCAAATAAGGGCTGTGATTGGCCAGTTGGTAGCCCCTATGTGGACTGGCAGCCTAATGGATACTCTGGCAGTACACCTGTTTTTTATGCAACAAATCTTGCCTCCAAGCCAGGAATTAGAAAATAAGCTCCTGCTTTGAGGCCACTGGGAGCAACATTCAAGGGGTTGGAGATCAACATGTTGCTCACAAGCTACTTGTTGGGGACCACTGATCTAGTGGAATCCCTCAGAGAGAGCAAAGAGAGGGGCAACTTCATGTTAATATTTGTTTTTGGAAGTAGATGTTGGACAGGCAGGTGATGGGATACTTTTAGCCATATAAGGTAGTGGCTACTCCTGCAAAATTGTACTTAGTTGGAGAATACTTCTGGCAAAGTAGTTGTTCCTGCTCATAGAATGCTTGTATTTTTCCTAAGAAATAAGACTTGTTAAAGAATTTAGAGATGGGTGTTTTGGATTGTGGGATCAGGAGCAGAGAGAGATGAATTGAAGTCCAGTGAGTCATTCCAAAAAAACTCAAATATACAATTTTTTTTCCTATTTTAGTTAAAATGAGGAAATAATGATCTTACCTGCAATGACGCCAATGAAGATATACAGCTGCATAATACTTGAACTGAACGTTGCTATGATCATACCCGCTCCACTCAACAGTCCTCCAAATATAACCACTGGCCTGCTGCCATAGCGATTAACCAAGATACTGCTTACCGGACCTAAGGGTTGAAAAGAAACAAAACATATTCAAACATTTGGCTCTCTAACTGCATACAGTCATTTCTGCATTGACTAGTCCAGAACGAATGGATCTTGGCCAGGCAGTGTATAGTTAGGTGATCAGTGTTTTACATAGGACTATCCAGTCAGTGGCCAAAGCAATCACATAACAGTTAAAATTTCATATTTTAGATCTGAAGAAAAAAAAAACAAATATAAACCCCAAACCAGAACAAAAAATTTAAAATGAAGTCAACTGCAAACTCCATCTGAGCAGCGCTAACCACCATTCATTATGACCTTCTGGACATGCAGCGTAACATAGAGTTGTGTTCAGAATAAAAGCAGTCCGACATCACTTACCTGATCAACCACTGTTTTTGGTTGGAATTATGTTTCTACATGTCAAATAATTTTCTAGTAGGTGTAGTAGAGTAATAGAAACCCAACAGACCCATAGTATTTAACATCTGTATATTTATAACTGTTTATGATATGTTCTCTCTGTGTGTACGTTTATACAGCGGGGAGTATCCTAGTAGCACTACATAAATAAAATCAGGCCCTGTTCCTGAAAACCACCACTTAGGACCCCCCATACACAGTGATTTTCTCTAGCTGGTTCTGTAAACAGGGTTTAACTACAGAGGAAACAGACCCAGCGGCTGCAGGGGAGCCCAGGAAGTATAGGGGCCCCATGAAGCCCTAACTCGTGTACAATTTCAATAAATATTGGTAATCAGGTCAAACTCTAGACATTTTGAGGGCCTGAAAAGTAATTTGCTATGGGGCCCAGTAAGACGCCAACACTGAGCAGGAGTAGTTGAAGCAATGTCTGCATTGGCTTCCCTATTAGAAGAGGAGAAGGGGAGCTGGAATTGGCATGACATGGTCATGCACTATACTGCTTTATACAATGAGGTAGAGGAAAGAAGTGCATTTAGGGGTTCCTACATAGTTTGGTTCATGTGGGGGGTCCAAGGAAGTGTGTTGAACCATGGGATAGATGGGGGAGCTCTTTTCCCACCATAAAGCTCTTAGCTTTGTTTGAAATACATAAAACGGATGCCCTTTAGAAGCTCTGCAGATCTTAGGTGTCATAGCCAATAGGCACTAAAACACAGGGAAAGGCTGTAAGTGATTCAAATAAAAATATAAGGTACAGGTCAATGACACCAGCTATGAGCACTGCCCTTTTATTACCCTCTGTATCAACTGTCACCTTTCCTTTTAATTGAACTTCAATAAAATGACAAAGTTCAAAGAAACCTTTGTAAATCAAGGTTTATGGTGAACGATCATGTGCTGATATAGGCCATATTTTCCAAATAAACTTTTAAAGTACTTTGTTTTGGAGGAGAAGGTGTTGGGTTATGATTCCGCCATCACACCCAAAAGAACTTGGTTCAGGGTTTTCTGTAAAATGTTTTATCAGACTCACAATGAGATAACGTGTGTAGGGCAATTTGCTGACAATCTGTGGTTCCTTGGACCAATAAAGAGCCATAAACATTTTTTTAATCTGGAGGTTCCATTTAAAATATGACTATACACCACATGAGCCCAACATGCCATTTCCAAGCCTAGGGTATCAATGTGGAGTTTCTTCAGCCATTACTGCCACAAAGCCTCTGTTCCTATGGGAAGGCTTAGATGTTGAAACATTTTTGATGGGATTTGCTTCCATTCAGCTACAACAATGAGTGAGGCTGATGTTGGAGATCAGGCCGGGCAATTTTTGGAGGTTAAGGTTAGGACCCTGCAAAGCCAGTTAGGTTCTACATTAGGCACATTATTGAAGAAACAAGAATGGGCCTAATTAGCCCAAATTATGGAATGATGCCATTGCTACTTCTCCACTAAAAACTAGTGTTGGAATTATGGAATGATGTCCATGTACTTCTCCACTAAAAACTATTGTTGGATTCACCAGGCATCTGCCAACCTTTTCCACTTCTCCAGAGTCCAACGGCAGTGCCCTTTACCACCACCCCAGCAGACAATTGGCATTGTTCATGGTGATGTTAGGTCTTTTAGCCTCTAATCACCAATAGAAACCATAAATGTCCTATGAATACTGAATAGTGCTTCAGCTGACATTACTTCCAGAGACCAACTGGAAATACGCAGGGAGTTTTCTAACAGAGGACATGCCATTTTAGAAAGCTCCTAATTATGGGAAGGCAGTCTCCCATAGAAGTCATTTTGATCAAGTAATTCAGATTTTCCTTGGGGGAAAAAATAAGAATAAAAATGTATCAAAACTAATTTAGCAGGAAGAATCCCTTTGGTTTTCTTATAGCCCACAGACAAAATGAACTATATCACCACCAGTATTTGTCTGAACTATACAACTAGTAGATCGCATTCCTCTCACCAGTCCCCACTAAAACTTTAAGGCAGTCTTGTGCACAATCCCATTCAACACCTGCTACACCATAACCTGCCCCTAGACCTATCCTGATCTACTTTAACCCAATCCCATGCCTGGTATTTATCCCAGCTAACTACTGTATATTGTCTAGGGACCTCTAACACCGATTATATCAAGAATTCTGCCGTTAGGGTTATATGGATGATAAAAGGAGCAGGGTTACTTTTATTATATTAAACCAAGGTGACATAAACCAATAAAATGAACTAAAAGCTGATGACCGTTCCAAGGTGACAAGTTATGACATGGCTTCTAACTTCTACCTGTAACTTTATGTGTAACCTTAGTGACAAAGAATACGTTGGCATCAGACCAACATGACACATGGCATGGATTGATTCCAAGACAAAAAAATGCAACTTTTACTAGCAAACGCCTTAGCTGGCAGCATGTGCTCAAATCCTAGAAAGTACAATCACTTTTTGTTTTATTGTATTTAATAACAAAGATGAAAAAAGTTAGCCAGACTGTTTGCAGAAGAAGCGGCTTTTATAGAAAGAGTGTAGGGCACATTAGAAAAAGAAAACCGCTCCAAACTCTCCCCCTTCAACAATGGCCACTCTCACCAAACGTTGTGCTGATATTTATCCGATCACATTCAGGTGCTTACCATCAATACAAAAGAAGCAAGGAGGGCTCCACAACGAAGAACTGCCACTTTATTCAACGAGCTTTCACAAACTCTATGCCTAAGAATAAAGTGGCAATTCTTCATCGGAGTGCTCTCCTTGCAGCCTTTCTTAACACTGCATTGTCAAACTTCCATTACACCTATCAGGTTTTTGGTGGGTGCAATTGTGCACCTGTGATAGAAAAAAAAGCAATAAACACTGGATTTAATAATATTTCTACTGAGGATGTGCGATATTGAAGCACACAATGGAACTAGCAAGAGGAGAACAAAAGCTAGTGACCACAAGTTAGTAAAGAAGGTCAATCATTAGTTAAAGCATTTCTAGGCTAATTTTTAGTGAAACTGTACAAGTATGGGATCTGTTATCCATAAAACCGTTATCCAGAAAGCTCCTAATTACAGGAAGGCCGTCTCCCATAGACTCCATTTTAATCAAATAATTTAGATTTTTATAGTGGATTTCCTTTTTCTCTGTAATAATAAAACAGTAGCTTGTACTTGATCCAAACTATAATTAATCATTATTGAAGGCAAAACAAGCCAATTAGATTTATTTAATGTTTAAAACATTTTTAGTAGCCTTAAGGTATGAAGATCCAAATAAGGGAAAGATCCCTCATCTGGAAAACCCTAGGTCCAGAGCATTCTGGATAAAAGGCCCTATACCTGTGCCTTGTACTTGATCCCAAATAAGATATAATTAATCATTATTGGAGGCAAAACCAGCCTATTGGGTTTATTTAATGTTTACATGATTTTCTAATACACTTAAGGTATGAAGATCCAAATTATTGACAGATCCATTCTCTGGAAAACCCCAGGTCCCGAGCATTCTAGATAGCATACCTGTATTAAACTTCTTGGGAAAGTTCTCAGATTTGGACACCTAGTACCTGGATGGCAACATACAATATAATATAATAGTGCTATAATTTTGATCAACGTTATCCAACTTCAAATCAAACTCCACCATGTGATATTGCCCCCTACAGAGACTTACCACCCAGCAGTGAGTAGAAAGACTTATGGCCCCAGAAAGATAGGCTCAAGGCTCAGCTAAGCTTGGCACCGTATAGAGAGCTCAAGTAGACAGTTGCACCTTCTAATGAAGGCTTCTACGCTGCATGAATATTTTAAGGTCTGTGGATTCTGTCAAGATTTAGAGGGTGATAATATGGAATAAAATCAATTTTCTGGCTTGGACTGCAAGGCAAGATGGAAGGAAATAGTAGGAAATAATAGTAGAACACATTTCACAAAACCATTTGGAGGTGTTCGATCGAGACTTCATAGCAATCAAGGCCGCTAGACTACAAGATAAGGTTCCAGATAGTTTTGTTTATTCCCACCTTTACTTACATTAGATACAGTACAATCAGGCTTTTGTTAAAGTATCTACTTCATATCTCATTTTGTGTAAGTGGGAGTTCATTTTAGTTCAGGAAAGCAGAGTAGATGCAATTGTGCCAACTGCCAACCCAACAAATCAGGGGCGTAACTAGAGAGGAAGCAGATCCTGCGGCTGCAGGGGGGGCCAGGAGATATAGGGGCCCCATGAGGCCCAAATAATATAAAGAACAATTCAATATATTTTAGTAAAACAGGACAACCTTGGGATATGTTTGGGGCCCTAAAATTAATTTGCTTTGGGGCCCAGTAATTACACCAATGCAACAAATTCCAAGCTACTGAAGTGTAATTAGACAAAAGGCAAACTGTGGACATCTTCAGCTGCCAGTGGAGTTATCCTACATTAAAGTAGACCCAACACCCAACAAAATCATTCAGAATCCTATTTTATAACATTAGTCAAGCAAAATGAACTTTAATTACATGATATCAATTATTTGAATCTTGTTTCCTTCAGTCTGGGAATTCATAATTATAACAAGCAGGCAGGAGCCATTTGGTGGACACTGTTATTAAGACAAGCCTTGTATCATCTCAGAATCTTGTTTGTGCACCAGAATGGGGGACCTGATGTCCATCCCCATGTCCTGGCTACACAATTAAATCATGAAGAGAACGGGGGAATGTGGGGAGAGTAGTGACATGTAGGAAGTGCTGAATGGAAAGTGAAAGTAAATATCTGCCCCGCCTCTATGCCTAAGGCATAGAGGAGGGGCAGACAATATTTGATTGACAGCTGAGATTTTTAAATGAGTTTAAAACAGCTATGAACGCTTTTTAAAAAAAATAGAAATTGGATTTCATGTTTAATTTGAAAAGGACTTTTATTATACAGATTTTTGTGTCTGGGTGACAGGTCCACTTTAAGGCTGGACTTCCGACAGTGCCCAGTAGGGATTTGCTATGGGTACAAACTGACGAGTGAAGTAGACGGCTCCTTATCAGCGCAGCATATCAATGACACCAACACAATACAGGGTGGTGATTAAAGAAAACACCCAAAATTCCAATGTCAAGGTTATGCTATCTAGTGCCATGGCGGTTACCTCTTGAATAAATACTGTGCCTCGGGGTGGGGGGGGGATGCCTTCCTGACAAGGAACCTACTGGGTTATGTCAATGTTACTATCATGACAATGTTATATGATACAGATTGTTTCAAGAGATTACAGAAGGCTAAGGGCTAAACTCCAGCAGCGCTTTTGAAGGATGGTGTCGGAACGACAAAACGCATGGGTCAAAATATAATGGGACTGATGGGAAAATCTGATGCATGAACTACCGTATATACTCGTGTATAAGCCGACCCGTGTATAAGCCGAGGTACCTAATTTACCTAAGAAAACTGGAAAAATGTATTGACTCGTGTATAAGCCTAGGGGCCCCATGTCAGATTTCAAAATGTGAATGTGACCCAGCCGCAACAATTGGGGGACACTGGGCAGCCCCATGGGCGCCGCCATTTTGGGAGCGAACGCCGGCAGGGAAGGACGCGCCGCCCGGAGCTCCTGGACCTGCTCCGGGCGGCGACACAGTCAGTCACAGACAGTCCTGCTGGGGCCGCGGAAGGAGGTATGACCCGCGTATAAGCCGAGTTTGAGTTTTTCAGCACATTTTGGGTGCTGAAAAACTCGGCTTATACGCGAGTATATACGGTACATGTATCATTTCCCATCCAACACGACAGTTGGATGAGAACGCTGCATCTTCATCCGACACTATAAAAACGGATGGTGTCGGAAAGACTTATTGAAATACATTTATGGGACCCAGTGCTCGGGACCAGGTGTTTTCCGGATAACAGATCTTTCCATAACTGGATCTTCATACCTTAAGTCTACTATAAAATCATGTAAACATGAAATAAACCCAATAGGCTGGTTTTGCTTCCAATAAGGATTAATTATATCTTAGTTGGGATCAAGTACAAGGTACCGTTTTATTATTACACAGAAAAAGGAAATCATTTTTAAAAATTTGGATTAATTGATTAAAATAGAGTCTACGGGAGACGGCCTTTCTGTAATTCTGAACTGTCTGGAGAAAGGGATTCCAGATAATGGATCACATACCTGTATATTGACTGTCGGATGTAAATGAAGATAAGACTCCATTTGACTTTAACTGATCCGACTTTACATTCTAGCCTGGGGGGGGGATCAGATTTTGGAGTGTCCTACAAAATCTTGTGCTGTTGCGCGGCATTGCATGGAGGATCAGATAAAATCTGACCCATAAAATTTTAATAGAAACGCTTGTGTAAAAAAACTTTCATCTCTCCCTCAACCACATCAAAAGGGTTGCTCTGCTAAAACATTACTCTTCTATGCAAAGAAAGTAATTGTAATGAACTGGATGGGACATACTGTACCGACAGTGGAACATTGGGTCAACCTATTAACCCATTGGGTTAATAAGATACTCCCTTCTGTTCGACTTACATATGAGGCTCGAGGCTCCTCTGGGAAATTTGACGCAATATGGTCCCCCTGGCTAGACATTCATACCATTGAGGATATGAGCAATTAAACTACTGTTTCAGCAAAGGGTTCAGTTACAACTGGTACTCTAGTTCTCGTCGAGTCTCTGGCAGTGGTGTAGGACCACTAACCCTCCCTGTGTTATGCTGTGGAATGTATGTTAATACATGTATCTTGTACGATGGTGCATACAGCTGTCTTGTATTTTCCTTTCTTTCTTCTACCTTTTCTTTCTTTTTTGCTTTTAATTGCTTGTATTGAAAATGATAAATAAAAACTTTAAAAAAAAAAAAAAAAAAAAAAAAAAAAAGGTTGCTCACCTTCCAATTAACTGTTAGTATGATATAGAAAGTCATATTCTGAGAACATTTGCCATTGGTTTTCAGTTGCATTTGCCATTGGTTTTCAGTTGTTTTTTTTTTTATTTGTGGTTTGAGTTATTTAGCTTTTTATTCTCCAGTTTGCTATTTCAGCTGTCTGGTTGCTAGAGAACAAATTCCCCTAGCAACAAGACACTGATTTGAATAAGAGACTGGGATATGAATAGGAGAGGCCTGAATATAAAGATGAGTAATAAAAATTAGCAATAACAATAAGGGGCAGATTTACATAGGGTCGAATATCGAGGGTTAATTAACCCTCGATATTCGACTGCCGAATGTAAATCCTTAGACTTCGAATAGCGAAGTCAAAGGATTTACCGCAAATAGTTCGATCGAACCATTAAATCCTTCGTTTCGAAGGATTTTAATACATCGATCGAACGATTTTTCTTCGACCTAAAAATGGTTACAAAACCTATGGGGACCTTCCCCATAGGCTAACATGGCACCTCGGTAGGTTTTAGGTGGCGAACTAGGTGGTCGAAGTTTTTTAAAGAGACAGTACTTCGACTATCGAATGGTCGAACGATTTTTAGTTCGAATCATTCGATTCAAAGTCGTAGTAGCCAATTAGATGGTCAAAGTAGCCAAAAAAAACATTCGAAATTCAAAGTTTTTTTTCTTCTATTCCTTCACTCGAGCTAAGTAAATGGGCCCCTAAATGTGTATCCTTATAGATCCTTTGGTTTTTTTTTTTTAAGACGGGGTCAGTGACCCCCATTTGAAAGCTGGAAAGAAAAAATGAAGGCCAATTGAAAAGTTGCTTAGAATTAGCCATTCCATAACATGCTAAAAGGGATGAATCACCTCTTTAACTTTAAGATAACCCATTACAATCAGATCCATATAAAAGCCACATGCTGCATGACATGTATACATTTAAAGCACTGCCAGCTCTTCTCTTTATTCATGAGAGGGTTTATTCATAGGGCTTATGCATGGGGTTTAGTCATAGGGTTTATTCATGGGGTTTAGTCATAGGGTTTATTCATGGGGTTTCTTCATGGGGTTTGGTCATAGGGTTAATTCATAGGGTTTATTCATAGGGTTTATTCATAGAGTTTATTCATAGGGTTTATTCATGAGGTTTGGGAACTGTAACTAACACAAGGCTGCCGGGTATTTCTGGGTTCATAGGTAGCATTCAGCAAACTGAAGTATTATAGCAGTTCCTCCTTTATGCAGAACAGCCGATACCCAAGGCAGAGGTTTACCTATAGGACATTGCATTATAACACTGACATTAACATTTTTTTTATATTGTGAAAATAAAATGTTGTTTTTCTCACCCCCGGCATACATAGCAGCCAGTAATATTGAGGATATCCATGCAATTTCACTGTATGAAGCACCAAAATGCTCCTGGATTTCTTTGAAGAATACGGTGATCGCTTTTGAAAAGGCGTAGGAGAATCCCATTGAGATAAAAGCTCCGAAAACAACCACCCAACCCCAGCCTCCATCTGGCGGAGTGTACCCCATCACGTTGTTAGCCAATGGTGCCATGTCTTCTAACTATGATCCACTCATAGGCCTGCAAGACAAACAGAGACAGGTTACTGCTTTATACATAGTATCCCCCTTTGTTTCAAAATATTAGAAGTCACTGAGGGGTTGTTCTGTGACCATATAAAGACACAAGGCTGCAGGCTGAGTTATACAGGGAAGTCTGAGTATCACTCATGTATTATAAGGGATAATGTACCCCCTACTGTAAATGATAAGGATATTAGAAGTCACTGAGGGGTTGTTCTGTGACCATATAAAGGCACAAGGCTGCAGGCTGAGTTATACAGGGAACTCTGAGTATCACTCATGTATTATAAGGGATAATGTACCCCCTACTGTAAATGATAAGGATATTAGAAGTCACTGAGGGGTTGTTCTGTGACCATATAAAGGCACAAGGCTGCAGGCTGAGTTATACAGGGAACTCTGAGTATCACTCATGTATTATAAGGGATAATGTACCCCCTACTGTAAATGATAAGGATATTAGAAGTCACTGAGGGGTTCTGTGACCATATAAAGGCACAAGGCTGCAGGCTGAGTTATACAGGGAACTCTGAGTATCACTCATGTATTATAAGGGATAATGTACCCCCTACTGTAAATGATAAGGATATTAGAAGTCACTGAGGGGTTGTTCTGTGAATATATAAAGACACAAGGCTGCAGGCTGAGTTATACAGGGAACTCTGAGTATCACTCATGTATTATAAGAGATAATGTACCCCCTACTGTAAATGATAAGGATATTAGACGTCACTGAGGGGTTGTTCTGTGACCATATAAAGGCACAAGGCTGCAGGCTGAGTTATACAGGGAACTCTGAGTATCACTCATGTATTATAAGGGATAATGTACCCCCTACTGTAAATGATAAGGATATTAGAAGTCACTGAGGGGTTGTTCTGTGACCATATAAAGGCACAAGGCTGCAGGCTGAGTTATACAGGGAACTCTGAGTATCACTCATGTATTATAAGGGATAATGTACCCCCTACTGTAAATGATAAGGATATTAGAAGTCCCTGAGGGGTTGTTCTGTGAATATATAAAGACACAAGGCTGCAGGCTGAGTTATACAGGTCAGGGAACTCTAAGGTGACATATTATAAAGCAGGAGTACATTCTATTACACGTTTCAATAAGAGATGTGACAGCAGTGACACCATTAAGCAATGATTATTATTGCTTAGAATATTTTACAGATTATTTACATTTGTACATTAGCAGGGCTGTCTCCTCAGGAGAAACACAAATGGCATGTGGTCTATAACATAAGCGTAACAATAGATCCCTATTTATGAGAGGGCTTATATTGCATACCCAGTCTCTGATGGGCCCCAGAATACAGAGGACCAACTCGGGGTGAGAAATGAGAAATTATTTTAATATTATAATGTAAAAAACAAAACATATTCCCCAAAATCTAAACAAAAAAAAAAAGGTTGATTGTGGGTACCATTATTCATGACTTATTATCAATTACAGTTTTATTCTGTGAAAAGAAAACTATACAGGTCCCTATATTGTCCCTGATTTCACCTCCAAACTACACTAAAAGCACTCCCGAAAAAAAGCTCCGCTGCCCCGTAGTGGATCTCCAAACAGAGCTGTGCAGAGGTACTATCGGCCGCCATCTTCGGTCACATGACACCGGTCTCCAGATTTCCACTGCACACGCTGCTCCTGATTGGCAGAAACTGGAAGTGACGAAGCCAAATATGGCGCCACCATCTCTGCTGTCCAACTCTGCCTTTGGAGATGTGATACGGGGGAGCAGGTCAATCTTCAGGGTGATCTTTTGGCTTAGGGGCCGAATAGTTAAAAAGGCATGTGCAGGGAGGGTTAATGTTCCCAAAAATAACCCTATAGTGAATGATAATGAGGAGGTATTGGAGGGATCCTCTGAATGTCCAGTGTGACCCATTGGCAGCATCTGACACCACATGAGTGACTGCTCTGCGGAGATAATATCCAATTAAAACCCACAGGATTCTGTTTATTTGCATTATGGGATAAGGAAATAACTCCCTTAGAAGCATATGCAGGGTTGAACTGGGACGTCAGGGGCGTAGTGGGGGACAATGAAAAGTTGTAGTGATATCACCCCCTCCCCCCCAGCAGCCTAACAACAGAACAATGGGAAGGTAACCAGATAGCAGCTCCCTAACACAAGATAACAACTGCCTGGCAGATCTAAGAACAGCACTCAATAGTAAAATCCAGGTCCCACTGCGACACATTCAGTTACATTGAGTAGGAGAAACAACAGCCTGTCAGAAAGCATTTCTCTCCTAAAGTGCTGGCTCTTTCTGAAAGCACATGACCAGGCAAAATGACCCGAGATGCACCTACACACCAATATTCCAACTAAAAAAAATACACTTCCTAGTTCAGGAATTAAATTTTATATTGTAGAGTGAATTATTTGCAGTGTAAACAGTGTCATTTAAAAATAAAAACAACATCATAAAAATCATGACAGAATCCCTTTAAGAACTTTTGCAGAGCATTTAGGTCCTTAGGTCTCTACTAACACCCCTACACCAGGAAAGTATAATCAATTCTCCCACATTCCTCCCTTGCTGAACTTCATGCCGGACCCCCAATCCACTGGGGGGTCCCTGAAGGGGGTAAGCCTGGCGTCCAACCCCAGCTTTTATTTGCTCTTTAAACACCTTCCCTTACCCTTCTGATCTGTCAGTGGCACAGCAACCAAATGGAACAGAACCTTCACGCTCATACTCAATATTTGCTTTACTGTATCAGAACAAAAGTGCTGCAAACAAAGCCACATACAAGATCTCTCCAAGGCTGGTGTGTTTAAACAAGAGCAGTGGCGGAATGAGATTTTACTGAGAACCAAAGAACAATGGCTGAAACCTAGGGGAAGAGGGGGCTCATTTACAAATGCAGAACATAAATATTCGCACGGCTTACACTTCTACTGTACATGCCCATTGCAACCGCATTTCATTAGTGATGGGTCAATTTCAGATTTTCACAATTTTTTCGTTATAAAGTCCATATGTCACGATTTTTTTTTTTTGTGAAAACATTAGCATTTCACTATTTTTAAGTGAAAACGTTTGAAATTCACAATTTTTTGTGAAAACAGGCAAATGTCACGATTTTTTCGTGAAATCGTTTGAATTTCACAAATTTTTCGTGAACTTTGCAATTTCATGGTTTTTCACAAATTTTTCGCCGTTTCGTGAATTTTGCAGGAAATTCGCAAATTTTTTCGGCGAATCGAAACTGGGCAAATTCGCCCATCACTACATTTCAAGCAATATACAGGGTGCTCGGGAGCCCTGGGAATAACACCTGCCTGCTGAGCTCAGTCATATATGATAAAATGATGCTCAGCACTTTAACACACTCCACTGGTACACAGGAGCTTACAATTCATGGTCCCTATCACATTCGGTTTCTATTAGGGCCTGTATGTTTTATGTGCACATGGGGAAAACTTACAAATGCCTTGCAGGAAGAAAACGCTGAACTCCAACTGTCCAGGTGAATATCCAGAAAAGGTGCGATTATGAGCCCCACCCACTGCGCTGGAAATCTGACAGTTGCCAAAACACTGGAAATCGGTGGTTTACCGGGGCCTTTAAATTCAACAGCTGCAAGTTACACACCCCTTAACCCCATCTTACAACTGTGCTACACCTTATTTAACTTTATTCCTCCCTATGGAATAAAAAATGTGCTTGAAAATGAAATTAGATTGCAAGTGCTCCAACCAGGATGTTACTTTTCGAAAAGTGCTGGGCACGTTGACATCGCCGAAGCCAAGCCGCATCCGCCATAGTTCCGAAGTTGAAGTCCCGAAGCCGCAAAAAGACCCAAAGTCACAAAAGAAGCAGAAATTGAAGTCCTGAAACCACGAAAAGGAGCCACAGCTAAAGACCCAAAGCCACGAGTTCAGTTCTATGGAACACCAATGTGGGTTTTTATTTATTTTTTTAAACCCCTGGCCACCAATGCATTATTTTAATACTCTATAGGCCCCTGCCACCAATGTTTTTTTTTAAAAAAAAAAATTCTCTGGGGCCCGAATGTTTCGTTTTAACTTGTAAGGGGGGCCCTGGTGTCAATGTTTTTTTTCTTATGTTGGACCCTGACCACCAATGATTTTTAAAAAACTTTTATGGGGGGCCCTGGCACCAATGTTTTTTTTTAACCCAGGTCACCAATTATTTTTTATTTATTATAGCTTGTATAGCTGACCACCAATTTTTGCTGCTAAACTTTTGGCCTATTTCATGGCCATTCCCTATTTCTATGAGAACAAAGAGGCTAAATAGATGGAATAATATATTATAGTATGTAAAGAAAAGATACTAGGAGAATAGGGGTTGAGTGAGGAAGGGAAGCTACTAATTAATCGCCCAGGGAGACAAGACGAGGCAGTGAGTGTTTACAACTGTCATCTGACCCCAAAATCCAACATCAGGCCCAGGTGGATATCAAGGAAGGTGCAATTCTGAGTGTTTTGAGTCCCACCCACTGCGCTGGAAATCTGACAGTTGCCAAAATGCTTGAAATCGCGGGTTTACTGAGGCCTTAGAATTCAACAGCTGCAAGTTACACACCCCTGAACCTCATCTTACACTTGTGCTGCACTTTAACTTTATTGCTCTATATGGAGTAAAAAATGTGCTTGAAAACGAAATTAGATTGCAAGCGCTGCGGCAAGGATGTTACAGGATAAGGAGACTGATGCAGGTTGGGTGAGACAGAGAAGCAGAAGTTTAGCAGCCAGTGAGAGCTGAGACTGAGAGAGGGGGAACCGATGGCTCCACGTGGTCACAGAGTCCGGAGGAGCGAGTGCAGCGCAGTCAGAGAGCGATTAATCGCGCAGAGCGGAGGAGACTTACCGGGAGCTGATGCTGCGGAGCTGATTGGGTTCCCCGGGTCGGAGCCTTATGATGAGGATGGGAGGGAATAAAACAGATCACATACCTGCTCCTCTGAGCCTAGGGGCGGGCCAGGGGGAGGAGTCTACCCACGGGACCAGGGGTGGGGCTGACATGTGTTTCATTACTAATAAAGAACTTTACTTATTATAATTTACTAATTTACTCCCAGCTCCACCTCCTCCTCCCTATTGTGTCAGTCTGGTGCCTCCCAAGTAAGAACATTCTGCAAGTGTCAAACACAGCCTATAAATAAGCACACCCCTATATTTATTCACACCCCTATATTAAACTAAGCACACCCCTATATTTAACTAAGCACACCCCTATATTTATCTAAGCGCACCCCTATATTTAACTAAGCGCACCCATTTATTTATCTAAGCGCACCCCTATATTTAACTAAGCGCACCCCTACATTTATCTAAGCACACCCCTATATATAACTAAGCGCACCCCTATATTTATCTTAGCACACCCCTATATTTAACTAAGGACACCCCTATATATAACTAAGCGCACCCCTATATTTATCTTAGCGCACCCCTATATTTAACTAAGGACACCCCTATATTTATCTTAGCACACCCCTATATTTAACTAAGGACACCCCTATATTTATCTTAGCACACCCCTATATTTAACTAAGGACACCCCTATATTTATCTAAGCGCACCCCTATATTTAACTAAGGGCACCCCTATATTTAACTAAGGGCACCCCTATATTTAACTAAGCACACCCCTATATTTAACTAAGCGCAGCCCAATATTTAACTAAGCAAACCCCTATATTTATCTTAGCACACCCCTATATTTAACTAAGCAAACCCCTATATTTATCTTAGCACACCCCTATATATAACTAAGCACACCCCTATATTTATCTTAGCACACCCCTATATTTGACTAAGCGCACCCCTACATTTAACTAAGCGCACCCCTATATATAACTAAGCAAACCCCTATATTTATCTTAGCACACCCCTATATATAACTAAGCAAACCCCTATATTTATCTTAGCGCACCCCTATATTTAACTAAGCGCACCCCTACATTTAACTAAGCGCACCCCTATATTTAACTAAGCGCACCCCTACATTAACTAAGCGCAGCCCAATATTTAACTAAGCAAACCCCTATATTTATCTTAGCACACCCCTATATATAACTAAGCACACCCCTATATTTATCTTAGCACACCCCTATATTTGACTAAGGACACCCCTATATTTAACTAAGCACACCCCTATATTTAACTAAAGAGACACCCCTATATTTAACTAAGCATACCCCTATATTTAACTAAGCACAACCCTATATTTAACTAAAGAGACACCCCTATATTTAACTAAGCACAACCCTATATTTAACTAAAGAGACACCCCTATATTTAACTAAGCACACCCCTATATTTAACTAAAGAGACACCCCTATATTTAACTAAGCACACCCCTATATTTAACTTAAGAGACACCCCTATATTTAACTAAGCACACCCCTATATTTAACTAAAGAGACACCCCTATATTTAACTAAGCATACCCCTATATTTAACTAAGCACAACCCTATATTTAACTAAAGAGACACCCCTATATTTAACTAAGCACAACCCTATATTTAACTAAAGAGACACCCCTATATTTAACTAAGCACACCCCTATATTTAATTAAAGAGACACCCCTATATTTAACTAAGCACACCCCTATATTTAACTTAAGAGACACCCCTATATTTAACTAAGCACACCCCTATATTTAACTAAAGAGACACCCCTATATTTAACTAAGCACACCCCTATATTTAACTAAAGAGACACCCCTATATTTAACTAAGCACAACCCTATATTTAACTAAAGAGACACCCCTATATTTAACTAAGCACAACCCTATATTTAACTAAAGAGACACCCCTATATTTAACTAAGCACACCCCTATATTTAACTAAAGAGACACCCCTATATTTAACTAAGCACACCCCTATATTTAACTTAAGACACCCCTATATTTAACTAAGCACACCCCTATATTTAACTAAAGAGACACCCCTATATTTAACTAAGCATACCCCTATATTTAACTAAGCACAACCCTATATTTAACTAAAGAGACACCCCTATATTTAACTAAGCACAACCCTATATTTAACTAAAGAGACACCCCTATATTTAACTAAGCACAACCCTATATTTAACTAAAGAGACACCCCTATATTTAACTAAGCACAACCCTATATTTAACTAAAGAGACACCCCTATATTTAACTAAGCACACCCCTATATTTAACTAAAGAGACACCCCTATATTTAACTAAGCACACCCCTATATTTAACTTAAGAGACACCCCTATATTTAACTAAGCACACCCCTATATTTAACTAAAGAGACACCCCTATATTTAACTAAGCATACCCCTATATTTAACTAAGCACAACCCTATATTTAACTAAAGAGACACCCCTATATTTAACTAAGCACACCCCTATATTTAACTTAAGAGACACCCCTATATTTAACTAAGCACACCCCTATATTTAACTAAAGAGACACCCCTATATTTAACTAAGCACACCCCTATATTTAACTTAAGAGACACCCCTATATTTAACTAAGCACACCCCTATATTTAACTAAAGAGACACCCCTATATTTAACTAAGCATACCCCTATATTTAACTAAGCACACCCCTATATTTAACTAAAGAGACACCCCTATATTTAACTAAGCACACCCCTATATTTAAGTAAGCACCCTGTCTGCCCTATGCTCCCTGTGCGTCAGCTGCAAACTATAAGCAGTGGGAGGGGAAGGGATGTGAGAAGCGTAAGACTGAGGGGCCCAAGGTCCACCACCAGGCCTGAAGCCTCAGGGCCCCCCATACTGGGTTCCCCTCTGCCCCCATCCCAGCTGCAACCCGCACCTCCCCTCACATGTGTGCCCGGGGTCAGGGAGGGAAGTAAGTAGCAGCAGCAGTGCAGGGAGCAGGTCTGGGCCGGTGGGGCCCAATAGAGCAGGGGCTGCACAGTTCACTTTGTCATCACTCAGCAGTCGGACTTGTCCATCATCCTTATGAGAAGCCAGAAGTTACACAAGGTGTGTGTTCAGCCAGTAGTAGTGGGCAAACATTTGAATGAACTTGTGTGTTTGCTTTAAAAGGGCAGCACTCCTACCTTTGGAGCCAAAAAGATCAATTATTATCACGGATGGGCGAATAAATTCAACAGGCATGAATTTGCGGCAAATTTCCACGTTTCCCCACTGAGAAAATTCGAATGGGTCGAAAAAATTTGGGCACACGTCAGAATAGTCGAGTGCATAAACATTGTTGCAAAATCACAAAGTCTTTATTAAGAAATAACTTACCGAATCTCCGCTCCTCTTCAGAAAGCGATCAGGCGATCCATCGTGCGGCGTGCGATTTCTTGTCCCTGCCTTCCTTATAGGAGATAGCCAGGGAGGAGAAATCAAGCGCTGCACGATGGAACGTCGCCGTGTCGCCTTTTCTGAAGAGGAGCGCAAGTGGAGTTCCGGTAATTTATTTCTCAATAAAGACTTTTGTGATTTTGCAACAATGTTTATGCACTCGACGATTTTAAAGTTTAATTTGTGTTGGTGTTTTTTTTCGATCTATACAAACAATTTTTAAAAAAAAAAAAAAATTGATGTTTTACTGGTCCTTTAATGCATTTGGCAAAAATAGGCGCATGTAGAACAATTGTCACGGGCGTTGAAATTGAAATGCGTCAAAATAATTTTGACGCCTATTGACTTCAATGCGTTTTTTGCAAATAAAGGCTGGAGTGAGTGGATGTGTAACATAATAGCCAGAACACTACTTCCTGCTTTTCAGCTCTCTAACTCTGAGTTAGTCAGTGACTATAAGAGGGGCCACATGGGACATAACTGTTCAGTGAGTTTGTAATTGATCCTCAGCATTCAGCTCAGATTCAAAAGCAACAGATATGACCCATGTGCCCCCCCCCTCAAGTCTCTGATTGGTTACTGGCTGGTAACCAATCAATGGAAAGCAAGAGAGCTGAAAAGCAGGAAGTAGTGTTCTGGCAATTATGTTACACATCCAGTCACTCCAGCCTTTATACATTACAGTTTTGGCTAACTAACAATATTAGATACATTATTTATTTTGCACAGCCTATTTACCCAGTTTTTATTTTTATACTGAACAATTCCTTTAAATACAAAATGAGGGAGACACAATTATATAACCAGGGTTCTCACCCAGGACCGCCATCAGAAATCACAGGGCCCCTTACAACAAAAAATTCCTGGGCCCCCTGGGCTGCGCCCACAGCAAGCCCCACCTACAGGTCCACCCTCCCCGCCACACAGTAAAAAAAAACAACATGGCTAGGGTTCCCACATGTTAATAAAAAATAAAAAGATATTGGTGGTCAGGGCCCCCCATAAAAAAAACATTTGTGGCCAGGCCCCCCCCATTAAAAAATATAGGACCCCACATGAGAAAAAAAAAATTGGTGGCCAAAATTGGTGGCCAGGGCCCCCCTCCCCCACATTATAAGAAAATTGGTGGCCAGGGCCCCTTAAACGTCCATGCCTTCTCGAAGGCAGCAGATGGGGGGCCCGGCTAATCAAGTAAGTGTGGTGTGGCTGGGGCCCCCCTTACCCTCAGGGCCCCATACAACTCTCCCCCCTGTCCCCCCCTGATGGCTGCCCTGTTCTCACCTATCACCGACCTTCCCCAACATGCATTTCACCAAATAGGCTTCCACACAGCGGACAAACGAACGTACAAGGCTGGTGCGTATAAATCCATTTGCCAAAAGACTTGTCTAATCCAATGGTCTGCAGTTACATCTAGGGATGTAGCGAACAGTTCGCCGGCGAACTAGTTCGCGCGAACTTCGACTGTTCGCGTCCGCCGAATGTTCGCGAACGTCGCGCGACGTTCGCCAATACGAGTTCGCGTTCGATTCGAACAAAAATCGTTCGACCATTCGATTCCTTCGACCGCTAAAATCGAAGGATTTTCGTTCGAATCGAACGATCGAAGCCATTGGATCGAATGAAATCATTCGATCGAATGGCTTCGATCGTTCGAGTCGAACGAAAATCCTTCGATCGAACGATTAAAATCCTTCGATCGTTCGAATCGAACGATTTTCGGATGTTCGAAGTTCGCGAACTGATCGCGAACTGCCCGCATTTTTTGCCGGTGTTCGCGAACGGCGTTCGCGAACACATCGGCGGCGGTTGGCTACATCCCTAGTTACATCACGTACAAACGTCATTGCATCAAAAAAAACAAAACTGCGTCGAAAAAAAATAAAATGTCACTGCGTCAAAAGTAACCACCTCTGTTTCAGTGATGCTGGGCTGTGGGCGGATCCTTCCATAGGCTGAAGTCCTGTTTTTATTTGTAATTAGCGACGGAAAGATCACTCCGCCCCCAGCCCAGCGTCACTGAAACAACACAGAAGATCATTAAGCAGTTTCAGGTTAACGAAGGTAGTCCAAAACTGCCCCCATACTCCAGATGAGGCCTCAGCAGGGACCTATAAAGAGGCAAAATTATGTTTTCATTAGGTATGCACCGAATCCACTTTTTTGGATTCGGCCGAACCCCCGAATCCTTCACGAAAGATTCGTCCGAATACCGAACCGAATCCTAATTTGCATATGCAAATTAGGGGTGGGAAGGGGAAAACATTTTTTACTTCCTTGTTTTCTGACAAAAAGTCACGCAATTTCCCTCCCGCCCCTAATTTGCATATGCAAATTAGGATTCGGATTCGGTTCGGCCAGGCAGAAGGATTCGGCCGAATCCGAATCCTGCTGAAAAAGGCCGAATCCTGGCCGAATCCCGAACCGAATCCTGGATTCGGTGCATCCCTAGTTTTCATCCCTTGAGTTAATGCCCTTCCTTAATAACCTGATGAACTGAGATGGGTTTAATGCTGACCCAATAGGGATGTTGTACAGATCATTTGCAGGGTCTGCTACTATTAGGTGGAATGGGGGTGTTATTGGGGCTCAACCTTTAGTAGTGGGGCTTTACCATTTGTTTCTCTGTTATATTGGGGTGCTCAGCATGATCCATGTGATGCTCCCTATAGAAGAGGTAGTTGATCTTTACAAAGCGTATCTTTAGCCCCTACTGGATCATAGGACCTAAAGTCTTTCAGCTTTCCATACTCGGTGGTATACAGATTCTCTGGAAAGCAGAAAAAATTACAAGTCCCAGGATCCATCACTTGACCATGGAAAAAGTTAAGGGAGGGGTTGCATGACCCTGTGAGCCTAGGAGGGGCAAGGAACTGGTCCTAGCGAGCACAGACACAGACAGTGGTGGGTTCGTTTCCCGGGGGGAACAAGTGGTTGCTAAGTGAGCACTAAGCGGTGCCTTAGAGAACTGTAAATGACCAGCAAACAACAGATGAGAAGAATACAATGGTTTTTAGTTGTTAACCAGGGAGATAAACAGGGGCTGCCAATCATAATCAATGATCAACAATGCAGTGATAATTATAGGACGTTTGTTTCCAAAATGGTTGATTTGTAGGAGCGAGTTGGACAGATTAAAAAAAATGATGTTCTGGTCAGCCGGTCGTATCACCCTCCCCTGTCGCATGCGCAAAGGAGCCCTAAACAGGAGCACATCCGGTCAGCTTTGCCCGTGGAGAATGAAACTCACTCAGCCGGATCCCTAGTTACTGGTCCTTTAACACAAACACTGTACAAGTGTAAACTGTTTAAAGGAGCAGGAAAGCTACCGGGCAGTTTATTGCCAATAGATTAGCCACAACAGTGCAAGCTATAACGCTATATTTATTCTGTACAATGCTTTACCATACCTGAGTAAACAGCTCTAGAAAAATATAGCGTTTGTTTAGGATAGAAGCTGCCATATTAGCTTGGTGTCACATCACTTCCTGCCTGAGTCTCTCCCCGCTCACTAATAGATCTGGGTTCAGATTACAGCAGGGAGGGGAGGAGGGTGGAAGGTGAAGGGAGCAAACCTTAAAACAACGAACAGGCATCAATTTCAGATGTACTTCCCAATCTATGATGTGTGTGGTCATCTGACGCGTTTCATGCGTCATTCTGGCACTTCATCATGACCTCTGACGAAGTGCCAGAATGGGAAGTACATCTGAAACTGATGCCTGTTCATTGTTTTAAATACTCTCAGTATAACCCGCAATTTGGTAGAACTAACGCGTTTCGAGCCTACAAAACCGGCGCTTCCTCAGAGTTAAATGTGGATCACGTGCCATAGACTTAAAATACACTCTCCAATGTGCATCAATTAAGAACATGTGTGTGCAAAAAGCGCTGGAACTGGCATATATATGTGACATACAATAAAAACCTGTCAATCTATTAGAGAGTGTAAAAAATGTAGACTAATTGTTCAATACTTATAGTGAATATTAAGATTGAATTACGAATATACGAATCTGTGAGTCTATGAATTAATCATCCTCATCCATTAAATATAATAAATAATTAATTTTCTTAGGATAATAAAAACATCATTTAATGAAATCGTTATTTAAAATACACCCTCATAAATGCATTGACAGGTTTTTATTGTATGTCACATATATATGCCAGTTCAAGCGCTTTTGGCACACACATGTTCTTAATTGATGCACATTAGAGAGTGTATTTTAAGTCGATAGAACGTGATCCACATTTAACTCTGAGGAAGTGCCGGTTTTGTAGGCACAAAACGCGTTAGTTCTACCACTCACCCACTGCCAGTGTCACTGAGTGTTGTTTAATAAAAGCCATTTAACTAATACAGTAGCTGCCTTTGTCAGCAGTGAATTGCGTATTATTCTGAGAGTGCAATAAGTCCCGGACCAAAGTTGCCAGATTCCCACGAGACCAGCGACAGGCAGAGAGACGCTACACGAAGGTGAGCTCCGCTTAGTTTGCCACACATCCTTAAAGGGATCCTGTCATCAGAAAACATGTTTTTTTCAAAACACAGTTAATAGTGCTGCTCCAGTAGAATTCTGCACTGAAATCCATTTCTCAAAAGAGCAAACAGATTTTTTTATATTCAATTTTGAAATCTGACATGGGGCTAGACATTTTGTCAATTTCCCAGCTGCCCCTGGTCATGTGACTTGTGCCGGCACTTTAGGAGAGAAATGCTTTCTGGCAGGCTGCTGTTTTTCCTTCTCAATGTAACTGAATGTGTCTCAGTGGGACATGGGTTTTTCCTATTGAGTGTTGTTCTTAGATCCACCAGGCAGCTGTTATCTTGTGTTAGGGAGCTGCTATCTGGTTACCTTCCCATTGTTCTTTTGTTTGGCTGCTGGGGGGGAAGGGAGGGGGTGATATCACTCCAACTTGCAGTACAGCAGTAAAGAGTGATTGAAGTTTATCAGAGCACAAGTCACATGATTTGGGGCAGCTGGGACATTGACAATATGTCTAGCCCCATGTCAGATTTCAAAATTGAATATAAAAAAATCTGTTTGCTCTTTTGAGAAATGGATTTCAGTGCAGAATTCTACTGGAGCAGCACTATTAACTGATTCATTGTGAAAAAAAATATTTTTCCCATGACAGTATCCCTTTAACTTGTGTCTCCATTGTTTTAAATAGCCTGGAACTTCTGTCTGCGGACACCTTCCTAACAATTCCCGAGCTTCCAAATAATAAAAGCTTGTTCCAAATAATAGCAGTGTAGTTCAATTAGTGAGCTCATTCATTTTGTGAAATTCAAACCCATATTTAATAAAGGAAGGAGCAAATGTTTCTCTCCGAAAGTCCAATAGCTTGTTCCAGACATTGTTTAGAACAGCGTACTTTGAATAAAAAGTTGATTGGAGAGGGGAAAACATATAAAGAAGTGCAGAAAATTAAAGGCTGCTCAGCGATTTAAATGCTTTAAAATGGCACCAAAACCTGAAAGGCGTGGAAAAAAAGGGAAAATGACCATTGGAATAGATAGAAGAATAGCCAAAATGGCAAAGACTCAGCCAATGATGAGCTCCGGGGAAGATGAAAGAAGGAGTAAAGTTCCCTGTGATCCTGTTACAATTAGAAGTGACTATGTGAAGCCAAACTATTGGCCAGAAGCAAAGTCCCATTGTTGAAAAATAGACGTGCTGAAGAGCTTACAATTAGGGATGGGCAAATTTTTTCGCCTTGTTTCGCCGAAAAAATGACGCCCATAGACTTGTATGGCGGTGTGCGTCAAAAAAAATTTTTGCCGCGCGACAAAATGATTTTGACGCCCATAGACTTTAATGGGCGTCTGCGACATTTTGCCGCCGCCGAATTTTTGGTGAAACGAAATGTGTCAAATTCGCCCATCCCTACTTACAATTGAAAAATGACAACATTTTGTGGACTGATGAAAACAAGATTGATCTTTATGGGTCTAGGGGCCACAGACAGTTTGTCAGAGGAGCCCCAAACACTGAATTGAAGTCACAGTACAGAGTGAAGCACAAGCATCATGATATGGGGATGTTTCTCATACTGTGGTGTTGGGCCTATTTATCTCATACCAGGGATCATGGATCAGTTTCAATACATCAAAATACTTGAAGAGATCATGTTGCCTTATGCCCAAGAGGAAATGCCCTTGAAATGGGGGTTTCAACAAGACAACGACCCTAAACTCACCAGTAATCCAGCAACATCTTGGTTCCACACCAACAAGATTGACGTTATGAAATGGCCCAATCCCAGGATCTTAAAGGAACAGTTCAGCATGAAAATAAAAACTAGGTAAATAGATAGGCTGTGCAAAATAAAATAAAAATCTAATATAGTTAGTTAGGCAAAAATGTAATGTATAAAGGCTGGAGTGACTGGATGTGTAACATAATAACCAGAACACTACTTCCTGCTTTTCAGCTCTCTAACTCTGAGTTAGTCAGTGACTATAAGGGAGGCCACATGGGACATAACTGTTCAGTGAGTTTGTAATTGATCCTCAGCATTCAGCTCAGATTCAAAAGCAACAGTTATGACCCATGCACCCCCCCCCTCAAGTCACTGTGGAAACCAAGAGAGCTGAAATCCAGGATTCGCCCCTAATTTGCAAATGCAAATTAGAGTTTGGATTCGGTTCAGCTGGGCAGAAGGATGCGGCCGAATCCAAATCCTGCTGAAAAGGGCCGAATCCTGGCCGAATCCCAAACCGAATCCTGGATTCAGTGCATCCCTACAGTTTATACAGTGAAGGAGTTTGTAAAGAAGAATGTAGGGACTGATATTTTTTGGAACAGCTTAATATTCCCTTTTCTTTACTTTCTATAGGAACAACACACACGTGATACATTTTTCTTCATGTTTTGATTTGGAATAGAATGTGCAGTGTTCCCAATGCAGTTGCGTGTATGGAAATAAAAACTTTATACACATACAGTATATATATATATATATATATATATATATATATAATTAATATACAATTTAGATTGTTGTTCCCTTGTTGTTCCCTGGGAGCATAGAATTCTACAAAACGATTAATAATCTGCCCTGTAGCATCAGCTTCTGTGACAGACAAACTACATTTTCTGCTAGAGGATTTCCCATAATCCCCAAATTTACCCTCAGCCCAGAGCCTACTGAGCATGTGCAGTGCCGCTGACACTAAAGATGCCTAACAAGATCCAAAATGGGGGAACATCTGAGAGACATGTTTGAAGGCCTGGATCATTACAGTCTTAACGGATGCGTGTTCTGGCCGTGCCATTTATAGTTTACCGGTTTGATTTTCCCAACCTGTAATCGCCAGCTCAGTTGTTGCATGTGACAGGAAGTCAATGTGACAGGAAGTGAAGCTTAATCTGCAGACCTTTAGTCTTGAGGCTTCCTACATTAGCCCATTGAGGGCATTCCCTGTAAGTTTTCTGTTCATAATTAAATATCATTAAAGGGGTGGCTCTTCTTTTAGAATGTTATAGAATGGCTGATTCTAAGGAACTTTTCAATTGGTCTTCATTATTTCTTATAGTTTTTGAATGATTTGCCATCCTCTTCTGACCCTCTCCACATTTCAAATGGGGGTCACTGACCCCATCAAAAAAGCAAATGCTCTGTACAGCTGCAAAAGTATCATTATTGCTACTTCTTATTCTCCTATTCATATTCCAGTCTCTTATTCAAATCAGTGTGTGGTTGCTAGGGGAATTTGGACCCTAGAACCAGACTGCTGAAATTGCAAACTGATGAACTGCTGAATAAAAAGCTAAATAACTCAAATTTACAAACCACAAATAAAATAAGTAAACCAATTGCAAATTATCTCAGAATATCACTTTCTACATCATACCAACAGTTAATTTAAAGGAGTACAACCCAATTAAAGGGATTCTGCCATGATTTTTACGGTGTAGTTTTTATTTCTAAATTACACTGCAAATAATTCACTCTACATTATAAAATTTCATTCCTGAACCAACAAGTGTATTTATTTTAGCTGTAATATTGGTGTGTAGGTGCATCTCAGGTCATTTTGCCTGGTCATGTGATTTCAGAAAGAGCCAGCACTTTAGGAGAGAAATGCTTTCTGGCAGGCTGTTGTTTCTCCTACTCAATGTAACTGAATGTGTCTCAGTGGGACCTGGATTTTACTATTGAGTGCAGTTCTTAGATCTACACGGTAGCTGTTCTCTCGTGTAAGGGCTCTTACAGACTAGCGTTTTTACCTGTGCTTCCCTGCATTCCAGTTTCATGCGTTCAGCTGCAGTTAGCACAGGAGTAGATGCACTGAATTCTTTTCAATGTGGCTGTACTCACACAGACAGGTTGAGACGCAGCTTGTTGCATTTTACCTGCGTTCAGCGCTTACATGCGTCTGTGGGAGTACAGCCACATTGAAAAGAATTCAGTGCGTCTACTCCTGCGCTCCCCTGCGGCTGAACGCATGAAACCGGAACGCAGGGGTGCAGAGGTAAAAATGCTAGTCTGTAAGAGCCCTTAGGGAGCTGCTATGTGGTTAACTTCACATTGTTCTGCTGATGGGCTGCAGTACAGCAGTAAAGAGTGACTGAAGTTTATCAAAGCACAAGTCACATGGCTGGGGGCAGCTGGGAAACCGACAATGACTAGCACCATTTCAGATTTCAAAATTAAAGTGGACCTGTCACCCAGACGCAAAAATCTGTATAATAAAAGTCCTTTTCAAATTAAACATGAAATCCAATTTCTATTTTTTATTAAAGGATAAGTAAACCTTAAAAATAAGTGAATGTAAAATTGATGAGTGGGCTATTCTAATCACTTTTGCAATGTACATTCATTATTTATTTTGTTTTTATTCCAAGATATTAAGGGATACATGTACTGTTAATATGAATGAATTTTGTTACAGCAGCTCCACCTGCTGGTCAGTTTCCCACCAGTCTGACCAGCAAGTAGTCAGGAGAAAGAAAGAGGCTGATGTTTTTCTGCTTAGGAAAGATGTGAGAAAGATATCTTATTTTATTCCTAAGCAGAAGAACATCAGCCTCTTTCTTTCTCCTGACAACTTCCTTGACTACTTGGTGGTCAGACTGGTGGGAAACTGACCAGCAGGTGGCGCTGATGTAACAAAATTCATTCATATTAATGAATTTTAAAAAAATGGCTGCTGTCTGCTTGTTATAATTTTGAAATCCTAGACTGAAGGAAGCAAGATTCAAATAATTTATACAGTGTAATTAAAGTTCATTTTGCTTGACTAATGTGATAAAATAGGATTTTGAATAATTTTTTTGGGTGACAGGTTCCCTTTAAATATATAAAAAAAAAAAATCAGTTTGCTCTTTTGAAAAACAGATTTCAGTGCAGAATACTGCTGGAGCAGCACTATTAACTGATGCATTAAAAAAAAAATTCCCATGACAGTAAATGCTTGACTAAAGATGTAGATGTTGAGATTTTTAAAAGATCCGATCCTCATTGTGAGATCACGATTTTCGCGGAACGATCGTACGAATTGACCATCAACTAAAAGACCAATTTGCCAGGAAAACAAAGGGGAGCTGCCTGCTTGGCCCTGCAAACATAGATACATTGCACTGGGACCGACAAAGATTTTTTGACCTGGCCGATCAATTTCCTGACAGATGTCGGCCGAAAAATCGTAAGATGTACGATCGTTCGAATCCCACTAACCGCACGATAATTTTGAAGGATTGGTCGGACTTCCCTAAAAATCGGTCGTTCGGCAAGAAGAATCGTCGTGTCTATGGGGAGATTTAGGAATAATATTGTTATCCTATCCTTGTTAGATTTATAAAAAAAAAAAAAAAAAAAAAAGTTTATTGTGTATCTAGCTAGTAAGATGCTGCTGCTTATAGTCTCTAGCAATGTCTCCAGCTTGCTGAATAATTGAATGGGACATTCATGGAGCCCAGTGCAAACCAACCACAAAAATCCATGTCAAAACATTTTTTTTTTTATTACATGAAAAGTAATGACATCAAGTTAAATGCAAAATGTGTGCAATAATGGCAAACGGAAATAAAAGGAGGAAAGAAAAAAATGCAAATTTGCCCTCACTGCACTACAGTACTTGCTAGCATACCTGAGCACCAAAGAGCACACACCATGTTACACAACTTTCAATTAAAAAAAAAAAAGTACGTTTTTTTTTTTTACTTTTTAATTTTGAAAAGGGAAGAAAAAAAAACCTGGCCACTTATATAAGAGATTTTTTTTATTTTTTTTTTACAAAATTTGAAGTTGACAGAGTTGGGGAACAACTAAAGGGTCCGCTTTAAATTGTGGGATAGTAAGATGCCAATAGGATTAGGAGTCTGACCCAACTTATTGAACTACAACTCCCAATTTGTGTTGGCAGTTGCCGTTCACAACAGCTGAATAAGGATCTCCTGCAAAATCTGTTTTCCCCCAGGACCCACTACTACTAAAAAAGGCAGCCCCCCCGTACAACGATGTCTTGACCAACAGCAGGCTCTAATCCTGTGCTTTTAATTGGTTCCTAAAACAACCACAAAGCGGCAACTAGGAAATAAACACGCAAAATGGATGTTGCAATGGGGATGCTGGGAGCTGTAGTCCAACAACATGCAAAGGGCCACCGATTCTAAAATGTGTTATTTGTGGTTGTCAGCGTTTTAAAGCCCTGCTGAGCAAGCCAAATGTAGTCGGGTTTCAAACACCGAAATTCAGAACTGGTAATGCAGCTCCATTAAGTCACATTGTAGAAAGACACATTGCTGTATTCCGGGAGGATGCGGGGTCATTATCACCATGGTAACCCATTTTGGGGTCCCAAGAATATACTTTATTATTTGTGCAATAGATGTTAAGGTAAAACAAGAAATGCAGCTTTTTACAAGGAGGAGCAGCCACACTGCTTGCCTTATTTGCCGTACAGCGGAGCCCAACTGTCACCTGCCACCACTACAGACAGTTTTCAGTTTGGATGATGCACTGGTGAAGCAGGACAAGAGCAGGGCAATTACTGTACCTTCCAAACCAGCCTCCTTTAAATGTGAATGTTATACAAATATAAATAATACGTTGACCAATCACGTACTGTATTCCAACCAAGGAATTGTGGGCCCCTGTGAGCTGTAGTTCAGAATGTAGGGCCACAAGTGGCATTTAGAGCTCGTTTTACATAATCCTTAGGCTAAATAATACTGTAAGACCTAAAATGCTTGAACAGCCGATTAATATCTATAAACAGAATCAAGATTAAATTGGGAAGATATGAATTTTGTTAACAAAATATGTATGTAAGCTTTGCGACTACCCCCCCATTCATCCAACTGTCCCCCCCCCATTCATCCAACTGTTGCTTGTTGAAAGAACAGTAACGCCAAAAACGGAATGTGTCTTAAAGGAATAACAATATAATGTTGGGTTGTCCAGTCCCCATGGGGGCAGCCATTCAAGCACAAGCTGCCCCCATGACTACACAGCAGCTTGTTTATATAAACTATAGTAGTACTTATCTGTTATTTACTGTGTATCCTGTGCTTGAATGGCTGCCCCCATGGCTACACAGCAGCTTGTTTATATAAACTATAGTAGTACTTATCTGTTAGCTACTGTGTATCCTGTGCTTGAATGGCTGCCCCCATGGCTACACAGCAGCTTGTTTATATAAACTATAGTAGTACTTATCTGTTATCTACTGTGTATCCTGTGCTTGAATTGCTGTCCCCATGGCTACACAGCAGCTTGTTTATATAAACTATAGTAGTACTTATCTGTTATCTACTGTGTATCCTGTGCTTGAATTGCTGTCCCCATGGCTACACAGCAGCTTGTTTATATAAACTATAGTAGTACTTATCTGTTAGCTACTGTGTATCCTGTGCTTGAATGGCTGCCCCCATGGCTACACAGCAGCTTGTTTAAATAAACTATAGTAGTACTTATCTGTTATCTACTGTGTATCCTGTGCTTGAATGGCTGCCCCCATGGCTACACAGCAGCTTGTTTATATAAACTATAGTAGTACTTATCTGTTATCTACTGTGTATCCTGTGCTTGAATGGCTGCCCCCATGGCTACACAGCAGCTTGTTTACATAAACTATAGTAGAGTTTCTAAAGCAAACACACACCAGTTTTACCAGTGCAGCACATTTTCATTACTGGGGATGGACCGAATCCACTATTTGGGATTTGGCTGAACCCCCAAATCCTTAGAGAAAGATCCGGCTGAATACCAAACTGAATTTGCAAATGCAAATTAGGGGTGGGAAGGGGAAAGCATTTTCCATTTTCTTGTTTGGCGACAAAAAGTCACACGATTTCCCTCCACACCTCTAATTTGCATATGCGGATTTGGATTTGATGCGGCCAAATCCCGAACTGAATCCTGGATTCTGTACATCCCTATTAATTACTTTACTTTTTTGGTGTTACTGTTCCTTTAATGGGGACTGATCAGGAAAGGAGCACATCCTTGCCCAAAATTATGAAGCTGCTCAATAGATTTCTGGCCACTTTTCAGCCAGATATTGGTCATGAATCCCATCAGGAACCCCCCAGCATTCACGCCCCACATCTCCCTGAGAAATGGCCAATAATCGGCTGCATTTGGTCTTGAAGCTTTTATCGGCCCATGTCCAGCTTTACTCACTGGGATTTACTCTGGACTTTGGTTGAACTCTCAAGGAGGATTAAAGAAACTTCCATATTTAAGAAAAACAAAAAAAAAAAAACCAAACAAGTCTCAAGTTAGTGAATATAAAGACATCACAAGGGTAAAAAGTAGAATCATCAAAGATCACAAATTCAAGTAATATTGGTGGTAGTTGCCAAGGAGAAATGCTCACGAATAAATAAAAGATTGTCAAAAAAAAACCTTAAAAAGAAAAAAAAATATATAGATATATATAATGTTAAAACACAAAACGGAAACATTTGGTCTACTAAAAAGCAACACAGCAAATAGCCGGGGGAAGGGTGCGTTTCGAAGCTTTCCAACCACACGCGCCCGGGAGGAGATTGGCATAGAAGCAGATCGTACGACGCTATAAATGAGAATAACGCACAACTCTAACGTACAATATCGACTGCATGAGGTATGTGATGTATCAAGGCTTTTTCTTTCATTTGTTTTCACAGTATATTTGTGCAAGAACCGGCCATAAATACAACTCAAACTTAAAACTTTTTTTTTTCTACAATAGTAGCAACACAAGCTTTATAATAAAACAAAAACCTCTATATTTCCATTCACAGTCAGTCTCCCTTCTGGTAACAGCAAAGGCCTTTATTAAACATGTTCTACATCAACTCACGGCTCTCCAGCTGCGTTTTGGAGGGTCACAGGGGATGCTGGGAGTTGTAGTAGAACTGAAACAGGAGAAGAATCACAAACCTTATTGTATATCTATGACTTTGACACCCTGTATAGTACTTATTGCTATATATATATATCATATCTCATCAGAAGAAGATATCCACAAAGAAGGCGAGCACTCACAGGGTTTATAACAAAATAAAGAAAAAATTTATTAGAACAAAAAGGAGTTGCTGAAGTTCCGGCTAGCGCTCTAGCCAGACTGGAGTAACTGGAAGTGTAACATAATAGCCAGAACACTACTTCCTGCTTTTATTACTTCCTGGTTTCCACTGATTGGTTACCAGGCAGTAACCAACCAGAGACTTGAGGGAAGGGCACATGGGTCAGGGCACCCGCTCAGATTCAGGGAGATTAGTCGCCCGGCAACAAATCTGCTCTTCTTCGGGGCGACTAATCTCCCCGATGTGTCTCCCGCCGGCTAGAATGTAAATCGCCGGTGGGATGGCACTCAGATCGCTTTGTTTTCCAAAGTCGCCCGAAGTTTCCTCGTGAGGCAACTTTGGAAAACAAAGCGATTTACAGTTCGGGAAGATTATTTGCCCAGAAGAAGAGGAGATTTTTTCCAGGGGCCACTAATTCCCCCTGAATCTGAGCGTGTGCCCTGACCCTGTTTAGTGAGTTTGTAATTGGTCCTCCGCATTCAGAAAAGCAACAGTTATGTCCCATGTGACCCCCTCAAGTCACTGATTGGTTACAGCCTGGTAACCAATTAGTGGAAACCAAGAGAGCTGAAAAGCAGGAAGTAGTGTTCTGGCTATTATGTTACACATCCAGTCACTCCAGCCTTTATACATTACATTTTTGGCTAATTAACTATATTAGAAACATTTTTTACTTTATTTTGCACAGCCTATTTACCCAGTTTTTATTTTACACTGAACAATTCCTTTAAAGGGACATTGGCGCCTTATACAAAAAAAAACCAAAACAAAGGAGTGTGTTGTTTTGTACAGGGTCTCGGTAATTGTATTTAATCCTTGTGCAACGTATTGAAGGGAAAATTAGTGTTCAGTCGGCAGATGGGTCAGATAACTAAAAGAATACAATAGCGCACTCAGGTGTATCTGAACCTCGTATAGATTTGGGATGTATTCGCCGTAATAATTGGTAGCCAGCATTTTGTGGCTAGAGAGTGTTTATGTGCATTGCTTGCATGGCCACGGAACATTTGTATCCATAGACTTGGAATTCTGGATAAAGGATCCCATACTTGTACTAGAAATATGGCAAGCAAAGCTAATTTACCAGTATAAGAGATGGGTAGCCTGCAGCCCTCCAGCTGTGCCCAGGGAGGATGGGAGTATATATGGAGAGCTGGAGGGCTGTATACCATTCATTCCAGTGCTGGATCTGACCAGCACTGCCTGGATCTCGTAGCAATGATAGGAGACAGATGTGACCTGCAGGGGTTACCAGCAATGAGGACAATGGCTTTTACTTATATACATTTTCTATCAATTATCTCTACACTGGGATCCAGTTTTTCTTATGGGAGAAGCCACTGGCGTTCCTGTGAGACACAAATGCAGCTGGACACTGGACCTATGACAACAGCACAAGGATTTGCATCCAGCAGGCTTTCCACAATTGGCGCAATAAAACTCCCAGCACAACCAGTAGCCTGCAGCTGCTGAGAAGTGTTGTTTTTTGGATCACTGGGATTATTGGAGGGGCCCGTTACAGAGTAACACGAGTAAACGCCGGCAGGAGTTCACGTCACATAACTAAAGTGTATGGCATTTTGGATAGTTACGATTAAAGGATAAGTAAACCTTAAAAACAAGTGAATGCAAAGTTGACGAGGCGGCAAGTCTAAGAACTTTTGCAATGTACATTCATTATTATTTTTAAATTCCAAGATATTAAAAGATTCATGTACTGTTAAAGGACCAGTAACATCAATTTTTTTCTAATTCGTTAGTATACAACGAAAAAAAAAAAAAAACGCAACGACAAATGAAACTTTGAAGTCGCTAAGTTTATATTAAGAAATAACTTACCGAAACTCTGCTTGCGCTCCTCTTCAGAAAACGATCTGGCGATCCATCGTGCGACGCTCGATTTCTCATCCCTGCTTTCCTTATAGGAGATAGCCAGGGAGGAGAAATCGATCGCTGCATGATGGATCGTCACCTTTTCTGCAGAGGAGCGCAAGCCGAGTTTCGGTAAGTTATTTCTTAACAAAAACGTAGCGATTTCAAAGTTTCATTTGTCTTTGTTTTTTTTTTGTTCGTTGTATACTAACCAATTAAAAAAAAAATTGATGTTACTGGTCCTTTAACATCAGTGTATTTTGTTACAACAGCGCCACCTGCTGGTCAGTTTCTGACCCGTCTGACCAAGTAGTCAAGGAAGTTGTCAGGAGAAAGAAAGAGGCTGCTCTGATGTTCTTCTGCTTAGGAATAAAATTAGAAACCTTTCTCACATCTTTGCTAAAGAGAAGAACATCAGAGCAGCCGCTTTCTTTCCCCTGACAACATCTTTGACTACTTGGTGGTCAGACTGGTGGGAAACTGACCCAGCAGGTGGCGCTGTTGTAACAAAATTCATTCATATTAACAGTACATATATCCCTTAATATCTTGGAATTAAAAATAAATAAAAAAATAATGAATGGACATTGCAAAAGTTAGCCCCCTCATCAATTTTACATACACTTATTTTTAAAGGTTTACTTATCCTTCAACCTAAAAACAATGAAAAGGAGAACAAAGATTTAGGCTGAACATTTTACACCATGTGTTTGGGACTTCTGTGCCAATCCAAAGGCAATCACAACCACTGAGAAGTGATCTGTCTCTCAGAAGATACCCCAGTAGCTCCCCATCTTCGTTTCTGCTTCTCAGTACAGGCTTTGGGCTCCTGCTTTCACGACTGACTCACAAGAAACAGTATATATACAATATAAAATGCACAATATAGTTATAGATATAGTTATTAAGATTCACATTACACGGCAGCATGGAAACTGTGTAGTCTGCATCACTATTGATCAATCCTGTAGCATTAGCTTCTACAACAGATGCCACCCCACTTTTCGATGATTTCCGATGACCCCTAAGCTTTATCTTCTCAACAGGAGATGGGGAGTTCCAGTGGATCATTAATGTTATAAGGCTGCTGAATCTCTGGGCTGGTACAGTAAATTTAGTATATAAAATTGAGGCTGTTGTTCTCCTTTAAATGTTAAAGCAGAAATCACATTAGATTTGATCTCAACAGAGTATAGTAAGTATTTTGGAGACCCACGTTTCAGAAGCTTGACTGTTTCCTAAAAACAAAAGCAGAATCAAAATTCGAACAACCTGAACTGTGAATAGTTTCGGGTTGCTTTCCGAGTTTAAAGGCCATCAATATAGAACGGGATAGGCTTCTGGTCCCAGAGAGGCAATCAAAGCCTGGCATCTATTCGAGCAACACATGAGCTTAGACGTGTATTATTAAAAAGGAAAGTATATATTCGTAGGAAGGATTTATCTTGCATTCATTTTCCCTTAAAGGAACAGTAACACCAACAAATTTAAGTGTTTTAATTGATTGACAATATAATGTACTGGTGCCCTGCTTTGGTATTTGCTTCAGATACTTCACAATAGTTTATATAAACAAACTGTTGTGTAGCCATGGGGGCAGCCATTCAAGCACAGGATACACAGTAGATAATGTAAGTACTACTATAGTTTATATAAACAAGCTGCTGTGTAGCCATGGGGGCAGCCATTCAAGCACAGGATACACAGTAGATAACAGATAAGTACTACTATAGTTTATATAAACAAGCTGCTGTGTAGCCATGGGGGCAGCCATTCAAGCACAGAATACACAGTAGATAACAGATAAGTACTACTATAGTTTATATAAACAAGCTTCTGTGTAACCATGGGGGCAGCCATTCAAAGCTGGAAAAGGAGAAAAGGCACAGGATACACAGCAGATAACAGCTCTGCGGTATACAATGAGATTCTTCAGAACTTATCTGTTATCTACTGTGTATCTTGTGCTTGAATAGCTGCCCCCATGGCTACACAGCAGCTTGTTTATATAAACTATAGTAGTACTTATCTGTTATCTACTGTGTATCCTGTGCTTGAATAGCTGCCCCCATGGCTACACAGAAATTTGCTTATATAAACTATAGTAGTTTTACTAAAGCAAACAAACCTGTTTTACAACGGCAGGATAACAGGACATTATATTGTCATTCCATTAAAACACTTCGGTTTTTGGTGTTGCAGTTCCTTTAAAGAGATACGGACACAGCTCTACCTTTCCATTTACTGCTCTCAATTCCCAGGAGCTCTGCGGTGAAATCACATCTGTATTTTCAGGCTGCAGCCGCTCTGAGGATACAACAGTTTTAACTAAAACAAAACAAACCTAACCCTGGAAAATCAGGTCTTGGCAGTGTCACTTTGCATCAGTTAAAAGCCACATGCTGCGGTCTCATTATCGCTTTAAGGAGGATGTTAACCTTAAAATTAACTTTGGGTATGATGCGGACGGTGGTATTGCAAGATCACTGACAATTGGTCTTTAGCTGCAATTATGTGGCCTGAGAATAAACATATCCAACGTGGAAGGCTGCACACATACCTCTAGGAATGAAGGACGTGGAGATAGGGGGCAGCCATACTGTGCCTCAGACTAGTAACCCCCACATAACATAGCTGCAATAGGAATGCTTTGGACAATGCTATTGGTACAAACATATTAGGCAAATAATTAGGACAACTACTAAAGACCAAATGCAAGCTTGCTTACTTTATTCTACTAAATCAAAACATTGAATTTTAGGTAAATATCCTCTTTAAATAAGCAGCAATGGATGTGGGTTAAGCTTATTGTGCAGGACCTTTTTGGTCTGAGCTGCCGTTGCTCTGAAAACTCTCGAATACGTCTCACCGGGAAGACTGCTCTAAATTGAAGCCAATGCTACAAACAATAGGACGGGCTCCCACTCATCAACGACACAGAAAAGTCACGCAATAAACTTCAACCTACAGTTTATATCTGGGGAATATGAGCACAGCACATCCACCATTTCTCTTCTCCCATTAAAAGGAATTGTTCAGTATAAAAATAAAAACTGGGTAAATTAAATAGACTGCAAAATAAAAAAATGTTTTCTAATATAGTTAGTTAGGCAAAAATGTAATGTATAAAGGCTGGAGTGACTGGATGTGTAACATAATAGCCAGAACACTACTTCCTGCTTTCATTACTTCCTGGTTTCCACTGATTGTTACCAGGTAGTAACCAATCAAAGACTTGAGGGGGCACATGGGACATAACTGTTGCTTTTGAATCTGAGCTGAATGCTGAGGATCAATTACAAACTCACTGAACAGTTATGTCCCATGTGGCCCCCCCTTATAGTCACTGACTAACTCAGAGTTAGAGAGCTGAAAAGCAGGAAGTAGTGTTCTGGCTATTATGTTACACATCCACTCACTCCAGCCTTTATACATTACATTTTTGCCTAACTAACTATATTAGAAAACATTTTTTTATTTTGCACAACCTATTTATTTACCCAGTTTTTATTTTTAAACTGACCTGTTCCTTTAAATCTGCTCTACTGCCAACAGCCTTTTTAAATTGAAAATAATACAAAAAAAACAAAACAAAACAATTTGGTCTTCTAGTATTAAAAAGATAGCACCATCGAAATACAAAATTAAAGCATGTACACTAATAAAAACCCACTCTGGCATGTGCTTCTCAATAACCTGTATTAAAAAAAATAATAATGATAGATATATATATATATATATATATATATATATATATATATATATATAATATTACGGCACTTTATTTGGCTCAACGTTTCGAGCCCACACAGGGCTCTTCAAGCAACCATACCCGTTAGTTTAGGCGCCAAGTAGCGTTGCTAGTAGGCACCGAATCCACTATTTTGGATTCGAACGAACCCCCGAATCCTTCACGAAAGATTTGTCCGAATACCGAACCAAATCCGAATTTGCATAGGCAAATTAGGGTTGGGAAGGGGAAAACATTTTTTACTTCCTTGTTTTGTGACAAAAAGTAACGCAATTTTCCTCCCCGCCCCTATTTTGCATATGCAAATTAGGATGCGGATTCAGTTCGGTCGGGCAGAAGGATTCGGCCGAATCCCGAACTGAATCCTGGATTCGGTGCATTCCTAGTTGCTAGGCAACCGTGCGCCCCAAGCAACATCTCCAAGTGAAAAGTGCGTAGAGGAGATGGAGCAGAAATGGAGTAAAAGTGGGAAGTATCGGAAGTACCAAAATGAGAAGTAAAGATGTTACCGTGCCAGTGCCTGCTAGCAATGGCGGTTGCCTAGCACGCTACTTGCTGTTAAAAGTCGTTCTTGGGTATTTATTGTGAGAGTGGTGAGGACCTGGTGGTTTGTTATATTCTCCTGACAAAGAGCCCTGTGTGGGCTTGAAACGTCGAACCATTTTGTTTTTTGAAAAACAAATCCTGTGAGCGCCGTCATTTTCTATATATCTATACTTAGGAGATCATATAGCGCATCCCATAGAAACCTTCAATATATAAAACAAGCACTGGGAGGAGGATTTGATGCCCAATCATGGAAAAAGGGTAAAAAGCGACTCTGCAGCTGCTCCAGTTTTGGAAGGAGAAGCGGGCCGACATTTACATTCCCAAGCAGGCCGGGCGCACAGTAAATCTCAATAGCATTCAAGAGCTAGTGTTCCATAGCAGTACGTCTATGCAATTCTCAAGCAGACGCAAGCCCTAGTGATATTGCCTTAGATATTACCCGTAATAAATAAAACTTCACACTTTGAAGACGCAGTACCACTAAAGAGTGCCGCCTCATGAACTGAAAGGCACACAGACATGTAAGGTTTTCTATATAAATTACCAGGTGGGATTCATCATCTTAAATACAATGGAACAACTAGGGATGTACTGAATCCAGGATTTGAACCTTGTGCCTGGCTGAACCGAATCCTAATTTGCATATGTAAATTAAAGGAGGAAAGGGAAACTTTTAGTCAAAAAACAAGGAAGTAAAAATAAGTTTTCCACTTTTTCATCTCCCACCACTTATTTGTATATGCCAATTAGCATTCGGTTCGGGATTCTGCCTTTTTCAGCAGATTTGGATGAATCCTTATGCCTGGCCAAACCGAATCCCAATTTGCGTATGTAAATTAAGAAAGGAAAGGGAAATCACGTAACTTTTCGCCAAAAAACAAGTAAAAAAAAAAAAAAAGTTTTCCACTTTTTCATCTCCCACCCCTAATTTGCATATGCAAATCAGGACTCTGTTCGGGACTCTGCCATTTTCAGCTGCATCTTTCACAAAGGATGAATCCTTATGCCAGGCCAAACCGAATCCCAATATGCATATGTAAATTAGGGTAGGAAAAGGAAATTGTAACTTTATATTAAAAAATTTTTTCCACTTTTCACTTTTTCCTTTCCCACCCCTCATTTGCATATGCAAATTAGAAATTAGTTTGCTATTTGGCCGAATCTTTCACAAAGGATTCCTGGATTCAGTGCATCCCTAGAATCAACATATCTATTGGTTACTACTTACTGGTTAAAGGCCAACTTCAAAGTAGTGCCGGTCAGAGTCAGGGTAAAAAAACAGTACTTGGGATGATCGGAATCCCCATCCTGTTTTAGAGCCGCAAACTCTCTTTAGTACAAATGCCAACAAACGATTACACAAGAATAAAATAAATAGGTGGAACTGCTCCCTTAAAAACCTAGCTGCAGTTGTTAATGCTAGATCGACTCCCCTATAGTGCATAGATATTCTGGATCTTACAAAGGAAAAGATATATATAATTTACTTTAAATAATCCCTTGAATGCCAAAACCTCCCCCCGACCCTTAATGAAACCACTCTAGCACCAAAAACTGCTTCTACATTACAACAAAACAGAGTTGGCTAACCTGTACCACACACACACACACACACACACACACACACACACACACACACACACACACACACACACACACACACACACACACACACACACACACACACACACACACACACATCTCAACTACAATTCCCAGCATCCTCCAACAGGTGACTGTCAGAAAACACTGAGAGTTATAGTTTGGCAACAGCTGAATTGCCATAAGTTAGCAACCACTGTTAGCAACCATGTATACCATGCGAAAAAAACGCAGATAATTGCACTTTGTAAACGTAGAGTTCACCAAAAATAAATGGTGAAAAATTTTTTTAAAAAAAAAGATAAACTGATGTAGCTCGACCCCTTCACCAAAACTCCTACTGCAACTTTTCTAAGCACCCGTCCCAAGTACAAGACTTGTCCATGTCAAACGAACATTAAATACTGACAGTTGCGAAGTTTCCGACAGTTTGGTTACACGGTGTCAGCAGGAGAAAGGTCGGAGATCAGAGAACTTTCTGAAGACACTGTGGATAGAGTTTAGCGACTGCACATTCAAAGTGGCGGCCGAGATCCCACAGCCGCTCGGGAGTTTCGTACACTTTTTTCCAACTGTCGGCTATCTCGTCGTATTGGTAGAGAGAGTTTTTCCTGCTCGTCCGGAACACAAACTCTTCCACGCTGACTTGGGTCGCTCGGACGAAGAGGTGAAGTTTACTTTTAAAAACTACCAGCTTGATGTACGGGTTTGAAGACTGTTCACAGGGAAGATCTTTTTTTCGAGTCCACCGGTTTTGTTCGACGTCGTAGGCCTCCACGGTGAGAACGCGGTGGTTGGCGCGGCTTCCGGCCACGTAGTAAATAGAGTCTTTGTATACAGCTGCCATTCCCTGGACTCGGGGCGCAGTCATGGGAGTTAGGTAACACCAGTAGTCTCTTGGTGGGTCATAGCAGAGGAACACGTCCCCTAGATTATAAAGGTACAAGATTAATATCCAATACAAATAACACATGTATATATATATATTTATATATGTTAGAGGGAGGTACCACTAATCGGTTTCAAATTTTCAGCTGCACTAGGACAATTTGTCCTGTATTTATACATTGACCTTAAGTGTTTTAAAAGAGAAGGAAAGGCTAAAACTAAGCAAGCTTTATCAGAAAGGTCTATATAAATACACCAGTAAACCCTCAAAGTAATGCTGCTCTGAGTCCTCTGTCAAAAAAAAAAACAGCACATTTCTTTCCTTCTATTGTGTACTCATGGGCTTCTGTATCAGGCTTCCTGTTTTCAGCTTAAACCTCCAGGGCTTGGGTTTGAGCATGCTCAGTTTGCTCCCCTCTCCTCCCTTTTCCCCCTTCCCTCCTCCCCTCTCTGCTGTAATCTGAGCCCAGAGCTATGAGGGAGCAGTGAGAGATTCAGGCAGAAAGTGATGTCACACCAAGCTAATATGGCAACTGCTATCCTAAAAACCAGAACTAATAAATATAGTATTATAGCTTGCACTATTGTGATTATTCTATTGGCAATAAACCGTTTCTTTAGCTTTCCTTCTGCTTTAAATGGGTCCTCCACCAAATTAATCATTTACATAATGGAAGAAAATAGAATTCTAAGAAACGTTCTATTATAGGTGCATTATCATGTTTCAATTATTGTACATGTAATTGTAGTTAAAGTTAATTGCATCTTTCTACTGTTATTCGGACTCTAAAAAAGAAATGTCACAATATAAGGCTGATTAGTAATTAATACAGATAATTACTTCATGGCAGCACAGAAACCAGTGCAATTAGCATCAGAATTTAATAATCAGCAAACCTGTAGCATCAGCTTATATTACAGCCAGGGAAGCTCATTTTCTGCTGGATAATTAGTGACGAGCCCTAAGCTTAGCTTCTCAACAGCCAATCAGAGCCCACTGAGCATGTGAGTGTCACAGACACTTTCCAAGATGGTGACCCCCTGTGACAAGTTTGAAGTCCTGGATCATTGCTGCTATTGACAAGCTGAAACTTTAGCCTCGTGCAATAAGTTCACTATATAAAATGAAATTTTTAGCCATTTTTAGGGTTTAGTTCTCCTTTTAAAGGGAATATTATAATACATATTTGTGCCCTTGCGATGATACAAGTGATGGAATAACATTACATGCACTGATTTCTAGTTTGGTCAACCAAGAGGTGGGACTTGATAGCCTTGTCTCAAAACTTACACATTCCACTATACTTTGCATAATAAGCTATGACCTTATAGCAATCAGTTACAGGAAAATAAAAAGAAAGGAAAGATTAGTTGTTTACCAAACAAATCTTACCTGGTAACGACTCAATCACAACATGGGAATACGAGTTGCAAGATAAAAGAATACTCCGTGATTTCAAAAGAGCCATTTGTTGTTAGACTACAGCACAGCCGCATTCTTAAGCACATACCAATATATTATATGTGCACATTAGAGCAAGAATAAAACAAAAACATGGGCAGAAAAAATGCTTCCTTCAAAGAAGGACCTAGGCATAATAATGGAAAAATAAAATTAAAGGTGGCTCACACAAGTTGACCCAGTATTTATTGGAGGTATTAAATTCTGTTAAGGCAGGATTTATAAGCAACATATCTCTCCAAAAATTGTTCCCCAGTGGAGGGAACTATTGTCTTGATTTTTATTTTTTTTTAAATGATTTGCCTTCGTCTGCCTTCCCAGCTTTCAAATGAGGGACACTATAGTAAATGAAATGAGGGACATGTTAAAGGATAAGTAAACCTTAAAAAATAAGTGAATGTAAAATTGATGAGAGTGCTTTTCTATGCACTTTTGCAATGTACATTCATTATTTTTTTTTAATGCCAAGATATTAGGGGATACATGTACTATTAATATGAATGAATTTTGTTACAACAGCGCCACCTGCTGGTCAGTTTCCCACCAGTCTGACCAGCAAGTAGTCAAGGAAGTTGTCAGGAGAAAGAAAGAGGCTGCTCTGATGTTCTTCTGCTTAGGGAAAAAAATGTTAAACCTTTGAAAAAAAAAAAAAAACCCTAATTTCATAGGCAATTATAAGTAATAAATGGTGTTGCTTTCACATGGTGATAAAAATTAAAGAGGACCTGTCACCTTCAGACATAAGTGATATATATATTTTCCCTCCTTAGTTTAACCCTTTAGTCAGCTGTTTTTGTCTATATCTGAAACGGATTAGAAAATCTCCTACATGTAAAAAGTGCTTCATAGGCGCTGCCATGTTGAAACAGGACCCCTTTTTTTGCCTGTGTGTGGATTGTGCCAAACTGCCAAATCTCATGGATGCTTAGTGATAGAGTATACTCTGTGATAGACTGGCTCTGTACCACTCATGTCACACCAGCACTTGATATTCTATTAGGATTGTTTGAAACACATTGTTCTATTTAGATTGTGTGGGCTTTTACTAAAAATCTCATAAACTATGAAATTACTGAAACGCTAAAAACTGCTAAAACTGTGCAGTTCTTGGGGCTCATTCATAAACACTGGGCAAATCTGCACCTGGACAATAACCAATTAAATGTTTGCTTTCAAAGTTCAACCTGCAACTGCCTGTAAAAAGCCAGTCACCGATTGGTTGCTATGGGCTACTGCCCAGGTGCACATTTGCCCAGTGTTTATAAATGAGCCCCCTTTAGCTTAGTCAACCCCAAAATAAAAATGTGCCTAATAAAATAAATAAATAAATACATAATAAAATAAATAAATAATAAATAAAGACACTGCTGGGATTTAGGGTTAAATATAAAAATCAGGAAAGTGTGTGTGAAGGGTAGAGTAACTCAATAATTTTGCTTGTCAAGAGTAGACTAATTGTTTACATGAAGAGCAGAAAGCAGCAGCATTATGATTAAACTTTAGCTGCTACTTCTGCTAATACCGGCAAACGGAACTCCTTATCTGACACCACCTCCCTCCTCCGTGCTGATAAACTTTAATGATGTGCTTCCCCATTCTGTCTGTGCTTTTGAACTCCTATACAAATTCACGCGCTGTAGTCCTCCAGCCCCTGACAACTGCAGAAACTGGAGATATCGCGAGAGGAGTGTGCAGGGCTGATTCTACCCATGATGCCTTGCTCTCGTGAATTTCAGAAAGTCGGGGCTTCAGTCAGTATCTCGTGGACATTTTCAAAAGTAGTTATAAATTGAGATTTAGTAAAATTTGAGTTGAATAAATTGAGGTATGTGGTTTGTTTTAACAGTTTTATTGCCTTCCTAGTGTTAACTCAATCGTGACAGGTTTCCTTTAATATCTTTAAAAATAGCCTCTTTATTGGAGCTCCCTATAGATGGTCTCTGGTCCCTGTCCGTGTTTCAAATGAGGGGTGGGCGTGTCCTAACGGTCCCTGCCAGAAGCACGGTAGGAGGGGGACAGCCAATCACAGCCCTGCAGTTACACAAGCACAGACAGGCTTCCGTTCCCTATCCGGTCCTGCAAGCCGAGGATTGGTTCCTGTCCTACAGTGCAGTGAGCTGTCAGCCGCCAGCCCCCCTGCACAGCCTGGGAATTCAGGGAGCAGGAAATAGAAGAGAAAGGAAGGATTATTAGGGTTTTTACAGAAATATGCAATAAATCAGCCTGAAACACTACTTTTTAAGCACAATTCTTCTATATCTAAATGAGTAAAATGCACTGGTACTTTCTTGGTTTTTTTTTTTTTTTTTTTTTTTTTTACATAAAATGTCTCCTTTAACAGTTCATAAAGCTTTTAATATCTTGGAATTAAAAAAAAAAAAAAATAAATAATGAATGTACATTGCAAAAAAGCTTAGAATAGCCCCCTCGTCAATTTTACATTCACTAATTTTGCCCTTCAAAAACATGGAGCATACACCAATCTGCACTTCAAAAGGGTATTCAGGTCTATGCAGAGAATTAAAGGAGAGACAAATCTAATGTTTAGGGATTGGCATGATGAAGATGAGACAGTTTCAAGTGTGAAACATTGCATTTTCATGTTATGTGTAATAAATTAGCTGAACGCCATTGAAGACAGTTGAGCATATTAGAGTTTTCCTCATTCACAGCTGCAATGGGGGTTTTACTGGGAGGCTCCCAGTCCTGTGCCTGGAAAAATGATGGCAGCAGCAGGAGTGCAGAGGATACCTACACTGCCATTTAAAAACAATGAATAAAATGGCTTACCCTGTAAAATATAGATCTTGTCTTTGTATTCCACGGCGCTATGAAACTCCATTGCCACTGGCATTAAACTCACGGCTGTCCAACAGTTGTCTCTTGTATCGTAGCATTCGACAGATTTAAGCGGATTGCGTCCGTCCCCTTCGTAAACACGGCCCCCTATAGCGTATAATTTACCACAACAATGAACCAGTTTGCAGCCTATTCGCGCTCGGAGGAGGGGAGCCTTCGCTAGCCATCGATTGCTTGAATGGTCGTACATCCAGAAGTCACTTTCTGCCTTGTGGTCTATGCAGACATCATTGTTGCTCGGCCTGTACCCCCCAGCGATGTAGAGTTCATTATCGGGGGTCACAAGAATCCCTACTTCTCTCAAGTCACCAGGCGGTTTGCATAGTTTATAGACTTTTCCTGTCAGCGTGTCCAGACAAGGCACAGTTTGCTTTTTTCCTGAGTGTTTGTTTGCGGCCTCGAAGCAGATGATCATTTCAGAAGCGGTCATGCCCAGCCTCCGAGTACAGCAGTTGGCACTGATCTTTCCCTTCTGTACCCGGTTTATGGGCATAGCCTGTGCAAATATGGGAGGGATCTGTTCGACAAATGTCTCTTCCATGAGGGGCATGCGGATACATTTGGCAAATATTTCCGGAAGGTGCAGTTCTCTCGTCTCCTGCTCGTGTTCATACCAACTGATGATGCTGTCGTAAACGTGTTCTTCCTTATCGACGTCCAAGTCGTCGCTGTTCAATATGCTTATGAGCTGCTCTTTCGTCAGGTGCAGAAACTCTTGCTCTTTGGTGACGTGTAGAAACTTTTTACGGATGTAGTCTTGGGCTTTCTCCTTCAGTTCCTGATGGCCGTAGTGATCAGCAAAGCTAAAGACTCCAATAGAGTTTTGTGGTTCCAAGCGACTGACCATATACTGCGCGCACTGATCCTGGAGAGAGGGGATCTGGAAGATACTAGCCGCCGTGAATAAAGCTTGGACGTTGGCTTCAGTCAGCTGAACTCTGGATGTATATGCATAGTTCAATACAAGTTGCATGGACTCAGCTTCAATTCCAACTAACCGCACTTCTTTCTGGGTGCTCTCTGTAAGGCCGCTAGTGAACATAGATCTAATTTAAACAAAAAAGAAAAAAAGGATATCATTTTAAACTTTTGCTGAGATCGATAGATTAAAGGGCATGTAAAGGCAAAGAAATAAAATCCCATTTTTACTTTCTTTAATGAAAAAGACACCTATCTCCAATATACTTTAAGTTTTTATAAGAAACCTGACTGTATGCAGTGAAATTCTCCCTTCATTTACTGCTGTGGATAGGAATTGTCAGACGGTCCCTAACTGCTGAGCAGGGAAACAATCATACTTATGAACAGCAGGGGGAGCTCCCACCTTACTTCCCAGCCATGCAGAACTCAAGCAGCTGTGTTTATGATGATCCCTAAGCAGCCCAGACCACACTGAGCATGTGCACAGTCTTAGTCTTGCAAAGATGTATAACAAAGTTACAAGATGGTGACCCCCTGTAGCCAACTTTGAAAGCATAAATTATTTGTTTGATTAGGCTTGTGGTGCAGTAAGTTCATGTTTATGTTTGGTATACAAAATACAGCATTTCTAGCCTTATTCTATTTTAGACTTTACATGCCCTTTAAACTCAATGGATCGGCACTGCCTTCTTGTGTTGAAATAGTTCCTTACAGCATCTGTATAAGAAAGGAACGTCCCTAAATGCTGGAACACAGACACTGTACCATGATGTATAAATAAAGGACACATTTATATACATGTACGGTATATAGAAATAAACACTAGTATAGATGTACTGTATAAAGTGTTAGGTATGGGACCGGTTATCCAGAATGTTTGGGACATGGGGTTTTCCAGAGAAAAGATCTGTTATTTGGATCTTCATACCTTAAAGGGGTGGTTCACCTTTAAGTTAACTTCAAAAGACCAGTAACGTAGAAAATATTTTTTGAAAAATTTGTTTCTACATAACGAAAAAACACACCAAGACACTTTTAACTTTAAATGAAGTCTTTATTATATCCATCGTGCGGCGCTTGATTTCTCCTCCCTGGCTATCACCAATAGAAGGCAGGGAGGAGAAATTGAGCGCCGCACGTTTCGGAAGAGGAACGCAAGCAGAAAATCAGTAAGTTATTTCTTAATAAAGACTTTGCGAATTTAAAGTTAAAAAGTGACTTGGTGTTTTTTTTTCCGTTAAGTACAATCAATTTTTCCCAAGTCACCCATGGCAGACAATTCACCAACATGGGGTTAATCCCGCCTATCAGGTCACTGGACAGGAAAGTGTTAACGATCGGTTTAAATACCTTGCTCCTCCCAGCAATCCTCGTCTTTTTTCCTGTCCAGGTCACGACAGGCTGCTACAGACTGCTACAGGCTGCTACAGATGGCTAAAGGCTGCTAAGCTTACCATACCAGAGTGGGTCTCTCTCTCTCTCTCTCTCCCCTCTGATGCCTCCAAGTGCACCCTATACGGCAGGGATCCCCAACCTTTTTCACCCGTGAGCAACATTCAGATGTAAAAAGAGTTGGGGAGCAACATAAGCATGAAAAATGTTCCTGGGTGGTGCCAAATAAGCATTGTGATTGGCTATTGGTAGTCCTTATGTGGACTGGCAGCCTACAGGAGGTTCTGTTTGGCAGTACATCTGTTTTTTATACAACCAAAACTTGTCTCCAAGCCAGGAATTGAGAAATAATCACCTACTTTGAGACCACTGAGAGCAACATCCAAGGGGTTGGGGAGCAACATGTTGCTCACGAGCTACTGGTTGGGGATCACGGCTATACGGGTTGTGGTGAGAAGAACCCGTTGGGCAGGGTTGTGTGCTGGAGCTGCTGTAGGAATGCCCTCCTAAGGGTAGAGAGGAGGATGAAGCAGTCCAGAGGATCAGCCGTTTCAGGTGGATTCGAGGCTGTGTAAAGTGTTTTGTTCCATGTGAAGAGCACACGCGCCAATACTGACGCGGATCGAGTACGGACGCGGAAGCGTGTGTAAGACGCGCGCCTGACTTGACGCGAACGGAGTGACGCGTGCCGGAAGTGACGCACGCGGGAGACGCGCGCTCAAAGAAGACGCGCGCCCGGAAATGGACGCGCACCGGATATGGCGAACACGAAAGTCGCGCGCCCGGAAGTGACGCGCGGGAAAAACGGCGTCAGGAAGTGACGCAATAAGAAGACGCTGGCAGTGTGTGCAAGGCTGGCGTTTTGGCTGGATGTGATAGTACACTTCGCCGGAAGTTGGAGAGCGTTGGTTCACTCGGCTACAGATTGTGAGTGCCTTTCCAGTGAAATCTTGCTTTTGTAACTGAATTGATGCTTATGGAATAATGTATTACAGGTTACTATGGATCAGCCTGGCTCTGGAAAAGGATCTCAGCCCAAAGGTCCTAGGTAAGCTGGCTGTGGATATATGGATGTAATGAGAGAGAACGATAATTAGTGGCTGATGGTTGTCTTTTCCATTTTCAGCCTACATGTGTCAACTGAATTGCAGAAAGGGGAGCCTACTCTCTCAAGGAAAGCGGCTTCAGCTACGGACCCAGTAGCGTCTGCAGACCCTCAGCCTTCAGGAGCCCCACAATTGGATGCTCTGGTCTCCATCATCAAGCAAGCTGTAGTACAAGGCATGCAAGAGGCTACTGCTTCTACCTCTGGGGTACAGAGGAAAGCTAAGAGGGTCAGAGATTTGCCATATGAGTCTCTATCGGATGTGTCAGATGAAGAATTGTATTCTCCTGGGGACGCACATTCAGAACTCTCAGAGGAGGGAGGAGTGTTTTCTGAGGAAGAGATTGCATTTGATCCTACAGCGATAGAGAATCTGGTAAAGGCAGTAAGGAAGACGCTATGTCTTTCGGAAGAGCTACCCAAGTCTAGTTCAGCAGATAAATTCTTCCCATCGGTCAGGAAAAGACAGGTGACTTTCCCGGTGCATGATTCAATTAAGGAAATCATCAGCTCTGAATGGAAGAGAACAGAGAAAAAGTTTGTTATCCAGGGGAAGTTTGCAAAAAAGTATCCGGTGGAGGAGTCTCTCTCTAAATTGTGGGACAATCCGCCTAAAGTCGATGCTGCAGTGGTAAGGTTGGCAAGAAAGACGACGCTGCCCGTGGATGATGCAGCAGCTTTCCGTGATCCAATGGAGAAACGGATCGAAACCAATCTCAAGAAGACGTTTATAGCGGCAGGAGCAACTTGTAGACCGGCAGTAGCTATGACCTCCACATCAAGAGCTATGAAGGTGTGGTTAAATAACCTGGAAGATGCCATTTCTTCTAATGTCAAAAGATCAGGGTTACGTGAAATGTTGTCTGAATTGAAGCTAGCGGTGGATTTCATGACAGATACCTCTCTAGATCTGGTACATCTAGCTTCAAGAACTATGGCACTTTCGGTGTCCTCAAGAAGGGCTTTGTGGCTGAAGCCATGGCTGGCGGATTCAGCCTCTAAGGTGAACTTATGTCAGTTGCCGTTTGAGGGAGAGATGTTCTTCGATGAGAAACTCGATTCCATCATTAAGAAGGCTTCCGGGGCAAGAGTGTATTTTTGCCGCAGGAAAAGAGATTCAGGCGTCAAGGGGGGAGGCCTAGTTCCCCCATTAACAGGTCCTTTCGAGGTTCAAGACAGCCTAGATATGGAAGGACTGCCGGAAGACAGACGAATTGGAAGCCCACAAGGGGGGAAAGTAGGCCTCCCAATAGGAGAAGTTCTACTTTCAGCTCAAGCCATACAGAGAAGAAGCAATGAGATCAGGCCGGCTCAGACCAGCAGAGTGGGGGCACGTCTAACATCCTTTTATGCGGTCTGGGCCTCAAAAATCAGAGACCAATGGGTCCTGAGGGTGATTCAGGAAGGATATCGGTTGGAATTCCACAGGGTGCCGTCTCGCAATGTGTTCAAGATGTCTTCAGTCCCGCAGGTACCAGGTTCGGACCAAGTGTTACAGGAGTATGTAGATCAACTCCTGAACTCAGGGGCAGTGGAATGGGTTCCGAAGTCCCAACAGGGCTTAGGTTTCTATTCGAAGCTCTTTCTAGTCCGGAAGGCCTCGGGGGCATTCAGACCGGTACTGGATTTACGCCCTCTGAATCAGTTTGTCAACTGCAGGCGCTTCAAAATGGAATCACTGACGTCCATCCTACAAGCAGTTCCGCCACAGTCATGGCTAATAAATCTGGACTTGAAGGACGCATATTTCCATGTACCAGTGCACAAGACACACCGGAAGTATCTTCGGTTTGCGTTCAGAGGTCAACATGTCCAGTTTACCTGCCTTCCCTTTGGCCTCTCAACGTCCCCAAGAACATTTACGAAGGTCCTGGTCACGTTCATGGCTTTTCTAAGAGTAGAAGGTGTGCCTATATTTCATTACCTGGACGACATTCTGTTGGTGGCTTCATCAAGAGAGGAAGCTCTGAAATTCAGGGACAGAACAATCCTGGTACTCCAACAGTTCGGTTGGGTAATAAACTGGGAGAAGAGCAGCTTACTTCCATCACAAAGGATGGTCTTCTTGGGTGCACACCTGGATACGCGGGAAGGAATAGTTTCACTTCCTCAAGAAAAGATACAGCATATATTAAGACAAATAAGACAGTTCAAAGAACAACAAAGAGTCTCAGTAAGGTCATGCATGTCGGTCCTAGGTCTCATGGCATCTACGATCCAGATGGTGAAGTGGGCCAGGTGGCACATGAGGCCTCTCCAACAATTCTTCCTGAGGGAGAATGCTTCAAGACAGTTGAAACTAAATTCACGAATTGTAGTTTCAGAGGACGCCAAAGACAGTTTAAGTTGGTGGCTGGTTGTAGGAAACTTGACTCAGGGGATGGTCCTTGCAAACCCCCCGTATGTGGTGATCACGACAGACGCTTCAGAGAGAGGCTGGGGTGCAGTACTGGAAGGCCGCAGTGTTCAAGGTCATTGGAACCTGCAGGGTGTCCCCTCAAACATTCTGGAGCTACGGGCCGTGAAAGAGGCGTTGCTGGCCTTTTCAGAAAAAATTCTACATGCCTGGGTAAAGATTCAGTCAGACAATGTTACAACAGTGTCTTATGTGCAGAAGCAAGGCGGCACCAGAAGCGCCCGACTGCTAAAAGAACTGGCCCCAATAATGACGTGGGCAGAGGAAAATCTAGAAGGGCTGACAGCCTTACATATTCCAGGCAGTCAGAACACGGAGGCAGACTTTCTCAGTCGCAACACCTTGCAACCAGGAGAATGGAGTTTATGTCTGCTAACCTTTCAAGGCGTAGTACAAAGGTTCGGAAGGCCAGAAATCGATCTTATGGCAACGGACAAAAACCACAAGTGCAGCAGGTTCTTCTCCAGGGCACCATGTCCTCTGGCAGAAGCAGTGGATGCACTCCTCCAGGATTGGAGCAGGATATTTGGTTATGTCTTTCCGCCCTTTCCAATGATTTGGAGGGTGTTGAAAAAGGTGGATGTCGAAAAAGCCTTGGTCATAGCCATAATTCCGTATTGGCCGAGACGCCCTTGGTTTCCGCTCCTGCAGAGTTTGGCAGTAGAGCCACCTCTGAGACTGCCTCTTCAGCCGGATTTGTTATCCCAGGGCCCAGTGGTCTACGAGGGAGTGGATTCCCTGTCACTGACGGCATGGAAATTGAAAGGCAGAGGCTAGCAGAATATGGTTTCCAGGACGATCTGGTGAATTTCTTATTGAAGGCTCGGAGGGCTTCTACCTCGGCTCAATATTACAGGGTCTGGAAGTGTTTCGCAGAATTTGCAGTACAACACAAGTTTGACCCAAAAGATCCTACTGTCCAACAGGTGATTCGGTTCCTGTTTGTGGGTTTCCAGAGAAAACTTAGCACAAGCACTCTGCGAGGTCAAGTCTCCGCATTATCTGCATTGTGTGGTCATTCCTGGGCGGAGGAGCCTCTGGTTAACCGGTTCTTCAACGCAATGACAAGGGTGTGTCCTTTCAAGAAATCCAGAGTTCCACCTTGGGACCTTACGATTGTCTTACAAGCCTTAATGTCTTCGCCTTTTGAGCCTTTGCGGAAAGCCTCGGACTGGCATGCGACGTTGAAAGTCCTGTTTCTGGTCGCTATTACCTCAGCTTGCAGGGTTGGAGAGATTTCTGCTTTGTCAGCAAAAGAGCCAGACACAGTTGTCTATCCGGACAAAGTGATTATGAGACCATCTTTCGAGTTTCTTCCAAAAGTAATCTCCCAATTTCATGCCGATTTGGAAGTTACACTACCTTCCTTCTGCCCGTCTCCAAAGTCTAACAAGGAGCGAGAATGGCATACTTTGGACCTGGTGAGGGCCATTTCGCATTATCTGACGCGAACGAAGGATTGGCGAAAATCTGACAAGTTATTCCTGATTCCGAGGGGCCCTAGAAAGGGTATGGCTCCAGCTAAATCTACGATTGGCCGCTGGATTGTCTCCTGCATTGCTCTAGCTTATCGGTTGACAGGCAATGAGATTCCTAAGGACCTGAGGGCTCACTCTACAAGAGCCATGGCTACTTCCTGGGCGGCGGAAGCCAGGGCCCCGCCAGACCTCATCTGCAAGGCTGCTAGGTGGACGTCTTCCTGTACCTTCATTCGTCATTAAAGACTGAATGTGATGTTGTCTCAAGATGCAAAGTTTGGAAGAAAGATTTTGCAATCTGTTGTTCATGCTAAATAAAAGTTTTTTGGTTGATCGATAATGGTCCCTCCCTTCTTTAAGCTTGGGGAAATCCCATGTTGATGAATTGTCTGCCATGGGTGACTTGGGAAATATAGAAATTTTTTCATACTCACCGTAATTTCTATTTCCAAGTCACTTCCATGGCAGCATTCACCAACTTCCCTCCTTTCTTCTGGAGCTTGTTACTAGACGAGGATTGCTGGGAGGAGCAAGGTATTTAAACCGATCGTTAACACTTTCCTGTCCAGTGACCTGATAGGCGGGATTAACCCCATGTTGGTGAATGCTGCCATGGAAGTGACTTGGAAATAGAAATTACGGTGAGTATGAAAAAATTTCTATATTTTTTATGTAACTGGTCCTTTAAGCATGTTATAGAATGGCTAACTAAGCAATTTGTCTTCATTATTTATTTTTTTTATAGTTAATGAATCAGTTGCCCTTTTCTTCTGGCTCTTCCCAGCTTTTAAATGGGGGTCACTGACCCCATCTAAAAAAACAAATGCTCAGTAAATATAAACATTTATTGTTATTTCTACTTTTTATTCCTCATCTTTCTATTCAGGCCTCTCCTATTCATATTCCTGTCTCTTATTCAAATCAGTGCATGGTTGCTAGGAGAATCTGCATCCTGGCAAACTAGAGAGCTGCTAAATAAATAAAAAAACAAATAAATTGCAAATTGTCTCAGAATATCACGCTCTACATCATGCTAACAGTTCATTTAAAGGTAAACAACTCCTTTAAGTCTACTAGAAAATCATGTAAATATTAAATAAACCCAATAGGCTGGTTTTGCTTCCAATAAGGATTGATTATATCTTAGTTGGGGCCGAGTACAAGCTACTGTTTTATTATTACAGAGAAAAAGGAAATCATTTTTAAAAAGTTAAATTATTTGATAATAATGGAGTCTATGGGAGATGGCCTTTCATCATTTGTACATTGTATAGCTGGTTTTGTTATAGTTGACAATCCAGTATTTTATTAAATGATTTGCCTTCCTCTTCTGCTATTTTTTACAAGCTTTCCTATTGGCTGGAGGGGCAGTAACCTCAGCAGCCAAATAACTTGTTCTGTGAGGCTACAACTGTTTCAGTTTCGTTTTTCCATATTTATCAATATCTTCCAGTCTCTTTTTTAAAACCACGGATGAATTTCCAAACAGAAATGCTACAGAACCAAAAGCTACATTTTTTCAAACCCACAAAAAAAAAAAAAAAAAAGAAAAAAGAAATGAAGACCTGCCAATTCTCTCAGTATATTAAAGGGGTGGTTCACCTTTGAAATAACTTTTAGTATGATGTAGAGAGTGATTTTTTGACAATTTGCAATTAGTTTTAATTTTTCATTATTTGTGTTTTTTATTCAGCAGCTCTCTAGTTTGCAATTTCAGCAATGTGGTTGCTAGGATCAAATTACCCTAGCAACCATGCACTGAATTGAATAAGAGACTGGAATATGAATAGGGGTGGCCTGAATAGAAAGATGAGTAATAAAAAGTAACAATAACAATACATTTGCTTTTTAGAAGGGGTCAGCGACACCCATTTGAAAGCTGCAACGAGTCATGGCTAGAGCTTGGCTAGAGGTGGTTCACTTTAAAACTTTTATAATGTTATAAAATGGCTGAACCTGGCAACTTTTCCGTTGGTATTATTTTTTTTTATCTCTTATAGTTTAATAAAATAAGCTAAAAAATTGCACTAAACAATCAAGAAGCAAAAAAACAAAAACCCTTGCCTTTAATTGTGCCGTAACTCATTGATTCCCACCAGTATTAGAAGATGCATAATGATAATGACGTGGCTATGCTTGAGCAGCTCATACCTGAAGTAAGGACTGATTGCTGCAAGAACATTTCTGTGACAAGAAAAATGTTTCCCGTGATCCACTTGCACCACGATATCCGTCAGCTTGCCCTCGTCGTACATTGCTTTGAGTTGCTGGAGAATACTGCAGGCATGGTAGGGGTCCATAGCACTGCTGACAGGATTGCAAGGGGGGATTCCATTCTGTGACTGTATATACTTGGCTACTTCTGAAATATCAAACAGAGATGCCTAGTTAGTTACAATGATTGATGTACCCTCATAACGTTGTTCAAATTCATTTCCACACAAATCCATACAAATTGGGTGGGCTGGATACCAATTATACAATTACACTGAAGGCCCATGAACACTCATTTGGAGTAGGGATGCAACGAATTCAGGATTTGGTTCGGGATTCTGCCTTTTTCAGCGGGATCTGGCCAAACCCTTCAGCCCGGCCAAACCCTTCCAGCCCGGCCAAACCCTTCCAGCCCGTCCGGGCAAACCCTTCCAACCCACCCCTCCAAAACCCTTCCAACCCACCCCTCCAAAACCCTTCCAACCCACCCCTCCAAAACCCTTCCAGCCTGCCCCGCTGAACCCTTCCAGTAATTTTCCAGTCTTCTATGGCCAAATAAACGGCCAACTTCTACAAGAGTAGCAGCATATATTGCAGCACATAAAATGAAGCATTCCAACTGGTAGGCCAATCAGATTAGTGTGAATTTCACGGGTATGGGCAAACAAAGATCTAACTGAAAGCCCCACATGATGATTGGCTGTA